>OY756434.1:9881700-10601700 GCA_963576905.1 Mystacides longicornis
AGTGCGTCATCTGACAAGACGGCTTTCGTAGAAAATCGTTACAATGTTTTTTGTCGCTAAGGAAACCACATAGACAATGTACTACACTGACACATTCACCGTTGTTTATAGCCCTACCGAATTCCTACGAAAACATACCAATAAGGGTTAGAGAGAGAGAGAGAAAAGATCCACTATTTTCCATATAAACACACCTATTCTATCGCTTTTCGATATAGTCAGAGAAGAGTGGTGGAATTATTTCAGGTAGATTTCTTGAATGATGGAAAGATCGATGTGAAGAAATAGGAACTACATTAGGAACGATATGTGTCTGTAAACTGTTTCCCTGCCTACCCACTTGGAAGCGAGTGTGATGAGAATTAAAAAAAGTTATTTTATTAATTAAACTGTCGTTCATCCACTTCAATCGCTTGAGTTTCCAATAAACTGTAAAGTTTGTAAATAAAAGTTTCCTTCGCTTATCGAATTTCTCTTGAGTCTCATTTTATTTTTGTTCCACAAACTTTCGTCGCAGTCTGCGTCGGTTTTAAAATAACTTTAAAAATGTTCACTTTAAACGATTCGTTTATTGTGACTCGCGAGACAGCACCGATCGTCTCTTATAATAATATGCATTTTCACCATTTTTTATAGCAGTAACGAATTCGTACGAAAACAATACCATTAAGGTCAAAAGCATTATTACAAAATCCTCCAGTTCATTGTGGTACACATTTTTTGTTCATCATTTTTTTCGACATGAAAATTGTTACACAACACTAGTTTTAATATTCACACTGTGACAGGTGATCCCCACCACTGTTACCCTATTCTAAGTTTCCGTGACATTTACGCTGTTGTGAAGAATCAAAATTTTGTATGGAAAAGTGTATAGCGCCCAAAGAGGGTCGGTTTCGTGCGGGTTTGGTGCGGATTGGTCTCTTCCGGGCTGGCTTGCGGCGTGCGGGAGGCCTTAAAGGGAGGGTGAGAGAAAAGCTCCGCAGCATATACAAAATTCCCGTGAGTTTTTCACTTACGTTCGTCAGCAAAATCTAAGTTTTATCGGAAGGAGTCACGGAAGTGAAGTGAGTATTACACGATGACACATTTTGTATGGGAAACGTGTATAGCGCCGCCACAAAGATTTTTCTAAAAACAAAAGCGATTCTCGCATTCGATACGTACAGACGTTTTCCATACAAAATGTATCATGTTACTCACTTTACTTCCGTGACTACTATCCGATAAAACTTAGAATACGGGTACAGGGTACAGTAGTACACAATAACGTTAGAAGGAATAATTCATTGAGTGAAATTGTATATAAACACGAGTCCCATTCGACGCGCCATATTTTCGATTTCATTTTCATTCCACATAAGTATAATACCAGCGCGGTGATTGCGGCTTGGACAAAAACAGGTTTAACGGTCACTCGTCTTGGAAATTTTAAACACACACACGCACTCTCTGGCCTATGCATGCACACACGTATGTCCAATCCGGATGAGTTCATTTAAAATGTCGTAACTGAATGTTTGACATCGACTGGTGGACTATCAATAAAAATACCATCGATCGATTTACAATCCGTAATTATTATCTCATTTATCGATGAATATTGATAAGCGGTTGTCGTTTTGACAGGTTCATATCGTTTTGTTGACAAATCAAACATACGGTATCTCGTAAAATTTAAAATGGTTTCTTTCTCAATTAAGACATTTTTTCTCAATACCTAAGAAATGAGACCATGTACTGGAAAATTAACTCAACATACTCATCGAATGTTGTATTTTGTACGAGAAATTCAAACAATAATAATATTTCATACATCAAAATGAGGTGGTATTTGGAAAAAAAATTTAAAACTTTTACGTGATTTATTTTATACATCTAGTCTTGATTTGTATCTAATATTTACTATGTTAGGCAAGTGCCTTTTCATGCCGAATATACCTAATAAGGTTGGCCATATTTCGTGTTTTTTCCATCTCGTAGTTGTATTAAAGGATTGTTATAACAAATACAACATATTTGATCCCAGGGACTTTTGAAAAATTCCAAACCTTCAAACCTATCGAACACAGGCTGTTTGCAAGGTCTCATATTATCTTCATTTCAGATGCCGATTCCAGTTCATAGTTCATAAATACAGATATTTCACACTTCTTTAGTAAAATTTGACTATTGGTTTTTATCTATGATTTGTCCATACTTGGTTGAAGTGTCCAAGAATGTATTATATTATATATATTGTATGTTTCACACTAAGTTTTGTTAGAACTCAATTGTCTGCAGTATTCATGAAAATAGTTTTTTGTTTTGTCTGATGCAAATGGAGATGCATCATTCACATGCGGGTTTTTTTTCAATTCATTTGAATAATGTTTAATCGTCGTCGCGCGCTCACATCCATAAAGATGCAATCTTCCAAAGTGTTTTTGTTGGTTTTGTTTTGAAAGCTCAACGGGATGTTTGCGTATACGAGTACCTATATATACCAAAAGCAAAGCGTTCGCATGCGTGGATATACAAAATATAGTACAATGGTCCTTGTTCTCAGTTTGCAAGATTTCAAAGGCAGTACAATACAAGCGAATGTCTACATAATGTCGATATTTTGCCACATGTATATTATTTGTTCAGATTCGTCGTCTCTCTCGCAGATGTATGAAAGCTTCCCGCAATGGCTATTTTATTTCGTTATTTTTAATGTTCCAATCCAAATATTTATTATTCATTTGTCCTAAATTGTTAATTGTTAATAGATTAACAGATTGTTAATAAGTTGTACAAAATATGGTTTTGATGCTTGCTTAATATCGAGCCAATTTTAAGCGTATATTTTAATTTTGTCTATTTAAGGGATATGATCATTTTAGTAACTACACGTTATTGGATCAAACCATATAGAACTGCGGATCCTCCATGGAGAGCTCTTGTTGCCTCCCTATGGCCCTAAGTGGGGCTTTAAGGGAGTTTGGATTGAATTGGATCCTCTTATGATCCTTAAATTTAAAAAAAACTACTTAAAATTTGTGTCGTGAAAGAGGAATATTGTCAAAATAATGGCTAACTAGTATTTAGCTACCATTTCCTCTGATGTTTGAACGGGTAGACCGAAGATGATCCTCCCAAGAACCTGATATTGAAAACTATATATCCGTAGGGTCAAATTGAACGCGTTTGTTTGATACCGAGTCAAGAAATATTGGATGCATCTTACTTCGAGCGAAGTTAGTATTTGCACGAAGTCCTCATTTCACTCTGCGTTTGCTATGGAAATATAATCCGGTATGAGTCATCTCGCAAAGGACGCTCTGCCATACCCATACAGCCAGACATTCATGTACACGTTCATATATATACTGACAGCTCTCTTACTCGAATCGTGATGTTATACTGGAAGTGTTGTACTAACCCGTGACTACCTCTGCGTCCAAATGCATCCAGACAGCGAGCGAAACAAATACCTACTTACCTACTATGAAGCGAATCACATTGAACGTTGCCCTGCATAACCCTTCTATCTATGAAATATTAGGTACCTTCTGAAAAATGTCTTGTATAAGACGAAACAAAAAAATGCGACTAAGTAATGTAAAGTGGACGAATATTATTATGAAGTTGCTGCCTCAAAGAAGGTTTTCATCCTTATCTGTCACTGGTTGCCACATTCCAGTTATGCTGACCCAGAACCCGATAGTCTGCAAATAAGTCATCCAGCCGTCGTACTTTTTTTTTGTAAGAGTTCTAAGCGGTCTTCGTGCAAGTGACCCAGCCAGATTGAATTTGACTGCGATAGATATGGTGTAAAAAAATATAAGTTTTAGGATAACATATCTATTATTCACTAAACTAAAGGATTCCGCGAGATAAATCTTGTGATTTGTCTAGCCGAAATAACTCAATATTCTGTTATCATATTAATTGATCTTATCCAAAATATGAGGTCTTATTACAGTTTTTGTTCATATTTTCATAATTTTAGATTAGAAGTTCATAAAATAATAGAGTTTCTTTGAATTATTCGTCGTATAAAAAGTTTAAGTCTGTTGATCTTGTACCTATGTATTTTTTTGTTTTGCACTTTTCTAATCACTCATTTCATATCCCAAAAAGAGGGACAAAAACGAATCTATATAATGTCACCTTATAATAAGTGACTTATTATGTGCATACTTATATTTGCATAATTCCGCCCTCATTCATTTACACAGTTTTGAAAATCAGTGAAATTCTGATTTGAACTTCTCGATTTCCTGAAAGCCTGATAGAACGGCGTATCATACTAGACTATCTATCTATAACTAACTATCCAAATCTAAACTCCCTTTCTCCACAGAGGTATAGGGAGGCAACAAGAGCTCTTCATTGCGCTCAATATTGGGCAATATTTATTACTCCGAATTAGGAACTATACTTAGTCATTGTTTTTAAAATAATAAAACATTTATAAATATCAATTATGTACAAAGCAGGAATGCTGGTTCGGGAATGTCCACCAAAACAATAATTATTGAAGACTGCCATTATTCAATATTTTGCCACATAGTTACATGAAAGGTCTTACTTTATATAAATAGCAGAGCAGCATTGGCCGTTCCACCAACTAAACACGCAAATGGTCAGTGCTGCGTACATGAACTTGAATAGTCAGCCTGTACGCGGACCTTCCAACTATTCATACCGTGTATGTGTAGCCAACATAATATTTACGTAATTTATTGCACTTACCTCTATGGACGTAACCTGCCGACGAATTTCTTAATGCTTTAGCTAGCAATACCTGTTTCCGTATGTTTTTTTTTCCTTTTTTTACTGCGTGTTCCTAGAAATTTAAGGCAGAGAAAACTGTCCTCCATACCAATTTCTCACGTTTTGTTTTCACTTCTGATTTGACCTTTCTCGAGGGTGGAATGGAATCACTATAATCAATCGAAGTCTTCCATTTTTCGAAAACGAAAGAACTTACCGCAAATCCTTATTAACACTATAGATAAAAATAGTTTTCACTATACCTATTCGTATTCAGTTCATTAGTGAGGAGGGTTTTTAAAATGAACAGCTCGCAACACAATGTAGGAGCTAGTTTTGATGCAAAAACTATGATAGTTGACACAGATTCAATTCTACTAAACTTCTGACTAATCTACTCTAACTAAATCTTGGGTATTTGGACATATTTAATTACTAAATTACTTAATATTTTTGGTGTTTACCGTGTAGTAATTCATAATGTGAATGAAAAAACACTTGTCTTATACTACACAAATTATTTATTGCAGAGACGCGTTTCGTCCTGTTAGAACATTTTCGATCTCTATCGAAAATGTTCTAACAGGACGAAACGCGTCTCTGCAATAAATAATTTGTGTAGTATAAGACAAGTGTTTTTTCATTCACATTACTAAATTACTCGCTACACATTATAAAATACTTTAGTAGTGTGAACTAGGCTTAAGGGAGCCGCAATTAAATCCATTTTTCGATCACAGTAACCTGACATTTGAACAAAGATCCCAGGTTCATGTTCAGTGCAGCTCATAACATTTTCCTCTGTTTTTATTGAAATTTTTATCATCTTTGGAAAAAACAACCTTATCATCTACATAAACACATTTTTAGTATTAGAGTATTAAGTCTTTTTTTCTTCTCTTCATTGCTAATACAACAGCTTTTACAATTATTTTATATGTATTTGATGTATGTACCTACATTAAATTATTTTTTATAGTGCCAATAACAGTATTCAACATATTATTATGATAAATATTAATAATTATTTTATTATTAGGAAAAAGGAAAGGAAACGGAGAGGGAAAGGAGAGCTTGGGAAGAATAACGGCAGAAGTGGGAGGAGATACAACTGAAAGAAAAGCACAAAAAAATTGCCAAAACTACAAAACAACAACTAAATAATTCTTGAAATCATACGACCTTGAACATGCCAAGTTTTGATTTATCGTTCAGCCATACAATATTCGACGACTCTTTATTTTATATCAAAATGCTAATCTAACGGTTTCTTAGAATTTCTATCATTAATTCCGATTTCTTGATTTACAATTATTATTGGTTATCCGGGTCTACGTTTTATTTCTTTTGTTTCTTAACTGTATTCTACCAGCATCTTCCTTTAAAGATGGCCGTACCTATTGATTTGAGTTTTCTTTCTCGTAGTACGACAATAAGATATCTAGTTAATATTCTTCATAGGACGTAGATTCCTCAGGACTGAATCATGCCTTTTGCTTCGTTCATAATACCAGTGGAATACGAAAATGTAGACCACGTGGGTGAATAATTATTAATGGCGCATGCCAATGGTCTTGATAAATATCCTGTCACTGCAGATCATGATCCCTGTTATACATACCTATCTAGCCAGGCATTGGGCAAATCAACCCGACGGTAATAATACCTCCATAATATAAGCACTTTGGAGTTAGTTACTGTACTGTACTTTATATTATATTAATTTAATACATAGACATCTGTCGAAAAGTTGTGACAACATTTTACCTACCAAATTGTATTAGCAACTGCTGATAATCGGTAGATGCCGTTAGGATAATAACTATATCCATTATTATAGCTGTCTTTATTTATTACCTACTATCTTTCCCGACAGACGTTGTCCTGTGTTTTCCTAAATATGAATATTGAATTCGAATTTGTATGGTGATGAATTATTAATTATCATTTGACTAATGTGATTCCGAACGATGCGTCTGTTTTAAACCATGAATATTCCATCCGCATTCTGTCAATCGCACCAATTGACAATTTCTGTCAAAATTTCAAAATTGGAATAAAATTTATAAGGTCAAAAGTACTAATAAAGTTGTCTACGTAGAGTTTTCATTAATTTTCTAATTTTCCATGCATTTTTCTTAATTTTTTCTTCTAAAAGCGAAATCGGTTTAGCCGTTTAGGCGTGATGCGATGACATCGGGAAATAGCTCTCCATTTTTTATATATAAGATTTGATTGGAAATTTCGAGCACTTGGACGAATTCGACCACCTATATGGCGAATGCTGTTATCGTTTAGTGATAACACTAGGCTAGGCAGCAGTGGAAACATGCTAAAAGTTACATCTTAATTGATTTAACGATTTAGGTAGCCACTAGTGGTATAGGCGCCGATTCCTGTTCAAGAGGTCCCGGGATCGATTCCTAGAAAGGGTCAGAAATTTTCTATCTATTTTGTCACTCGAAATTTATACTCGGGGTAGGAATGATGTCTCAGGTTGGACGGGCTCGGTTATCTGGTAGAGAATGCTTCAAGCATTATCTTTCACCTATCTCAATCTGTAGAAGAGTTGGTTCTACGTACATATTTATACTGTAAGATCCTGAAATTTTTTTTAACCTTCCTCTAGTCTTGTTTATTATAACGTCCTCTGCTCGGAATCACGTTACCATGAATTAGCAGGTGCCTACATACCTCCCAGTCATTCTGCTCGATAATTAAACCCATTTAGCATCGATACAAACTGCTCAGCTCTGATTTATCATTAGAACTATAATAATTTAGAATCTTATTACAAAGACATAAATGTTGATAATGATAGTGTTTGAAACCGTAACACGCAATGGTCACCCGGTTTATGTCGTCATCTTGAACGTCGCAGTCGCCACTTACTTATCTTATTTGCATGTTACATACTTTATTCGCAAAAAAAGGTTATTTTATTTCGGACATACATTTTCGATTTTGTGCCTGAATGCCATTTTGCTTAACTATCTCTCTTTTACTGTGGAAAATCCTATCATGTTATTCCAGGAAATGGAATAATTTCTAGCTTACATTACTGCAATTACAGTTGCAAGGATCACGGACAATTTAAATCGAACCCTAAGTCCGCGGTGTAGGCGTTATGATTTGACATACGAAAATAAGCAAATAACTGAATCACGGTTTTTTTTTTTCAATTGGTCTCATTTACTAGACATTTTTGTAATCTTTGGACAGTGCGGGGTTTCTACGTAATTCCATCTACGCTATGTTTATTTCGTTATTTTTGTATTTCTTTTACTTTCGGCCTATTTTTATTTTAACCCTTAAAAAGAAGGGGCTCATGTTCACCTTCGACCTTTTACACGATAATCATAAATCTTGTGGCTTGAAAGGGGAAATGCTTGGATGTTGTAAGACTTGTCATCTTCAAACCATGTCCTTCTTCTACTTGTCACGCTCTGAAACTTATTGGCTTTTGGGGTCGGCTGTTTTGGTCTGGAGGTTGTAGATTCTATTATTACAGTTACAGTTCTATTATTGCATTGCATCATTCAATTCCTGCGATATATATTTAGTAAGAATATGGCCCTACATGAAAAAAAATCGATTGTATTTTCGATCCATGACTTCTCACGCCTGTAGATTTCCAATATCGTTCATCGTGGGTAATGGTTTACGAAACTGTGCAGATGTCCCCACGAAGGCGTTGCACAGTTCATAGCCAGGCAGCCCATTGACAACTAACGTGGTTAGTCTATTAATAAAGTCGAACACGGTACGCCACAACGGCTGGCAAGAGTCTTCAATAAACACTGACGGAACAGGTTTGCGAGAGATCACGATTCCGAAGTCATAGAAAAGGCGTAACTATGCGTCAATCTCTTATAATATTTAGGACCTTTTTTCCCGTGGTTCGTTTGTACGTCTATCATTACTTTCGGCGAGATAGTAGAATTTATGTTATGTAGAAATATTCTTAGCTTAGTATGTTTTCTATAGATATGTTTATATTGTTTATTCATTCATTCAATCGCCCTTTGTGACACTATTAAGGGACATAGGCAGGCAACAAGAGCTCTCGGTCTCAGAACTGCGGTCAATCTTGCGCAGCTTCAATGACCTCCCCCAGACCATGTTCAAATCCTTATCTTCGATATTACACGTTTAAACATATTTTTTTTTTTTTTTTTTTTTTTTTTTTTTTTTTTTATTAGCTCTGCACTCGTTTTCGAGTGATTCAGCTAAACATAATTTTCGCGAAGAAAATTTCATTTAAAAGAAGCGAAGTAAAAATATAATGACACCATTCTACAATCTAATATGCAAAATATTTATATTTATTCAAAGTGTAACGTAACGAATATTTCCAAGGGTGCATTTAAACCTAACGAACATTAAGAATTATCTAACAACTAATGACTCTAAAAATGCATTACTGATGTTCGATTTTTGAATGGAACAAACCACCACGGGCTTACGACCGTCTTCTAATGTTATTGTTTCGAAGGCTGGCTCAGTGTGATCACTTTACGTTAACAACGTTCGCCATTAGGTGGTAATGGTTGAGTCTCCGAAACTCCTAATCATGAGAATTCTCGACATGTTCAACATGTCGAAAAATCTCATGTATGCAACAAATAGATATTTAATAATAATTATTGAAATATAGAGATAAAAGTTGGAAATTATTGAGACCAAGAGAGCAACCAAATTTAAAGACTGCTGTCATGTATTTGGCGCCAGGATATGACTATATCTATTTTTGTTAATGTCTCATATTTATTGCCGGCTCTGTTGGTACACAGCGTTTTAATTATGTCTAGATTCTTGTGACCCTTTTTTAGGTCTAGATCTTAAAGAATTATCTGACAACTAATGACTCTAAAAATTCATTACGAACATAGTGCCAGAATTGGAAGTAGGTATTCTTTTTTTTATCATTGATACTGGACACCTTAGAAACAACGACTTATTACTAAGCGATGACAGTTTTTTTTTCGTTGTTATTTCCTCGGTGACCATTTCAACGATCAAGAAAATATATTTTCCAGCTCTGGCTATAAATTCGTTTGATATAAACGCACCTCAAGTGGTTTTCACGGGTTTTCCGGGGTTGCCCTATCTTAGATTGGACGGGACCGGTTGGCTAGGAAAAAAATAGATTCGAAGGTGGCAAATAGCCTCAGGCCATCAGATACCTTTTTATACAAAAAAAAAAATTTTTACTGCTGCAAGATCTCTTCGGTTTTTATAGCTAGTTCAATAGCACAAACCCGTGAGTTGACATCTTTTCTGCTATTATTGTCGGCGCACAGTGTCATACTACACACATTTGTACACCTTGAGTTTTTTTTAAACCCAAGTGTCTTTTTAATGAATACATATTCTCTCCATACATAGATAGTGTAGTATTAATTATTGTCTGTGTTCGAACTCATCTTTATACGCTAAACTTGTCTCAAAATCTTCAGATATTGGGGACGAGTTTCTTGTATTGTCGATCGAATACCAGTTTTAATTTTCGTACTCTTAGCCGTTATCGGTTTTCGTATTTTATCAAATTCAATCTTTTTCACCGCATTACCCAACATATTTCATGTTCTTTCCAGCACCATTTTCCTCTTCAAACATCGTCCTTGTACTCCAAAGTGTCACTTCTTAAGACAATCCTGTCTAAAACTCCACAGTCCCTCAATTTTGATAGAATCCTGATGCAGGCATGGGATTGAAAAAAAAATCAAATATTTCCGAGGCGCATGGTGATAAATGTTATACGGGTCTGCAATCAATCACAGCGCAGCTTCTCAGTAAATGTCCCCCTTAATAAGCATTTCTTAGTGTTTATCTTTACGTTTTATCTTCTAAAGGTATTATAATAAAAAATAATGAACCTTCATTTTTAATTTCACCCTACATCATTCACATTTTTTTCTTTATACCTATTGCCGGTGTCTATTAGTTCTTTTTGAGAATCTCTATGTTTATAGATATTTGATCCGTGATATCGCATATTTTTATGGAATATCTGAACATATAGGTACAACTTTTTTTTCAAATAGTTTCTTCTGAAATATAAGTCATATTGACTTACTTATTTAATTTTTTTTAAATTGCACCATCCAGCATAACAGTTTTACACCCTTTACGCTGGACAATCAGAACATTACAATAATGCAAATAATAATAACAATACAGGCAAAATCAAAATGCAAAAGAAACAACACAATAAAACAAAAAGACAACGGATTAAATAAACAGACTAAAGTATAATGTTTAACAAAGAGAAAAATGGAGAAAGAGGAAGATGGTCGGCACAGGCATTTGAACCCATAACCCTCAACTGTACGGTATTTAATTAGTCGACTTGGTTATCAACCGGCCTTCGAAATAGCTGTGGAAATAGATCGTAAACCCAGAGCGATTCAATTTCAATAAAAATTATATTTTTTTACACATCACACCGTTTCCTGAAGGGACTTCGATTCTTTCCTATCCAAACAAACCTCTTTCGCTTCCTCCAAACGCATAACATTCCGCATACATGTTCTTCTATTCCTTTTGCTCCTGACTTGGCCCTCCTGTAAGACGGCACCGATATGGTCGGACCATGTCATTCGAGGTCGGCCTCGTCTGGGTGCACCCATTCTTTCAGATTTATATATCGTTTTAGTCATTATATCGTCGATCATTCTCTCTACATGCCCAAACCACCTTAATTTATTCACTTTCATTCTAGTCACTACGCTAACATCCACTCCACATTCCTTTCTAATTTTGACATTCCTCACCTTATCATTCAGTCTCTTTCCGCATATCATACGCAGTGATCTCATTTCCACAGCGTTTATTCCAACTTCCAGATTTTTCCAGAAAAATTATAACAGAATTATAATATTGTTTGTCTCAAAGAGTTTATTTCTTTATGCAGATATTACAAAATAGTGTATAAAAATAACAGTGTATAAAATAGAGGGCAATGGCGGGATTATATAGCCGAAGCATTCTGTAACATCCAACCACAAAAAGTTGATAAATAGAATTCCGCTAACGGATCCACAAATTTTAGAATGTTGTAAAATTTGGTGTGATAGTTCTGGTTCTGATTATACAACATGTTAATAACAATAATATTATGTTTCCTGCGAAAAAGATACGGACCATTTTTATATTATATGGAAATGTAATTCACGCATTTTAAACGACTCATACGTTGATGAATCATACGTATTCATCAATGATCGTTCGTTTTTTAGTAGAACACTTCTTAGATCATAATATTATAAAATAATTAAATTTTATTGTTGGTATAATATATTTGGAGTCTTGATAAACCGAAAGATAGAACTTGAGAACAGGTGTACTTCTAAAACGGGTTCAAGGACAACATAAAGCGCTGCATCGACCATAAAGATTTATTTATTCATAAAGTAGATTAAGCGAGATAGGTTGATACATATTATGGTTTGTCCTAAAATATTTAAGAATCTCTTCAGTCTGTTTGAACAACCTTCACTCTATCGTAATAATAATGATATATCAACAACTGATGACCTATACTAATACTGTTCGATTTTAAATGCTATAAACAAACCACTACACTTAGGTGGTAATGTTCAAATTCCCGAATATTATGAGAAAGTTCAACATGTGGAAAAATCCCATGCCCCATTCGAACCTGCGTTAAGATCTAGTCCTGAAAAATGGACACAAGAATCTAGATAAACTTAGAACGTTGTGTGTAATATAATAATGGCTCAAGTAATTTAAGAGGTTCTAGGAAGGTTGGGAATAGATGATGAATGCTACATAAAAAGCTCTATTCTTGTGTGCTACTTGTTGACAGTTTTGATAGTTTCCATTTCTTTATCGCGCTTATTTCGTAGTTTTTAGGATTAACCTTTTCTTCTATTTCTCATCTCCGGCATATTATTCCTCTTTTACCCTTCGAAAGATATTTTGACTGCAGACCCATTCAAGTTTCTCAGATTCTCATTCTTTCCGACCGAACACTTCAAGCATACTGAACAGTTCATATCAAGACCGAATCTTCTTCAATGTTATTTAGGTACCTAGATACTTATTTTCGTACGTCATCACATCACAGCAGACTTTACGTTCTATTTTAACCGTCGAATATCCTTGCCGATATGATTGTAGTAATGTTAGATACAAAAAATACACTTTTGACGTCATCTTTCACAGAGAGTAGAGGATGTGTATGGTCGGCACCGAGGATCGAACATACGGCCGATAATAATTATTCGATTCGATAATAATTATCATTGGCCTTCATTTGGAACGATCGAATATAACATAACTCCATTAAGAGCGGCTAAGTAGTCGTGTTTGCATGAAAAAGTTAGTAGTACCTACCCACCCGTTAAAGGGCGTTTGAAGTCCGTATAAAAAAAATCGAATCTTGTTTGAAATTCTTAGTAAGCGTGATGATATAAAAATTTCAAGAATTTTCCTTAATCCCCCCACGTAGATTATAAATTAGACCTTTAAACCTGAAGAAACAACGCCCATACAGTGCACATACTTGGCTGCAGAAAGAAATTTGATAAATAATACAGTCAACGATAAAAGTAATATTATCACTCTTGCAATGACTGAATAGGTACCCATATCTCTCTCGCAGCTCTGTCTCCAAGCAGAATATCATATCATGAAGGTTTTTCTTAGTTTTTTTTCTGTAACGGCCAAGTACACCCGAGTGCGTACAAAGTACAAACAATTACACATAGTAGGTATTTAACGAGTTCTGTATTAATTAATTACCGTTCAGTCATTAACGTTGTTAAAAACAGCAAGAAGTTGTGCATTGGTATCAGTTTGTTCTAACAAGAAAATACATTTTATTTTAATATGGAAATCCTATCTTTTGACGAACTTTTAAATATTTCATACGTTTGCTTGTAACAGCGCTCTTGAGTAAATTTTTAAGATCTACTGTTCAATCAATCTCCCTTTGAACTCCTTTATGGATAGAGATATATATCTATAAGAGCTCTCTATTGAGCTCGATCTTGCACAATGCTTATGACCTCCCATACAATGTCCAACAAAGACCTACTATTATGTCTTAAAAAACTTAAGCCTCTTTCCATAATTACTAATAACTTATTTTCCCTAATTTTTTATAGTAGGAAAAATTTGTGCAGTTTTCACACATTTAAAAACAAACAAAGTTGGTATTTTTTAATCAATAAGTAAGCATAAATCGATATATGATGTACCTAATGTTAATCGATATTTTAATCTGAGATTTGCGCTCTGGTTAGTTTTAATATGAGAGTAAAAGAAAATCATTGATTACTTTGATATTTCTTGATCACAGCTGTAGATAGTAACTTTGTCCGCGCATACCTTCAAACGATGACTAATTATTTATTAATCCACCAGAGATTCACATATTATTTGCTCCTAGTGAGCCTGCTAAATACCTGTTGTCATCAAATGATACCTATTATTATTCACTGCTTAAAAATGTCGAGCACACACAAGCTAATCGTAATACAGTATTGATGATCGCGGCCTTTATCTATGTAATTCCTAAGAACGAGCTTTTATCGTCAGCATATTATTTTTATTGTGTGTCGGATTTTACGATATCGCAAATTCCATTCGACGGTAGCCATCGTCACCTGAAAAGTCCTACGTCTACTCTCTTAAATCGGCAATTTAACACAGTAGAAAACTAAAATGTCCCTTTGAACATTAACATTACTACAATCTTATATATAAAAATGGAGAGCTATTTCCCGATGTCATCGCATCACGCCTAAAATGCATGGAAATTTAGAAAATTAAAGAAAACTCTACGTAGATTACTTATTAGTACTTTTATAATTTTTATTCCAATTTTGAAATTTTGACAGTAATTGTCAATTGGTGTGAATGACAGAATGCGGATGGAATATACATGGTTTAAAACAGACGCATCGTTCGGAATCACATTGGTCAAATGATAATTAATTCATCACCATACAAATTTTAATTCAATATTCATAGTTAGGAACACAGGGCAACGTCTGTCGGGATAGCTAGTTAATTATAATTCTCAGCTATATCTACATAATATTTTAGTCCGTTTATATTTTTGAAGGCGCATCAATCGTAGAAAACAGACGTTAAGGTCAGATATTAATATGCCCAGAGCCGTACAAAATGGTGGAGAAGGTTCTTAAATACAATTTGCTGCATTAACTTTAATATATTTACAGCTATTTAAAAAACTCTATTTTTTTAGGATCTTCATACAAATTTCTCAAAAACATAGCACAAATCACCCTCTATAGGTGGAATGCCTAATTAATTATCACACATTAGAGGGTGTACGGAATGTAGCTAAGATTCAAAACATAGAGCTCTCTCTATGAAAACTTGCAAATTATGTCGGTAGGTTCGTATAATATTATGAGGTCGGTAAAGAAGTCATTCTTCTTTTTCTGTGCTTATGTCAGTTATAGAAGTCTGTTAAGCAATGGGAAGCTAGACTAGAACCTGTTTAATTACCTACCGATCAAGCCTGACAATCGGAATCAAAAATGTAAAGCATGACGGGTATAAGCTAGTTTAAAATAAAACGCTAAATCTGCAGTTTATGGCTGAGCCATGTCATAATACCCGTAATTACATTAATGAAAAGCCCTCTAAAACCTTCTAATTTCCCCCTGGGAAACGCTGCATAAACATTAAGAGCCGTTTGACCGAATTTTTGGCAAGGACGTTTATAGGATGTAATATAATCAAACAATTCGTACAAGACATATCTAACTGATTGATAGCATTTTTTTATACTTATTATATATGTACTTGTTTATAGTATTTTTTTATCCACGAATGATTGACGCAATCCAGAGATAATCCGCTGTATCTTTGACGCTATTTATCATACACGCCACGTTACCTTAGGTCTATATTCTAAACTCTACAGCTACACGTATATTAACATAATAAAATTGATTGGACGACCGGGCTTGTATTTACATAGCTTAGATCATTATCGCTACTTGATCCAGGTAGGTGCCCACAAATCAGTCAGTCAAACAAACATGTGTTTCTTCTTTTGCCAATGGATCATCGGTGTTGGATAGATCCACTGAACTGACAGATGGTGTGATCATTCAGAAAATTAATTCAATAATTAATTGTCGTATTAGTTGATATATTGATAAACTATTTATGTATCACTATGAACGACTTGTGGTGGGAGGAGGTCATTAACGTTGCGCAAGATCGAGCGCAATGGAGAGCTCTTGTTGCCTCCCTATGCCCCTAAGTGGGGTCTAAAGGGAGTTTGGATTGGATGAACGACTTAGCCGAACTCGGTAGCCTTGTGGTTCCCTTTTTCCTCACCCAATGCGAACACGAATACGTTTTTGACATCTTTCACAGAAAGCAAAGCTTGTGTTATGCAAGAGAAAGATGGTCGGC
Source organism: Mystacides longicornis (assembly GCA_963576905.1). Classification (NCBI taxonomy): domain Eukaryota; kingdom Metazoa; phylum Arthropoda; class Insecta; order Trichoptera; family Leptoceridae; genus Mystacides; species Mystacides longicornis. The sequence continues at coordinate 9,897,871 of OY756434.1, forward strand.
TCTGGGCATCGAACTTACGACCTCCATTCGAAAGTTGGCGACTGTACTGCTAGGCTACCTCGTATATTCATCGACTTCAGATCAAAAGGTCCCAGGTTTGATTTAGGATTTTTCACTTGGAATTTTTTCCCGGGGTTACCTTAGACCGCCTCCTCCATGTTCTTCCACTCCTGTCTATCTTGCGCCTTCTGCATCAATGTCCCACCCGCAAATCCTACCTGATCATCTCTCCATCGGAGTTGGGGTCGTCCGGGGTTTCTTTGAGATGTTCTAGGGCACCAGCATTAGAGGCGCTTCGTCCATTTGTCGTTTGGGCTGCGAGCTATGTGACCAACCCAGCGCCATTTTATTGTGCCAACTCTTTTGACAATGTCCAGCACTCCTGTTTTGGCCCTTGGTCTTACTCCGTATTCTCCGAGCTAATTCCCAACATGGCACGTTTCATCGCTATCTGAATAACGCTCAACCGTTTAGCACTTTGCACCCGGGGCTTATTTTCCTTAAATCATATTATTTCCTCCTCATTACTGAGGTTCGTGACCTCTGATTCTCTCTGCCACAATTACCTTTTGGATGTTCGTCCTCCATCTTTCATCGGCACCCTGATTTGGTCTGTCCATCTAATAAGTCCTCTACTTTTCTCCGATTCTCTCAAGACTACCATAGCCCATCAAATATGTCTTCATTTTATCTGACAATGTGTCCGAAAAACTAAGGGAAGAGAATGTGTAGAATACCTTCAATTTTCTCAGAATCAAAATAGACACCATTTTTTACGTCATTCATCGACCTTAAACAACTGCATGTTTGTATGATTCAAAGAATTTTATCTGAGCAACAGTAGTTAGTACGTTAACAATTCTTGTGCCAGTCTACATACATTTTACTCTAGTTACCAAAGGGGGTTATATACATATTTTCTCAAGGAAATTAATTCGCTGGAAAAACTTTATTGTTTTCAATAGACTGAAGTATGCATGAATTGTTGCTTGTTATGCAATAATTTGTATGCGTGATCTTAATACAATTAATTGTTCATAGTGTTTTTCAATACACCGCTAATACTTTCCGTATATGGGTCATTGTGACGAAAAGGTATCGGTTGAAAAAAAAATAAGAGTTCATGTGTCGGTGTTTAATTTTTTAGATGAATCTAGGCTCACCCAAAATGGGCACAAATACCCTCTTTACATATTTCACAGAAAGCTTGTGTTGTGTTAAAAGCGGAAGATGGTCGTCACCCGGGATCGAACCTGCGACCCCCACGACTAAAGTTGGTGACCGCACAGCTAAGCAACCAATAAATTCGATTATGTGTCTGTATCACATAGCTTGCGTACTTTGGTATTTCATACTCGACTCATTTAAGTACTATTTTTTGCCAAATCAAATAATTTAAGAGTAGGTATAGTATTCTTTGAAACATGCATCCTCCCTGTAATGACATACTAAATGGAAACAATGTGACTTACAACCAACACAAATGACTACGGAGCGACAAAAATGTTAGGAATAAGTCTTAGAGACAAAATAAGAAATGAAGAGATCAAGAGTTGCAGATATAATAGATAGACCGTGTCGCGAAACAAAAATGGCAATGAAAGATGGGCCCCAGAATTTTAAAATGGCAATCATATGAGAATAAGAAGGCCAATTGGGAGACCCCAAAAAAGGTGGGTGGGCGATGTGATTCCAGCCGCGGGGAAGAACTGGTCGAGAACGGCGCAAAATAGAAAAAGGTGGAAAATTTTAGAAGAGGCCTACACCCAGCAATGGAAAGACGGTTAGACAATAGCAACAGAACCAGAAAAATGCCCGTATTGTAGAGTCATACATGAATGATAATTGATTGATTGATTCCTCTACCATAGAACCTTTCCAGATGCACCTGCACTATTATTGTATGAACTGTAGTTTAGTTGTTATTATTTATTATCTCGTTGTAGATCCTCTTGTATTAGTAGTTGTATGGGCGCTGAACGCCGGCGTTTTCTTACCGTATAATTATTATAATTATCGCATTTTCACTGCCGTCATTAGTCTACTGTAAGTACCTATTGAGAAACTTTTCTTCTATACGTTATCACACTAATAAACAACCCAGTCCAGTCTACAAAGTTCTGATGTCTGTCATGCACTGGGTTTCTAGGGAGCGGTCCGTCGTCTGTCAAGACGGCAGTCTTTCAAATGTTTTTTTTTGTTACTACGGTAACAGTATTGACAATGCTCTACACTGAGACATTCATCCCTGTTCAAAGCAGTACCGGATTCTGAGGAAAACAGACCACCAGACCAATGTTATACCACGTTTTATGGAATGGGTTTGTAGAAAACCGGACCCGCAATTGAACGACCGTCATGCAAAGAAAAATCTAGTTTTCAATATAACTAATACTGCAAAAGTTTTTGAATAAAGCCTTTATGTTGACACATTTTATTTAGGTGGAGTTTTGTTTATCATGATATCCAAGCTACGCCTAATGATAGATACTAAACGTCAAGTTTACACTGTATCTTTCGCGCCCGTGCTATCCTTTGTATTTCTTAAATATTATATTTTGTCAAATATTTGCTTTTATAAGTTCCCCTCTGATCGACTTTTGCAAAACGTTTTTTTTTCGAAGATATTTCAAGTATTTAAAAATCTCAAATTTTCATCTTGATAATATATGTACATACTCGGAAAGATAACTTCACTATTCAATGTGTATTCATCTTTCCGATTGTTATCTGTCCAAATAAATCAACAATAATTTTAAGACAATGAAAAAATCCAACTTGTTATGTTTTTTTTCCCCCCGACATTCTTGATAATTAGTAGAAAGTGAATCGTAAACTGGCTATCAGCTTTAATTTCTTTATTTGTGGGAACTGTTTCGCTGGTGGGTATTGTGTGTGACGACCTCTAATCATCGTTTTGGTTGCCAGAGGCGCTCTGCTCTATGAGGAGAACGTTTCTGGCTTTACGGTTGTACAAAGGTGGGTTTAGTAGACTTATCGAACGAAGAGCTAGAACTGGAATGGAGTATTTTTCATTATTGATCTTTAGTGTAGGTAGAGGAAGGTTCGATTTATGTCAAACGAGCAAGAAATAGAATTCTGATGGGACTCATTTATGCTCTAAGAGTTAGAGGATCACGATTGCTAATTGTTGCTCATTATTTGTCGATTGTCTGTGGCCGGTTGTACATTATGTCTGATTTTGAGACTGACTACGAGCGTTCTTAGAACATTATTATAGAGTCTTGGCAAACATAGGTTGAGCGATTATCTTGCTAAGAAGATAATTACCTACATGCCAAAGCCATACAAAAAGTAAAGTAAGTTGAGCATTAAAATAAATTATTATAAAAAGATAATTTACAATAAGTCTAAATCAACCTACTCGTATAATATTCTTGGTAAATATTAAGATTTCTTGATGTATCTAGCAATTAAAATGAAGGGTTTGCTGTTTTTTGGCATCGAAACCTGGCATTCGTTTCAATCAGACTATCCATTAGGCCGGGCCGATTTGCGTTTCTTCCATTATTGCTAACGTAATAGTTATACTTTAGTGCTAAATGCTGTTCATAATAGGTATGCAAAATATTTTTCGATTTGAAAGATATCTTCTGTCTCCGAATTGAGCTCAAAATTTCAAAAAAATGTAAAATTTATCGTAATTTGAAGCAGGTATAAATAAATAAAAATTTCTTTAACTTAATATTTTGTAAGATTGTATATCATAAAAATGACGGAATAATTAGTCCTGTATGATATAAAGCATAAAAATGCAATTTTAGATAGAAACAAAGTATATAGAGCGCCGCGAAAAACCAGAGAAAATCTCATGAAATGAGAAAAGGGTTAAAAATACCAGTATTGTATTTTGATGGCCCTAAATCAAAAGTTATAGGCAAGTGATTAGAAAAAGTAGTCAAAAAATACAGATGAACAATAAATAAGAGAGTGTTAAAGGAAACTGATTATAAATTGATGGAAAATTTTGAAAACCGAAACCGATAGAGAGATCGATTACAGATTTCTTTCCAAAAAGCAATATTTCATTTGATCTTTTACTTGTCGTCTGATGTGATGAAAAATAAGTGTAAATAAATATCGGAAAACATGATTGAATAATTAGTTTGCAGGAGAAAAGACTAATAACACCATTAGAATGAATTGTTTGCTTATTGCAAACCACAAGTAATACTAATTGAATGAGTCGCCGGTAACCTAGAAAAAAAACGACTAGTAACAATAATTATTAAAGTTTTTGTAAAATAATATTATAAAAGCATTATCAACATATTATTATGTTGATAATGCTTTCTCAAATCATCATACGCATTCTGACCAAATTGGAAAACAACTGGAAAAAAATAATTGATATTGTGTTCCAGGTGATTACAACAAAATCTACTATTTTATCATTTCATAATCTACGAAAAGATCAATTATATTTATTATAAATTGGCACAGTCATACCAACACGAACATTTTTTAATGATTTAGGCAACTGAGCTCCAGGAAAAATGTTCCATGTTAGATCGCTAAACTAAGCTAATAGGATTCTGCGACTGCGTTTCTTTCAGAAATTTTGATGACCTTAACTTATCTTTATTTTTAATGTTTGTGCACCAACTTACCTTGTGACTGTTCCCGTTACCTATGGAAGTTTAATTTCTTATCCATATATTTATCAGATGATCAAAACTGTTATATAAACTGTAATTACTAAAATAAAAAGCTATTTCGCTCAAAATACAGTATGTAGTAAGAGAATGAACCGCTCGCCGGATAGTGAAAGCTCGAATTACCCGAAAATACGCACCTTTGATCCTTGGAGTACCGAAAGTAAATTTTGAAGCATCTTTTACAAGAACTACGTAATAGACAGACAGCAAAATGTAACAGAAACACCAATCGACAAGTATCCAACGAAGATCTTACGGCATTCATTACATACAATTGCGAAGATGAATAAATACAGTTTCCTGAATTTTTCTTGACATATCCAAGGAGTTTGACAATCTGTGAAATTGTCAAAGAAGCCTCGTCAACTATTCGAAGAAATTCTTCAAGAGAAGATTATATAAAAGCTTAGAAAGCAACGAGTAAAAAATATATCAAAGCCAATTTATCAAAAACAATCACTGCAAAATAACATAATTTCATATACTTACATTACATAAAAAATTTAAAAGTTTTATTTATTATTTTTGTGTAATTAAATAAATAGAAGTATGTACTTAAATGATCTGAGGTATAATAAAAAAAAATGTATAAAAAAACAAGGCCGTAATCATTTTACATGATTATTATAAAAATGTCAGTTAGTATGGGATATTTTCGTCCCATACAAAACTTCAATGTCGATTCGGAGACAGAAGATCTTATTTTTTTGTCCTGAAATTTTGTAGATAGTTATAATACATCATAAGGCAACAAATTATCACTATTACATTAAGATTAGAAGCACTTTTTTAACTTCCATACAAGAACGGCCCAGCCTACTATCCATTGAGACAACAGAAAAAAACTGACCTGCATTAGGGACTTTTGACCGAATTCTTCGCGCATGATCTAAAAGTTAATCGATGTAAATGACAATATTCGAATACTCCTACAAATTGAAGGCTTCTCAATATTCGAATACTCCTACAAATTGAAGGCTTAATCCTTAGATGGATAAAGATTTAAAATAACCATTCAATCAATTTTCGAAGGCAATTAGGATAGGTATAAAATTATCTGCTTCTTGGTACATAAGCTACGCCTTTTTCTTGATTAATGCTACGGAATATTGTGTTGCAAAATCTATCAGGTACTACAACAGCCTTCAAAACGTTTTGGTTCTTCATTAAATGTCTCTGCGCCTCATTCTTCTTCGATTTTCGACTCGATTTAATAATGATGGGCGTGGTGCCGATGCTCTTGACTTTGATTACCGACCTCACGTGGTTGGTTTCCCGCGCCGGACCCACCGTGGCCCTGATACCTTCAATAACAATATATCCGTCCACACGATAATGGAATACTGATGGTTCGTTCATACATACACAACATGTATGAACAAGGCTACATCCGCTCCAACCAACCTCCATATTAAAAGTTATCATCTCAGATATCGTTCGTCACGCGATCGGACATAGCCCATATCCGCTAATATACTACCACTGTATATTGCTAGAAGAGGTCCCCCGTGTCCGTGTTTCATACATTCTCCCTTTCAACCCACTTAGGGACATAGGGAGGCAACATGAACATGAGCTCTCCGTTGCGCAATGTTTATGATAAATCCAATCACACAGTGTTCCTGATGATGAACCAGTACTTTGCATTCTCTCAACGACACGCTATTTCCCATACAGCTCCTCCTGTTTATGACGTAATGTTCTTAAAGTAGGTACAAAATTGAAATGATCGACCACAAAAAAAACTACAAGGTTTTTCCCCAGTCAATTTTCTTTGAAAAAAAAAAACGGACCAACGTGGTTTAATAGGCGTTTATAGAATTTTCTTTTCAACTCTTTGTCCTACCTATTTAGCTATACATACTCCCTTTAAGCCTCCCCGCACACCCCGCAAGCCAGCCCGGAGGAGACCAATCCGCAACAAACTCGACCCGTACGAAACCGACCTAGCTCGATCGAAGGAATCAAACCAAAAAGCCGGCCCCACACAAATCAAGCCCGCCGCGGATCCCCCCCAAACCAACCCACAATGCGGGAGGCCTAAGCCCCACTCAAGAGCATAGGGAGGCACCAAGAGCTCTCCATTGCGCTCGAAGGCGTCCGAGGCTCATTGTGCCTTTTCTGACCGATTAGAGTTTAAGGACGCGAGGTGGTCAACCTCACGGTCCCGATCTGATTTTTCGATTTCCTGCCTCATACAGGATGCTCGAAAAACCAGCAAAAAGAGCAGAGGTGCTATTCTTAGCCGGCAACCCCACGGCATATTTAGCTATAAACAACATAAAAAACTTTTTAAGTGCATAATTCATAATAATTATGTTCTGTTTGTGATGTTATAAAAAAACAGGAGTAAAAACATTAGCACGGCCAATTTCGAGAGGATCCAGTCATCTTTTCTTCTTGGTCTTTTCTTAATGTGGCAATCCGCTCACTCGAGAGTGATTTCTGAAAACTTCTCATCTTCAGGCGCTTAAAGATTAGTTTTATATAAAACTAAGCGTCAAACGTCAAAACAGTTCTTTGGTACCTACCATAAACTTTTGCCTGTTTTAGGCATTTTATAAAGAAAAATCTCAATCCTTAAACATTAAGGTAACATCGCACCTACATCATAATATGGAAATAATTGAAATCTACGAACTTGACACATACGCCATTTATTTCCTTGTCTTCGATGTTAATTCTTATGCAGACATTATGGCTCACACAGTCCACCACGTGGCTATATTATAGCTAAGCTATCACACAGTTAATTGGTAGTGCAGTGTGTGGTGGGAGGCCTGTACTGCCCTCGATGAGCACTCAACCTGATGCATCGACAAAATATTGGTCACTTTTACGCGGAGAATGTTGCACACATTGCTGAGTAATACACACATGTAACGCATATCTTATTTATTTTCTCATGGTACCCACGTATGTAGAAAACTCAAATACGTACACGATGTACCTATCCAAGAAATGGTGCATTCGATGTTATTCTCACATGATTATGATAGTCAATTTTTCGATGGCATTTATCAGAAAATCGGGTTAACTTGGCTTTGACCGGCCGAGAAGGATCTGGTTCGCTCTTAGAATCCCCACTGGACACTACGGTTGCGCGGATTTCGCACACAAATGTGGTTGGGCAAATCTCCCCGTGTGCGATTGTGGAGCCGAGAGACAGACCATCAATCGCATAGTTAAAGAGTGTGAAAGAACAACATACCAAGTCAGTTTCTCAGACTTGCTCACCCCAAACAAAGGGGCGATCGCATTAATTGCTACCTTAGACATAAGTATCTGACAAGCAGGAAACTTGACCCTATGCTTTACTCTTTTTATTTGTAAAAACTTTAATGTGACTGGCAAAAACTAAATAAGTATTCAGAGAAACGGCAAAAATAATTAAAATCCCACAACATAAGCCTTCCCATCAGATTTCACTGTTCCCTATCTCGTTACTTGGATCACCTGACTTAAAGGCTGCCAACACTTCTTCGACCTATTCTTTCTCGCCCTTAGCAGTATTTTTAGTCCATCTTGTGTCAGTCATTTAGCTATATAATATGATCAACCCAACTCTTGTTTGAAAAACTTTTCAAAGATATTGCGAAAAGCCATTTTATGTCTTTTGCGCAATTGCGAATGTTCGTTTGTCTTCATTTCTATCGTAGATGCCTAGATCTTTCATATAATATTCCAAACAAACTATACTCAATGTAACACTTCTTAGCCTTTTTCGGTAGTTTTTGCAAAATATACAAGATCCTCGATTTTATTTAGTTTACATCTATCATGTCAACTTGTTTACCTTTGTTGCTCGTTGCTAGAATAGGCTTTCGATTTTGAATTGACATTTTCCACAACGGTAATTTTGATTTTGATTGAGCATTTTGAAATCGTCGTATTTCCCGAAAGAAGGGGTCAAGGTTTTTTTTGGTTCGTTTCAAAATAATCTGCATTGCGTTTTAGAACTCAAAATATGGACATAGTATTCGTCTAAAACAGATTTAAAGGCAGAGTTCATTTGGTTTTTTTGTTTGTTTTATGGATTGATGGTTAATTGAATGTCTAGCCTTGAAAAAATCTGATGGACTTTTACATTAAATGGGGTGATCATTTAATGCAAAAGTATTCTACAGCAAAATAATGAAATGAAATCATACAAGTGATATTGAGAGTTAATTAATTATTCTCGCAAAGGCCTGATGAACTGTGCGCGGACTTGTTTATCTGCGGCGAGTCGGATGGCAATCACGCCGCTAATTGTGACGGCGATGTTCTTGGTGAAAGTGATCCGGCGCAGCGTATGGGCAGAGGTAGGCCTCACCCCGGTGCTTCTGCGTCATCCGGAGGCGGTTCTTTAACCTCCCATCTCGTTTCCAATCACCTGTTGCCTGTTGCGATGCCGGCTTCGGGTGACCTTCGCCAATCTCGTTTCTAACCATCGATAACCCTCGATGGTGGTAAAGACTTTTCGGAGAAGCGGACTTTTGGTTTGCTTAGTAGCGGGCTTGAAAGATCATTATCTTCTTTCACAATTTGCAGTTTTGCAGTTGATTCTTTTCCATACTTTTAATCCTGGCATTTTTTTTTGCGATGACATCTTCCGTTTCATCTCATTTTTGTCATTACCGTCGTCTTAGTTTTTTTCCAAGTCTTCAGAATTGTTTATTGCAGGAATTCATCATTGGTTCTGGTTATCTTCTGAGGTCTGCTACCTACCTTCTGAAATCTCCAGCATTGCTGTTTTGGCTATTCTTGAGTGACTATACCGCTGATCATAAATCTTCCACCGCTTCTGGAGATCATTAGCTATCTTCAGGATAATAATGCATTATTAAGCTTTGCCTAAGAAGAGTGTTAATCTGGAGTCAGCCTATCTGGGTAACAATTGGAGCCTGTCTATTTCAGGTGTAAGTATGTGATCGCTATAGCTCTACTGTTTGAAGGGTATTTCTATGTCCTATATCCGCTACTGGTCCATGTTTTTAAGAATCATTTGGAGGCCTCTTTTCCAAATTTTAACAAGGTTAGTGGCTAATTCAGATTGTCCATATTACAGCCGAGCTAGTCTCTCCTGGCGTTGCAGCTTTCATAGTGGGCGGTAGGTTTATTTTGGACAATGCTTTGTTAATTGATGGTTTAGCATTGAACCGTATTCGTGTTTAATGCAGCGGAAGGGAATTAGAAGAGGAATTGGGTTAAAGGAAGATTACAAGAATCGCGAGTGACTAGGTATGTGATGCGGCCATATTGATTTGTGATCGGGTGGTGAGCGACATGACCCACAATGTCGCCTAATCCTATTACTGTAGTTATTTGTTTCCCTTTTCATGCTGTCGCGGTCGTGTCGTACGGCAGAATTCATATAGGTACTTACTCATTATTTTTATTGGCATAAACTAGCTTACCTTTTCATAAAAGGTTCAGAACTATGGGAAAAGAATAGGGCATCAAAATGGAAATGGATAATCAGTGATTTTTTTTTCATATTCGTCATTAGTTTGCTTATTTTATTAGTTCTTTTTGATATGATTTAATACTTGTATATTCTACTATGACGACCCTCAAAGTGAGGTAACCAGAGATTACCAGATTTTTTTTCCTTTTTTGAGTAACTTATGATATGTATCATATTTTTTAGAAGGTCTGCATGGTATTTTTGCGTCGTGCGATAAAAGGGATAATCTTGTATTTAAATTTCTTGACTCTTTATGTGCCTAAATTTTTCCATAATCTACTCAAATTATGAGTATTAATCGTTAATGGAAGATCAAAGGTACGATTTAATAACTTTACCGACTACATATTTTATATGTAAAAATTAATGATTGATTGAGTCATTTTTTTAATATAATCTCATCTCATGGCTTTAACTAAATAATGAAACACGTTGAGATGAAACAGAATTTCAGTTTTTACGACAAACTTTTATTTGCCAACCTTTTTTACGACAGTAGGTACTTTTTCTTCTTCATGCTAGTTGATGATAACTGCTAACAATTATTAACTTTTAGGTTACTAGTCTGAAGCAGAAGACACAACTGTTTTCTAAAATCTGCTTAAAAATTAAAACTCTGTTTTGTCACAATATGTCTAGTAGTTACGGTATAAAAGATTAACAAAATTATTTATCTTTTCCTATGTGGTTTCTTCATTATATTTATTTCTGTTTTGCTTTCGTGTATGTGAAGCCAGACAACATATTAGAAAAAGGAATAAAGGTTATAAGTAAAACCTGGAAAAGATGGAAATCTACGGACAGTCTGGACAGAGAGGAGCAGGCGTACGATGACGAAGACGATCTGGTAACATTATAGCAACTACATTGTGTGACCCGTCCCCGCCGCTACTATTTCTGTTAGCTGTGCTAGAAGAAATTCTGTCCAATGATGTCTCGCTAGGAATAAAAAAAAAAACAATCGCTTATTGTACCACAGATAAATGTGCAGCTGTCTGTTTTTTAGTCTATGGATGTTTGTCGAGAAAAGTATTGCCGTTGGAAAAAAAAACTTTTAGAATATTTTTGTGTAGCTTTTGCCCCCACCCCCCCCATGAGCACTGTTTTATAAAAAAATATTTTCCTTTATAGATTTTAGAGCCTTTGTAAGGATTTCTACACCTGTCGTGTGCAGAATATTTCACTCTAGGTACCCCAATTGAGATTTTAAGCATTTTTGATGTTTTTTTTTTTACTAGTCCCTCCCTGTAGGTAGAATTTTTTTAAATTTTTGTCTCATTGTCATGTGTTTCATTTTTTCACATCACATTCCCAGTCTAGAATAAAATCATACCTTTTTAGACCTTTATTTTTCCACATAATATCCATTGTTACTACTTCATTTTAGATATAAGTTGATATATTTTCCGTCGTGTTAATGTACATTAAATACACCCCAATTTCTTATGGTTACACAATATCTCTAATGTGTTATTTTACATTTTTTATTTTTTTGCTTTCCTTATGGCATGAACACTTGGCATGGTAAAAGACAGGGTCCATGCCTTTCTCCCAATGGGTAAGGAAAATTAGAGAATCTTTTTACTTTAAAAAAAAAAATGTTCATAGTTCTCCTATTTTTAATGCATGTTTTGTTTTAATTGTTAAAAATGTGAGTTTTGAACATGCATTTTCTTGGTGAAAAGTTATGTTTTTTTGCCATTTTTTTAGTCCTCCATCATTTCTTAAATTACAGAAATTTGGTTAAGTATTTTTTGACCATGTATGATGACAGATGCATACTAGGAAAATTGTATTTTTTTCTGTAAAATAAATATGGTTGTAAAATCAAATCGTACACTTATTATACATGTATGATTTGATTTATGAACATATTATTATTTTTATTGAAATTTCATTACCTAAATTGGCAAAAAACACTATGTCATTTGAATAAAATGCTACCCGTCAAATGTTTTTTTACGCTTTTTATGAGATAGGTAATTGTTTGTTCAACAATATGTTTGGAAAATGTTAATTATTCCATGTGTTTTCAAAGTTTATCGTGTCAAAAAGTATTTAGAAAATGTATTAATATTAAATATTTCCAACGCTAGAAGGTCAAGTAAAAGTTTTACCTGTGTGAACTGTGCTAATAATCAAACATACATTTAATAATAATTAATTTTATTATCCATTGTGTCTATGTTTATATCTCCCCTGGCCTTTAAAATGTATACCGCAGTTGATTGGTGATTTATATATTAAAAGAGGTTTATTTTTATTTTTTAGGTGATGAACCAGGACGTCAAAAAGGAAAACCCCCTCCAATTCAAGTTCCGAGCCAAATTCTACCCTGAAGATGTAGCTGAGGAGCTCATTCAAGATATCACACTCCGCCTTTTCTATCTTCAGGTAAACATTTCTTATTTTCTTTACAACTTTAACCCCTACAGATTTTCATAATGGGGTGTGATATTTGAAATTTGACTAGTTAATGGTGATCACACTAAACCAGCCTTCCTCTGTAACGGCGGAATCCTTATTTCTTTTTTATAATTAAAGTATCGCTGAAGAAAAAAAGAATTTGCCTGTGCAGGAATATGCCCCACAGAGACGACTTGCTTGATATGGAAGATATTTTCAGTTAATTATGTACATTAGGTCTCTTGGCCAAAAACAATCGTTGCAGGTGGAATCCTGTTAGGAGCTATCTTTTGGAGGCAGCAAAACGACAATTGAGAATTCTTGCAGAAGGCAAGAGCCAGGGAGAGGCACTTGCACTGTTCAAATGGCTCAATAATGGTTGTGCTCCATGATTGAATTGAAGGATGTCGTAATCATTTTAGTCACCGTGACATAAGGGGCATATCAAAGTCCATTGAACTTCTTTGTAAAAAAAAAAACCAGCCTTCAAGACAGTAGTAAAAGACGGTTGTAAGCCCTTGAAAAGTTATCAAATAGATTATTGTATATCAATGAATTAAAATTTAACCATTTCGAATCATTAAAGGTATTTATGTTGGTGATATGTTATGGAATATATTTGTTTATTTTTTCCAGGTCAAAAATGCCATTTTGTCAGACGAAATATATTGCCCTCCAGAAACGTCTGTCTTGCTTGCTTCGTACGCAGTCCAAGCCCGCCATGGAGATTTCCAGAAAGCCACTCATGGTCCAGGATTTCTCACCAATGATAGACTTTTGCCCCAAAGGTGATTACAAATTACCCTTATTAAAATTATTTCTAGTCATTTTTGTTACTCACTGATTTATAAATCCAGTCACCATTTTTATTATAATATTGATAGCAAGTATTTGAATCAGTACTTATGGATGGAAAGTGGCTGGTAGCAGGGTGGGCTGTGCACTAAGACCTATTACGAGAAACAACATTTTTTTTTAAATGAATCTGTGCTCTCTCGAAGTGAACACAAATACACTTTTGACATCTTTCACAGTAAGCAAATGCTTGTGTCGTGAAAGCGGAAAAAGGTCGACACGGCCGGGATTCGAACCCACGACCTCCGCACGAAACAGTGCGAAAGCCGGCGTAGTAACCGCTGGTCTATCAACCACCTCGAATGACTCACTTCAAGCTAAAAAAACTAGTGCAAACAAAACGCAATTCTGCTACCATCAATGACGTATGGATGTGAAATGTGGACATAGAAAAAAGAGTAATGTAGTATAAATGCAGTAGAGATGAGAGATCTATAAAGAATATAGAAAGACTCTGTGAGAATATGAGAAAGATCTGTGGTATGTAAGTTAGTGTTGTTATGAAGATGAAATGTTTATAAGTCGAATACTTGAAATGGGCATGTTGAAGGAATGAATGTAAATAAAATTTATATTGCTTAAAAGAAAGATACGCGGTTGATGTAGAATGACATGGATTGAAAATGTTGATGATTCCTCAACGAAGGACAGGGGCCCTAGACAAAATAAATATAAATTAGCAATCAACTACAAACAAATTATTCGACAATGTACATAATAAGAGTAGGAAGAAAATTTTTTTTTTTTTTTAAATGAATCTGTGCTCACTCTAAGTGAACACAAATACACTTTTAACATCTTTCGCAGTAAGCAAATGCTTGTGTCGTGAAAGCGGAAAATGGTGGACACGGCCGGGATTCGAACCCACGACCTCCGCACGAAACAGTGCGAAAGCCGGCGTCGTAACCGCTGGTCTATCAACCACCTCAACTGTCCACTTTTTATATTTTTTATTATAAGTGTCTATGTTTGGTTTAAATAATTGTTTATACGTTCCAGTGGACAGTTCATTTTTTTCACACTATACCTACATTGACGAAATCTTCGTTTGTAGTCGAACCCCATTTTGAATTTGTCTAGATCGGCAGGTCAGAAGTAAAATAAACAGGAGAGTTTGTATGGGAAATGTAAAGTCGGTGGATTTTCTGTGTCTGATGTGTGCGTCTGACTTGCAGAGTGATGGACCAACACAAGATGTCCAAGGACGAGTGGGAGCAGTCCATCACCACTTGGTGGCACGAGCACCGTGGCATGATGAGGGAGGACGCCATGATGGAGTACCTGAAGATTGCTCAAGACCTGGAGATGTACGGCGTCAACTACTTTGAGATCAGAAACAAGAAGGGCACCGAGTTGTGGCTGGGAGTGGATGCTCTGGGGCTCAACATCTACGAGAAGGAAGACAAGTAAGATTATTACTCCTTATCTTGTTATAATACTGTTAGTACTAATTACTCCTTAACCCTCTGAGAGGTATATTAGACGACAGGTTAGCACCTTTGTGATTGCTATCCCTCTTTCCTTTATGCTGGCCAAAAGGCAGGATCTTTTGACGTTACGCACTTAGACGGTGTAGTCAATGCAACAGAAAGACAGCAATACCAGACAGAAAAGTTTTATCTACATAAGAACTCAGTTATGTACGTACTGTATTTTCGTATGTTGCCACATCAAGCAGAAAATACATTCAGATATAATTCTGCGTAGAGTCGTGCAAAACATATGAAAGCGTTCTTAAAAACAGTTTACTGTATTTGCTCACTAATGTAGCTAAAACTCACACCGTGAGCGGGAAATTATAAATGGGTCAGCTTTAAATAAATAGTTCAATAAAACTTATTAGTAGGTTTGATTATTATTGAAGTAATTTTTTTCGCATTTGGTTGAATGGTAAAATTTAATAAAGTGTAACACGTTATTGACACGAACGATTTTATTTCATTTGAGTGACGGACTTTATTTTTATCTTCTTTCTTTTGTATATAAATTTTGAAAGTGACATTATCAAGCAAGACAATTATCAACTAGTGTTGTATTTTTTTAAAAAAACTTGTCATGTTTCGAAACATGTAAAAAAAAATTTAAGACTAATGGACATATTGATGTTTTTCAGGTTGACTCCAAAAATTGGCTTCCCATGGTCGGAAATTCGTAACATCTCCTTCAGCGAGCGTAAGTTTATAATCAAGCCAATCGACAAGAAGGCCCCAGATTTTGTGTTCTTTGCGCCGCGCGTCCGCATCAACAAGCGTATACTGGCCCTCTGCATGGGTAACCACGAGCTGTATATGCGACGCCGTAAACCAGACACCATCGACGTCCAGCAAATGAAAGCTCAAGCGAGAGATGAGAAGATCTTTAAGCAACAGCAAAGGTAAGAATAGCTGATGTTGAAGTCAGAGAAGTTTTTTTACGAAGAAAAAACAGGATTCATGTGAGAGAGATCGGAGGAATGTCCCGATTTCTGTGGACACCGAAGAGTCGTAATTAAATTTAGAGAGCTGAGCAAAGATAGTGGTGCATAAAATATATATGTATACTCACTAAATAACTGTTCCTTTGGAACTCCTGTCAACAAAACTCAAATATGACATTTACAATTTTGTGTAATGAAAAATTAAAGATGCAAAGTATTTCATTTAAATGTTTGACTAAAAAACTGATTTAAATGACTAGATAGGGCATATCTTAGTTTATGAAGAGGAAAAGTAGAGAAAATGTAAAAAAATCATTGCAGATAGTCTTAATTAGACATAATGACGATGCTAGGAAAGTAGTTCTTTCATTGCAATTTGCAAATACGAGTATATTATTTATTCAGGGCAGTCAAATTTATTTGAATGGGTTCTCTATCTGTCATCTGTCTCTTTCCATCTTGTTCTTTTGAGTGATTATTCAAAGCGAGATAGCAATAAAACAATTAAATTAGTGTTAGAATTCAGAGACATATACAAGATAGAGTAGTTAGTAGTTACAGTTGAAAATACTATGACTTTTTATCGAACGAAGACCTCAGTTTGTAAGAAGGGCGCAAGGCAACCAAACCGAATGATGTGACTATTGTAGCTTCCTTCAGTTGTGGTGTGTTTCTGTTCTTTTCAAGAGAAGGCGCTGACAGTCCGGTGTTCAGATTTAATCTTTGTTTATGAGAGATGTCATCTCCCTGCAATAGGAAAAAAGTAAACCAAAGTTGGGTTTCTTTTTAGTTAAACTTAGTTTTTAAATAATTGACTTCTTATTTTATTTCAATTCCAGGGAAAAACTTCAAATAGAAATAGCTGCTCGTGAAAGAGCCGAACGTAAACAGCAAGAATACGAGGACCGTCTACGTAACTTACAAGAAGAAATGGAACGCTCACAAGTATGTAGTGTTTTGGCTTATGGATATTTTCTAACTTCAGTTTCAGATGAGAAAAATTGCCTGTCACACTGGAGAGAGAGCTTAATGTATTACTACATACCTACTGTACACCAGTTTCTTCTGACATGGAAATATGTACCTACTGAAATGTTTCATCTAAATCTCAATAATAAATGTCACCTCCCATCTTCTTTAAGATGTCGAAAAATTAAGGTTTTTTTGACTTTTACAGATTTTTTTAATGCAATTCTGCAGAATTAAATAGCATTAATTCAATTTTTCTCTAATAAAGTGAGTTTGGATTAACACATACATTTCTTATCACCTTTCATTAAACAAGGAAGCTGACTGACATTGGGATTGAATCATAATGAAATTGTTTGTTTTAGGCTAATTTGATAGAAGCACAAGAGATGATTAGAAGATTGGAAGAGAAGTTAAGGCAATTGCAAGCTGCTAAAGAAGAATTAGAAGCAAGACAGAATGAATTGCAAAGTATGATGACTCGTCTTGAAGAATCCAAGGTATGTGACAATATTTTTTTTCAACAGATACTATCCTTATTAGGAATTGAATAAATTTTGAAGTCTTGTTGAGTTTTTGACAGATCGAGTATTCAAACCTTTTTTAAATTGTAATGTTATGTTTGATTAGTGTTAATAATATTGACCGACCTCGGTAGCCTAGTTGTACTAGCGTGGACTTCAGATCCGGGGTCCCGGGTTCGATTCCCGGTCGGGTCAGAGTTTTTCTAAGTGTTTTTTCACTTGAAATTTCTACCCGGGGTTGGCCTGTCTCAGATTGGACGGGACCGGTTGACTGGAAAAAAATGCCTCAGGCAATAAGTTCCGCCGGCTATACTGACACCTTTGTATAGAAAAGTGTTATATTATTATTATTATTATTTGTTACAAAAAACTTTTGCTTTATCTTTGTTAGAATATGGAAGCTGCCGAAAGACAGAAGCTGGAAGAAGAAATTGAGAACAAACAACACGAGATTGTTCGTATCCAACAAGAAGTAGAAATCAAAGACAGTGAGACGAGACGTTTGCAAGACGAAGTTGAAGAAGCTCGTCGGAAAAAGGTTTGTGATTTTCATTACTCAAAGAATATTTTTTGATTGACATATGGACTCTAAATACTTGATTGTCTTGTTTTTAATTTCAGAATGAAGCCGCTGCAGCCCTGTTGGCAGCCACAACCCCACAACACCACCACGTGAGGGAGGAAGAAAATGAGGAGGCCGAAGAAGGTTCAGAGGAGGAACTAGCCAATGGAGGAGGAGAAGATCTCATGGGCGCTGGGGATAACGTTGTGGATCCCGTTGAAGATAGGCGCACATTGGCCGAAAGAAATGAACGTTTACATGATCAACTTAAAGTGAGTTTTCTGAATCTTACAAAAAGTCCAGACTTGTTTTTTCTCGTCTCATTTTTTATACAACACTGTCCAGATATGATAAGATTACGGTAAATTTCCCTTCCCTAGAAATCTACTTCTAATTTTAAGGGATACAATGCTTCACTCCTGTAATTTCTTTTGTTCCAATTTGTTATTTGTCCTTTATATATCCTTTAGCTGTTATCTGAATATCAACACATCTAACACCACTTGAAAATCAATGCATTGTTTGCCTCACTGTTATATCCGTCATTTTTTCAATGAGAGATTAGATTTGACGGCTTTAGCAGTCATAACTCTGAATAAGATATCAAAAATTAATGGCTAGAGCAGTCATAACTCTGAATAAGATATCAAAAATTAATGGCTAGAGCAGTCATAACTCTGAATAAGATATCAAAAATTGATGGCGAGAGAAGTCATAACTCTGAATAAGATATCAAAAATTGATGGCGAGAGAAGTCATTTTGTGGTTTCTAAATAATAAAACTACAATAAGCATTAAAACTTGACATGAAACCCAAAATGGAGCGAAATTAAACTCTGTTACAATTTATTCTTTCTGTTGCAGGCTCTGAAACAAGACTTAATGCAATCCAGAGATGAAACTAAAGAAACAGCTATGGATAAAATTCATAGAGAAAATGTACGTCAGGGTCGCGATAAATACAAGACTCTAAGAGAAATCCGTAAGGGCAACACCAAGAGACGGGTGGATCAGTTTGAAAATATGTAGATGTTAATGTTAATTTTATTAAAGATATGTCAACATAATATATAAAATATATTTACATAGTTCCACAATTTATTAATATTATGTTTCTCAAATCCGTCGGAAAACAGTCAATTTACTATACCTACTTATTAGACCAACATTATTGTAATTGGTTCTCAGTTTGTCCACGGATTAACTCGGGACGCCAACGAGCAGCACAAAAATACCTTTAAAGACTGTTTTAAACAAACTACACTCGTTTGATTTACATCATAATATGGTAATAGATCCTAGCTTTTGTCTCTGTTCATTCATTCACAAACACTCTGTCCAATCTAAATTATTAGAATTAATTAAAATACATTTAGAAGATATGTCATAGTAAAACGACGAACTTAATGAATTATTTTTGATATTGGAATAATGTGTAATTCTGTGTAATATATGTACATTGAAAAAAAAACTTATCAAATATCCAGAAATGTGTAGATTGATAAAAAAGAAGATGGCCAGGGAATATTTTAACAGCGCCACGTCGTATTATGTCAACAGTTTCTTATATCAATTAATACTTTACCAATTTTTTTTTGTAAACATTACACTCAGACAGCTATTTCGCAAAGCAAATTCTGTCGTTGCCAGCGTATAATGTCTGCATTAAAAAGTTGATAAAATATTAATTATACATTTTAATTAATTTATTGCTACTACACCAGTTTTTCCGACTTGTTAAAAATCAACTTAATTAATAGATAATAATTGTGTAGTTAGACATTTTAAAATTAAGAATTTATTTTGATAACCGACCGACCCATCTATCCATCTTTGAAACGCGTTTTTTGTTTGTCAGTCAAAGAGTCGTACTTACTGAACGAAAATTTATAAATTTTTTTATAATCGCATGTTTGTTGATGTTGCCGAAATGGGTTTTTTTTTTATTGACGAGAATGTCTGTTAATAATAATAATATCTTGTTACGATGTTTACTTTATTATTATTGTTTGTTGCTAGAAAAAAAATAATAAGTATCTTCTACATTCTTAATAATAATTGTTAGTCAACAATATATTATATTCTTTCAAGCGCATCCTTCCTTCCTCTACAATATGTGGCCTTTATATATTTATAAGAATAGTTTTTTTTTTGTAATTTTATGTTTAGCTGTTTTTTTTACGTAGTTTTATCATAATATGCCTATTTCTCCGTATTATCCAAAATATTGGACTCGATTTTTAAAAAACTGCCTTAAATCGATAATTACTTGGGAAACGCAAAATGTTTTTACACATTTTTTTTTTATTTAATGTTAGTTTAATGATGTGTATGCATGATATATATTTTCTAATGTGGTGCTTTTGGTGTATTATTTTAATAAATTGTTACCTTTTACAGCCCTAAACATCTTCATCATACCTATAAAATTCATTTGTGTCACATAGCGTACTGTTGTTTTTATGTAAAATATTTTTCTTCAATTTGAGATTTCAGTATTAAAATTGCGATGCTATATATGAAGCAAAAGAGGTCCATATATTCATTCGGTTTTTTTCTTTGACGATGTTGTTGATGGTAACAGAAATTGTGTTCAAATAGCATGGTTTTTGATTCTTGCAAGTCTGTATACATACCCGTTTCGCTGAATGTTTTTATTAGATGGTTATTTATATACTTTTATACAATATCAATAACAAAAAAAATATAATCTATGTCTCATTTAGCTTTGTAAACTTTGCTTACGACATTTTTACTAGTGAAAAAATATTTCTGCTTTTTTATTATGTTGAATTTTCCAAATTTGTCAAAGAGCCGCAATTACATTTCCATCAAATCATTGATTGATTGATTGTATAATTGTTCATAGGACAGCTGTTTTGAATTTTGAAGCCTCGGATCTATGATTTCTTATAAAGGCATTCCATGTTATATATTATTTACTTGTTAATATTCTTATTTAGCTGCTCTGGTACAAGGTCTTGTTTAAAAAAAAAAATATTTGTGTTAAGTGCCATTCAACTACAAATTTTTTACAGTTTTGAATTTTTCTTCAAATGTCATATTTCGAGTTTGTTATTACTCACACACCTTTGTATTATTATTTTTAAAACTTGTATTAATTAAAGTGGGTGCTTACGTTTTATTAAAGAAAAAAAATGAAATATTTTGTTTTGAAAAACAAGTAAACGTACATTTTTTAACTGTAAATAGTGTAATTTCTGTCCTTTTAATAGAATTACTTTATGTTATTAATATATTATTATTATATTAATAGTAAGACCTACTTTTTATCATATTTTATTTTATTCTATATACCATGTTGCCTTTTCACTTAAAATGTAAAAAAATGGGAATTATTTTCCAATAAAAAATCCAATTAAAATAATATTGTGTTTTATTATTATTTATACCTAATATATTATTTACAAAATAAATTTCACAGCAGTTTCAAATTCAATCTAAAAGTTATTTGAACATGCATAATATTATTCATTCTTTGTACAAAGTAATTACTATAATTTCTTGACGTGTTTGTTTCCCGTAACCAAGTAGGGTAGAGAAACATTAAAAGTACTTAAAAGTTTTATTATTTTTAAATTAATATTATATTCACGAGATCATTGACCTTGGCGGTCTAATTTTCTAGTAAGAAGTCCCGGATTCTTGGTCAAGTCAGAATTTTTCTGTGTGTTTTACTTGAAATTTCTACAAAGTGTTACCATTTTGAGAGAGATTGGTACGGTGCACTTATTTGCAGCTTCTCATCGACATCAATCTTCACTGGTTGCCTCAGATTGTAGGATGCTATGATCATTTAAGGGCAAAGAGGAAAGCTATCATCCTTCTATAAAATTCTACAGTTAGAAAGTTACAGAAAACTTAATTTGTAAAATATAAAAATAATCAACAGTGGGCAACAATTATTAACTAATTAAATTTAATTTAATTCATTAAAAGCACTTTCTGAAAATAAAATCAGTAAATCGATAGGGAATCAATCCACTTGTTTAGATGCAAGTAATGCAATAAATTTCAGTTTTATCAAAACATGTGTGCCTAAATCACTCGATGATGAGTGGAAGGCCTTCTGTTAATATATGTATTTAAAAATAATAAAACTCAAAAACTTAAGTTATTCAAAAAACCTAACTTAAAATAAGTACAGTGAAACCACTCATAACGAACAATTCGAAAAAAAAAGTGAATAATTACTCCCTTAAAAAGCCATGTTTCACAGAAACAGAAGTCCCGTTTTCACGACAGACATTTACAAGTGAGCCGTCACTTCCACGTCAGTGCATTAGTACTTGTCATTCTGCTCACCATTCTGCTCACCATTTTTCCAAAATTTTGAAGTGCAAAGTATATCTACCAACCTATTTACTTTTGGAAAAATATCTTACTTTTTTAAGTACTTCACTAAAAAACTCAAAATTCATTTTATCATGATCACAAAAATTTCTATTTCTCAAAGTAATTTTATTTTAGAAAACGTTACTAAAAATATGGTATTTTTTCCTGTATGGAACACATTGGTTCACACAAAGAGTGAGACTCCGGAATGAGTTACGCTCCTTATGAAAGGCTCCACTGCATTTGATATTATCACCATTTCGTCAATTTTTACAGATCTCTAGGGAAACTTCAAATTCAAATAACGTCGTTGCATTTTTAAAATGAAACATAAAACAATTTATTTCAAAATTAAATGAAACCATTAGAAAGAGAAAATGAAACTAAATCGAATGATATAGGTACTTATTGCATTCAATTTGGAAAAAAAATTACCACATGTGTCATTTTAAATAATATGTCGTAGGTATTATATGGTTAATTTAAAATTCCTCGCGTGATTATTTTATGAAAAAATTAGTAACTTAATGTAATGATAAAAATGATAACTTATCTTAAACAAAAGTAATCTTCAAATGACTAGTTTCAAGGTAACACAGGCAATCAAATTTTCAACGAATATATTTAAAATGTGATTGGTAGACTAATTGCTAAGGCTGTACATAACATGCAAATGAGAGTTCAAATCAGAAGACGGCTCTAAACACCATTCATTTTTTGTCAGGAATACAATTACCCCGATTCCCTATCAAATCCGCTAAAGCTTAGAATCTGCCAAAAAAATATATGAAAAGAGTAAATTTTAGCTGACAGTTCAACTTAAATTATCGCAATTCCTCTAAAATAAATTGCTATTCGATCAATTTACGCAACGCCTTAGAAAGGCCTGCCAAAATTTTAGAGGAACTGCTTTTATGTCAAAACTATTCGTGTCAATTTTTATCTCAGATACCTCTCTTAAAAAAGACAATCAAAACAAAATAATTCATTATTTTTCGGTAAAAATATTAATTTGATCTTGTTTTCATTATTGGTTATATTTCTTGATCAAGATGAATTAATTTGAGAAAAACGAAATTTGGCAGCCATAATGATAATTTTGACATGGGGAAATTATTCCTTTTAAATCACTATATTAATTTTCATTCACAATCAGCTATATTCATTTTCAATAACTGAAATATATCAAAACAATTATTTTTAGTTAGTTTTTTCATTAAGTGAAATTACAGTGTATTAATGGTAATAATTTTGAAATAAATAATAAAGGATTTTTTAGAAGGTATTTGGAAGTACATTCACATTTTGAACTCTGGTGTTAAGTATATTCGTTTGAAATATAGATATCTACAAAAATTTATTTACAAAATCGCTTCCCCCTATTTTATGGACTCCACCAGCAACAACACGATTTTACCTTATTTAATTCTGCTTTATATATATTTACATATAATTCATAAAAAATAATTGTCATTGTTCATGCATACGAATTTGTCAATGAAATTTACGCTTCCATTTTAACTACTGCCGGCTTGATGTCCAGAGATTTTGTGGTGTCTGCGGAGGGAACTTTTGTCACTAAAGGATTTTTCACAATCGGCGCACTTGTAACTCTTTCCAGTGTGAGTGATCAGATGTCTGCTTAAACCTGGAAAAGTATTTTATTTATTGGCTATGGACAACTGTCAAAAACCAATCTACTCATTACTACAAGACGAATTAATGATTGTTGTTAATTATTATTTATAGTGGTTGGATGTTAGAGATTGCTTCGGCTATAGTCCCGCCATTGCCACTTTTTTATACACTGTTTTTTTTGTAATGTGCATAAATAAATATTTATTAAAAATTATAAATTAACCAATTGAATGCCAACTACGCAATATTCCATAGTTGTTAGTATTTGATGGATGCAAATTATAAAATTCTACGTAAGTGCTTTCAAGTATTGCCATCGCATGATAAAAAGTGTTAGCCATCCTGAAACTATATTTTTCAACAATTTGGTATTTTTCAAATAGAGTAAATTGATGTTGGTGAAATTTGAAGGATATTAAAAAAATAAATTAATGATTCCAAATAGATAGAATATCATCTCATGATTTCACATTGAAGCTCACAAATAGTTTGGCAGAATAATCTCATCCATAAAATGTTATTTACATTTTCAAAAGTGATGTCTTTGCAGTATATAAAACAATTATTAGCAATCTAGCTCCAATAATTTACACTATTCATACCTTACTACTAATAATTTACACCATTCATACCCAGGCCCGACAAGAGGGGGGGGTTGGCGGGGAAAATACCCGGGGCCCCTGCGTTCTAGGAAAAAATCTAGAAAAAATCTATTATGATTACCGATTGAATGATTTAGGAATGTTGTCGATTGAATCTGAAATGGCTAAGAAAATTGATTTTCAAGACGTAATTAATTTGTTTGATAGGCGCAAGGTTCGGAAAGCAGCATTATAAAAAATAATTTGTTTTTTATACTTTTTTTGTAATTTTAATTGTAAACGTTTTCATTTTTGTAAGAGAATTATTGATGAATACATTGTTCCAAATACAATTAGGATATTTTTCGGTTTCCCGCTTCATTTATAAATGGCCCAAAGTCCAAGGAGATTTTTTTTTTCACGCTCTTGGCAGGGGCCCCCACAAGAAGTATATCCCTGGGCCCCAGAAGTCCTCTCGGCGGCCCTGTTCATACCTTGCAGATTTCATTAAAGTGTGCAAAACAAGTCAACAAGTTTAAACAATGTACCTCGTTACACTTTCAGAATGATAATAATTGTGAAAGTGAAACATTTGTTACAATGAATATATCAACAACTGATGACTGACTATAACTGTTTGAACTTTAAGTGATATGAACAAACCACTACGAGCTTACGATCGTCTTCTGCTGTTATTTCGAAGGCTGGCTTAGTGTAATCTCTTTACATTAACAATGTTCGCATTAGGTGGTAATGTTTAAATCTCTGATAATTATGAGAATTTTCAATATGTGGAAAATTCCCATGCCCCGGCCAGGATTCGAACCTGTGTCCCTCGTCATCCAATGCGTTTTCTTATATTGAATGATGTAAATTAACACATAAAATATATTGAGTACCTGAGGCATGACAAAATATTTTGGGGCATAAGTTGCATTTGTGTAGCTTAATAGTGGGACGCTGTGAATGACTAGACAAGTGCGATCTCCAAGCTTCCTTTTGTGTAAAACCTTTGTTGCATATTTTGCATTCGAACGGTTTACTGTCTGCAACAAATAAATACAATAAATAGTATTGGCTTTCTAAAATAAAAAGATACAACATTAAAAGTTTTAAACGTACCATAATGTACGAGAAAATGCCTATAAAGTATCTCTTTCTGAGCGAAACTACGGCCGCAAACTCCACATTGGAAGGGTTTTTCTCCGGTGTGGATTCTCTCATGCCTCACCAGTGCTGATCTCGATGGAAACCATTTCTCACACTCATTACAGGAGATACTGAAATAAGCATTCCAGATAAGGGAATATCCAATCCAATACAAGTAAAACAATACTTCATAAATAAAATTTACCCTTTTTGTGCAGTGTGGACGGATGAGTGTCTCTTTAGTTGTGCTTTCCTTGCAAAAGACTTTGGACAATTTGGACATTTCAATATTTTCAGTTCGCCATTCTCATCCAAAAGCATATTCTGATCCGTTTGATACTTCAAAAGTAAAAATTTAAGCATTATTTTAAAAAAATGCAATGATCTCTTTGTTGATAATATCTTTTTTATAAATTTGAATAATTTAAAAGGCTAAAGCATCAAGCACCCACGTAATGAAATATTATTGTTTTCAAAATTAGTAAAGAAGAAAAACTCACCTGCTGATCTTCCATAGTTAATTCAACTAAAAGAACAGATCCGTCCTCTGTCATAACTTCCACATGGGTGGCAGTGCCTTCTTCGTTAGGCAGCAGCCTCAGTTTTTCCTGTTCTTCTGATGATAGTGGAGTATTCCTGGAGCTAGTTCCGGCAGTGTTGTTTTGCTGTTGGTTGTCACCTACGTTAAGTGTTGCCCTGACAGCAGCAGCCACAGCATCTATTTCTGTGACTTCTATCACTGGACCATCTTCGTCCTCCATCTCCATCTCATTTTCCTTCAAAATAATGCAGTAGAAGATATTATTAGTTAATCATTTTTATCATCGTTACACATCACAAGTTACTTTACTGGGTTTTACTATTATTTGGCTGGGTTTTCAAATTTGGACCACTACAGGTTTACAATAGTTTCTACTGCTGTTTTGAAGATTACAATAGTATGTTATGTTATCTACAATATGTTATGCATTACAATTTCTAATTCAGATATCCTGACATCTATAATATAACGTCACTCACTGACTGATATCATCAACACTTTTAGTTCCTGGGTTTACCAAAAGGTGGTGCCACTTGCAAATTAAGATAATTTTGTTCTGGTTGAGCACTTTTTTATTGTCTTGATGTGGACAAAAACAATTATACTCGGGTTATTTAAAGACTCACATGCGAATTCATAGCTGAGAAAAGCCAAACGAATGCAATATTTGTAATAAAAAGTTTAATCAATCAAATAATTACTAAAATCCATTTGAATGCCAAGTTTGCAAAAAAAGCTAGAAGTGGACGCCACGGGCGCTTTTCAAAAACTAGGTGAAATATAATTAAATCAAAGTGAGAGAGTAGAGTCAGTAAATGTTTGTTCTCTTTGTTCAAGTTATCAAAAAGGATGATAAAAAACTCTAGAAAACGTCATCATCTCAAAACAAGGGAAATTTAATTGGTGCATTGCAGTTGTGAGCCTTTGAATGATAAAAGGAATGGATATTTGATTTCTTTATTAAAATTATATTTCAAAATATGTCCAAGATATGAAAGGGGCACAATTGAACAAAAAAAATAAATGCAGTGTATTCATTACAGAAAGTGTTCTTGTACACTTGAACAAACTGTCAGACGACATAAAATCCAACATGACAGGTCAGCGCTCCAGTTAATCTACAGAGATCAATCAAGGGTTATGGAATAAATTTAAGTACTATCACGTTAAATACCCTCAAACCGTAATAATTTTTGTTAATAAGTTACGATGGAAAAAAGTGGAGCAAGAAAAAAAAATGAATTTGTAACTCACAGTCTGGTTATCATTATCCTCTCCATCAGTGATTTTACTCTCCAATGTGCATTGTGCCTGCGTCTCACCAACTTCCTCCTCGGGTAGACTTATATTTTTCTCCGATTCTTCGACATTTTCTGTTTCCTCCAATTCCCCTTGATCCGGATCTGGTTCACCACCTTCGGGCTGTACATATTAAAACAATAGCTTTTATTTGAGTCAAAATACAAGACACAAAGTAATCTTAAAACGACAGGGGTATTCTGTTACATCATTATTCTCACTAAATATGGGACATACCTATTTTGCCCCAGGAAAAAAGTATCAAAACACATAATATATTGAAAGATATAACAAAACACTAATGGATAAACATTATAAAACTCACAATCACTACTGTGACCGATGTTAAATCATTTTCAGTAATAATTCCATTATCAGATTCTTCCTCCATCTTTATGTTCTGAGCGAGCAGTTTTAAGTGTGTCCGTAATTTATGGTCAGAACTTTCGCATTTTTTTCGGAATACATAATATTTTTCCAACTGATAATGACATGGGTGGCAAATCATTGATGGCAGACCGTCTTCTTCCAATACCTGGAAAATAAATTGCTATTATTATCCGCATGGGTTTTGTATTCATTCAACTTTTGAAGTATATCGAAACATCGACAAAAAGGTTCAAATAAGTGAGGTTATGAGAAATATTAAACCGATAAACATAAATATTATTAGTACTCACCTCCAAAGCAACACAAGCCATGATTCTGATCGGAAGAGGTACGGGTTCTTTATCATTAAATATGGGAAGTAATTGTTCCTCTTTGGACAAACAAAGTCGACATATTTCATCTAAATTAACAATAATATCCGTTCTGTCATCGCCTTTTTTCCTTCCGTAAGTCTTCATCTTTTCGTTCTGTCAAAATATTTCAAATTGCCTGACGATTGACGAAAAATAAAAACAGATTCCTATTATACACCAAAAGAGTCGCTCCCTGTTTTACCGTATTGAAATGAAAATGGAATTTGTGATGCGTACGCAAATCGCGCTTATACCGACCTATTATGTAGATTATTATTGAAGTTTGATGTCGAAACGATTCCATTCAAGCAGTCAGCTGTTTTACCGATACATGAATTTGATTATCACAACAAACAATAGATGTCGATTTATTTATATATTTTTTAAGGTGAACTATTTTTTCAGTACTTTCTTTCAGTCATAATTTACTAGTACATACAACATAAAATTATTTTTGTTTTTTTTTATTTGACTGATATAATTAAATTATTTGAGGAAATGCCCTGCAAAATGATTTGTGAGCCAAATAGTAAACATTTTTCTTTGATGATGAGTAACTGCAATAAAAGATAATGATGAAGCTAAAATTCTATAGATAGAAAGCTTAGAGGTTGTTTTGGTCAGAAAATGAAGCTTTATTTGAAGTTATAATCAATGTCATGGTTTCATCTGAAAATATCCCAGTCTCAATCAACTTGCTAAGAATTGAACTTACAAAAACAGGTCAGGAGAATAAAATGTAGAACACTCCTTCACCTCTTCATTTTTTTGACCAAATTTTTTGGATTCTTTTATTTTCAATTTAGGAATGATCCTGTCTCACTGCGCATTCTTAAAACAGCCACATTGTATTTTCTTCCGACATATCTAAATCATCTTTATATCATTTTAATTATTGTAATATGAGCAATACAACTAATAATTATCATTTATATTCTACTAATGGATATTCATTCCTTTCCCAAAGCTTTCCACAAAATCAACGCAACATTCTGATTTCTTCTGTGGTTATGCCGCATTCTTTTTTTTTGTCCAAGTTTCTTTTCTGTACATCATCTTTGGCTTGAGTAAACTAACAAATCAGACTAATATTTAAATAATTATTTAAATGAAACAATTTATTTGTTTATCCACAATTTTATTAACCCTGACTAGTTTCGCAGGCACTGCTTCAGTTCGTTAATCTCTAATATAAATGAAAGTCGGGTTAGTGCGAACACTTATAACTCGAGATTGACTGAACAGATTATTCCGATGTTTGATTTATTGGATTCTCCTCCGCTCCGGATAACAGAATAACTTAATAAAAAGTTGAATAAATGCAAAATAAATGATGTAAACTATAATATTAAAGTTAGTATGGGACGGATTGCACCAGTACTGCCACCGCCATCTGTTGGGGAAATAGGGAGATGTTTTGTAGATTCATATTTTGGTTGAAAGATTCTATAGATCAATGTTTTCCCTATGTTTCCACAGATGGCTATCTGACTTATAAAAAGTCTGTTAATACTTTTTTATAAGTCAGATGATGAAAATTCAATATAGATATTGTAACACTTTTTCTCTCGAGGACCAGAGACTCCTCATAGTCTCCAGTACCCGAGAAAAATCCTGCACACAAATGAGCTGCCTGAATTAGGACTGAGGTCCTCCTTCAAACTGCTCGTCGTGGTTGACCATCTGGAAAGAGGCTTAGTCGAGTGTGGTCTCATCCACAATAAATCTCCAAGAAGATTCCAAAAATATTAACTTATTCAAAATACCTTCATTATGTGATGCCCGGCTACTAAAATTAAAATCTCATCAATCAAGCATGTTCATTTTTGACTCTTTTCCCAAGCGTAGGTCACGATGCAAGCCTACCAAATACCATTTCCTTTAGAGGGCAATTAGACAACACAACATATGTTCAAATGAAAGATGTATATTATAACAAAATGGACCTTATTTTATTCAAAGACCAAAACGAACAAACCTCAAAAAAAAATAAAATAAATGTGTTCAATCTCAAAAGAAAAATCCTTCCAGATTCTACAAATATTATCATCATCTTACACTTATTTTAAAAAATAATCTAGTCGATAATTAATTTAATAAAACTTTACTACATCAATACAAAATAATTGTACTTTCCATCATATGCCATCATATAGACTGGTAAAAATTTCTCAAATATTAAATCAAATTACGTCTACCAAAATTGAAGATTACTTCAATTTCTTTCTTAACCTTTTAGTACAATCGGAATCTCAAATACTGCAATACAATCGTACAACCTTAGGTACCAAAAGAATATATATTATATCTAGGAAAATTGTAACAAGCGTATTTACAGCTTCATCAAAAAAATCTATAAAGATTCGTATGGTCACCAAAGCAATACAACAAAAAAATAAAAACTTTTACTTAACTAAAGTAATCCTGACATGACATTACGCTCATCAGATTCAGTTTCACGGTAGATTTTCAAATCTCGAAATTACGATTCCCGCATCCCAAGAAGGAACCAACACTTTCCAAGTTTATTGGCCATCAGATCCGTTGACGCCTCAATCTTACACCTTGAGCAGCCCTAGATTCACTCCAGAGTAATTTGCCTCATCATAACTATACATGACGACCCCTTCGTAGATTGCTAAAGAGAAATACTCTCCATACGCTACCCTCAGGGATTTACTGTCCCAACCCAGCGTCTATATATCCATATTATCAGGCCTATTTATCCCGATCCAGCAATTTTATAATCTCAACTAATCAAGTTTTCTCAACCCAATCCAGCGACCCGTATTCTGAAATAAGAATACAAATCGTGTCATACTAGTAACCAAAAATCTTTGACGAAAATTAGTAATGTTGCGTATCAATACTATCAAAAATAATTCAATCACATTCACTTGTAGATTTCTTTAACTTTACATACCTGCCTATTAATACGGGCACTCAACACACTTTGTTAGAAAACCATTGATAATTTATCACACGATAACTTGTTTCACTAAAACTAAACGGTGATATAAAATAACAAAATAAAAAGAATTACATTCTCGTCTCGCTGTCTAATCGTTTCTCCCTCCGTTTCGCTGATCACCCGCAATATATCGTCCCAATACGTCATGCGTAATACTTATTATCGCCGCCCGGGGCGCTGTCTATCATGTCGACGCATAGATGTGTTCCCTAATTAACACACACTGCTACTAAATACTTAGGGTGAAAAATAACTGTTACAATATCTTCTTCTTCTTCAAGTGCCCTGTCGGGTCTCCCCAACGTTGGCGATCACTTCGGCGAATCTTTCTCTATCCTGCGCCGTCTGGAACAGCTCCTCCACACTTCGGATGCCGGTCCAGTCTCTGATGTTGCGCAGCCATGATGTCTGTCTCCGGCCAGGTCCTCGGCGTCCCTCAATTTTGCCCTTCAATATCAGGTGCAGGAGATGGTATTTTTCCCCTCGCAGTACATGACCCAAGTATGAGATCTTGCGAACCTTGATAGTTGACAGCAACTCTCTATCCACTCCAGCTCGCCTTAGGACTTCGGCATTCGTTATCATGTCTGTCCAGGGTATTTTGAACATCCTGCGATGGATCCACATTTCGAATGCCTCCAGTCTGTTCATGGCATTGACCTTTAACATCCATGTTTCGCACCCGTACAACAGAACAGACCACACATAACACTTGACCATTCTTTGTCGGAGTTTCAGGTTTATGTTATGATTGCAGAATAGGGTTCTCATTTTGTTAAATGCAGCTCTTGCTGCCTCTATTCTACACCTAATTTCCACCTCCGGATCAAGGCTCTATATAGATATCTAATATATAAATGGGTGAGTTTTGGTGCTTTTGAAATAACTGATTCATAATATTATAACTGTATAACTTTTGTTTTTTTCACAATGAGAACTCATATATGTTAGCTATGTTCTGTTACCCAGTAATAGTTTATTGACTTTAAGGCGGTTGGAAGTTCGATGGGTCAGCTAGTTTTATTATAAAAGTGTTACACAAATCTGTCTTCCATTTCCTTTTAAAGTGAGCTAGGTATTTGAACATGGTGAGAGGAGGTCATCGCAATAAAATTTGTCTAGCACATTTTGAGAACTCTTGATGCCTCCTTTAGTCCTTAGGGAGCGTTCAAGTATTACGTAACGCAATATGGGGGGGGGGGGGGGGGTTATTCTTGATTGTATTGATTGATTATAAAAATTATAATTGGTATTTTTTGGTGAGTTGAAATAAAACTTACAAAAAGATTTTTTGAACATTTTATTAAAAATACATTTCTATTCATAACAAAAATGATTGGCACAGCAAATTATTAATATTATTTAATTATTAATATAATATTTTGAACATGTCTAAAAAAATACCTATTTAGACATTTAATCAACTGTGCATTTACACATTTAACAAAAGAGTAACATTGCAAATTAACAAAAAAAGATATTTGATATTTACATTTTTTATTCAAATTAATATTTGAACATCACGTTTTTTTATCACATATGAAACTTACAGTTTCAATGAAACCATACTTATAGTAGCAAAATTAGGATCTTGTTAAAAAGAAGACCAGGGTAAAGAAATTCTCAATAAAGTTACGGAAGACTTTTTTACATTTTTGGCATTAAAGATAATAGTGTATAAAATGCTAAATAGTTTCCTGTAAGTAATAACTTTACCCACATTAGGTTGGTTTATTCTTTACCAGATTCTTGTATAATAAGATTATGTTGTTTCTTAACTAGAAATGTTTTAACATTCAAAAAGTCTATGGATAGGATACAGGAAGAAAGATTTATCAAAATATCATAAACAATATGGTATGGTCACGTGAAAGAGCAGTGGAAATTAGCAGAATGCCTTATTGGATTGGAATGTCTCATTTTAATTTTGAAGACTTTGGGGGTTACTCGGATTTACATCGCGGTTCGGATTCAATTGCAATCTCAATAACGATGTCATTATGAAATTTAGATTATGTTTGATATAAGCATGAAAAGAGTTCCACGATTGGTCTATATTGAATACAGTATTGCCTCGCGAAAAAAATGGTATAAATAAGGATATATTCAAGTATTTTTCCTATGTAAGTATGTATTTTATTTCTATTCTTTCATGAAAAGTGTAAAAAAAAATACACTCAAAATGGAAAACACAATTTATTAATTTAAAAATAGGTATACGATAATTATATTGTGCTGTAAATTTATGTTTCTGCTGCGGGTGATTACGTGTTTAGCAGATTATTTTTTATAACACTAGGATGTCGAGGGCTCCTAGCATATCCACTAGCCCATCATAATCTTTGATCCGCGTAGTGTTCGATAATGAATTCACAGTTTTCGATGAAAGCTAAAGTTGTTTCATCCCCACTGAACCGCGGGATCAGATCAATGATTGAAAAATGAAACAAAAAAATTACGAAACTACTTTGAGTGACGTTATTAATTATTACTTCTGCAGTTATCGTGTGTCCTGACTTGGAAGGCTAGCACACTGATAAAGTTTACGTCCAAAGTCTTTATAACTTACACTTGGAGAGGAAATAGTGAGACTCTGGATTATGGACAGTCGTAAAAAACGGGACTGGTTGTAGAGGGTAGGTGACGATTTTGACAACTTACCCTAGAGCCAGTATCCCCAGCAATACTCGCACTGTACGTGTACATTATCGTAAGTAGAATGTTTTTAAAGAGTTGACACTCACGAGAAATACAAAGTCGATTATGAAACTTGATTTCACGAGAACCAATCCTACCAACTGCACCAGTTATGTTTTTGCTGCGGATGTTTAAGTTTTAAAAAAACTATTTGATAATCACAAGCGGATATACTGAGAGTTACAAAAGTTTTGGATGACGAGATTCCTGTGACTCATCCAGGATGTAACTGTAATGTCACTGACAGAAACATTTGAGAATATTCAGATTTTTTTGTTCTATAAACAGTAACATTTACAATAATTTAAAAAGTTTAGTAGTTCGCAATTGAGTATTCTGACAGCTCGACAAATTCAAACACGATCGTCGACATTCCATTTCAAGAATAGCCCCCCTAGTGAGTCAGTGTGGATTAAAGATTGACTTGGAAAAGATATAAAGTAATAATCAACAATTACAGGGTAAATTGAAATCTGCAGCAGATACATGAAGGTTGAAAATGGCAAACTATATACGGCAACATACCAACTAGATGAGATTGTGTTATGTTACTTCAGATACTTAGAATAAAGTCTACAAGTGGATATTATGGAAGTATTATAATAATCATTAGAGTAATTTGGAAAGAGAAATGACATCTTAAATACTTAATATAAAAAAAGATATCACATGTTTTAACTAATTCACTAAGGTATATTCACCCTAATTAACTACCAATCACACTACAAATTTGTACCTAGTTTTTAACGATAATTATAGTCTTTTTCTAATACTATTCACGAATGTCTATGAATGGAAGAGATCTATTGTCTATTTTTATCATTTGTTATACAACTTGAGTAACACTGTAATAAACTATGGGCAAAATGACCCTATGTTATTTCTCACTATATTACTTAATTAAATAACTATTGCACATATTATTCTGTAATATTATTTGTAAGT
Source organism: Mystacides longicornis (assembly GCA_963576905.1). Classification (NCBI taxonomy): domain Eukaryota; kingdom Metazoa; phylum Arthropoda; class Insecta; order Trichoptera; family Leptoceridae; genus Mystacides; species Mystacides longicornis. Next base: position 9,932,651 of record OY756434.1, read on the forward strand.
AAATTGGTATGTAGATATTTGACGTTTGTAAATATAATTATATTTTAACACTAGTATTTGTCAAACTCAGTTTTAAGAAAACTTCTAAAAGCTATCTACGCCACTACCAGAGATTAAATAATAACATACAACACCAGTGGATGTTATCTATGGTGCTCTAAACTATGCCAACTCAGGTTTTAAAAGACAAAGTATAATAAGTTACGAGTATACCACAATGACCATGAAAATATACAGAGTGAATAGAAACAGGGAAGAAGGGTACAGGATATAAAGGATGAATGTCAGTTTTTATAGTTTTGAGACTGATAACGCCATCTCGTGAAATTTTACATGACCTACATTTCTGTCAATAAAACTTAACTTAAAAAAGACATAGAGGCTGTATTTCGTGCGATAATTGAAAAAGAAAAAAACGCATACAGGGGATAAAAGATGGATGTCAATTAAATACTTGACATAAAGGATGAATGTCACTTATAGCCACCTAGCGAATGTTTTTCAAAACTTTTTTTTGTTTTTGACTGTTGATATCAGAACACTCTATAGTATCCTCGGGATGAATTGGCAGCCGGGGCATAAGATTAAGGGATCCTAATCCTTTTTAAATGGATGTAAATAATACCAGTCGATAATGCCTTTTGTATTGGTTTTAGTACCCGACTGCCAATTCATTTCGAGGATACTATAGTCTAGTCTAGTTCATAGAATATAATATAATAAAAATCACCTCTAATAATGTTGCAATTGTGCAAATATTGTAAATAAACGGAAGTTTTGTGGTGATAAAGCTGCTAATTATTACAGTAGCCTTTCATTTAAAACAATATGATTTGCCATTTTTCCTGTTGTTCATAATATTTTTTATAGTATTTTGGTATTTTAATTTTTCTATTATTCCTTATTAAAGTACATTCAACTTTATATGTTTTTATTTACACCTTAACAAAACTATCTATGTAACATTTATTGGATATCGAAGATTGACATCCATCCTTCATCTCCTGTTTGGTATTGACATTCATCCTTTATGTTCTGTATATTGGGGACTTGATTTAAAAAAATAAAAATATTTTTCATAAATGCAATGTAAGGATAATGAAATCTATTTGTGTTGATAGGATACACCTAATATGGAGAACATTATATCGAGCAAGCTATGTACAATTTATTTGTTGATTCATTGTTCAAGAGGTTTGAAAACTTTAAAGCGTAATATCTCAAAACATACATTTTTGACATTCAACCTTTATATCAATAAGTAAGCAGTCACTACTTTCAACTGAACAACTTTCCCGATGTTTTTTCATTTTAAATTTCTACTTAAGGTTGAAATTCTGTTTGAGATTGGACAGGACCGGTTGTCTGGTAGTGTATGATTTACGCATTTAGTTCAGCCAGCTATACTGACATTATTATTCTCGCATCCTGTGGAAACTGACCAAAAAATATAAGAATTTGAAACATTTTTGTTGCACAATTAAAGGCAGGTCGTTGTACTTTCATCCAATTCAAGCTCTTCCCAGTCAGATGTCATTCTCCTCAGAAATAGTGTATATGTGCTAAGTGTTTTTATACATTTGCAAAATGTGTTTAACTTAATTCACAACAATAAAAATTGGAAGAAATGTTTGTGTTATAGCAAAATTCTTCATAAATGTGACATATTGAAACAAATGAAGGCTTGACACTAAGACATTTTTTATCTCAAAAATAGTGTTTCTTTTACTATGAATGACAAACAAAAATATCCCTCTCTTTTGTTAAATGGCTATAATTGTATAACATTTTTTTTAAGATTATTCAAATATTCTACAAACTGAGTTGGGATATTCTTATCAAGAAGTTTGAAAACTTTCTTTTTATCACCGAAACATACTAAGATTTCCTCTAAATAAACATAGTAATAAAAATTTCCATTTCACATAAGTAAGGAATCGATTAGATAAAAATTTATTCTTAGAATAAAAATTTCCATTTCACTTAAGTAAGGAATCGATTAGATAAAAATTTATTCTTAGAATAATATAAATACGTACCAAGTACAATAAAAAAGGTTTTTTAACCAAGTTGTGTTGATATGGTGATAAGATATGGGAAAGAACAGGTTTACGATAGTAGTTTTTGATTAGAATGTTTTTGTCCGCGTAGGCTGATGATTGGTATAGCAATATGCATCAAGTCCGGTATCATAAATCCAATATCACGAATAACCTGAAATTATTGATGAAAGAAAAATCGAAAATAAATAAATTATATAAATTGTCAGAAAACATATGCAGCCGTACGAATAGAACGCTATTTGTCGAATAAGCAAATAGTCCATAATAGCGATTCAATGGAATGTCAAAATATTCTTATACCTAGGTTTGACATTCCATTTGGTACGTTGTTGTGGAAGATTTGCTTATTCCACGCTTATTCGATAAATAGCGTTCTATTAGTGCGGCTGATATTCTTGGAAAATGCTTGGATACCGATATTACGAAATCTTCAATTTGTCACCGAAAATCTTGAAAATCACAAATATATTAATAAATCATATAAAGTAAATATCATTAATAAGTAAGTTAATTTCTCATAAAGTCATAAATGTATTTCACAATTAGATACAAAATATGAATTCTGTGTTAATTTTATAACATGCAAAGTCAGACTTAAATGTGTGTAGTGTAGAGTGTTTGGATTGTTCAGAATTGCAATGAAATTAACACATAAATCATATATTTTGTATGGTACTTCTGTTCATTCCTTTACCTGGTGAGCTCTGCCTTCCATCTTGATGACATTCTCCAAGAACTGATCCTTGGCTGAAGCTATCACATGTATGGAAGATATGAAGATTATCACACCAGCCAGCATCGGAGTTACTCGGTGATCCCTCTTACACAGCCATAAGACTACCATCGTTGATATTAATTCAGATATCTACACATAAAATAGAAAATTTTTTATAATTTCTAATGTTTCCACAAACACAAGGTTTTAATTATTACGAGGAAAAATTTATTGTAGGTATAGAAAAAAATATGTATACCGAAAAGTATACAAATTTGAATTTTTTGCGCAATTAGAGGTGAGTCACATCGAAATTGCAATGACATGGCTTTAATTACGTAAAAAATGATGAATTTCCTATACTTTTTTCGTTTTACCAGAAATAGAGAATAGGCAGGGTAGATTCCCCATAATTTAAAATACATTGAAGTCTTTTTTATTCAATTTCAAAATAATGCAGTAACCTACTTAACACAATCTTGCACACTATAAATAAATCACTTTTCTCCAGATTTATGCTTAAGAAGTGGCAAATGGATTTTGCACTCATATTGTTTCCCTTTTCAAAAGATATTGACAAGTATAATATATTTTAAAAATTGTGTGATAGTTACATAACATTATATTTTTTTTATCTTAATTCGTTCACATTTTGTAATAAATTTTTCGAATTTCATAGGAAAAAAGCATCTTCCATGGTTAGAATAGGTATAAGAAAAGATTAAATTATGAGTAATTTGGGTAGTCATCCTTAATGCAAAAAAATAAAATAACAGACTTCTATATTAAATTAAATTTCTATGAGAATATAGAGCATTTTTTTCTAATTTTACCATGCAATTCCAAGATTATCAAAAACAAGGGTAAATAAATACATAACTGAACTATTATGTAGATCATGCAGAATAGAAATGTTATGGAACCATTCTGCACTTTTTGTATACAAGTTCATAGTTGTTTTGTGTAGTATTTTGAAGAAAACATCTAGAATATAATATCACCTTTAATATATACTTTTTTATTTGAACAAAGAATACTTACGGTGAAAAACAACTGATGATACCATTGTATGTAAAAATCATCATTATAATAATTAGTATACATCCACCACGAGTAATAGTGTGAGAATAAGGAAGACAAGAATAACACAGCCATTTGCGTCCTCAGACGAGAAGTCAACCATAGTGTCACAAGCCATCTTACACATTCGTGTAACGCAACAAGATATGTCACTAGAATAAACCATATCTTCAACATATTTAGAGTTGAGTTGAAGTAAAAATGCTTATAGGATGCTACGCCGCTTTCATATGGACCTGAAATAATTTTTTATTATTTCGATGGACAAAAATGGCACCACTAACTCTATCTATGGATGAAGTTTGTAAACAGAGGTCAGGATTTGTGAAGATTTTTTTTCACAGATTCAAGCCAACTCTTAAATTACTAAAAAGGCGACATTCTCAAACCTCTTCTTTCTCCATAAATGGTAAACATAATTTCTGTAGTTCACAGACTAAATTTACTCATTTAAATATTTTACCAACTGTTTGACATAAGTTTGTGTAATGAAAATAAATAAAATCCATTTACCTTTGAACACAGTATCCCAACACGAACACGTGCAAGATGATTTATCTACATTTCTGGAGTAATCTTTCCAAAAATACCACAGAACAAATATATGAATTGGTGGTATGGCAAATATAAATACAAAACTAGAAAATGAAGAAACCCAATTGATTTTCAATCTACTTTTGATTTTGTATAATTTCATCTTGAACAATTATTTATATATATAGAGCATTTTAGAGGTTTCCGTTCAATAAATAAAATGTGGTATTTTATTCAAAGCAAATCTAGCAAAATATTTTGGAACATTTTATTCCGTATGTCTGATATGTTTGAAAGATTAATAGATAACCGCATAATAAATTCCATTTTATCAGATAAAAGGTTTTATAGTTCAATTCAGAAATAACGATAGTCGAAGAAATAAATAAACTAAAGAGTCGATAGCAATTATTATTAATAGAAGACAGTTTCAAAATAAAAACATATTATTTGACATTGACAGCTGTCAATATATTTACTGAAAATTAAATCTTTTTAATTTTTAGGTAGTTGTGCCTTTTTATTTATATGCCTACCTATTTAGAATTAAAATAACATTTTAATCAATGAGATATTATACTAGAGATGCAATCGAGTCTAAAAAATGGCATGTGAAAAATTGTGCCACCACCAAAAATGTGCCACGCTCGTGTCGTTGACATAGATAATATAATATATACTGTAAATAGATAGTGGACTCCAGGCAAATTCTAACGTCATTGTTCTTCTTCTTCTTTTTTGACCTTTTAACCTCTAAGTGAGACTACAACTACCACCATCTAGCGTTAAAGTACCAACATCATGACCCCCCCCCTTCCATGGTCCCCGCCAACACCCTTCCCTGGTCCCCGCCGAACCCCTTCCCTGGTCACCACCGACCCCCTTCCCCGGTCCCCACCGACCCCCTTCCCAGGCCCCGCCCACGCCCTGCCCATAGGATTGTGCAGTAAAAAATATTAATTAAATTAATAAATTTATTATTCATAAAAGTACAAAAAATGAAAAACAAAAATTAAATAGACAAATTCTTAGAGCAGCAACGGATGTCATCTTGTTGGAAACCGGACTGAAGTCATGGTTGAAAACTAGAGATATCATCAACAAACAGGTTTTTCTAAAAAAAAAAACAATTATGTACTATAAATAAGCATATTTTGGACTACAAGTGAATTAAAAAATGACCAAATTAATGTTTGTTAGATGACGTTATATGTTATCATTTTGTCAAATATATAGTTCTGCTACATTATAAATAAATGAAATAAAAATATTAGCCAAAATAAAATTAAAGTAACACAATATTTACCTTTGAAACTAAGTTATGAGGAAACATTTTTCATTCGGTCGGAACATATTCACCATTATAATAATATTCCTTCAATGCTCCGTACCACAAACTTTTACAATTCACATAACAGGGCGATTTCTGAAACAAGGAAAACCATACCCTTTAAAGAACATCTTTCACAGACATTTTACATAAAATTAAAAGACATATACTACAAATTAATACAAAAAGATTTTATATTTACCAATTAAAGCATCCTCAAAATATTTTGTATTATCAGATAACCACGTGAAATTCAGATAGGTTATTTCACAACATATTCCCACAGCATTTAGATTTATTTGAAACTATACACCGCATTTTTATGCTACAATATGTGAAAATCGACAACCTGTTTATTAAATAGTTTATCACGATCGATATTAGGCTGAAATAAAATAGTTTTTTATTAAAATCACTTCGATAAAAACTGGTTAAACAAACGACGCCAAACGAAAAAATTGACATAAAAAATCTTTCCGTGCGTTTCTATGCAATATCGCTCCCATAGATAAATTCACTAATATTCGCTCTGTGGTGTAAATATGGTGGAAATAAATCATGCCAATAATAATAATCTTTAATACAATATATTATTTAGAATTATTAATAAATTATGAAAAAAATCTTATGCATTATATAGATGAAATTGTAATTTTATTATATAATAATTATAATAAAATAATATAAACAAGCCTCTTCATAATACATTTCTCAGTAGGTATATATTTTATTCAATAATATTTTGCAGATTCTTAATATCCTCCTTTATTCTTTCTTTTTACAAATATTTGATATAAAATTTTTCTTTTTCGTGTACTTTTCAGGGAATTTTATTTAAGGGCAAATAACTGTTTTATAATATTATTTGTAAATTTATTATCTTGTGAATAAATAAAAAAAGTATTTGACAATAAACTACATAATATATTTTCAATATGTTTTAATCAAATGAACATATTATAATTAGAGTAATAATAATTAACTAGGTATATAAGTTACTTATTTATACTGTCCGGGAAAAATACAACGATAATGACATAAGGGACAAATAACTAACACCATGATTGTTAGTACTTTTATTACCAATATAATAATTGCTTTTTAAATACATAGTTCTAGTTAGAACCTTTGCAGCTCAACCTTGATGGTTTGTAAATTATAATTGCTATAATTAATTATAATGATAGCATTTAGATATGTAGGTATTGTAGATTTCGAATTTCGCGGGCACGTTCTCGGCATACTCACAAACACAGACTACTTATACAAATGTGGTTGTGACCTTTATGTGACCCCTTCAAGTACTATTCGAATTTCACGGGTACGTTCCGTTCGTGACATTCATGCGACCCCTTCATGTAGTACTTGATTTCGCAGGTACGTCCCCATTTAACCTCTTCAATCCCGGAGTCCTAAAAAGTAATTTTGAATTTTTTTTTTGTTAATTTATATTCTACTTGGCCATCCTAGAAAATAATGCTAAAATAAAATAAAACTCTGCCCGAAAATTAAATATTTAAACTAAGTCAATACATTTACTATAGCTACCTATTGTTGTGATGTACCTAAGTGTGAAAAATGAAATAAAATATTATATAGATAGGTGAAAAATGAAATAAAATATTATAAAGGTAGGCTTATTTTTTACTATTTTATTGTGACCGTACGCCACTTTCTCCCATCTATTCTCAATCTCAGAAAAAGTAAGTTTATCGTGTAATTATCAAAGAGAATATAATACCTTACGGATAGTAATTATATTAAGAGCGTTTACTATGTCTTTCAAAGTACCCTAATAATTGAAAACAGAGGTCAAAGTTCAAACACATAATATATCAAGTTACGACATCACTAATGTTTTAAATTTATAATAAAATAAAAATATTTTGACAAAATAAAATATTGTACAGTAAGAATGGAAATCAAATGTATATAGATCCATATTTATATTTCTAATTTACTTATTGTATGGAAATCAAATGTATATAGATCCATATTTATATTTCTAATTTACTTATTGTATTATATTGTTATTGATTATTTTTTCTATTGTATATTGTATTGCATTAGCTATCCTCGATACAGGTTTACACCTAGTGAGGTAGCGTTTTCCTGTTATTTCTTTTTTGTAATGATAATTAGTATAACTTATGTAAGCACGGATGATTGTAATGTGATTTCTAGTAAATAAATAAATAAATAAATACACGTGGACCTCAGGAGTGAAGAGGTTAAGCAAAACTTCGTGATTGTTCGTGACCTTCCAAACAGGTACGAAGGTACTTATTCTAGAGGGGGCTTACTCTTTTCAACTTCCTCTCTCACCCGCCCCCGAAGTCGTGGGGGGGGGGTTCCTTGCCTTCAATCCTCCCCTCACCCAATAAAAGAATGCGAAAACATTTTGTTAGGATGTTTCCTCCCCCTGGTCGTTGACAACAGGGGGAGGAAACTTCCTCCCCCTGGTCGTTGACAACAGGGGGAGGAAACTTCCTAACAAAATGTTTTCGCATTCTTTTATTGGGTGAGGGGAGGATTGAAGGCAAGGAACCCCCCCCCCACGACTTCGGGGGCGGGTGAGAGAGGAAGTTGAAAAGAGTAAGCCCCCTCTAGAATAAGTACCTTCGTACCTGTTTGGAAGGTCACGAACAATCACGAAGTTTTGCTTAACCTCTTCACTCCTGAGGTCCACGTGTATTTATTTATTTATTTATTTACTAGAAATCACATTACAATCATCCGTGCTTACATAAGTTATACTAATTATCATTACAAAAAAGAAATAACAGGAAAACGCTACCTCACTAGGTGTAAACCTGTATCGAGGATAGCTAATGCAATACAATATACAATAGAAAAAATAATCAATAACAATATAATACAATAAGTAAATTAGAAATATAAATATGGATCTATATACATTTGATTTCCATACAATAAGTAAATTAGAAATATAAATATGGATCTATATACATTTGATTTCCATTCTTACTGTACAATATTTTATTTTGTCAAAATATTTTTATTTTATTATAAATTTAAAACATTAGTGATGTCGTAACTTGATATATTATGTGTTTGAACTTTGACCTCTGTTTTCAATTATTAGGGTACTTTGAAAGACATAGTAAACGCTCTTAATATAATTACTATCCGTAAGGTATTATATTCTCTTTGATAATTACACGATAAACTTACTTTTTCTGAGATTGAGAATAGATGGGAGAAAGTGGCGTACGGTCACAATAAAATAGTAAAAAATAAGCCTACCTTTATAATATTTTATTTCATTTTTCACCTATCTATATAATATTTTATTTCATTTTTCACACTTAGGTACATCACAACAATAGGTAGCTATAGTAAATGTATTGACTTAGTTTAAATATTTAATTTTCGGGCAGAGTTTTATTTTATTTTAGCATTATTTTCTAGGATGGCCAAGTAGAATATAAATTAACAAAAAAAAAATTCAAAATTACTTTTTAGGACTCCGGGATTGAAGAGGTTAAATGGGGACGTACCTGCGAAATCAAGTACTACATGAAGGGGTCGCATGAATGTCACGAACGGAACGTACCCGTGAAATTCGAATAGTACTTGAAGGGGTCACATAAAGGTCACAACCACATTTGTATAAGTAGTCTGTGTTTGTGAGTATGCCGAGAACGTGCCCGCGAAATTCGAAATCTACAATACCTACATATCTAAATGCTATCATTATAATTAATTATAGCAATTATAATTTACAAACCATCAAGGTTGAGCTGCAAAGGTTCTAACTAGAACTATGTATTTAAAAAGCAATTATTATATTGGTAATAAAAGTACTAACAATCATGGTGTTAGTTATTTGTCCCTTATGTCATTATCGTTGTATTTTTCCCGGACAGTATAAATAAGTAACTTATATACCTAGTTAATTATTATTACTCTAATTATAATATGTTCATTTGATTAAAACATATTGAAAATATATTATGTAGTTTATTGTCAAATACTTTTTTTATTTATTCACAAGATAATAAATTTACAAATAATATTATAAAACAGTTATTTGCCCTTAAATAAAATTCCCTGAAAAGTACACGAAAAAGAAAAATTTTATATCAAATATTTGTAAAAAGAAAGAATAAAGGAGGATATTAAGAATCTGCAAAATATTATTGAATAAAATATATACCTACTGAGAAATGTATTATGAAGAGGCTTGTTTATATTATTTTATTATAATTATTATATAATAAAATTACAATTTCATCTATATAATGCATAAGATTTTTTTCATAATTTATTAATAATTCTAAATAATATATTGTATTAAAGATTATTATTATTGGCATGATTTATTTCCACCATATTTACACCACAGAGCGAATATTAGTGAATTTATCTATGGGAGCGATATTGCATAGAAACGCACGGAAAGATTTTTTATGTCAATTTTTTCGTTTGGCGTCGTTTGTTTAACCAGTTTTTATCGAAGTGATTTTAATAAAAAACTATTTTATTTCAGCCTAATATCGATCGTGATAAACTATTTAATAAACAGGTTGTCGATTTTCACATATTGTAGCATAAAAATGCGGTGTATAGTTTCAAATAAATCTAAATGCTGTGGGAATATGTTGTGAAATAACCTATCTGAATTTCACGTGGTTATCTGATAATACAAAATATTTTGAGGATGCTTTAATTGGTAAATATAAAATCTTTTTGTATTAATTTGTAGTATATGTCTTTTAATTTTATGTAAAATGTCTGTGAAAGATGTTCTTTAAAGGGTATGGTTTTCCTTGTTTCAGAAATCGCCCTGTTATGTGAATTGTAAAAGTTTGTGGTACGGAGCATTGAAGGAATATTATTATAATGGTGAATATGTTCCGACCGAATGAAAAATGTTTCCTCATAACTTAGTTTCAAAGGTAAATATTGTGTTACTTTAATTTTATTTTGGCTAATATTTTTATTTCATTTATTTATAATGTAGCAGAACTATATATTTGACAAAATGATAACATATAACGTCATCTAACAAACATTAATTTGGTCATTTTTTAATTCACTTGTAGTCCAAAATATGCTTATTTATAGTACATAATTGTTTTTTTTTTTAGAAAAACCTGTTTGTTGATGATATCTCTAGTTTTCAACCATGACTTCAGTCCGGTTTCCAACAAGATGACATCCGTTGCTGCTCTAAGAATTTGTCTATTTAATTTTTGTTTTTCATTTTTTGTACTTTTATGAATAATAAATTTATTAATTTAATTAATATTTTTTACTGCACAATCCTATGGGCAGGGCGTGGGCGGGGCCTGGGAAGGGGGTCGGTGGGGACCGGGGAAGGGGGTCGGTGGTGACCAGGGAAGGGGTTCGGCGGGGACCAGGGAAGGGTGTTGGCGGGGACCATGGAAGGGGGGGGGTCATGATGTTGGTACTTTAACGCTAGATGGTGGTAGTTGTAGTCTCACTTAGAGGTTAAAAGGTCAAAAAAGAAGAAGAAGAACAATGACGTTAGAATTTGCCTGGAGTCCACTATCTATTTACAGTATATATTATATTATCTATGGTTGACAACAGCTCGAGCTTGACAGTTGTGTCCGCGGTAATACGGTGTTCTTGAAAATGGTGGATTTTGTGGTGAATAAAAGTCGTTCCTCAACAGAAATCAATATAGGAAAATCCTTTTATAAAAAAAGGACGTATTTTATATATTTTAAGTGCATATTATTGTGATAAAATGTTTAAAATATAAAAATATATTTGACAATTATTTTTGTTTTATTAGTTAGGCCCACATCACACTACGGGTGCATACCGAGCGGGGTAAAAAAAACCGCGTCTGTATGAAACGCGTAAATACATTTTTATTTGAATTTGTAACCCAGCTGTTCAGTCGACGGCTTTCTTACTACAGCATACGTCTTGGGCTCGAATCACTGTGCCGACTATTTCCACTTTCACAACACAACTCTTCCATAGTGTGTGCAAGTTTCCAAATGTATTTGTGTTCACTTTTAATTAGCCCAAATTCATTTAAAAAGATACACCCGTACGCGGCGTATCCAACAGTGAATAGGTATATATTTCTAGATTTTTTTTTTATTTTATCAAGGTTTTTTTTTATCAATTTATTTAGAAAAAAGAATACAACTTATATTTAAACAGAGTGCTCCTTAATTAAAATTATATATGGAATTTAAGGATGTTCTGCAAACAGAGGTTTTCCACTTTCAATGAATTTTTTTACGAAATCCATCATAGAACTGAGAAATCGCCAGCGGTTTTTCCCACAGTGCCGGATTTCTGACGGTTCTCGTTTAAGCTGTGTGTATGAGCCCTTACCTAGCCGGACGACATTTAGAAGCAAGTACACTATAACTAGTGTTTTTATAAAAAGGGTCATTTTGATTCGAATAAATAAATCATTTTTTCCATTGTCGAAAAATATTTTTATAAATGTGCTTTTAAACTGTTCGTTGTATGCCTCGCATTAATAAAGACGAGAGATCTTTTTCAAAAGGTTCTTAGACAATTCTGACAAATGCATTCAAATCTCACGCACAAAAAGAAATTTCTATTAATGTGTACCGGTAGAAGGTGACAGCACTTAGCCTTTTGGCGTATTATGTGTGACAAAGACAAACATATTCGTCAGTAATGCTTGATTGCATATTTTTATTTAAGTTCAACTTCAAATTTACTCATAATGCTACTTTCAAACTAAAAATTGTATGGAATTGCATCTCCAGTATAATATCTCATTGATTTTAATATCAATATTTATCTTTATTAACTTAATTATCATTCATTATAAAACACTAGAAAAACACATTTTCAATTATTAAAGAAAGCCTATTAAAATAAACTTGAAATACCACATGACTTTCCTCAGAATGTCTTTTTTAAGGATAATATTCAAATGATATGGGTTTTTGTGGTCAAAATTCGTATAGGAATCTATTGGTAATTTTACAAAAACATTGATTACAACAGTGGAAGTTCTGTATTGGTCATTCATTACATACTTGGTTTCTAGAGGTGTGACCACAAAAATACTACAAACACTATTTTACTTAATTAATGAATTATTTAAAGAATATAGAGATTCCATTATATATTTTATATTATACCTAAGTACGCTAAAAGTAAAATTTCAAAATAAACAGCCAAAAGCAATCACTAGCTAGTTAAAGCAATAGCTTCGAGTATAAAACAATAAAAATTATTTCTATAAAAAAAAATGCACTAAATAAAATGCAAAATGTCCAGATTAAAGCTGAAGCAAGGTATTTTCAGATTTATAGTTTAATTATAAATTAAATTTTGATATGAGAGTATTTATAATAGTGTGAACATTTGAAATCACATCAAAATTAATAGTTTGGAATGATTACAAAAAATAAACTTATAAAAAATGACGAAAAATAGGTAATTAAATTATTAACAGTTGCATCCTCTCAAACTTATAAAAGGTAATGTGATGTGCAAAAGATCGGGAACCATTAATCCAATATCACGAACAATCTGAAATATTTCCAAACAGTTTGTTAAATAGTGGCTATAAAATTACAAAAGAAAAAGAAAATAGTGTAGACCATAATAATATAATAATACTGACTGGTGTAGACTTACTTGATGGGGCATTCCTTCTCCTTGTATAACATTAGCAATGAACTGGTCTTTAGCAGCAGCCACAATATGGATTGTAGAAATTATAACTATGATTCCAACCAGGGTTGGTGTCAGGTGATGATCTCTTGTGCACAGCCACAGGACGATTATGGTTGATAATACTTCAGTCATCTAAAAAATATTGAAATTTAAGAACACTTTCTTAATCTTTGTGGGGAGTCAGTTGAGTCCTCAATCTAACTTCTGTGTGAATGCCTAAAAAACCTGAAACTCAAAGAGGAATAAAATCCTCCAGTTCTTCCAGCAGGCTGGACTAAGCGACAAATTCTAAATGCAAAGCCAGTCACAATAGTTCCATAACGGGACACAGTGGCAGTGACCTCCTAGGAGGCAGCAGGCCTGCTAAATAATAATAATCTGCATCACAGATTTAACGGGAATTTTGTGAGCTAAGTTTTTTTACTCTAGGAGGTCATATACTTGTTTCTATCTATACTCCCTTTAAGACCCCACTTAGGGACCCTGATCTGAGGAAGAACAGGGCTCTCTTTGGTCAACTGTCATTCGGCATCCTTAACACAGTATGTCCACCTACTCTCCATAACGGTAGTCATGATGGGTGCGCCAGCGTATAACGTTGTTTGTAATGCAGTGGTATTATCTTAAACCTACTCATAATTCTTTGGAGGCAATTCATTTCAAATGAGAAGACTTTTTGGGTCTGGGATTGGTTCAGTGTCAGGAATATCTTCCATAAATGAAAATAGGCAATACACATGCTTCAAGCGAATTGTGTTTCGTCTCAACACTAAACTTCGACCCTTGTTTCATATAACTTACCATTGTTAAAAAAACACACTTACTGTAAAAAATAGCTGGTGATACCATTGTGTGTAAAAGTCATCATTATAGTAATTAATATAAATCCACCAGGAATAATAGTGGGAAAAAAGAGATGAGAAAAATAGCACAGCCATGAGAATCCTGAGACGTGACATGAGCCATAAGGTCACGAGCCATCTGACACATTCATGTAACACAATGAGATAGGTCACAACAAGCAGCCATATCTTCAACATATTCTCTGTAGAGTTGAAGTAAAAATGTTTGTATGATGCTACTCCTGTCTCGTAAGGACCTGCAATGGAAAATATTTAAAAAATAAAATATATCAATTGGTTAAGTTCGTCCTTAACTAGGTATTTTCGTTGAAACACTAACCCCCTCGTGAAATATTTTTTATACACCTATGTAACAACAAAATCTATTCAGCTAAGAGAAAAAAGTGGTTGATAGACAAGCGGTTACGACACCAGCTTTCCTACTGTTTTGTGCGAAGGGCGTGAGTTCGATCCCAGGCACCGAGCATCTTCCTCTTTCACTACACAAGCTTTAAGTAGCTTACTGTGAAAGAGTTAAAGATGTATTTGTGTTCACTTTGAGTGGGCACTGATCACAGATTTGTCTGTACATCGATGGTTTCTATGACAATAATGACAAATGTCCATGGGAAATATTATTATGTATTCCTATTTCCACTATGTCATATTATCTTGGACAAAAATGTAACATTAGTTTGCAAAAGAATGCATGATCGATCAGAAAGACATGGATTGGATATATGTGGCCTAGAGCTATAGGCATTAACTTGTAATTAAGAGGTCCCAGGTTCGATTCTCGGTTGGGTCAGAAGTGTTTATGTTTATTTGAAATTTCTATCCCATGTTTGCCTGTGTCTAGTTGGAC
Organism: Mystacides longicornis; assembly: GCA_963576905.1. NCBI lineage: Eukaryota > Metazoa > Arthropoda > Insecta > Trichoptera > Leptoceridae > Mystacides > Mystacides longicornis. The sequence continues at coordinate 9,947,754 of OY756434.1, forward strand.
AGGACTGGTTGCCTGAAAAAAAATTGCCTCAGGCAATAATAGCTATGATACTTTTGTAAAGAAATGTGTAAATTTATTTATTTATTAAAATAAAGGACATAGTAGCAGAAACCAAGAAAATAAATCTCAATATAAAATGATGGAAATTTGTTCTGTCTAATTTATGGAAGTGATGGTAAAAATAAAGAGATAAATAATTAATATTATAAATTAACTGAAAAAAAGGGTTCTCAAAATGCACTTTATTCTATAAATAGCAGAAACAAAAAAATACTCCGGTATTTTAACCATGTTTTAAGCCTACATTACAAAATTTTAATCATTCTCATTAGGTATGTACTAAGATTCTAAAAAAAAAAATTCCAGTTTTTTTAATAATATTTCTTAAAAAATAATACTATTTATTTGTAAGCCATTCTTAAATATTTTAGGCTGAAATATTTTTTCAATTTTTATCAATTTTCGTAAACAAATTATTTACAAAATAATGATAAATAATAAGAGTAAATTACCTTTAAAAACAGTATCCCAACATGAACATGTGCAAGAGGATTTGTCCACATCTCTTGCATAATCATTCCAAAAGTACCAAAGGACATAAATGTGTATTGGAGGAATGGACGAAACAAATATATAACTGAAACAGGACGATACCCAATTCACCTTTGTCACATTTTTATTAGAGTTGAATTCGTCATGTTTCATTGGTAACATTATTACTTTTAAAGTATATAAATATTGTTTAGTATTAGTAGTGTTATGATGACATGTATTTGTGTGACTGAGATAATACAATACTGAAAATATATTATTGGTTCCATGCCATGTGTCGTAGATAAATCAAGTAGGGAACACAGGTTTATTTATAGTGACAATATACTTTATAGAGCATTGTAAATGAAGTGGAATAGGATATTTTTGCATCCGTGTTCCAAAGGTACGCACATTCATAATATTAACAGGGCTGTCACTGGGGTTTTGTAATTAATATATTTTTTTTTATTTATCACATCACGGCTCGTGGCAATGAAAACAGATCTCTATTGAGAATGGTGTAAATTATTAGCCAAACTTATTGGCTGAGGAATTTTTAAGTCAAACGGTCCCATCTAATTTGTGGCAGCTCTGATTAGAAATAGCAATACATAGAAAAATTCTGATCTGAACCCATAACTTCTCGATTATAAAGAAGGCAGACACTTATTAATTAATTTTTCTCAAAAACAAACCAATTTTCATGCAGTCATTCCGCTATTCCTTTTTTTTGTCTTTAGAATGTTAATTATTGTCAACTACTGAGCCTTTTTTTGTCTTTAGAATGTTAATTATTGTCAACTACTGAGCCTTTTTTTGTCTTTAGAATGTTAATTATTGTCAACTACTGAGCCTTTTTTTTGTCTTTAGAATGTTAATTATTGTCAACTACTGAGCCTTTTTTTTGTCTTTAGAATGTTAATTATTGTCAACTACTGAGCCTTTCGTACCATCACTAAAAAGGGTTAATTTTCTTCACCAAGGAAATTTATGCAGTCTCCTTTGAATGGTTTCCCATAATTAACGCAAGCCATTTTTAGAACGTCTTGTTTAATATCGGAAACTTAAGTTTAGTAAAATGGGCTTTAATTCGAAAGTATTGCACAAAATGTTGAACTTTAACGTCCAAACATTTTTGACCATGAATTTTCTCTTTAACAATTACAGATTAGAGATTTAATAACAATAATATTTTTTTTATTAAGAAACAAGGAATTCAAAACTCAATCAACGGAAATCGGCCATATTTATGCATAATTTTATGGTTAATGTTTTATAATTTAACTCTATCCTGGGTACCTACTTTGCGATTTCATAAAAAAATACAATTGAAAGAAACTGAAGCTCTGTTAATCTTAGGACATTCTATATGTAGCATGCAGAGATCAAATCTATTAAAAAGAAAAAACAAAATATCCATATTGTATGTGTATTTATTAACACAAAAAATATTACAATTTAGAGGATTCAATGAATGTTATTCATATTATTCTCAAACTCAAAAATAAATAAATATAAACACAAGATTCATTTGCTGCATTTACATTTTTTTAACGAGTTAACAGATCAAGAAGTAAAAATGTGTACAAGTTTAATAAAATGATTAGGTATATCAAAAAAATAAGGAGAATGATTTTAAAATTGAAGTAAAATAAATAATAATAAACATAAAAATAAGATTGTATGTAGTAAAAAAAAAACAATAAATTTTTATTTATCGAGATATACACATATCTATTATAGAATATTATTTACAACTTAAATATAAAACACAGAATATGTACAACAATCTACATTGCTTTTGATTCATGTTTTCATATCAATTTAGATCTATCTTCTAAATTCGGCTATAAATTTGTCTGTCATAAAAAAAAATACAAAAATTACATATATCTTTGAGAATTGTATTTTTTGTATTCAATTTAAAATTGATCAATAAATCAAAAAAGATACATACATATCTAGTGAATATACCGAAGACTATATATATTTTTGTTACAAAAAAGCCCATTTATTTATTAGATACACTGAGATATTTAGCTAAGACAGACTACGAATAAAAAAAGGAATCGTATTAACACAAACACTAATAAATAATACATGAAATTATAATTAAGAATATACAGCCGATTATTCTACAATCTCAATATGAACATAATTTTCTAAAATCATCCCAATCGGTATCTAATCATATTTGATCAGATTATAGGGAAAAAGGTGTCATCATGAACGATGCTATATGCCTCTACCATAGGATACTAAATGGTAGTTGACCAAAGGGCTATTCGTAGGAAAAGTTCCTCTAATACTGTATTCTGTTCATCGACTTTGTAAATGAACAGATATTGTCACTATAATTTTTCGAGGATACAATAATAATTATAAGAATGAAAAATTCAACATACAAAATATTACTAAGTTGTATAATTAATGTTGTAACAGAATATCCCAATTGATATTTGAGTTATAGACTTCTTGCTCTAACCACAGTTCGTAATGTTTCTTAAAATCATCTCCAAGATATACGGGCATCTCCAGAGCAGCGGCCAAGCTTGGTGTGGACGGCGTGTCTGGAGACGGCTTGGAGTATCTCCTCTTATTGAATCGCTCAATCTGATTCCGCAGAGCGCACTCTTCTCCTTGGAAGTCCCAAGGCCTTGCTTCAACGTCGTTTCCAAACGCCCAATCATCGTTTAATCTGTGTCGTACTTTTGTATATATGGCGCTTATTGTTTTCATATTAGATTTTCTCCACTGGCGACCTAAATATTTGGTTTGCATCTTGAGTAATTTCAAAACGTAAACTTGCATCATGGCGTGTCGTACTTTTAATGTGCGTTTCAAAATTGGCGCACTTTTGAACACAACCAGCAACATTATTCTAGAGTGTTTCCATTTGCAGAGCTTGTTCAAGGTACGTAGAAGATTTATACAAGAAAACAAGTTACGCCAGGAATACTGGAAGGAGGAGTCGCCAATTTCCAGGGACTCCATTGTCAATTCGGGCTGCTCTCCGATCACACATGCAGGAAACTCGATTATCGGTATAACATTTTTAGCTGCAACGTATGATGTTATATTTTGGTTGAAAAACTTCAATACAAGTGGAATGCAATTGGCAAACACTAATAATTGAGACATATACTCAAACTGATAAGTATGGTTCAACTTGAAATGTTTCAACAGCAGAAGCAAGATGGCTGATATAGCTTTAGTAATGATTTCTTTGTGTCTGTTTATATCAGTAGTGAGTTTCATAGTCTGCAAAACTGTTACAGGATTGCCTTCAGGTAGGACATCGGCTAATATGTTGATGGAGTCAGTCTTGCCATTGGACGAGGGTGTGGCTGCCAGCAGGATCTTCAGTAAAGCGATGGTGTATTGCGTGAGACTTGGCAGTATTGCTCTGTATAAAATTTCAGCAGGAGTTTCCTCCACTTCTTCCTCTCCCTTTGTGAGGGGATACTTGACTATTTCACATTCTCGTTTCAGTTGTATTTCAGCCAGTGATACATACATGTGTCTTTGCAGAATGCTAACTCCCTCCAGAATAGGTTGTGGCAAACCAATGAGGGTTACACTGTCACCCGGTAGAGTGTAGCCCACAAACTTTAATCTCGCGTTGTCCAAAAATGCATCAATGTCTTTTTGCCTGACTTTCGGCAACCAAGGTAGACCCCTGGAAGGAGGATTTGGCTGTGGAGGAGAGGGGGGTCGTTCTTCTTGTTCTGTAACATCCGCCCAATTAGGAGGCAACGAAGAGTTCTCCTCCTCTACCTTCTTCTCTTCCTCATTGTTGGGGGTGGTGGCATCAAATGCATTGTTGTCATCAATGTCTTCTTCATTGACAATTGCCACAATACGTTCAGTAAACATTTGCTCTCTCTCGGACTCATCAAATGAAATTTGTTTAAAGATGAACCTTCTTTTGAATGACCTTTTCTTTTGGTTTTGTGCATCGATGAGATCATTAGCACTGGGAGGTGGCGAGCTAGGCCTCATGGTGCGAGTGATTTCCACAGTATCTTCAGTCATTGGGGGGAGATTACATTTATCTCTGTAGTTGGCCTTTAATTCTTTCAATGTACTTGAGCCCCCTAAATATACTAACAATAGTTTCCACAACAACAGAAGAACTTTCTTCATAGGATAGTGAGGGAAGCTGCCAGAACAGAAGAATGTGACCATATCCAGTAATTTGACAACAAGCAATTCATCGCCACAAGGTGTCCCAAGTTCTTCTCTAAATGCTTCAACCAGGTGTGAATATTCTGAGCCAGGCTCATCTTTCTCGGCTCTCATCACTTCTGTAATGGTACATAAAATAGATAATACTATGCGTAGATCCGTGGAATCTGCTAAAGAAACCGACACCTTTTGAACTGCTTCTAACACAGCATCATTGTCGTCAACAAAATAATTTAATAGATCCACCACAGCTGCAAAGGTTCCCATTTGATATAACAACATGACATTGACTCGGGTCCAGTGTTGTTGCTCCGCATCAGACTGCATCTCTGCCCAACATCCCTGAACTAAATATAAAATACATCTGGCTGCTTTCATGCGTTGAACTTTGTTGGCCGAATCCAGTCGATCCAACAATTTCATAATAACGTTCATTTGCTGCGATTTAGTCAACTTTTGCCAGCTTGGAGAAACCTCAAATTCTGTCATTAGCTCCTCAAAGGCCTTTTCATTTAGTTGAAATTCCGGGTACTCCGTATAGCTGTATAGCTCCGCTATTTCGTTAATGTGCGTATCGCAGTCGTCGTAAATAAAGTTTAAGATGGGGCTCTCGGTTTCTTCTTCACCATCCGATTCATCTTTTGGCTTCCTCATGTCTTGACCCCTTAAATTTCCACCCAGCATTTTTATTCCAAGGGCTGTGCCGTCATGAAAATCAATATTCCAAAAAGATATAATATGGCGTTAAACTTAAGAATAATTTCTAGATTTCACCACACACTCTATAATTTTTGGGTAAGACCTAAAAACCCGAGAAATATACTGTTCGCGACATCTTACGCACCCTACAGTAAAATGTCATACAAGCAAAATGTCAAATAAAACCATCAACAAAGACAAAAACAGTAATAGCGTGAATATTGTGTTATATTGCAACATCAATTATTTCACTAATAAAAATTTATTAAAATATTTAAAATCTATATTATAAAACAAAACTTTTATCATTGTTTTATTTCACTAATACCTATTTTTAAATGCATTGTTTAATGTTTAAATTATATTTTTTAATAATTCGTTCTATGCATATTGTTCAGGTATATGTCAACACTGGAAATGTTTTTCCCTATTATTTGTCATGACAACTGGTAATGATCGAAAGCGGTTAAAGTACATGGTGATTTCGTGATTTTTAATGTTTCGTTTGTTGAAAAATTGTTTCTTGAATTAAAAATCTTAAAATATTCAGTGAAAATAAAAAATATGTTAATCAGAAAGTTGTGGCTTCTGTTATGTTGGTATTTAAGGCCATTATTCAAGTGGTTTCTGAGGAAAACTACCAAACTCTGTGAGCTACAGAGAATTTGTTATGGAGAAAAACCTGGAGCTCCTAGAATATATGGAGTGGAAAAATCATTGCATCTGTCCAGAAATAAATTCATAAAGGATTTGGTGGAATCATTGGATATTTTGGCTGATAATTGCCAAATTTCTGGTCTAAATGAAAAAGAATTAACTTTTCGGACAGCAACGGTGGTGATGAAAGTGAAGAAAATTAACCCTCAAGTGCATTCAAAGTTTTGTAGGGCATTTGAAAAATGTGTTCAGCAAATCTGGGGCTATCGGCAGTTATACAACGAAGTAGAGAATTTAAGAATAACACAGTATGACGCAAATAATTTGAATCATGAAGTTAAGTTATTGGAGCTGTGGAATCATTTGATGCCAGATGAAGAATTGGTTGGGCGAATAACAAAACAGTGGCAGGATATCGGGTTTCAGGTACCTTCTCATCCCTTTCTCAAAAATATGCTACAGCAAAATACTGGTTAGATTCTTATTAGATCATCATTTTTAAATGAGGAATTTTTATTTTTTCAGGGTGATGATCCTAAAACAGACTTCCGTGGAATGGGACTGCTTGGCTTAGAAAATTTACTCTACTTCGCAAGAGAATACCCGGGCGCCTGCAGTCATGTTTTGAGCCATTCTCACCACCCTAAATACGGTTATACATTTGCAATTGTCGGCATCAATTTAACTTCTATGGCTTACAAACTCTTAAAAGATGGTTCCGCTAAAACTTACATTTATAACAATTTTTCTAAAGGATTACCAAGTGTCAAATTATTTCATCAACTATATTGTTATTTGTTTTACGAGTTTGATAGGTTTTGGATAGAATCGAAGCCCCAAAACATGATGGAGTTTTCAATAATACAGGAAAAGTTTGACAAAGCCATTAGAACGGCGCTTGCGGATAAAAATACAATATTTAAAATTAATATTGAAGTGGATAATATATAAAATTGTCTATGATATTCTTTTGTATGCTAAAGTAATAAGGTTATGTTACTTTGATGTCTTGCACTTTGCCAATGCTGAAGCACAATTTCTTTTTTCAATTCAACTTTTAGATGGTGCATATGTCAAGATATGTAATAAATAAGTTTGTTGATTGCATTCTTTTTGACAGTTCTGAATTTTTGAGATTATTTAAAATAGAATATTTTCTCTCTTAACTCTTAAGCCTAGTTTGGACTAGGTCGAGCAGCGACTAATTTAGTGGCCAAATTATACGCTACTCAACCAAAAATGTTTCACACTATATTCGGTAGAATTCATTAGTACAAAAAGTCATTTTTTTTTAAACTATTACGTATTATAGAAAAATCTATGGTGTTATGATATTATCTATGGTTCCAGCTAATGAATATAGGTACAGACACACATTCAGCACACCAAACTAGCGGCCAGTGACGCGTGGTGGGGGGAGTAATACTCAACCAAGTTTTAGGTGTTTAGACAAGTTTTAGTACTAAATTACTTGCCACTAGACTAAAATACTCGACCAATGTGAACTAGGCTTTAGCTTTAACCAAGGCCTTTTCAAGTCTGTCTAGCTTTATAATGATGACAAGCTTAAGAAACTGTTTTTTGTAAGCTGTAATAAAAATCAAACTTATCAGTATCTAATTTATTTAACATTTTAAGAAGCTTATAATATTATGGTTTACTAATTATCTTGATATTCATCAAACTTAAGAATAAATTTACATTATAACGCTTTGGAAGCACCAAATCAATTTTATATTCTCACATATAATGCACCTGTTACAGTTTCCTTATTTTTGTTTCCGATTTAACTGTTATTTGTGAGGACACTGGATAAAAAATGGTTTACGTGGAACAATAGTAAAATCTATTATCATATCTCCAAAGTTTTAAAATTATTAAAATATAAAATATCACTATTTTGTGCTTGCTATGAGTGTATAACTTTTTAAACATAATTTTGAATCTCTTTCTTGTGATAACTCTTGTGTAAAATAGTTAGTTTTGAAAAAAGAACTTTTTTATGATGTATCCAATGGATACAATAACATGTAATAAAGTTAGTTTTGAAAAAAAAAAATATTTTATGTTGTACCCAATAGATACAATCACATGTAAAAAAGTTAGTTTTGAAAAAAGAATTATTTTATGTTGTATCCAATAGATACAATAACATGTAAAAAAGTTAGTTTTGAAAAAAGAATTATTTTATGTTGTATCCAATAGATACAATAACACGAAAAAAAGTTAGTTTTGAAAAAAGAACTATTTTATAATATGATGTATTTCTGATATCTACAGTAATTGTGAGAAGAGATATTATAAATGTTTTTTATTGTATCACAGAGCAGTGATAGCAAACGTAATGTGTGTGTTTATTTTTTTTTTTTTTAATGAATCTGTGCTCACTCGAAGTGAACACAAATACACTTTTGACATCTTTCACAGTAAGCAAATTGCTTGTGTCGTGAAAGCGGAAAATGGTCGACACGGCCGGGATTCGAACCCACGACCTCCGCACGAAACAATGCGAGAGCCGGCGTTGTAACCGCTGTTCTTTCAACCACCTCATATTAAAAAAAGTAAACTCAACATAATATAGCACCATTCATAAAAACTATCACAATGCAATATTTTGTTTATTACCTTTAATTATTATTTGAGCGAAAATTTTGAAAGCAATTGAGTAGAAACATGATTCTTAATAAATGTTTCAAAGCCATGAATAAATAGCTTTTGTTTGAATTTTGTGATTTATAAAGTTTTTTATGTACTTACAAATAAATGTTTTAAAAATTCAAAAGTTTTTCTTTTAAATAAAATTCTTTGCACTGTATCCCTATTAAACCAAAGGATTCACGCAGATTAGTTTTTTTACTTAGATCTCTGTAAGTAATGATACCAGTTGTATTAAAAAAGCCGCCAACAGTATCGGTCCTTTAATGTTCCCATAGTAACAACTTTCAAACGACAGGGTCCCAGATATGTTATCGGAGAAAGAAATAAAGAAAAATTTAAAGGCATTGACTGGGAGAAATTAAAATGATATAATTGGAAAAGGACTGATAGATAATATAATAGTACTTGATGTACAATAAGAGATCGATACCTACAAGCAGCTGTATTTATAGACTCCAAAATAATATAGTGTAACTCTGCGGGCCTGCATTACATCATATATCGCAAATATTTCACAAATTTCTGAAACGCTGTACACTCGTCATCACAGGGGTTGCTACAGGCAGTATAGGCACACGTAGTGCCTGTGTATAAATAAAACTAGGTAGGTAGCTAGGCGTGAAGGTCATTAAAATAATAATTTTTGAAGTGGTTGGTAGTCCAGTGGTATCAGTCGGTATATATATTTTTACCTATTTTCGGTTCTCCGCGTAGTTTTGAGTCGGTGCTCGAGCTTTCGACCAGATCTCACTGGTCCTTTTCAAGAGCTGAATACAACTGACGCTGCTCCTTCTTCATGGCGCACAGTTGAGACCGGGTCGTCATTCTTGGAATCTCAAGTGGTTGCGGGGGTGCGGCCGTTCTTGCACGTGTGACATTAGGATTTGTGGCCGGGACAGGTCGGGAACACATGTTGGTGTTGTAAGAGTGCAGGACTGGTTTCCAGGCGTTGGGTAGACGCAAGGCATCGTCCCTTGCATTCATCGTCAACCGTTTTTCGATTTCTATTGCCTCTCTGTATATTCTACAACTTTCGTTGTTTAGGCGGGCCAAAGTTCTTGTATTGGGGAAGTCAATGACGTGGCCCTCCGTCATCACATGGGTGGCTAGCGTTGACGAGGTTTTCCGTTGTTTGACGTCTAGCTGGTGTTCTGCTGTTCTCGTGGATATCTTTCTATTCGTACGACCTACGTATGTAAGGTTGCACGATCCACACGGAATCTCGTAAACACCTTGTGACTCCAGAGGGACAGTATCCTTGACTCCCCTCAGCCAATTAGAAATCTTACGGTCTGCGGCGAATACAGAGTCGATGCCGTACCTGCCCAACATTCGGCTAATTTTGTCCGTGGTGCCTCTGATGTATGGCATAAACACTCTCCCCTTACTGGTTTCTTTCTCTTTAGGTGGTCTTTTTCGTTTGCACACTGCGGATTTTATTGTTCGGCGAGAAAAAACCATTCGCGGCTAGTATTTGTGAAACCTCTTTGATCTCCTGGTCTCTGTGTTCAGTGTCTGCCAGTCTCCGTGCTCGTCCTACCAACGTGTGAGCGACTGAGGCTATACGTGCTGGGTGATGATGGGAAGCGCCATATATATATATAGTTATATTCAAAGTGAAGAAATTGTACACTTCTCATTATTAGAGCAAGCTTCTAATAAAATCCCGTCATAAATATCTCTTTCTATTTTTTATAAGAATAGAATGTTTGCATAAAAAAACCACAAGAAAGAAAATGCTTGTATGAAGACCAGTAAGATTTAAGAAATAAACACTCAATAGAATCTAATAAAATAAAAATTGTGTATCTTTGTTTTTAGTATGGTGAGGAAATGCAGGAAAAGGCATTGCTAATATCCGAAACCGAAACGATATATTATGTTACAGCTTAATGTATGTAAAACATATTTTTTGAACCTAAATCATACCTACCTATTAAATTTTTGATCAGAAATAATATAAAAGTTAGCTTATATAGGTGGTGGTGTTGAAAGTTAACACAATTATTTTTTATTTTATTCATCTCAAATCTTTTATTTATCATAGCAACACTAATATTTGAGATGACATTACCCAAATGACGTTTATATTTTGTGTTTTTGACTTTTGACAATGTTTTCCTACGTGTAAACCGTTATTTTTATGATTTTATTTAACTGATGTATTCTGGTGGAATACGTATATTTATTTATTAGAATATTGTATCTTACGTTTCACATTTTCATTAATTTATCACTCATAACTATTCTAAAAATGAGACAAATTACATTATTCCTTCTTGTTGGTATTTTGATGGTTAAAAATATCGTGGTTATACAGGGAACCGAATTAGAGATACTCGGCGACGATGATCTGTTAAATTTATTCAAAAATGAAAAATACGTAGTTGTATTGTTCAGTAAGTAATATTTGATTCTTTTCTGATATTTTATCAAAGTGTTTGGTTAGAAAGTTTAAAGGTCTCTTTCAAATCAATTTCATTTTATTTGTAGCAAAACCTGATTGTCCAGCATGCACTAAACTTGAAACTGTATTATTGGATGCAAGAGATGAACTTGTAGATCAGCTAGGAGCATGGGTTGTAAAAACTTCTAAATCATCTCTCTTACGCCTTTATAGTCCGTCTGCAGAACCTGCTCTTGTTTTCTTCAGACATGGAACTCCGATGCTTTACGATGGTATAAATTTGACCTTTTATTCAACTTGTGAGAAATTATTAAACAGCTGTTATTAGATTTCTAATGCTTTAGGTCCAATAGAGGAAGATCATATAGTACAACACTTTATTGATAATAAAGAACCAAATGTTAGGGAATTAACGGATGACACATTTGAGCATTTGACTCAAGCAGCAACTGGATCCACCACAGGAGACTGGTTTGTCATGTTGTAAGTATTTAACAAAATTTAAATGTTGTTGAATATGCTTTTTTTGTCCTGACAAATTTTTTCTTGGTACACACTCTTAAAGTCGTAGAGTTTTAAATGCCCTTTGACGATACAGGGCATATATACCTATGAATCATGTTGGTAAAAAATATTCCGTGGAAAAGAGCTAAAAGATTTTTGCTTTATCCTTAATTTACTGTAATCAACGCGCCTGTCTTATTGAATCAGCAATAAATTTCATCCATAGTTAAATTTCTGTTCGTTAGACTGATTTTTTGTATAGTTTATAACCTCTATGACTAACTTTTTTCAAACATACATTGAAATGAATTTATTCCAACATAGTAATATTCCACTAGTTGTATACATAAGAAAAGAGAGTTAATCTATGTTGATGGAATTTACCGCCCCATTAGATAAATCGGTTCTGTCATTTTTTTTTTGATAAATAAATCCCAACATACCATTTTTTATATTTTCTTTAAATCAAAATACCATATTGGAAATCCTCTATCTGACTTTTATTCTGACATTCATTTATATATTGCTACATACTTACATGATTTCCTGTTTTTTTAAGTTACTCTTCATCATGTTTTGACTGCCAACGACTGGGTGCAAGATTGGAGGCCCTTGGCGCTGCTGGACGCGCTAGAGGTCTCTTAGTGGCTCGTGCCGATCGACAAGGTGCTGCTTCTGTTACAGCCAGAAGATTTGGAGTAACCAAGGATCCAACCTTTTTGTTGTAAGATTTTTTTTATTCAAATTACTTCTAAATAGTCAAAATTGATAAGAGCAATGGTCATTAGATAATCATTGATTGCAGGACTTAGGTCTCTTCACTTTCAATCTACTCTGTTACCTCTCGCCAACTACTTTCTCCTGCTTTCAGCTACTAAAACAATGTCCTAACTTTCCTGGGCGATTCTTGACCTCCAATCATCCCATTATCCCTAGTGTGAAAATACAACGAACGCTAATTCCGACCGACACCGATCGGCCCAAAGAATTTTTCTATGGTTTCAATGCATTTGAATGGGTTGAGCTGGTTCCTGTTTTTGCCGTGCGTATACCCATTCAAATGCGTAGAAACATTCTTTGCACCGATCGGCGCCTTTTCACCCTTAGGTTGCCATATCAAAAAATATTTTTTTTTCGGACAATTATGAAAGTAGGTAGGTAGGTACTTTTAGAAAAATTAATGCAGCTTTCAGCACCCAGAATCATTAGCCTAGAGCGCTTAATACCTATTGCCAATTTTATTTCCTAATGTCTTTCATCGATAGGTTATAAATTTTGATCTTGATACACTATTTTACACTCTGTTTTAGATTCCGGAAAGGCAAAATGTATTGGTATGATTTGCCGAAATATGATATAAAATCTTTTACGGTATTCACGCAAGATTGGTATAAGAATGCAAAAAGCGAAAAAGTCCCTCTACCAAAATCTCCTTTGTAAGTACTTTTATCAGTTTTATATAAAAAAATATATGAATAAATAAGTAAAACTTATAGTTATTCTTATGTTTTATTTGAAATATTTCAGTGACGACCTTGTAGCGTGGTGTGTTTACATGATAAAAGACACATTAGATTTAGTTCTCGGTTTCCTCTCCGCTCATCCTTGGATTTGGAGAATAGGTGGCCTCGGATTTGGTCTCGTCGCCTTAACATCTTTCATATCCTACGTTAAAGCAAGAAGATCGTTGTCCAAATCTACGTCGTCTGCGTCGCAATCAACGAAACCATCGACCAAGAAGCAGAGTAAAAAGAAAGATTAATTTTAATATATTAAGTTAATATTTCTTTTACACCACATGTGGCCTTAATTTATGGTTAAAAATGAAAAAGCTCAAATCAATTGTATAATGTACGTTTCATCGAGGACAATGTATTTGAAAGGTTTCAGTAAAATAAAATATAACTTTGTTATTAGAGGAGTAGAAATAATTACACACAACCGATTTCGAAAACTATATCTACTTTGACACTTGGTTACACATTCAGATAATACATGGTCAAATTATTGCTTTTTATCAACATTTGCTTAATACTTAGTTTATATAGCAATTTGTAGTTTAAAATGTCTACTTCATTTACTGTCTACTACAGTTTAGTGTTGGGTCCATAATTTCCATAAAATAAAATAAACTGTGTAACACACCATTAGTTGAAAGGTGGGGAAAATATATCAAGATATTTAAAAAAAATTAACACCAGGCAGAGCTTTACCGCAGGTCCTGCGTGTGACCAAGTGTCAAGATTTTGAAACCTTTTTTGGTTATATTTTTTCTCAAAATCAACAAGTTATACTACAATATTTTTCTTTTTTTTTACTCTTTTAAGCTAAAAATTGTTAATCAGGTTCCTAATAGAGTTTGTAATGCATTTTATAGTACCTAAATGATCTTAAAAAATAACATAGTATAATAGAAATATTATGTATATTACTAGCCATTTCAAATTTTTTAATGCGTTGCAAATTTACTGTGCACCTTTTAAGTTTAACGGTTGTTCCAAAGTGCAATAAAACTGTTCTATTTTATTTATTTTCTACATACCTATCTCTTGTAAGTAAACATTTTGTATCGCTTGCTTAAAGTGTTCTATAAAAAGGGTTATATCGATGGTTAATTGATTATAAATGGAGATGCTTGAAGGTCGATGTCTTAAAAACTTTTTACAGTTATTTTTTTTATGTTTCATAGGCAAGCGTTTTACATGGTCAATGAATGGAGAGATTTAGAAACAACACGACTGTAAAGTGTGTTCTTATGAAACATGTCAATAATAAATCTAAGAAAAATGCTTAAAGCATTTTTTTAATATATTAGTAAGGCGAATACATTTTCTATTTTTTTTTATTGATGAATAGAATGGTAATTTACTGAAAAATATGTTACGTTGATTTGTGTATCTATTTATTAGAAAAAAAATATATAAAATATTTCATGCATTTGTAGATACTTTTCTTTAACCGTTGGCAGCTTAATTTTTTTTCATAAAATGCTTATTTATTTAAATAAATCCATATGTATAATAGGTATTAATTTTTTACCTCATCAATTTAACTGTTAGTACCTATACTGCGTTTTGTTTTTGTTTTTCTTTACCATGTTTGTTTTTTTTTAATATAATTTTACTAATGCCTACATCTTTTTTTTTCATTTCTAATTCTTGTGTATTTCTAAAAACTCAACCATGATTTTTTTTTTAATTGAAATTCATGCTATGAAAAGTTTAATAATCTCAGTTATATTACATAATAAATATGTAGAATATATTAATTTTGCATAAAAACGTTGTGAATTATCTGCTATGTACTTACTTTTTATATATTATATTTATGTAAATGTAATTTTAACATATTTGTTTTTTATATAAAAACAAAAGCGTGACAAAGACTCACCAGATTGTCTGCATTATTTTATATACTAACATTTTATAGTAGGTAATTAATAACCACAGGAGTTAAAATATTATTTGCACATTTTTGTTGATCTCTCTTACATTTTTTTAACTTTTTTTTTTGTATATTGATTTCTATTAAATATGAGAACATTCCAATAAAAATACAAGGTTAAGAATCTCTTTTCATTTTGTTATTCTTTGAATTCCTTTTTTTTTCAATATCGTCACAGTCTTACCAACATCATCATCAAGGCCGTGGATGGTATTTTGAGCCTTGGTCTTTGTTTAAATCTTTCTCAGTTTACACCAGTAAATGTTCTTTCTATATGCGAAGCTATGAGAAAGCTTGTTGGATAATTTTCTTTGCCTCCCCCTTTATGGACAGAGTGTAAATGGGCAAAACATTGCTTTTGAATCTAGTTCCATTTTTATACTCCTAAAGGGTTTGTTAATCAAACTGTCAATATTTTCCTTTAAGAAACAATCTTTTTTCTCCCAGTTTGAACAAATCCCAGCATTTGGTATTGTATACCAAACACTATGTAAAAAAAGCTTGACTTTGATTGGTTGCTTTGCTACATAGTAAGTAATTCTATCGTTAGGGTATAGTATCTATGTATATGGTATAACTTTTAGTTCTATTTTCAAAATCTTTTTCAGAAGGTAGTAGCTGCATACACACGTAACGATTTATCTTTACGATTTGACCGATAATCGTAAAGATAAATCGTTACACGTGTATGCAGGTAATAGAACAAAAAGCAGGCTCAAATTGTAATAAAACAGACCTCAACCTAGAATAAGAGAAAGAAGAAAAAGAACTTTTAAACCAGGAAAAGTCTTCCTAAGTAAGTCCGGGTTATCTGCCCAAGTTACCAACTTATAAAGTAGGTAAAAGTGTTCCTAAGTAAGTCCGGGCTATCTGCCTAAGTTACTAACTTATAAAGTAGGTAAAAGTGTTCCTAAGTAAGTCCGGGCTATCTGCCTAAGTTACTAACTTATAAAGTAGGTAAAAGTGTTCCTAAGTAAGTCCGGGCTATCTGCCTAAGTTACTAACTTATAAAGTAGGTAAAAGTCTTCCTAAGTAAGTCCGGGTTATCTGCCTAAGTTACTAACTTATAAAGTAGGTAAAAGTGTTCCTAAGTAAGTCCGGGCTATCTGCCTAAGTTACTAACTTAGGTAAAAATTTACTTCTATAAAAAGCTGTCCATAAACAGCTGAAGTTATCACAGTTTCTTCAAATCTTAACACAGGATTCTGCCAACAAACTACCGCCCCCTTTTATAAGATAAATAAATTTCAACTTCCTAACCTCCCAACATAATAAGTTAATTTCTCTTTTGCGACACAAACATTGGGTAGTTTACTGCGAAAGGGTAAGAACACGTAGAAAGCCGATTCCGAACCGCGCTCAAAGATTGTTGTCTATGGTTTCAATGCATTTAAACAGGCATGCCGGAAAGCGGGTTCCTGCTTTTTCTGTGGGCTGGTCGGCGCAGGTCAGAATCGTCTTTCTACGTGTTCTTACCCAAAGAGAGTGTATTTGAGTGAGCACAGATTTATTTAAAAAAATTACAGATTTTTAAGTACGACTATTATTACGTATCCAGCAATGGTCAAAATTTAAAAAATCTACTATTTTCCACCATGCAGACTGATACAGAGCTGTTATTGATTGTTGGTGCTAAAACTCTTGGTATCTATCCATTTCTGAATTTTTCATTTAATCCTTCATTAGCTGTGAGTTTTTAATTTGGAGCTTCTACTGCTTCCAGGAAAAGTACCAGCGCCTCTCCCATTGGGAACTTGTGTGGTTCTTTGATGGGGAAAATAATATATGAATAATTATAAATAATACAAAAGCCAAAGTTAGAAATCATTAATAGACGATTTATTATATAAAAATAGTTTTGTATAAATATACTATTTAATCCAAATCTTATTTATAATACAGTATTCATATATAATATGTATCTATCAATATTTTTAATGTATGTTTGTTTAAAAAAATTAATTACAATATGTTGCTAATTTTTTGGATCACAATATCTTTTTTTAAAAGTATGGGGTTTTGTAATCACAATATTAATTCAATTATTGCAATAATTATATTAGAAAGACTACTAAAATAAAACTAAACAAAATAGTAATTTGATAAATTATAAAAAGTCAAAAATAATTAAGTAAGTATTTGTGTCAAAACTTTATGCAGAAAAAAGTCGATTTTATTTATATTCACATTTTGATCATTTACTAACATATGAAAATAAGATAAAAAAAATTTAAGTGGTGTTGTTAAAAAAAAAATTAAATAGAGTAACTTAAAAATTTAAATTTACGTGACTTTGTACATCTATGTATGATAAAAAATAATCGGTCAATATTGCCCACTAGGTGATTTTTTTTTATATAACTACTATTTACAAAAATTTCACAAACACACATTCACAAACAAAATAAAAAAGACTTCTACAAAGCGGAAATACAAAAGACAAAATATTAAATTGCTTATATTTTTAATTTATTGGTCCTGTGATTTTAAATTTACATTGGTTCAAAATATATTATCCTTGGTGTTGTTAATAAACAGAATTAAAAAGGGATTTCGATGTTGTTGTATCACAAATGAAGGCATCTTTAGATTCAAATCGATTTCAGTTACTCAGAGATGATCTGAGAGGAACTGAACCTTCTACCCAAAAGTTTGGTTTCTGCATCATAGTTTGCCACAGAGCCACTTCTTTTCCGACACTGTCCATCCAGGATACTTGACTACCCATATAGATACCTGGAATCAAACATACAATATTATACAGCTATCCATTATTTTTCATAATAAATTTTTAGACCTGGCCCACTGAGAAAACGAGACCAGGACAAACTGGACGTGTTCGAAAGGAAGATCTTGCACCGGTTATATGGACCAGTCAGAGACAGAGATCTCTGGTGGATCAGATATAACCGTCAGAAGTGTTCACATTCATAAAGATAGGCCGGCTCCGTTGGTTGGGATATGTGTCGCGAGCAGATCAACACTCAGACGTGAATAAGGCTCCTGGAGCTTATGGGGGTTGGTGATTGGCGCACAGTGGCAGCGGATAGAGTGACTTAGAGAAGTTTCCCGCAGATGTATACAATAAATTGAAAAATGTATGCACTCTATTTTATTTTGGGAAAATAGGTATCTGTTATGTTCTAAATATGAAAATAATAAATCTTAACTCATTAAAATTGAACATCAACATATTTATGATGTCTTTCATATCAAGAAAAGCGTGTTTCGTAAAAGAGGAAGAATCCACTTTCAGTATGATGTAGGAAAGAAGTCAATGGAACCACTGGACTATCAATCCTCTCAGAAACCATATCAAGGAAACAAATAAAAAAAAGTGATTGCCAACACAAAAATATGGCCTTATGATTTGACTGCAAAAGACAGAGATCTTAAGCTTTGCTCCTTTTGAAAAAATCTTAAAAAGACGTTTGGAGAAATATCAACAACTTATAAGAAAAATATAACATACCTTTTCCTAGTGAAAATCTTACTCCACCCATAAAATCATTACTGCTCAGTCTATCACGGTCCCATACTGAAAGTTCTAAGGCACGTTGTTCAAGTTCAGATAGGGAAACTCCTCTGTACAGGAAGCAGTGCTCCCAACGAGGATTCAAGGTTCTTCTAGATACTCCAGTCTTCTGCTTAGCACTGCGACCTCTCTCAGGCAGGAGATAACTGAAACCAGAAGAAGATATTACAGATTGTACTCTTGTTATGAGTGCAATTTGCGTTTACGTATTTAGCAAGATTTTAACATCTATTGCATTTCTACTTTTCCTAATAGCCACCGGTTTCATTTAATCACAATATGATCGACTGAGAGGATACCTATGATTACAAAATCTTGGATGTTTAAATATTTGTGGCAGTAAATTCACTAATCAGTTCTCGCTTCATCTTGTGAACATGAATGGACCCAATACGCTGCCCTGTTGAACTCCTATAATAATCCTTTTGGGAGGCTTTTAGCCTCAGTAGGGCTACTTAGCTTTTTGATGAAGGGGCTACAACATTCTTATTATCTTTGGAGGTGTGTATACGTTGATATTATTCAGTTACAGTATCAAAGGCCTTTTCAAAATCAATTTTCACTAGTGATAATATTCAATCAGAGTATAGGCAAAATTTATCACTAGAATATTAATAATATTTACCTTTTACAGAAGATGTCTGAGGATCCATTGGGTTTGGTAGCGCAGAGGTTTTTAGCCTCTTTAACGAGAACATGAAGGGTGCCCTTTGTCCTCATATTGGCAGATGTGTTATTGCCCTGATCAGGAACTTCAAATTTTAATCCGACAATAAGATCACCCTTGTTGCCTTGTTGTTCTTCGAATTGTTCCGTCTGAAATTGTACAAAATTTCATTATATTATTATAAAGTTATGTTTTTACTAATGAGCATTTTATAAATTACAAAATGTCTTGGTAAATGTCTGTCATCTACATTCTTAGCAACACCACCTATATAAGAAGGCCTTAGTGCTGGCGGCCATTTTTGACCTCTCGCGTCACGGCCGCCTGCGTGTAGAAAGATATCATAGTGTACAGGTAAGTACGTACAGATATAGACAAGCGAACGGTGGGCCTCCCGATGTGACGCTGCACTAAGGCCTTCTTATATAGGTGGTGTTGTTCTTAGCCTATTTCATTTACTGTTAATATTTATGATAGGGTTTGCACCCCTGTGTATGTATGACAACACTGAGGGTCACTTTCTTGGTTGGTAGAACTGTTTAATGTTCATGTTGTAGATATGCTTATGATTTTAAAAACAAAATAAAGTTTCTTTTAATGTGTATGGACTTTGACTTTTTATTATCAGAAAGATTAAACATTTACTGCTTTAGGGACCGTTCAAGTATTATGTAACGCATTTTTTTAACATTATTGACCCCCCCTCCCCCAAAATGCACCGTAACGCTCTTTGTTACCCCTCTTCCCATTCTCTAAACGTTGCCTAACGCACATATTACAACTATGTATGCCTAAAATCACAATTATTACTGAAAATTCACTAAATACCTTTGTTGCGGCACCGGTAATACAATAGTAACGTTTTACAAGAAAACCCCCCCTCCCCCCCATATTGCGTTACGTAATACTTGAACGCTCCCTTATTCAAAAACTCTGATCAGTGGAAAAAAAGAGTTCAGCGGCGAAAATTTGCGATCAAGCTGTTGTCAAGGTAGTTTAACCCATATCGATTGATTGCGAGCTGATCTCTGTAGATTTTAGCCCGCCATGTTGGATTTTATGTCAACCGACAATGGTTTCGAGTGTACAATAACGCTTTCCGTAATAAATATACCTACTGTTTTTAAGTTTTTTTCCCGTCCAATTGGGTGCTCCCTTCATATTTTGGTCCATTTTGTTTTGGTTTATCATTTTAATAATAGAAATTTTAAACAAATAAAGCAAATATTGCATTCCCGTAATCACCGAGGTCTTACAACCATGATGCACCAACTAAATTTATGATAAAGATAATGACGTTTTAAAGAAAATATTCAAAGAGTAGTTTTAAAGTAGGTAGAAATATGAAAATTGAAGTAATCAAACATAAATTAGTCCATTTTGGCTAAAACTTAAAGGTTTCGTGTGATTTTATAAGGACTTAACAATATTTTGATAATATAAAATAAAAAAGTAAATAATAAGGTCTGGCACCTACTCGAAATCATTCAAATCTCACATGGGGCATCTCGGTTGTAAGCATTAGCTTTGCCGGGCTACTATTTTGTTTGTTTACAAAATTTAGGATGAAATGTCATCTTCATACATAACAAACTCACGGATAAAATATATTTTTATAAGTTAAGTAAAAACTGATTGGTGAGTTATACGTAGGGGTACGTAAATTTCGTATTTACGAAATAGATGCGATAAATGCGAAATTTGTCAATATATTAATTTCATAAATGCGATGTTTTAATTTTTAGTAAATTTCAGTGAAATATCGATAATTATTATATTTTAAAGGTAAACGATCAAGTAACTCGTCAAAACGAACGCTTTATCCTTGTGAAAATAATTGTAACTGAAAAATCAGTTAGTAGAAGTCGCCGATGTAACTAAATTGTATTAATTGAAAACGTATATTTTATTACATGTTGATATTTTATATAGGTTTTCTACAATTGTTAACTTTTTATTAAATATTTAAAATACTCAAAGGTGTTTTATTATAGACATTTTATGTTTTATGCGAATAAATGCGAAATTTCGCTTTTATATTTTTTTTTGAATGCGATATTACAATTTTTTATTTGCTAAAATTACGTACCTCTAGTTATACGTAATCTTACGATTAACGAATTTTTTATAAGTTAGACGGCTATAATTCATTATTGTGAAGCATCTGACACTTTGTATGGAAAAACTAAATTATTGTTTTTTTTTTATTTTCCTCGTAATTTTTCCAAACATTCTCAAATTCTTCTTCTATTCTTATAAAACATATCATATTAGTATAGATGTGCAAGACTGTTAGTGTGTGACTGACTGTAAGATCTTCTGAGATTTACAGAAAGCATATTTGGCTGAATTAAAACAGTTTGGAGAGATTGTATTGTTGATCCACTCAGTGATAGTGGAATCAGTAAGTTAC
The DNA here is from genome assembly GCA_963576905.1 of Mystacides longicornis. Taxonomy (NCBI): domain Eukaryota; kingdom Metazoa; phylum Arthropoda; class Insecta; order Trichoptera; family Leptoceridae; genus Mystacides; species Mystacides longicornis. The sequence goes on from OY756434.1 coordinate 9,969,460, forward strand.
AAAAATTAAAAAAAAATAACTTACCCTTTCTTGTAGATTATACCATTTGGGTGTTGGATCATCAAAGACTTTGTCTTGCAGGGGTAAAACGACTTCTCCGAGGAAGTGATTCCTGCCAAACATGTCTGCATGCCACACAGAGAGCCACAGAGCTCTGCCAGATAATGCGCTCAGAGGCTGTGCGAAACGTAAGCACTCGTCAAACACGGGTTGGAGAGTGTGCTTCTTGACTTTGGTCTTACGTTTACCACTCTTAGATTTGTCTGGTAAAAGATAAACCTAAAAATAACAACATTAATTCATATTTATATCATTATATTTATTAGAGAAACGGATATACGGTATTGGTCTATCTGGCGGCTTAAATACCATTCAGTCAAATACTGGATTAAAAAAAATATTATAGGGAAGTAATTCATGGCGTTATTTGGTAAGCATCACTTAAGAAATACAATCACAAATGAAAAGATACCACTTTAAAAATGAATAAGTACTCATATTGCATTAAGGGCAACTTATGGCGAATGAATACGATTTGCTCTGGATATTTTAGGGAAGTAATTCATGGCGTTATTTGGCAAGCATCACTTAAGAAATACAATCACAAATGAAAAGATACCACTTATAAAATGAATAATTACTCATATTGCATTAAGGGAAACTTATGGCGAATGAATACTATTTGCTCTGGATATTTTAGGGAAGTAATTCATGACGTTATTTGGCAAGCATCACTTAAGAAATACAATCACAAATGAAAAGATACCACTAATAAATGAAGAGTACTCATATTGCATTAAGGGCAACTTATGGCGAATGAATACTATTTGCTCTGAATTAAGGGGTAGCAAACCGGTTTCTCTTATCTTTTAAATTAGGTGAGTTTCAAAAAAAATCTTTTGCTGTACACACTGTTGAAAGTTCATTATGTTTATCAACAAAAAGACCCATATTGGTCAAGTCCACCCATGGCAAGACAGCTGTCAGATACCAGCGGGTACGTTCGCCATTTCATTTATAATATTTATATGAAAAAACTCTAAGAACACTCATAAAATAAGAAATATGTCAGTAAAAAAGGGAAACTTACTTTAACATATGGATCTGATCTATTTCTTTTAACATCAACGGGAGCCAAATCCCTGCATTTCTTAATGTTGATTTCTAGGGCTCCCATCTTGTAGTTGTATAAGAGTCCGAATTCTACTTGACCCTTAACAGCTACAGACCCATACGTACTCTCACCAGCTCCAGAGTACACACTGGCCATTGATTCTGAGCGAGTCTGAAAGAAAGACATTGTTGAGTTAGTAATTTCTTGATGTGATCAACTGTGTGTTGTTTAGGTTTAAGGTAGTGTCGAAGATTAAGTCAGACTTAAGCAAAGGACGAACTACCCTGCCCAATTACATCCTAATCTCCGATCAATCATGTGTCATATCAGTGTCATTTCAGTGATACAATCTTTGCTTAGAGTGTAAGATGTAGAAAGTGTTAAAAAATTATGATCTTGTTGTCTATGGAAGTGTGAATTTTCTTTTTGTTCCAAATTTAAAAGTCTTTTTGTTTTTCTTGATGTTCAACTCACTTTATAAGATTTTGCTTGCTCTTAAAAACATCAATCAATTGCTCTGTTTAATTATATAGTTTTTTTCAGTTTAAATAAAACATTACCATCAATTCTGCATTTTAATAACAGAAAGTATCGTAGTATTCATATTATTGTGGAACACAGATTATTTCTGTTATAAGTTGACATTACCTGTACAATCATAGAAGCATTGTAAGTTATTTCAAATAGCAATAATTCAACATTGGTTCCTTACTAAAAGCATAAAACATACTTTCAAAATGGTCAACTCTTAGAAAAAGTAGTTATTAAAAAGAATTAGATTACATTACAGGGGCAAAAGCAACTTTTTCTGAAATAACGCTGAAGTTTAGAGATGATATGTGACATCTCTAATATGGAAGTCAGTGGGGCATGTGGTGAGAAGCTCAGCGGAAAAATGGGTAAAAATGTACTGTCATGGAAATTTCAAACAACAAAAAGAAGTGCAGGACGACCACAGCTAATATGGAGGGAGGATGTTGAGCGTTGTGGGGGTGACCTGGATGCAGAAAGCAAGGATAGATAGACGTGAAAGCAGATGGAGGAGGCCTTTGTCCAGGACTGGACGGGAATGGAAGAAAAAAGTCAAAGCATCAGAATTTTCGTATGCAAACATGTTCACTGCAGAATAGTATGGTAAGTTTTGCAGCACATGAAAAAATTTGTGTGATGGACTAAAAAATGTCCTACGGTGTAATATTTACTATTCAAGGTCTCACAGAAGCCACAGACGTTTGAGGTTTTTACAAAAAAAAATTATGGAAATACTATACTAGCGCTATCTATCGTTAGGAGTTGCTAATTAAATTTAAAAGCTAAATGTTTTCACCACTTTCCTACAGATGTCTCTGCATTAAATTAACATAAAAAACGATCAAGAGAATGGAGGGCTAAATTAATTGGCGATCGGCAAAGATTTTGATGCTAAGGAAAGAGTAGAATAGAAAAGATTACCTGCAGACCACTCCTGTTATGCATTGCAACTAATCTATCAATATCCTCTTCAGACTCCATGGGCGGTGCAGGCTCCAGGCGCTGCAAGGCCGGCAGAGTGGCAGATCTTCCAGCCAACAGGGGCGATAGAGGTGGGGTGGAGGATGGGTGGAACCTTCTTGGAGCTGCACTTCTCGGTGGGGTACTCGACAATTCTGTAGTGCACAAATCATCTGAAACAAGAGAAACACAAATTTAGTTATCAAAAAATCTTTGTTGCATGAATTTTAGGCGCAAAATCAGATCTAGCTAGGTAAGTGAGAATTTAAATAAAAACATAGGTATTTGGAAGGTTGCATAAGAGATATAATAATATTATATATGTATGTATGTAGGTATCCTCGGATATAATTTGCAAGTTCGTCCGTAGCTCGGTATATTCGTTAAAACACTAACCCCGTGCAAAAATTATTCATACAAATAAACGCCATAACTAGTCCGACTACGGGAAATATAATTTTTTGTCGGTAATTCGATTGTTTCTATGACAATCAATCAACTGCCTAGTTGGGAGAAAGGGTAATGTTACAGTTGAATGGAACCATTTTAAGCTAAATTTGCAAGTCATGAGTGTTTACCATACTTTATACCCAGATAAACACAAGATTATTCTTGAGATTAAAGTGACATTTAGAATGAGGCGTCATCCATCTTTATTTACGCCATGTGCCAGCCCACTTTAAAATGGAAAAAATATTATAATGTTTTAGAGCCAGTGGCGCAACTAGGTCAAACAGACCAAGGCCCCCGATGCATTAAAATAAAATGATTGGGTATAGGTATAATATATTATTTTGTATGAACTAAGAAATGAAAACACAAATTATTTCCATCTATGTGTTGTTTTATAGGAAGAACTCAATTTTAATCCATTTCTCTTTCTTCTCTTCGCTTCTCATAATGCATCGAAACATAGCGTAGACAGATGTAATAAGCTAACACTAATACGTTTGTAAAGTTTGACGTCAATGACGTCATTTGACAGATTTGCGCTCCACTTTTCCATACATTTTGTATGAAATCAGTTCCAGAAAAAAAAATCGTTAGAGAAACAAAAAAAAAAGGATTATTGCTAAACATTGTACTGAAAACAAACAGGGGCAAAAAACATCTTAAAAACGTCGTTTATGGTTAAAAAAAATAAACAAAAAACCCAATTTCATTTGTATGGGAATTGAAGTGGGATTTAAAATGTCAGATAGCTTCGTGGAGCATGGCTGTAGATGTTTCTATACATTGACTTTACTTACACCCGTATTGGAATGACTCGGCAGTTGTTACAGAGTTCAACACGTAGGAAAAAAGTAGCACCTCAAAGAGTAACGTTAAATCTGGAATTTTAGTAATGAAGAGGCGAGACTTTACTAGGCATCGTTCAATTGTCTTAATACATATAAGATATTTTAAAAATTGCGACAGGTTTACGAAAACAAAGTCTATATATTAATACGTGAACCAAAAACTTTTTACCCCTTTTCACAAAAATCGCGCGGACGGAGGAGTATGAAATTACGCACACTTATAGTTTATACAGAGAAGGAGTGGCGAATGCTAGTATCTTTTTTAACTTTTGCATTAAATCAATAAAAAAAAAACACATTAAAAACACTAAACTGTAATGTTATGTATTTGACACTCGCACACACTTTGATGTATTTGAAATTGACACAGACGCATATATTCTTTTGCTTATCTGTGGTCAAATTGACAATAGATTGATATTGTTTGTCTTTAATAATAATAGAAAAAAAATGTGCATATCAACATTTCAAATTTGACGTAGGTGTCCATGTCATTTTTTAAAAGAAAATTGTAAATTGCGGCCCCTCATATATCTAATATAAAAAGAATAATGTTTAAACTTAAAATTTAAATTAGTTATGGTCAAATTTCGACCACTAGTTAAAATAAAAAAGGGCCTTTTATATACTAGTTACGCCACTGCTAGGATCAATAAGATAAAGTGGATTGATCGATACTATTTGAGTTGTCCTTGGACCACACCTAAGAGACACCATAACATTATTTCCATTGATATGTATCAAATGCTTGACATAAATGAATAAACCATAAAAGAAAATCTCAATCAATAAACTATAATGTAACACGAACACAGATGGTGAACTTAATAAAATATTGTAATCTAGATAAGTACCGTCGGTTGAATAGTTAACTCTGACGTGAGGTATGTTCAACTTCTTTCTTCTGCTCAAAGAACCATCGCTGGCAAATTCCAACTTTTGCAAAAAAACATCTCTGCAATTCAAAACGTCACTCACAAACTTTGCAGTGTTCAATGTTTTCTCTCCCAACTTTAGAGTACTCGTCCTGCTTGGGTTCTTGCTTTGTTCATTGCCTCCTTCGCCCTTTGGCGTTTGTACAAGAAAAAAGTCAACGTTAGCGCTGTCCGTTTCGTCGTTGTTGTCCGAATTATGATCCTGTCCACAGCAACAACAACATAAACAACACAAAAATCTTTTGCAAAAACCCTTATTACGTTTTCGCCTGTTTTGTTCTATGGGAGGTTCATCGTTCAGAGGCACTTTGGTAAAAATATCTTCAGGATTTAGTCTTTCAACTTCTCCATTCGATGCAGTGTATGTTGAAGAACTGACATCGTTACGAAACGACGAATATTTGTTTCCTTTTTTGTTACCACTATTATATTTACTTTTGAACGGCATTTTGTTATCGTTTGTTGCCAAAAAATATTATTACGATGCATTAATGCTTGTAAAACGCGTCATAACAGTCTTACACGTAGGGCATAACTAAATTTTAATTAAACTGATAAGTCTAATCACTTTTAACCGCACATTTTCAATGACGAAAAGGTTCAGCTAATTAACCATAAAAGTTTAAACCGACAAACCGTTGCCGTGGATGGAATCGTTCAAATGAGTGAATCAGGAATTGTTTGACCAAATCAAACGTTTCATCTACCACAGTGCCCTGGCATAAATAAATAAAAATCAGGGGTAGATAAAGAATGAATCGCAAAATGAAATATTATGTTTATTGCTGTGTTTAAAGTTTCAGTTCCAATTGAAATAACTATACAGGGACAAGAAATCGTTCAAGCGAAAAAGTAGTTAAAAACAGAACATTTATAATTAAACAAAACGATATCAAATGTTGTTATATCGGTAATTGATACTCGAAAACGAGTGCAGAGCTAAAAAAAAAAAAAAAAAAAAAAACAAACATTATAGACAAAGTTGTTGATACGATACAACCATGCCGTAATATTAATGAACCAGAACATTAGTTATTCCAAAAGCTGCCAGTTGAGTTTATTTACTTTCCATGAACAACGTATGTGTCGTGATTCTGTTTCCCTTGATCATCTTGTCCATGATACATGACATAGCCAAATAGAAACTATAAAGTTAAACTGAAGTAACTATTTTGGGAGTACCTATATAAATAGAAAGCCAAAAAAACCATCCAAGATAATATTCAAATGAGTTCCTAATTATGCTGCTTACCCCATAAAACATAACATTGCTAATCCATAAAGGTATGGAAATGAAATGCAAATAAAAGTTCAATACTGACTTTAATAGTGATAAAAAGAGCTATCTTGCCCATCTATAAAAAATGAACTTTTAAAATAACAGATTCAAAGAGCTGAATCAAGAATTTAAGACGAAAAAATAACAAAAAATGTCTTTAATCTGTCAGAAGCAGAATCAACGATAAGTTTGGTATACCATAGGATTTATTTAGGTACTTGTGTGAATTAAATAAAAGAAACAATGGATTGAATATCCCCGAAAACGCAGATGTCAATTATTATGAAGAAACGTTCTTGAATGTCTAGTCCAGATGGAGTTCAAAAGATCAAATGACGATTAATATTGTGGAGGTGACGTATGACGCCGTTACACCTATGCGTTATTCTCAGAGGTGTGACATTTTTGTTGCTGTCAGTTACAACATTTGTGCATTTATTAAATCTGGCAAAATAACCTCTCTCTGTCCTGTGCCCAGGTGTATCTTAAGAATGATCGTCTCATAACTAATAATGGATTCGTTACTAGGTTTTTCCGGAGAACCCATAGTTGGTCTTTCGTGTCTTACACTAATATTTTTTTTTGATGACTCTGCCAATTGACGGCTGATCTTGCTGCATTATACCTTTTTCTTTATAGTTGCAATCAAAGGATTGGTTTGCACCACGATGTCCCTAAGCCCCGCTCCTCCACTCTTCCCTGTCTCTCACTTTCTGGATTATTTGGGTGATTTGGAAGTTCTTATTCAATATTCACTCTTTATCCTATAGGATAGGGAATATTATTCATTCAAAAATAAAATGGAGTGGGTGAAGTAACCGGTTGACTTGTAAATGATAGCATAAAATTGATAGCCAACACGGAACATCAAGGCGAATTAAAGTATTTCAATAGGAGATTTCCAAGTGGCGAGAAATATCGTGGGCCGAAGAGTGGCATGTCCTGGAAAGGATGTGGAACAATATAATCCTTGTCAAGGCGTGTAAACAAATATTACCTAAGAAATCATATCCACAGAGAATTACGAGTATTATCGTAATGTTATTCTTCCGATTATTGCCGGCTATACACGATCAAGCCAGCAGCGGGGTTGAAGAGATGTGCAATTTGCAATACGGCCATAGACGTTCAAATGCGCCACCAAGCTTGCATAATGGCGCATCAGTTATAAACATGCATTACGAGTAACCATAGATTCATCCAAGATTACGAGTGACTAACGACGCCATGTTAGTTATCCTAGACTGCTTGCAATATAGAAAAATAAAAGGAAAGATCGTTCCGGGTAGTGAAAAAAATAACGCATAAAATATAAATTTTTGAAAGAATGGAAGATTGATTTAAAGATTATCGTAATAATTACACGAACGAATGAAGAAATTTGTCAAAGTATTCTGCGGTATATAGTTATGACACGGTATAGGGTTGATTATTACTAGCGCGTGGTATAAGCTATTTATGACGGAAAAATTGTTCTCGTCATAACGCAGTTTCTATAGTACCAAGTTTACTTGACACTGCAAAACTGACCAACTAAGCCTACCGGCTTGTCAAACCACACAACCATAAAATATAACTTACGCTGTTTGCTGTTTCAAGCCAGTTTGCCTGGGCAAGACGATTGGATTGATCGTGTATGGCCGGATTAAGTTGAAATAATAAAATGTGTGGTAAAGGCGAAGACTCGCTGGCCTACGCATGATTCTGGTTCAATAATCTGACCACGGACTGTCTTTCCTGTCTTTGGTGAATCCACTCTGTCCAGTCCCACGCATTGTATGCCTTTGTGTGTTCTGTGGTCATTATGATTATGGTCACACTTCTAAAATTAATTTGGATAACGTCAAACTAGATGCATACCCGCATTCATGTAATTGCTTTTAAGATCTATGTACTTACAGTTTCAGTAAGTGACATTTTTTACTCGAAGATTTGGTTAATTTTTACAACTAATATGAATAAGTTTGAAGTATTTGGTAGCCCAGTAGTTCAATTGACGGCTCTCGTACATACAGAAAGTCGAGGCTTCGAATCCCGGTGCCGACCATTTCCACATTGACAACGAAATTTGGGGTAAATGTCGAATGTGTAGGTATTATTTGTGTTCACTTCGGGTGTGCCTTGTTAAAGAGGGGAAAATGATTTCATATAAATGAAATAAATGGTAATATGTATACTGAGCTGTTTCAAAATATCGTGTGATCATGTAAAATAAAATTTCATGACATGGCATTCATGATTAACATGTCAGCCAAGATAAAATTGCTTAATAGTTTTTTTTTATTTAAATTCATTAAAAACATTTTATTATTATGTACATTTGTTATGTTCCTAAGTCACCTGACGTACCCAGTAGTTATTCGGTGGCACGTAAAATAATTAATATGTATATGACCAACCCCAGAAAGTATAAAAAATAATGTAACATGATAGTTTGTAATAATTATAAAAATACTAGCTTTCACGACAGACATTGTCCTGTAGTCCTTATACTATGAATATTGATTTCAATTTGTAATTTATACAAAAATACGTTTAAAATATTTTTGAATGTAAATAATTATTGTTTCTGATAGTTCGAAAAAAAATTCATAAAAATCTACGTACCCATATTTTTTGTCAGTTTTGTTGTCATAGAATTTTTCATAGATGGCGTTGACGTCCCAGGAAATCCGTTCCATGCTAACTTTAATATTATATTTTATATTAATTATAACTTTTGAATAGTTATTTTGTTATCCGGAGCGGAGAAGAATCCAATAAATCAAACATCGGTAGAATCTGTTCAGTCGATCTCGAGTTATAGGTGTTCGCACTAACCCGACTTTCTTTTATATTATAGATTCATTGCTAACAAAATGAAATAACAGTTGAATAACTGTAAATGATACGGTTTCACGACATTTTGACATTTACAAGCTTAGATAAACTAAAAAAATAACCGTTCTAAGTTATAAAGTTTAGTTAAATAAAAATAAAACTCCACCCCTAAAATGACACTCCCATTGCGGGTTATTGAAGCCGTTGCGTCTGTTTATCCATTACACGAGAATTAAAGAGAGAGAGAGAAACGCGCGTAGCGGCCCAACTAGCACAAAATAGTCGTAAAGACATTACAATCCTGCCATTGAAGAATCGGATATATGGTCTACACGAACGTTACATACCCGGAATGGGCCCATTTTATACGACAAATGAGTAGTTTTAACAGTGGTAAGGAAGACATAAATTGACCAAAAATCGGAAAAGGACATTGTTTTAACATTTATATGATAAAAAAAGTTTAATAAATAACATTTAAACGATATTTTGCAAGTTGTCGTGGTATAATTGACTATAACACACGTATGCGACGCCTATGTCCCGTCAGTACGATATTTTATCATATTTTGTCGAATTATTGTCTATATCACAAGTGACGTGACGTCTATGGCACATTAGTACGATAGATTGTAATATTTTGTCGAATAATAATCTATTCTACGAGTATGCGACATCTACGCAACAGCTGTCAAAATAGACAGGCAAGTTCGTCGAATAATAGGCTATTCCATAACTATGCGATATTTTCGCGACAGCTGTCAAATTCACAGGCAATCTCGTATGTATGCGTCATCATTGCGCTGCGGTTGAGATTGTTTAATATAAAGTTAACAACAAAATATTATAAAAGGCAATAATATTTCAAGTTTTGCTAAATTATCGAATTGAAGTTTTGCTTTATCTACGCGTGTAAAATTTAATTGCAAATTTAAATTTATTGTTCAATTATACATCCATTATTTATAATTTTTAATGCGCTTCTCGGAATGATTGTATTTAAAAAGATGTTTAGAAAAATAATTGTTACAAATTTAGTTAAAGTGAACTATATAGAACGCCATTTTTTGTTAGTAACGTGAATATGACGGTTTTTGACGCCTGTATGAACATAAGTCGGAAAATCGATGATGTTCTGATGGCTGTACGATGTTTGGTCGTACAAATTACTATTTGTGAGGTTTATGCAATATCTTGGTCGGATTAACGACTCTAATACCACAGTTACCATTTTGTTTTTCTTGAGAGCTCAGGGTCGTTTTCAGATGCTGTTTATTTATCTTAATTATGCAAAAATGATTATCTCAACTGTTTTTAATAAAATGTCCCATTCAAAATCATCAACTCTAATTTTTGTTGTGCTGTAAAACAGATACCATGGAAGAGATAACAAGAAAAGTCCAAAGTTGCCCAATAAAACCATTCATTTGAGATACAAACCTTAATGACATTGCGGAGGAATATCAAATGAATATAGAATATTAAGTATATTAATAATATTATGATACATTGAATTTTTTAATGCACACAACACACTCGCGTGGCTTTTGTCAAATAAAAATAAACATCTAGTCCACAACAGAGGCGAGCCATACGTGTGTAATATATGCAAAAAAAGTTCAAACAAAATGTGAATGAATCTGAAATGAATGGCATGTCCATTGATTAGGTGTTTATTTTTCATTATGACGAAAAGCCATACGTTTGTAATATATGCAAAAAAAAGTTCAAACAAAATGTGCACGAATTTCACGTCCGTTGGACTGTTGATAAGTACCTAGTTTAGTTTTATTATCCATTTCGATGGAAAGCCATGCGTGTGTAATATATGCAAAAAAAGTTCAAACAAAATGTGAATGAATCTGGAATGAATGGCATGTCCGTTGATTAGGTGTTTATTTTTCATTATGAAGAAAAGCCATATGTGTGTAGTATATGCAAAAAAAAGTTCTAACCCAATTTGAATGAATGGCACGTCTATTGATTAGGTACCTAATCATGCTTACAAATAATTATACGATACTAATTATATACCGACCTCGGTAGTCTAGTTGTACTAGCGTTGACATTAGATCCGAGGTCCCGGGTTCGATTCCCGGTCGGGTCAGAGTTTTTCTAAGTGTTTTTTCACTTGAAAATTTCTACTCGGGGTTGGCCTGTCTCAGATTGGACGAGACCGGTTGACTGGAAAAAATTGCCTCAGGCAATAAGTTCCGCCGGCTATACTGACACCTTTGTGTAGAAAAGTGTTATTATTATTATAGGTATATAGGTAGGTACTTATACAAGATACACCCCGATAATGAGTTTATACTCATACATCTTTAAATTCATTATTATCCATTATTATGAAAAGCCATGTGTGTGTAATATATGCAAAAAAAATTCAACAAAATTGAATGAATGTCAAGTCTATTGATTAGGTACCAAATTATTATCCATTATTATGAAAAGCCCTGTGTGTGTAATATATGCAAAAAAAAGTTTCAACAAAATGGAATGAATGTATCGTCTATTGATTAGGTACCAAATTATTATCCATTATTATGAAAAGCCATGTGTGTGTAATATATGCAAAAAAAAGTTTCAACAAAATGGAATGAATGTCTCGTCTATTGATTACGTAATTATTATGCATTCATATCAAAAGCCATATGTGTGTAATAATACATGAATATAATATGTGTGTTTCGTGCGGACGACGTCGTGGTTCGATTCCAGGTGTCGACCATCTTCCTCTTTCACGACACAAGCTTTAAGTAGCTTACTGTAAAAGAGTAAAGGAGTGTATTTGTGTTCACTTTGAGTGAGCACAGATTCATTTTTCTAAAAAAGAAAGTGCATAAAAAGTTCACACAAAATGTAAATTAATGTCACGCCTATTATTGATTTGGTACTCATTATTCAATACGTATTCATTATTCAAACGCGTCGTAAAATTATTCATTATGACGAAAATCCATATGTGTGTAATACTTGCAAAAACTTATATGTATAAAACAGTATAATTCCTGACCTGACTGCGACCCTGAGTCAACTCGCCTTTTTGTATTGGTTCGAGGGATCTGTCTTAAAAAGTAGTCACATAAGAGGTTTTGCGATATACTTTATGAAGTTTATAAAACTGTCCATTTATTTTTCGTGTTAGCATCATTACGGTAAATTATACGTCGTTTTGAAGTCTATGTAATAAAAAGTACGTATAAGTTGTTGGCCGACTCTGTATACGAAGTTTATAACACATTCTTGTTCTAGTTGTGTAACCATCAATATGAACAACTATACGATGATTTTAAGACTATGTTGTAAAGAAGTCGTATAAACTTTTTGTCGACCAAATACACGACCTTTATAAGACTGTCTTTAAAATATGTCGTATAAGCGATTTTCAGACTATTTATATGACATTTATTGTGTTTATCGTATTACCATCGTGATATAATAGTAAAAAACGGTAAAAGACTTAACTATAGGACGAGTCTGATAAAGTAGTAGTAAACATGTTAATATGATCAACTTTACTGACATATTGGTCGTATAAGCTAAGAGGTCATGGTTGCGACACTTTTGTGACTGTTAGTCAATTTGCATCCTATCATAAGACCTTTACACAATAAAAAAATCATATAATTTTAGCTAACACGACTTTTGTGCTTGTTGGGGGGGTTCGAGCGCGCGTAGCGTGCGTTTATTTGGTCAGACGTGTTGTGGAATTTACTTGAATGTGTTACTTTAGTGTTGAAAATTTCCGCGGACTGGGCCTGTGCCATTATACGGATTTCTGCCTGAGGTTTAGATTTCATGTGGTATGTATTGAGTGTGTATGCGCGATACAAGTGTGTTCGTATTTATTGCAGAGTATGTTTTTATTACTTGCGATAGACGATCGCGCTAACAGAAAAAAATATTGCAAAGATTTTTTAACAAGTGTTCCAAATATGAAATTTTCTTATTCATTTCACCTTACGCTTTTTTTTCGATAGACGCTTGCGCCAACAGGCAAACTAATAATTGGACTGTAAACGAATATGAGATCTTTCAAATATTATGTAAATGGTTCTGTATATAAAATTCAATTTTAAAACAAGCGCTTCAAATTCACTTATTTTCTTGGATGAAAAAAAAAGAATAACGAACGATACATAAGTGTGAAGTTAACACACAAATTACTCACATTATTATCACTGAAGGTGGTCGACCGTAAAAACGATTCGATGAATCAGTACAGTAACATTGCTAAAGACTCGTTTTTTTATTGTTACATCTTAGCAAATGGACTGCCATCGAACACCCATATATTACCTACATAAAAAAAAACTGAATGCATTATTTTTATTTAGCTTTTGCCAATCATATTAATTAAAATTTTACAGGAAATTGGTAAACAGACAATTACATGCGTATGAATCTTAACACCAACTTTTTAAGCCCACTGTTAATGAGATACACCTTCAAAGGTAAAATGCAGAGAAGAGATGATGTGTTGAAGAGGTAGTTTTGAAGAACAGAACATGAAGAAAAACTACAGTTACAAACTTTTGAATCTTACATATAAAAATTATTAGCTGGCGTTTATCTCGCTTAAACTAGGGAACGATTGGATAATATCATAGTCGTTTTTAACGGTGAGAAAATATAATATAATAATTGCGAGGAAAATAGATAAAATTAACACATACCAAATTCTTTTTACTAATTGTATGTCACAAAAAGGGATCGTCATTTTGTGGTGGCTGGAAAATATGTAAATAAACTTAGGATATATTGAGGTGATGCAACGTTTACCGGGTCAACTAGTCTTCCATAAAAAAAAAAAAAAAAAAAAAAGAAGGTATGACAAATCTAGTGCGGGCCTCACACAATCGTGCGTTATCTCACAACACATCTGTTACCGCATTCTCCCGTCATTCATTCATTCACAACCTTAGAACATTTTCTATGTATAGTTACAGAATCCACTTGTCGGAGAACTTGCGTGAAACAGTTTTCACTTCCCATTGTATTCAAATCATTTGTCTATGGTGATAATTATCATTCTTAAGTAACCATCTAGATATTATTAATTAGTCTGGTAAAAATACTACTGTAACCAGAAGAGAAATTATAAATAATGTCAAAATGTCCTATTGACAAGCCGTTTAAATGGCTTAATGGGGCCCATTTCACTTGCTGCAATTGTTGTTCTCTATGTATAGTTGTATATTCCTTTATTTTGTGTGTATTATGTATCTTATTGTTTATTATGTTTTATTATTATTTTTTAAATAAATAAAAAAAAAAAAAAAAAAAAAAAAAAAAACACCGTGTTTTTTTACAAATATTTGCTAGAAAAATAGATTAACTAATTCGTCATTGTGATATATATCGATATCACAATGCATAACGTGTTTACTTAATGAATATTAATGATTATAAATCTTAATACCTATTTTTTTATATCCACACATACATTTCTTTTTCTCTATTCTTAAGGTAGCTGTACAATGTACAATAATTATTAAAGCTAAAAACTAAATGACTAATGGCGTCTTTAACATCAAGAACAACTAAGCGTAGGTTTTTAGCGCTGAGACGAAATATTATCTATATTTTTTTCACATTTTCATAGATAAATGAATTTTATTTTTCGATTCCCGGTCGGGTGATAATTATCAGTGTTTTCACTTGATATTTTTACCCGGTGTTGCCCTGTCTCTAATTGGACTGGAACGATCGACAATAAAAATATTGGCTCAGACAATAAGTTCAGCTGGATATACTGACAACTTAGTATAGAAAAAGTTTTAATGTATTTATTTATATGTATGTACCTACATCATATCAAAATTTTTGAATATTAACTATTAACTACCAAAAACGAACATTATATATTATTAAGTATGTTTGTTTGCAACTTTGGTTTATGACATACTCGAGCGCTGTTCTTCCTCTCACCTCAGCAGAGTCGCGAAGACGAGGAAGACACTCTCACGTCGTGAACTGTATCTTTGAAGCAGAGCTGAGGGATTTGGACATGGTGTGGAAGGAAGCCACGCAAGATTGAGCCAGGTGGAGGGCTTATGTTGCCTCCTTATGCCTCTAAGTAGCCACAGAGGTAGTATGTAGAAAATATTATACTGGAAGTCCATCTTAGAGCAAAAAATATTGGAAAACTATTCCTGTTTCACTCTAACTTGTAAATCACTTAACGTTGACCGTGACATTTAGCATTTAAGAAAGATATAATAATAATTAATTATAAATAAATAAATGAGTTGAACAAGATGTAAATAGTATAACGTTGATCAAGGTTACCGTAAAAGAAAAACCGTGGATGAGAACGCTGTATAGTACGCCCATTATAACAATACCCGCGGGCACAGTTTGCACTTAAATTTACATTGTCTTAATTGTTTGTTTTTTAAATGAAATATTTTTTCTGACTTATTTACATTTTCCGTTGAAAGGATTTAAGGGTGAGTAAAACTAGTAGATACTTTTAAATGTCAATGGCGTATTCAAGAATAGTAGGTAGGTATTGAAAAATCACACAATATGTTATGTAAATCATATCAAGTTGTCATAGGGATAGGGATGAAAGTTTCAACATTTGAGACTTTTCGCCTTCTAAAAATATCCTAGCTTAATAAAATATGGTGAGAATCAACCAATAATGCAACGGCTAGGCAACACAATAGCATGCCTTACGTAAACGTGTCTTAATTTTAACCATTAGAGAGAGAAAATGAGGGGGGGGGGGATTCATTAGACTGTATAATATGTATCCTTATTACAGACACTAAAATAGCGGTTTCTGTCCTTTATGTAACCCGTAGTAAACGAATAAATATTTGTCTCAATATGGTCTTTTCAGTTTTTCTTATATTAATTTTCTATTTCTGGAAAGAAAAACCATATATACTCATTTTAAACCTTTTGCGCACTTTAAGGCAGGTAGTTGGATTATCATCCAATAAAAACGCTTGCCAGTCAGATGTCAGAGATGGTGTTTGTGAAAAACGGGTGTGACCCACTTTTAATTCCGTAAGAATGTATCATATTCATATACGTTTTTCATAATTCTCTCCAGAAATAGTGTACGTCTGTAGATACACCTTAGAGCGTGTCTATGCTCTTGATTTTTCTAAAAATAGCAAGCACTCATCATGGGGTAGGGGAGGGTTCTGAAAAAAAAATAACATATATCGCAGGGTAAATGTCAAAATATGAGGGGTATTTTTTTCGATCCATGCGCCAATTCCAAATGGATAGAAATGTTCGTGGTAGTATAACACTGTCAGTGTCATTGGGTTCCAGGTCCTCCCACGCACTCTTCAAATGGTGATCAATACCCTATCATTACACAGCCTCCAGATCTTGTGTTAAAGACTTCTTATGAAAGAAACCAATCATTTGCCAATTATCAACTACACAAAGAGAAGTTTTTAACTAGTCGGAAAATTTGTAGGCAGGCTTATACTAGCTGATTAGACGTCGTCAAAAGTTATTAGAATATAGGAGAGTCTTCAATCTAAACTTAAATTTGGGCTTTTAATAATTTTATATTTTTTTATTAATTATTTTAAAAATATATTTGGATATTAGACTTTAATTGAAAGAATGTAGTTTTTACACTCCGAACATAGATTTTTTTCGGATGAAAACAGCTGTCAAAAATAATTAATAACATTTGTAATGGGTTTGAATTATTGTGACTCTAACTAAATCATTTTCCAATATCTCTAATTGCACAAAATATCATAAAATTTAGTGCACCCGTTTAGAAATTCAATAACATACACACTCGCGGAAGAAATTTATATACCCATCTATCGTCGCTAAACTTAGTATTTTCTTTTACTTAGATTCGAATCCTGTCATGGGTTGGTTGTTAACAATTTTGTGAAAGCTCAAGATAAAGTTCCTAACCTAAGTAAGTATTAATAAAATAAAGCATATTTATTTATGTGTGTCGTTTGTTTAAATAAAAACATTCACACGAATCTCACAGATATTTTCATAGCAACATTCGCTAGTACGTAAATAAATAAATAAATAATGCTTTATTGTTAATAAAAATGCAGCCGTGATACAATTCATTCATGAGAATCAAAGGGCGGACTTATCCCGGAGGATCTCTTCCAGCCAACCCAAGAACGTACGTACGCGATTAAACTTCAAATTATTAGAACTTTTCTTACACATATGCACACCTAAGATAAAAAAAACGTCGTTAATTAGGTACTTAATATATAATATTCATTTTATTCATACAGGTAACGCCAATTTAAATTCATTACCACTGCAAAAAACCTATTGTACAGCTGTTTTGTTGTTAGCTCAGCGCCTACTTAAAAAAAGGTATTTTTTATTCTAGCAACACACAAAAGTGAAACTTGAAAATAGAACACACGATGGCTTTGTTGCTAATTTCACAATAATAAAGGTAACAAACAATAATGCTTACATCATACAAAAATAATATGTATTATTGTTATCTGTGAATCTAAATAGTTATATTATTTGGCTCTCGCATGTTAATTTTTTTTCATTTGTTGTGATTTTGTAATACACAGAATTAGCAACAAAACAGAGTACTTAATTAAGTAATACATAAATAATGGCGCTCAGTTTGAGATTTTCTTTGTGGAATTCTGTGACAAATACATACATCTGTTTACGAATCAATATATTCATAACAATGAGAAAACACCTACATACTTATTATGTAAGGGACAATCAAGTCAAAATTTTGTATTTCTTTGAGATAAATTGCGTAAACGGTTTTAGAAATTACGTATCCACGCAAAACAAAGTTAAGTTGGTTCGCCAAATATATTTTGGTATGTCCATGTCATAACAGACAATATGCAAACCAGTTATGTAGATAGGTAGACGTTCGGAAGTGCTGGTAACGGCTTTCTCATTCCGTTGTATGGTTCATGTCCCGCCTGTGACCAGATGAGTAGGCCGTAACGTTCTACCAAAAATATACATGAATGTGCGGTTATGCAATTTTTTACTGAAATATTCGCGTTATTTTTATGAAAGAGTTGTGTTATTTTTCAGTAAAAAGGGTGTTATTTTTCGCGTGGGTTTGGAAAGTGGTGTAATGTCTTGCTCTTTAGGCTTGGTAATTCTCTACGTATCATGTTTGTGGACGGATTAATTGTTACACTTTATAATGTATGTCTATTGTGTTTTGCCAACTATTTTGTTTTTGACTATATTGTAATTGTAAAAGGCCTCGGCCGTATATTTATGGAAATTAAAAATAAATAAAAAAAAAACAAATAAATAAAGTAATTATTCCGTAAAAGGAGTTTTTCGAAGTTATTCTTATGGACATGATTGCGTTTTTTTTACAAAAATTTAAGATAAACAGCATTACACTATAGTGTGTTGATAATCTTTAATTTAGTATTGAACAAATGCTCGTATATAATATAAAATAAGAGGCATTGAATAACTATGAATTGCATCAGGCAGCCCAAGAAGCTCTCTGAAAGAAATATTGTGAATCAAATAGTTGTCGGGATGAAGGTTAGCGACTCGGCCTAGGAGATCTACATAGATGCAAAGAGTTCATGATAACTTCCCTCAAAATAAGCATATTATTACATACCTACCAGAGAACTTTGTTAACGTAAAAGTTATAGCAATAAAACAACCAGAAACAGCAGCAGGTCTATTATATCTATAATATAAAAGAAAGTCGGGTTAGTGCGTTAGATGCTTGGTTTATTGGATTCTTCTCCGCTCCGGAAAACAGAGTAACTATTAAAAAGTGGAAAATGCATAAGAAATAATAAAAAATATGATATTAAAATAATATGGAACGAGTTTCCAGCGCCGCCAACGTCGTATATGAAAAACTATAAAACAACAGAATTATTATTGACCTGACAACCATTGACATAAAAAATATTGGTACGCAGATTTTTGATGAAATTTTTTCGAACATTGAGAAATATTTTTTTAACATTCAAACATATTTTAAAAGTTTTTTTGTATAAATTACAAAGTCGAAATCAATATTTACAGTGAGGACTACAGAAAAACGTCTGTCGGGAAAGCTAGTTATTATTAAAGGGTCGAACGCCCATAACGGTTCAAAGTCAAGTTTTAACACAAGGTACAAATCGACATAATAAAATACAAGTTACATAAGTACATAATCACTTAGTTGGTAAAATAATACTACACAATATGATCTTTGAACAAATAAGTTAGCTTGTTGCTGAAAGCAACTTCTTCCAACCAACCGATGTGAAATGAACATAGACTAAAAAAAATAAACACCTTTTTTTCAAAAGGAAAGCTGGTTACAATGATAATGAGTTTCTCGACCTAAGACAAAGAACAGCTTATTGTAAGAGCAAGCTCGTATTACTGTTGTTTATTACGTATTACAAGATTACGGCTGGTTGGTAGCGGTGATGCTAAATCTCTGCTCCGAGTTCAACCTGCTGGACCACTTTCACTGCCTGGCGGAACAACAAACACAAGATCGCCTTGAGGAGACAAACTATAACCGGATATTCCATTACCTTGGCCCCACGTCATATTCAAACTACCATATTTATGGTCATTTGCACATTTTTTTACTGTCCGAATTTTCGGAGCGCATTCATAAACGCTAATGAGATACGCAGTTACATCATTATAACTATTTTGTATGTGGTCACTATACGTTTAAATCTGTGAACAATACTATTATCCTATATCAATTTGATAAATTGTCTGAAATTATATTATGTTCAGTGCTTGGACTTGTTAAAATAAAAATAGATGCATACCTATACATTTGTTGTGTAAAAAATATTTTGTAACAATAAAGAAAAGATAGATTTATATAAAAATGGAGCCATTTTCCGTGGTCAAAACTAAGTAAAAAGTGAGGTTTATAAACTGTATAATCACAGAAATCAAAACATCATAACATACAAAAAGAAAGACAATGCAGCGTTAATGTAATGTTAGTGTAAAACTACAAACGAAAAAAAAATAAAACAATGAGTAATGGACTTTGAAAATACAGAAGTAAATTTACAAATAAACGCAACCAACCAACGTTGAACCTATATACCGTTTTCCTTTACATATGTTAAATTGGGATATATTTGCATAGAAAATAATAATATCAACGGAGTTCTTATTAATAATGATTATCAAAAATATGTGAAAATGGGAGTCATCTTTAAGAACACTGATTTAATTCTTCAGCGTAAAGGTGGGTTTAAACGAGCGATTGCTTTTAAATTAGTGTACGTTTACACCAACTATATAAAGATCCAGAGCTATAAATAAATCATAGGTACCTTCTTTTATCGTTGATATTGACACCAGGGAAACAAAAATGACCGAGAACTAATAATTATTAATGGGAGATGAAAGATTACGTGCGCCAGAGTACTGGTTCTTTCTAGTTGTAGTTTCATTGTTGCCAATAGAAACAACATGTCAATGACAAAGAAAGTATGCTCTACTTCTAGCTTTTGATGTAAACGCATCCTTAAATTTTTACCGAATTCTTCTTGAGTAAACAGAGATAAGATAGTTATTTTGTTGCTCCATACAATTCTATTCCGTAGAATGTTGGTGAACAAAAGTAGAGCTAATAGAATGAGCAATCACTCGTTAACAAGAATGGTCGCTCGTTTTATTATCTTGATCAGATTCAACTTTGTCATCAACATCTTTAGAGCAAATGGCATAAAATTTTAAAGTTCTTGCTTTTCATTCTTGCTCATTGACACTTGCTTGGCGTATGTTCTGAAAACGAGCATTTGTTTACACTGAAAGATAAATAAATTAAGGCTCTTTTCTAGCTCTGGTTCATTTTTCGCTTCGTCTAAACCCACCTTTAGACCATAAGGAATAACTTAATGATAATAAATAATCTAAAATCAATAATGAAACCATTAGTGAACGTATCAAGAATTGCGGAGAAAGTAAAGAAATAGACAATGTAAAACAATTCAATCGACATGTCTACGGGCCCGTCTAGTCTAGAACAAGTTGGAGTACAAGAAGTTGCTTAGGTATATAGTCGGTAGTTTGAATACGGATGTGGAATGTTCAGAGGAGGTTGCTAAAACAACCTTTGCAAATGTGAAGAGGCAGTAAGATTTGAACTGCGGACCCTTGAAGTGAAAGGCCAAATGCGCAGACATGTCTTGAATTATGACAACGATAATGATTTACCTGTGCTTCACTTTAGAAGTTCGAAAACTTTATACACCTACGTTACAGACCAAATTTGCCATTTCTTAAGAGCATAGTGGAATCTTAATCTCCTAAAGGTAATAGCGTTGCTTTGTGTTACTTGTTGACAGGTTGATTTTTAAACGATCTAATTTATTTGAAAGCAACAGAAGGGCCAAAATTTTGGAGGCAGGCGTTCTTCATAGCCGCAGAATACTTGGAAATATTAACTTGTCAGGAAATAAATATGGGAATATTTAAAGAGACAACGTTCAGTTTCTCTTATTCTTATTTTAGGCACGAAGACCTGAAGAGATGGGTTTAGCCTCTTGCATGGTTAACTCCCAAATTTTTTAAATATAGCTGTAATACGCCGGTGCAGATTTCATCATCAAAAACATAATGGAGAGATGTTGGATATAACTTACTGGAAATGTGTTAAGGATGCCGAATGCAGTTGCCCGAAAATAAGGCGGTACCTTTTCTTTTACAAGGCTTCTGAAAACGGTGAATTACATTTTGGAAAGTTGACCGATTCGGACATGTGCTCATGAAAAAATCTTAAGATCGAACTCTGTGGAAGGAGTTTGTTCCCAATGCCATAATAAAAGGAATAACGTAGATTAAAAACCATGAAAGGAATTAAAGTTTAGACCATATTGATCGGGAACTTGCGTTTCGCATCTCTGAAATGACCACAAATGCAATTACGGTCTTAAAGAGACAACAAATCTCTAAAAAATTAATATATAAAAATAATTTAAGGTGTAATTGAATAAGAAAACAATAAAGTAAACCATCTGGCTAAGTACATACCGTGACCGCTTTGATAACTAGATCATCAAATCATAGACAAGAAAAGATGGGCAGGTACTTGCTGTGCACCACAGACTATAATCATTTCACTAATAACATAATAATTATTATGCCCAACAATGTATTGTCAATAACTATCTAGTCTATGATTATCTCCATGACGATGAACAATAATGTCTTTAGAAAGAGTATCATTACGTCAAGTACCTACCAACCGTCACTAGTCTGGCAGTTTTTAAAGGTAACAATATACAACACTATGTAGTAAAGATTTATTTTTTGGCTAAAGGTTTACACCAAGCCATCTGTCACGGCAACGTGACTAAAAAAAAAAGATTTATTTTGTTCGAAATTTAAATGTTGACATTGACATTCATTAATCAATCGTAGATTGGTTAGGGCGTTAGGGTTTTAGAAATATAAAAAGTACTAGCTGATACATACCCATGTCATGCTTTACGTTGTTGATTCGGATAGTCATCAGGCTTGATCAGCAGGTATTGCTTTTAATTACTTAACAGTCCTGAGAGGAAAAAGGCTTGTGCATTAATCTGCATCAGTGTATGTAAGTGTCATACACACAGAAAAATGGAAATGTCACGTTCAACGTTTATAAAAAAAGAGAGAAGAAATAATATATAGTCACGTGGAAAAACTGTTGGTATCTGAAATATCAGTACCTATCTGAACTCAATTCCAGTAAAATATTCTAAATTATCTAAGCTCCAAGAAGTTAAAAACATTCCTGAGGGTGTGTTTACACCAAAAGAACATAGAGCCAGAGCTGGAAAATAGTAATGAAAGAACAACGAGAAAGAGACAGAACTCTGGTGCGCTAGATTGCCATCGCCCAATAATTAGTTATTGCTCGTTGTTATTTCCATTATGTCCAAAATCAGCGAAAGCAGTAAGTTTACCTACTCAACTTATAGCTCCGCACACTTACAAAAATCGTACCCAGGATATTCTTCATCTTGAATTTTTTGTATTGAATATGTAACAACTAATGACTGACGATTTTTAAATTGAACAAACCACTACAGGTTTGCGGCCGTCTTCTACTGTTATTTCGAAGGCTGGCTTAGTGTGATCACTTTACGTTAACAGCGTTTTTGTATTCTGTTTTATGCGTACGTAGATTTAAAATATAGTTATTACGGCGCCCTTGAAGTGACTTCCTGGTTACAAAACGGCGCTTTTTAAGTCATCTTAGAATAATTATTATTACTAGCGCAACCGTAGTTACGTCTAGACATTTGAATAGTGTTTAAAAACGAGAATATAAGAGAACTTTATTATTATTATGAATACAAAACTAAACAATTCGTTGTCTGTTTTCTAAGCATACAATGTATCGTTTTAAGTATTATTTTTTTTAATATTTAAATTGTGTATTCATTTATAAAACTCAATTATGTTAATTATTGGTTTAAAAAAAAAGAAAACATATAATTAAACAGTAGCTCAACAAGACACGAACAATAGCGTGTGCAGATACTTGGAAATTCAAATTGTTTTTTTTTTTTTATATATAATAATTATTTTTTGTTGAGTTGATTAAATTGTTGTCAGAGTAATGTTTCAATTGAGTGTTCGGTTAGTCTAGAGAGAATTTTTCATTCAATATATTTTTTTTAAAGCTTTGTTTACTTATTTCTAAAATGTCAAAATAAAATAACTTGTATGAATCCAAAAGTGAAACTACTGTGAAATTTAAAATTAAAAAGTATGTTTAAGGTTGTGTTGGGATTATTAGTAGATTAATAAATAAAAATAAAATAAATTGTTTTGCAGTAAAAATTTACGGATATACTTAACAATTAATGTTATTTTTACAATAAAAAATAAGGGTTGTACGCAAAAGAGTACATCCGGCTATAACAGAAAATTACACAAAAACCCTTTGAATCTGAAATTTGAAATGATGTTTACAGAGCCAATTCTTAAATAATAATTTTAATTGAATTCATTGGCAGTGAATTGAACAACTTGAAACCTAAGCACGAATTAAGAGTGCAATCACCATACTTGTTGTGAGTTTTGGGTACTTTTAAACCTTCATATTATTAAATGGCATTGCAAACATCATCTCATCAAAATGGTTGAAAATTAGAAATATGCAGTAGGAAAAAAAAGTAAAAATATCAAATTCACAACGATTTAAAATAGTTTGGGTACAATAATAATAATTATTGTTATGAGAATATATGTTATCACAACTTTGTTTTCGTTATAATGGTATAAAATACTATATTTAATCGAATCTCCCCACTCGGTCTGGCCTGTCTTAGAATGGCATCTTGAAGCAAACGTATTCTTTGGAATCTTTGAGGCATCAGTATGAGTTGCACGTATGGACTGATAAAAGGAAACATTGAAAAGGTAGGCACTTTGGACGGAGCGCGGTGTGGTCTAAAAAAAGACAATGATGACAGAACACAAATTTTGATGCTGGAGGTGTATTGTTGAAAGACCGGTTTCTACCTCTAAAACTGTACGAAAGGCCCAGCAGTTTATTTACAACACAGCATATTATGCCATGTAGACGAATATATGCGCAAGAAACGTAATAAACCTTTCTGTAGAACATACCAATATGTCAGTAGGTATTATTTTTTATTATGATACATGATTAAATTGAGTCAAATTACAATACTATTTTCCTCATCTTATTAGAAATGCCAATCATAATACACTATGAACTGGTTGAAAGCATTTGGGATGAGACTTCATTGAATGCTTCGTATACCATGGACGTATTTAGGTGTACTGAGTAGACTTGATTGCAACAGAGAGATGCCGAAGAGAATCGAAGTGTGTAAACGGGAATTTCATATTATTAAGGGTACATGGCAAAATGGCGTGTACCTTTCATATTTATATGGAAACCTCCAACTTATTCTGATTGACAAGATTGATAGACGCCGTGGGGATTGAGAAGGCAGATTTCTTGGTTGCTAACGGAGTAGGACACTACTGCAGGGGCTGTTCCTGAGAGACAAAGATGCCTTCAAACAAACGATTGCCAACGTGTCGGGGAGATCCTATACGCCGCTGTTCTATAATTATTCAAAGTCATTTTCCATCTACAACTGGATATAGGCATCTTTTGAATCTCTTTTTTGGTGTTTTTTTTTCCACCATGTCCATCAAATATCTTCGGGTAATTTCCCTCCATATAAGTGATGACAACTGTAGTAGGTAGGTAGGTACCTAATATAAGGGCCGATAGTCCAGGATTTAATATGTTTAACTCTTTGCAACCAAGAACCTCCTTCGTACGAGTGAGATGAAGATTCTGCGAAACATCTCCGGAAAAACCCTTCGTGATAGAGTTAGAAACACAGAGATCCGAAGAATCTGCGAAGTCGAGGACGTTGTAAGGTGGGGAAGACAGAGGAGACGGTTTTGGAATGACCACGTCTCAAGAATGGAAGACACAAGAGCCGCGAAAATCGCCAGAGACAACATACCACAAGGAAGCAGACCTCCAGGACGACCGCCTAAACGCTGGAGGGACAGTTGGCACTCAGCTTCCCAAGAGGACAACATAGCAGGAACAACAGGCCAGCAGGCCTAATCAAAGAGGAAGAAGAAGAAGAAGAAGAACTCTTTGCATCGACAAATCAGTTGACCACGCGTATTATGTAACCATTTATATTCTATGTATACCTATAGGTAATATTGTCTTCATATTCAGAATGACAAGCCCATATGAGTAGGTAGGTATATTGTAAAATTAGCAAAAAATATTCTAATGGTTTTGAGTATGTACATAAGCATAATCTGTTACAAAAATAGCATAATGACAGAGCAGATCACAGATGATAACAGGCGCAGACTGTACTTGACAGATATGAGCGCACGTCAACAATATCATTACGTCATTTTATCTGTGATGTTGACATATCAACAATAACAACACAACACATGCCTACAAACAATAAAGTAGTTTATTTTGATATGGAAAAATATTGAAATGGTATCGATGAATATGCAGGTAGGTAGCATGAATTTAAAAATCCATATTATGTACGACTTGTATTTTAGTTATAATTTTCAATATTCCATCCTTTCATATGCCTGTTTTTTTTATAATTATGCGTACAATCCTGAAACTTGATCAAACGAAATAAGCGAATGAAAGACGAAAATGAAAATACTAGATACGTTCCAAAAAATATTCTCAAAGATAACATCTCGATCAGGATGGGCAGATTATTTGGGATGATGTTAAAACACAACATGACTTATTACACGCCATCTTCTTTATTAAACATAGATAACAATATCATAGACAAACATAGGCAATACACATAGACATTATCTTAACAATCTACTCGATTTTGGCTTTGAATATCAAGAGAACGATAAGAGATAAGAACTTTTTTTTTATGATTTGTAGAATAAATTATGAAATTTTATAAAACATACAAAATGTTGACCACGACGACCTAATTTGAAAATTATTATTATTTAAATATAAATTAAAGGGAAAATAACTGAACACAAAATATGAATTATTCAATAATTAAGTACCTCTATAAGGAAGACAAAGAAATTTTCATAAAAAAATCGCATTTTCATCGTTAAATTTTCGTCTATCATGGTGGTTCGATTCTTCAGATATTTCAGCAAAGAGAAATCGTTTATCCAAAATGGAGAAAAAAGAAAAGAAACTCTATTTCGTATTCTTTTTTTAATTAATTTTATAAATATTCGGTTATACACAAAATTAAGAAATTCAAAATGCTAGGGGGGTTCCATATAATTGAATTTATACAATTTTTCGTAATACCTACGTTTTAGACTTTTTTTGACGGCTCGGCTCTTACAGGACTCGCGAAACAAATGAAAAACTACTCTTAGAGGCCAGATACCTATATCATTTACAATCCACGTAATCTAAGTTTTATTTAAATTTACGTTGTTATTGAATGTATTGTAGATACATAATAATATTACCTGTTACGTATTAACGCGTAACTGATAAAAATATTGCTATCTTTATTACCCACATGTTAAATTGCAGTCGTGTAAAAGAGTAAGATTACAAGAACTACGAATTGCAGGTTGACGTCAAAGAACTGTATCAGCATAATCCATGTGTATATGTATAATACAGGTTTATCTTTTATTTAATTGAGTCACGCTGTGCATTTATGCAGTTCATACAAAAATTGCGTTGAAGGCTAGATATGCATATGAGATATTCTAGATTATAATAGGTAAGTTCATTTGTAACTCGGTACGGAAAATATTTTTCATACTTTTCTTGGTGGGTTGCAGTTGGCACCCCAGCACGGCACAGCTAAGGTCGTAGCTTAGAATGCTACCGGGGGTATAAATTCACTCATAATGGGTTTGGGGTTTGAAACTAGACCACCTACTGTCTAGTGGTGGTGTGATGATCTCGAGATTTGCAGGTGGTAAATGGATGCAGAAGGCGCAAGATAGACAGGAGTGGAAGAACATGCAGGAGGCCTACGTTCAGGAATGGAAGGTTCAAGGCTGAGAAGAAGGAGACAAAGATAACAGTAACCTAGACTTCGAAACAATGGTAGAAGAAGGGCGTAGGTAAGCCCGCAGTGGTCTAATTAAATCGTCAAAAATTCGAATATTATTAGTGTAGTCAGATTAGCGACAATTAGCAGGTAAATTTTCATTTCATCTACGACTGCTGTCAGACACTGAAGGTGCGTATATGCCAAACGAACATAGAACCAGAGCAGGAAAATAGAGCATATTTTCCTAATCGTTGATATGGTCACCAAGGAAATAATAACCAGAAAGAACTGTCATCGCCTACTAATAAGTTGTTGTTTCCATGGTGTCCAGTATTAACGATTAGGAAAATATACTCTAAAAGTTGGAAATTATTGAGAAAAGAGAGCAACCAAATTTAAAGATTGCGACTGCTGTCATATATTTGGCGCCAGGAAATGGCGAACGTTGTTAACGTAAAGTGATCACACTAAGCAAGCCTTCGAAATAACAGTAGAAGACGGTCATTTTAAATGCACCCTAAGAAGAGAGTTAAGCCAAGAATACATGAGCATTGAGCATCGGTCAGTGCAATCTTTGGTAACCAATGACTATTGGTAAAAGAATCGTGAATACTTAAATGAAACCCAATAATTCTACGAAATACAATTAAACAGAGATTTGTTAGGTCGTCTCCATTTTCCCACATATCATTCTAGTGGTTTCTCACAATATTATGGTCTTTGTTTTTTATGTAAAAATTCTTGTGTTTTTAAGTTATGCGCAGAGACCGGAACAGTATCTGCATTTAAACTACTATGTAAACCGTATTGATGGACTGCAAAACCAACAATGGCCGTTTCAATGTCTTGTCTACGTCTGTCTATTAAGTACAGATTTCTGTTTGTTTTGGTTTAAAAATACGTATCATGCATGTAAGTGAACTGTACATTGCATTAAACTAAGATGCAAACAAGTATAATATGGAATAAGTACCTACTCAACATGAGGTTTAAAGGAGATGAATCACGAAAGCAGAATAAGTTATGAGAATAACCCAAATGTCATCAAGCTAAGATGGCTAGATGAAAGAGGGAAATGAGAAAGAGATTAGAATTGACTGAAAAAACGGAGGAAAGAATGAAGTAAGTATTACAATAATAAATATAAAAAAGACATGAGAAAAGTCAAAAAAATATAAATACAAGCATACGGGTTCAACCCAAGACACTAGGCATAATCTGTGTTCAGAAGTAGTGTCAGTAGTTACATCTTTTTTTTCAGATTTGGTGTAGTTGTTTAATATCTATTATCCATCCTACCCAATGGTGGGTACAATTCTGTAAACATGACCAAATATACCATAGGAGGAAAATGACCCAATGTACTCAAGTCAGGCAAAAACATAAAATAGAAAATTTTAGAATAGAATAAAACAAATAAATAAATAAAAACATATACGGAAACAAACAAGGTTTATACGAGGATTGATTTGATCTGAAAATCCATCCGTGAGTTTCGCTATAGCATTTTATTGTTATGCAACGGTTTTCTAGAAAAGCGTACCTCTACTCCTAATAGAACAGCTGTTATACAAAGAAAAATCTAATTTTTATTATTACCTACTAACTAATATTGCAAAAGCATTTAAATTTAACGTTTTTACTTAGTTCATACATTTTATTTCAGCTTTCACCTTGTTTACTGCGGTATCAAGCTACGCTTATTGACACTAAACGTCAAGATTGTACCGTTTCTTTCCCGCTTTCATTATTTTACTATCGGCAGTGAAAGAGATAACCATAGAATGCTCTGTATTTGTCTCAAAGAATACAGCATTATAGTGTTCCGGCCGTTCTTTTCTACATAGTAGGCACTTACCTAATTATGAAAACCTGATGAAGAAGAAATAAGAACACTTGCTGTCTGGCTGTCATGGGACCAAAAATTACCGATAAAGCTGCAACTGAACTCTTGCCTGTTGTATAAAATTGCCATAAAGGTAATGAGAATGTCTTGCGACGGAGCCTTCAAGGTCGATGACATACTGAGGAAGACACCACGAGGTATATTGGTCTATGAAGGAAAGCCTGCCACCGAGATCAGCGGAGCGAAACGTAAAAAAAACAACAAAAACATCAAAACTAACGTTGGATTAATAAAACAAGTTCAAGTCTATCGTCTATGTGCTAAACTACGATGTAAGCAAATGATTAGGCTTTTTGATAAGATCGTACAGTTTTATAAACCATAACTTTGCATGATGCTTTTCTATCTTCAACAGGTTCATTTGAATATTGTCTGTGCAATTCGTATTTTTGTTTGTGTTTTACTTTTAATGTAGTACATTAAAATGTAATGAGCAAATGATTATTAAACTATACACAATAAGATAATGCTAAACTATGTTGTTGTTGAAATAGCAAACGTATAAATGTAATTTGATAATAGCAATAGAAGACTTTTTTGGTTTTAACATAACTGTTCATTAAATCAAAGTTCAATGCATAATATAATTAGTATTTAACTAGCAAATACCCGTCGCGCTTTACAATCTCTGATGGATCCCTTTTACTAACAAATGTATCATCGAGGATCCTGTCATATTCGGAATGATTGGATCAAAGCATAGCAAATAACAAACCCATCTTGCTTTACATGTTCAAAAGATTATTTTATTACCAAAACGTGGCTATCCCTTTTACAAAAAAAAATAATTAAAGATACTATCCTATTGTAAGGTTCACATACGATTCGAATCGAACATAAAGTTTGGGAATTATTCATGATGGAATGGCATACGAAAATTAGAAAATAACTGAATTGTTTTGCAGATTATCGTAACGAATTGAAATAAAAATTTAGAAATCCAATTAGCGTATAAAAATCTTTACCTAAAAATTTTGAATCCCACTCGAGGTGTAACTACAAATCAATAAAAACAATTCCAAAATAATGACCCAGAGAAGGAACCCATCACGTAGAGTAAGAGAAAACGTCCAATTTAAAGACAGCTATTCACTCGAATTCGTGGACGAATTCACCGTCCTGGGTTCCGGCCTGACAGAAAATAACGAAGACCCAGCAGAAATAAGAAAAATGATCACAGAAGCCAATAAAACCGATATTCAAGTGTCGCAACAGCGTATATAGAAGACCGTTGTTCGGACGTTAGTGGACACTCGAACACAACATGTACCGGTGAAAATGGCAGAAGGCAGAGGCTTGATATGGGCTGTAAAGCCATCGGAGTGGGTGAGGCGCATGCTTATTCTTCTCTCATCCAGGCAAGCAAGACTCTCAATCTGAACTTTCTTTGAAGCTGAGTTGAGGGATTTAGACATGATGCCAGAGGTCATTGTCAGTACGTAAAATCGAGCTCAGTCAAGAGATCTTACTGCCTCCCTAAAGCCCTGAGCGGGTACATACTTAAGTAGTATGAAAAATCAATGGAGCTATCTTCTGCGGTTATTTGGATGATGCCATAGTGTTGTTGAAGTATCCATAAAACACCGGTTAGTAATCCTACTAATTCTAATGATAATCACGTTCGGCTTTAGGTAGGTACCTACATATGTGTCTACCTAATAATTGTTCAGTGATCATTATCTTTATTATTTGTACGTATCGACAGTCGTTCATTGTATGATCTGATGATTCATCAACTCGAGGTGAGTGTTAAAAAAGTATTTTAGAATCAAAACAAGAATAGGAATGAACAACATACAGGGATGATATGATTTAAATCATTTGATTTAAATCAGTGATTTAAATCGCGATTAAAATTAAGTGATTTTTTAAAAAAAATCAACGATTTAAATCAGTATTTTTTTATTGCAACCAAAACAGCCAAAAGTGTCAAGGGACGCCTTCCGATGGGGTTGAAAGAATATTTCCAGCATTCAATTTGGTGCACAGCAAAATATGGAATAGATTAGGCACCGAGAAGGCAGCCAAATTAGTGACTACGACTGCGGTGAAACCCAAATGGTTCTATGTTAATTTGTTAATGTTGTCTTTTTTTTATTTTAATTGTTATTTTTTTTTGTTAGATATATATTACAAAATGGAAGTTTTTTTTAATTACCTTTAAGAAGAATATATTATAACCTACCTATTTGTTGATTTTCGTTAATGTCATTTTTCATAAATTTTTAATTTAATTCAATATTTTTTGTTAAATAGGTAAATAAATATGCTACTAAGTTTTTTTAATAAAAGAATGACTTAATAAAGAACTAATATGTATGTTAATTTCACAAAAAATGATATTTTTTTTTCAATAAATAACTGACTTTCATACTGAAAATGATCGGTTAATTAAAAAAATAAAAAAAATCTGATTAAAATCAAATAAATCCGATTTAAATCAAATTAATCTGATTTTTTTATAAAAATCATGATTTTTATCAACCCTGACAACATACAATTTTTGATTACTAATTGACAAAATTGGTGACCAGAATTGAACATTAACATTATTAATTGACAAAATTGGTGACCAGAATTGAACATTAACATTATTAATTGACAAAATTGGTGACCAGAATTGAACATTAACATTATTAATTGACAAAATTGGTGACCAAAGTGAAATTGACAAAGCAAAATCAATTTCACAAATAAACCTACAATTGATATAAAAGTAAAAACACTTATTAAAAGTCATATTTTTATAAAAGGCATAAATTTAAACACTGCGGCAAATTAATCAGAATTTTTGTTTTGGTAACTGAATTTATTGCGAACAATTGTCGGGGGGGATAAACAGTATAAAATGACTTTCTTAAATAACTTTACAATGTATTATTCAAGTCGAGACGATAAAAAATATTAACATGGCCATAAAAACACAGGTACTTTGTTTGAAATTTTAAAACGAGCTTTAAAGTGGATCGAACGATTTTTAAAATATTTAGACAATTTTGTAATAAGAAATTTAATATTTCAATCGATTCACGTAAAATCAACAAACTTTACGATCGATTAAATTTTGTGGTCGATAAAATTTCAATAATGTGGGAGTTTTCTTAAAAATTAAAAAGTAAATCGAATGTTAACGATTCTTTTCGCAACAATACTTAAGAAAAAAATCTGTATTTTCAGTTAAGGACACAGTGGATATTCGATTTACGAAATCATCCGTTCAATGGCTATGTATTATATGCGTGTGTTACGGAAATATTCGCTAAACGAACAATAATTTACTATAACGACAAAATGACGATTTTATTTAGGTACCCAAACAAATCAAAGCTTTTCTATGCAAAGGCCATTTTTTCAAGTCCATCGGTTCCGTCGAATCTGAGTCAAGCCAACTCCAGGGAGATGTTTCAAGCAAAACACACCGGATAACACTAAGCCAACAACTAACACCTTTTTATATAAGTTTTAAGCTACGACTGCATTATGGACAAAGCTGGACCATGTTGGTCAAATAGGGGCTCAGGTCGTGGCAAGTAGCAACATTTGACAAGAGCATAATATACACTATTTTCCAGCTCTAGATATATGTTTTTTTTGGATTACATGCATCTTTATACACACGCCTTTAATGAAAGTGTTCATTTTCTGAATTGTTCGTAGTCTGAAATGTTCCTAAACCGATCACGCACTGTATTCGTGCGACCTCATCTTCATCGATTGTGTCATACGTGTACTAAAGATAATCACAACAGTTAGCCACCTCAGCAAGGAAATCCATTGTGTTCTAAGATAATATTATGAGTTTAACAATTTATGATACAAGGTTTTTAAGTTCAGACGTGGGTGGATGCTTAGGCGTATCTTACGTCTTTAAAAACACATTTTAACATTTCGGTTCGTTCTTTTGTTAACAATTGTTGTTGTTTAATATTTGAGGTTGCGATTTTTTTTTCACCGGCGAATCAGTTATAGCAGTAAAATTTATGCAATATGACATTAAAGTGTCTACATTCATAATGTTAGGCCTACCCCGTTGGTTGGGTTGGGACATGTATCACAGGCTGAACAATCAGTGTTAAACAGAATCTTCTGCATGATAGCATACGGATGGTGGAGCATGGTAAGACCAAGGCTGCGTTGGCTGGATAGCCCTGAGAGGGATCTGGGGATATTGGGGGTTAGTGACTTGCGAACATCGGCAACGGATAGGGTGGCTTGGAGAAGCTTAATGAGGTATGTAATATGTATGTAAATTGTGAGCTACATGACTCACATAGGCCTGGATAACGAGTTGTAACATTGAGGGAAGTCACAATATACCTATTCTGGTCGCAGTGACACACAGGGTACCTTGGTCCCTTAACATTCTTTCAAAAAAAAAATATATGTATGTATAGCAGTTTTTTGCGAATTTGGGATTGGCGTTGGTAATGTATATTTTAAACCCACTGCTGATTTTCACAAAGTAGATAACTAATGTTGGTATTCTCGCATCCAACGGTTTTTATACAAATTTCCATAATGTGTCATTTTTATGTGAAAATAAAAAACGAACGTAAATAACCAAAAAATACTTTTTTTTGATATTTTATATTAAATCAACATGATAACTGTATTTTTTTTTCATAACGTTAGCACATATTATTATATCAGCCTTTTGCCCTATAGTACTAACGGTTGTAATATTTTAATAATATTATGTATGTCAGCGGTAAGTGTGTGTGTTTTACATTTTTATAAAGACCAAATCTTGTAACTTAAAATGGAAATAATGAAGAAATAAATAGAATGAATGTTTTGTACATTAGAATCATCAAACATAATATTTTAGATACTAGATGTACCTATGTACCTTTATTCTTATTCAAAATTGATATTGGAATAGTACCTACTTTCATTAATCACTTATTTACAACTAGCTTATACCCGTCTTGCTTTACGTTTTTGATTCCGATTGTCAGGCTTGATCGGTAGGTAATTAAACAGGTTCTAGTCTAGCTTCCCATTGCTTAACAGACCTCTATAACTGACATAAGCACAGAAAAAGAAGAATGACACTTTCACAATTTATAAAAAGAGAGAAGAATGACACTTTTAATGTTTATTAAAAAGAAAGAAGAAAAATTATAGTTTGCCACTCACATGAAAAAACCTGCATGTATCATAATAATATGTTACATCTCACACTTGATTCAATTTCACTGTTCAATCGAACCTACCTATATAATATAGTACAAATTTTAGGTGATTGGCTAATGATGAAGGCAGCTGTTTTACCGACCCAAATAATATTATACGAACCTACCTACATAATTTGCAAGTTTTACCCTCTCTATAGTTTGAATCTTAGCTACATTCCCTACAATCTCTATGTGTGATAAAGGCAGCTGTTTTACCGACCTCGTATGTCACTAAAATATGTCAAACTTCAAAATGGAGGAATTATTTTGCAAATTTTTATTAAATCTTTATTTATTGAGAATAATAAGATTTGAATAACATTTATATGTATAACAAATCAATCTCCAATTATTTTATTACATTTTCATACCGTAATACCAAGATTCCATTCAACGATTACATGAGTAATTTTGTTTTCAAAAGATGGCTTACTGTCTTTTTTGAAAAAATTGTATGAAGATCCTAAAAAATAGAGTATTTTAAATAGCTCTAAATATATTAAAGTTAATGCAGCAAATTGTATTTAAGAACCTTCTCCGGCATTTTGCACGGCTCTGCGCAGATTCATATCTGACGTAGCATTTGTATTTTGAACGTGATGCTCCGACATACAATAAAATGCAAATATACAAAAATTTCTGAATTATTATGTAGAAGATTTTTATTAGACAGAATATAAATTCTAAGTATGTACTGCAATGGTTAAATTCTTAATTGAGAATTGACGAACATATCCTAGAGATGACAAAAGAATATACCTACGAATTTAAGACTTTTTGCGCAATAAACGGCTTGTCCTGGCACTTGTCCCAGCTCGTTCTAAGGTTATATACTCTCTTCCATTCCACATGACACTCTTGTCTAGGCCGTTTCTCTGCAGAATCTTGTCGCACTGTTGCAACCATGTATTTTTGGGTCTCCCACTTGATGGAGGTCGAGGGAGATTTATAATACTTTAATAATAGTAGTAGTAAGTTAATAATGGGGTACCTACTCGATTTACAAGAAACCAAGAGACTTTCTACATAGTAAACCATAGTAGGTACAAACTACATAAGACACACAGTGGTGCCTCGTATACATTATATGGGAAACAAATATCTAACTAATATACTTAGATATGTTCTGTGTGGCTTTTGATGAATTCAAATCCATTCTTAAAGAGATGTTCACACACAATATCTAGATCCTTTTATTGTCTTGCACTTGTTTGCCAATTAACCTCTGAGTTTAAAAGCTAATGTAAAAGGCATAATGCCGTAAATTGTTGAAAATAAATAAGATATTTATAGTACTATATGGTAATTCTTACCAGATATATCTACATAATAATTCAGAAATGTTTGTCTGCTTTCTATCGTATATGTGAACATCACGCTCAAAATACAAATGCTACGTCAGATATGAATCTGCGCAGAGCGGTGCAATTTGCTTGAGAAGGTTCTTAAATACAATTTGCTGCATTAACTTTAATATATTTAGAGCTATTTAAAAAACTCTATTTTTTAGGATCTTCATACAAATTTCTCAAAAAGACAGTAAGCCATCTTTTGGAAACAAAATTACTCATGTAAACGTTGAATGGAATCTTGGTATTACGGTATGAAAATGTAATAAAATAATTGTAGATTGATGTGTTATACATATAAATGTTATTCAAATCTTATTATTCTCAATAAATAAAGATGTAATGAAAAAATTTGCAAAATGATTCCTCCATTTTGAAGTTTGACAGATAGCACAAATCACCCTCTATGGGTGGAATGCCTAATTAATTATCACACATTAGGGAATGTAGCTAAGATTCAAACCACAGAGCTCTCTCTCTCTCTATGAAAACTTGCAAATTATGTCGGTAGGTTCGTATAATATTATTATTATTACATAAATATGGCATTCCGTCCCGATGAGGAATCGTATAATATTATGAGGTCGGTAAAACAAAAAATTGTAAAAGTGTTCTTCTTTTTCTGTGCTTATGTCAGTTATAGAGGTCTGTTAAGCAATGGGAAGCTAGACTAGAACCTGTTTAATTACCTACCGATCAAGCCTGACAATCGGAATCAAAAACGTAAAGCAAGACAGGTATAAGCTAGTAGAGAATAAAAAAGTGAAATAAACAAAGTTTTATTTAAAATAATAATAATTTTATTATATGTAAGTACCTATAAAAGAATGTTTTAAAAATACAGAATTCTGTGTAGTAGGTAGGTTTGTATATTTACTAAATTGTTTACTAAATTTATTAAGTTACTAAATGAATATTCAGGAGGTATTGCAATAATATATACCTATGTACATAAATATAATACCGTATGTGTTTATTTACCTGTTGAAACATAGCAATTAACATATCAGGTACATATACGCATTGAATCACCTGTGTACATACGTAGCAAATTTGATTCAGTACCTACCTTGGTTGTATTATACTGTTCCTTGTTTTTTTTACATGACTACCTACTTTACAGTAAACATTTGGTATTGAGTATGCAGAATAAACTGATAAAAACAGTAAAGTGTCTGCCTTATAAGGCCAACAGATTAAGAAATCGATAATATGAAAAATAGGTCAAGATCCCTGCTAAAATGAAAATAAGTAATTACATAGGTACCTACTATATTTTGACAAAGACACAATGGCATATTTTAGGAATTTTATGTATGCAGGTCAAGATTATTTCATTTCTGATTAGTTCACTTTAACACCTGGATCGGTAGCCCTAGTATAAGTTTTCGATGATCGTTTCGATATTCGATCATCGAAAGAGTTTCGAAAATTTTCCATACAAAAATGATCGAACGACTCGATCGTTTGATTTTAGAACACATTTGCACGCTAATAAACGCTTATTAGCGTGCAACAAGCTTTCGATAAAACTCGTACTAGCCCAACAGAATTCGCAGATCCACCGTCCAAAAATAGCTTAAAATCAAGAAGACCCCTCCACTGACAAGAGGGAAATCTGCACGATTACAAATTGTACATTAGAAAGGCTTGGGGAACCAGATTGAAAGACATCACTGAGAAACTACTTGAATTCAACGAGCCCCGAAGAGTGCGTAGAATTTGTCATGCATATGTGCAGGCTTCTTTTTTAACCCTGGATAGCTAACCTCCGTCGAATCGACGGGCATCGCATAGTAATATCGCTGTCTCTTTTTAACGATGCATCCGATCATCTTGGTTCGGCTAGTCAACTCAGCCGGCGATGAGGTTGTCCTAATAGCATACTCGCCGATAGGGTAGGTGGCATACTTTTTTACTTTTTTTAGGTATATGTAGCTGATGCCCGTCGTTTCGACGGATGGTTAGCTTTAGCGTTAGTATTTTAGTTTCACTACGCGTGCATTTTTTAATTATAAACTGTTTATTTTTTTTATTCTTTCGATGTTTTTATGTAAGTGAAGATACGATAACTATTGTGATAAGCCAAGAGTACAGTGACAATGATCTGAATGTCGATTTTGAAAGAGAAACCGAAGACATTTTGGCGGAAGATGATGTCCTTTTGGACATCTCTTTAGACGAAAATTATGAACCATCAGTCTCTGAAGAAAGACATTTGAGTCCACTATCTCATACATTTAGACGGTGAAAGAATGTTGTCTTCTTCTTCCTCTTCTTTTCAGCCTTAAGCATCCACTGCTGGATGACGGCCTCCCTCGTATATTATATCCGACCATTTCTGAATTGAACTTGATATATGCGTGGGATAGTTGGTAATACAAGGCCACTCTTGTCAGCGGGTTGGCCTCGGATGCTGCTCCTTCAGAAACCTCACAAAGCAGTATCATATTCTATGGTAAGACTGGCTAAAACAATGATGCCAACGCAAGTCAAAGAAAAGATCGAGAGCGATCTTTTAGGGCAGCTATCAACCAGTCAAGAGCAGCAACCTTCGGGTCAAGGTTCTCTTCAAGTTTAAAAAAATTAAAAAGGGTCATTACAGAGAAAAAAACGTTTAAAAAAATACTTTTGGGAAGAAAAAGTTGATAACAGTAAGTATTTCTAAGGTAGCAATATGTGGTGAACATTAAGTTATTTTTTGTGTCACATGTGCTATATAAAACAGTTCATTTTGTATTAAAAAATAAAGTTTTATGTTTCCATGTGCCATGCAACGCCAGAAAACCGATTATTTTAAAAAAAAAATTGTAACTTGAGCATTATAAACATTTTGATGAAAAAATGTGTATTTTTCTTTAGAGGTCTAAGAAAAACCGTTATTATTTGAAAAATAAATAAAAATATTCAATCATATTTTATTCTTAATTTAAGAAACCTATTAAATAACCGTAATATAAAGAAATAAATATCCTAAGATTTCAACTTATTACAAAAAAAAATAGTTTTTCTAATGCCCGTCGTTTAGGCGGATGGTTAGCTTTAACAGGGTACTCGAGAAGGTTAGCTATCCAGGGTTAAATGCGATTGGCTCGATACCAAACATAGACAAACTGTACACATTGAGTCTGATTGCAACCTCAGAGCATACGAGGGAAACCCCTATGACTACATGCTCCTGACCGAAGCGGCGCGACCGAACACTTCATAATCTCTGATTTTAACTTTGAAATTTTGACAGGGAAGAATATGATGGTGCTATCTTATTTTGGTGTGGGAAGAGATCATTGCAATTGCACAAGATCGAGGCAGTGGAGAACTTTTAAAAGGAGCATTGTTTGATTGATTGATATCTTTCCTCAGCCATGTCACACCATGAAAAATGCCATAGATGAGTGCATCTGATGAAAAAACTTCAACCATCGTTAATTATTGTGGGTATAAGACAGCTGTTATCTATCGGGGAACTGTTGAAAGTGATTATTGTCAGATCAACACCAGCCATGTCGAGATAATCGGTGGAAATCCTTCAATGCAGAGTGATTGTGGAAGAATTCACAGTGCCTAAGTTAGCCAATATCCGGGTAACTTTTAAAACAATTGGTCGTTAGTTTTTAATGTCAAGTGTTAAAAAAGCAGTACAAGTCATCTTTTAAACAACAGCTGTACAAATAGTCCATCTACTTTTTATCGTACATAGCTATGTTCAAGAAAAAGAACCTATATTTTAATTTTGCAATGAGTATTGTGAATTTCTCAGAACAAAAATGAGTAAAAAAGCCGTTATTTGCTTTTATCTGTCCTCTCATTGTAGATCTAGATACATATACATGTGGCAAATCAAACAAACAAAACTCCCTTTGAACTCCACTCAAGAGCATAGGGAGGCAACAAGAACTCTCCACTGCGCTCGATCTTGGGCAATGCTTATGACCGCCTCCCACACCAAGTCCATTTCCCTCAGCTCTACCTCGAAGGAACGGAATACGGTATGAGAGGGTCTTCCACGTCTTCTCTAAATTTACGAACAAAAAATATTCGCATAGCCAATTTTTGGAAAGAGATGTTTTTTATTACATTCGTCACAGCCTTAGGATTATCGAAATTAGTATCGGAAAGATTAGCTTGTAGGATTACAATGCACTAATATTTTATAGGTATGGTACGTTTCATTCAATATACGTAATCAATTATTTTCTTTTTAACAGAAATGACGTGAGTTCAATTCAAATAATGGCTACATTATTATTAGAATACTGATTTTAATACACTTAATCAAGGTAAAAGAGAATCGCTAAACTATTCCCTCTGGTGCCATATCTGAAAACACAGACACGCAAGTAGTCCCCTGCGCAATACCACAAAGATTATAATAATTATTCGAACGATTTTGAGTATTACAATTATTGCCATTCTAAGTTTGCTTTTTTGAATAATGTACTTGTCAGAGGGTTTGACATTTTTAAGTTTATTTGAATGTTTTATACATGTCATGTTGATACAGCTAATGAAGAAGAACGCCTATAAAGTTCACACTAATTCGTAAGAAATGTTATATTTTGGAATAGTTAGGAATCAGTCCTCATAAATTCATAATGCCTTGATCCTATAGCCGATACTAAGATGAGCCTCAGGTTTCATTCACGGTCAAGGCAGACGCTTGCTTTCAAGATTACATCTGTAATTTTTACCCGGGGTTTCAACCCTGTATCAAATATAGCGGCTATACTGACAACTTTGAATACAACATTATCGGTAATTTATGCTTAAACACAAATTTGTTTTCGATGTGGTTCTTCAGATTCGGATTAAATCCACTAATTTGCATCCCATTTGAAAACAAAATTCAGATTCTACGAACAATATAATTTATTAACGATAATTACAAGCAAGTACAATGTTTTTTTTTGTTAATAGAGATGATGATAACATTAAGAGCAGCAATCTCTATAAAGTGGTAGACAATGAGAGCAAGGTAGAGTCGGCTGTACGCTCCGAAAAGCACGGAGCTGCAAGATACTCCAACAGATACAGGTCTGTTTTCTCCGACAAAAGTAATTAGATACATGAACGTGGGGTAATTAACAAAAGATTACTTTATCGAGAAAAGACCGATGGTATTGATAGCAAGTTTTATGGTCGTAACTCTTTATTGTCGATTTCCTCGAGATACAACCAATTTCATATTTTTTCATGTTGTTGAAAATTATTATGCGGGTATAATAAAAAGAAATCGATTAAATCGAATTTATGGCCACTTAAAAACAAAAATTCGAAACAGTTAAATCCGAAATCAATGATCTGTAGTGGAAATATTTTTTTTTCTTTCTGAAGATCACAGCAATTAAAATTTTACTTTAAAGATCATTTTTTTTAGAAATACATTGAAAACTTTGAGAAAATTGAATAATTTGTATTTAAAGCATTACTACAATAATAATTGCAAGGTTCAGCGATGATGAAAACCGAACGTAAAGTCTGCGATGTACTACGATATTTTAACAAAAGAACTCGTGAAATTCAAATTTCGAATCAATCTATTTTATGTTATAAAAGAGATCGACCGGCAATCCAAGCTGTTCATCTTAGCACATCGATAAAATATCAAGGATTGTAAGATGCCAATATTGATAATAACGCAACCAAAGTTTGCGTCATGGCATTGCAACAAATGCTTCAAACAGAAGACTACCAGGTACTCAATGGTATGAATCGTGACCGAGTTGAATACATTCACAGGGGATGACGCAATAGAGTAGAATATAAAAAAAACACACGGTTGAAATGAGTGTTGAGGTTAGAAAAATTATCAAATAATCATAATGTAATTTGGTAAAACCATTTTGTTGGTGGTCCACCCATTGAGCGGGTGCCTGCATTTGCCTATTCGTTGCATCCACTGAGTAAAAATATTATTAGAGAACTTTTTTGGGTGCGCAGAACCGAAACTTGGTTCCTTCATTCAACAGTCACGTGACTGAAGATAAATTATCAATAATTATTAATTCATTTTACTTTCATCCACAAGCACAAGATAACACAACAAAGCCCATAGGTACTTCGTTTAACTAATTATATGATTAAAACATAAAATTCCTCTGAGTTAACGCTAAAATAAAAAATCGAATGTCACACACCTCTACCGACAAACGTCACAGTTTGTATGGGGTTAACAGCAGTCACGTGGTACTTGGAACCATGCGCTGTAGCACATTATTTTTCTTCTCAAAGATTGCATCGACTTTTTTTCATTTAAAAAAAAACTTTCTCTATTTTTTTTATCTTTATATCTCCATCGGGATTGAAATTCAGGTTTTTCAAGAAAATTAAATAACGTGTAACAGTGCTAACTATAAAGAAAACAAAATATGCTTAGTTTAAGAGATGTACTTGCCTATGTGAAAAACTGAAAAACTATAGACTGAAAATTTAGAGCTATTTACCCCACCATCAAATTAACACAGGATCATCGAGGTCGAAACATAAGGTAATCAGCTTTGTTTACCTACATCCAAACATGTCAAAGTTCTTTTGAATTCGAAATACCTCCCAAGAAAAAAATACATAGCGGCTGGACTTTATTCGTTAGAAGTGGTATTTATTTGAATGTTATTTTCTTAGAGAACACTTTTTTTTTTTAATAAATATATTTTCACCCAATGTCGGCGACTTAACCGCTAAGCTACCAACCATTTAAAGCCTGACCATTTTCCCTGACATGTTTACTTGATTAGTTAAAACGAAGTAGAATGAATCTTTTCATGCAAAACAATGAATGGATAAATAGTACCTAATTAAGCTAAGTGTCAGTGTAAATGTTTATGACAATTGCTCATAGTTTGTGTAAATCTCTAGATCGTTAGAGACTAATCAGCCACCTCTTAGAAGATATTCCGCAAATATTAAGAGGTAAATCTCACCCGGCACCTGGGAGTGAACCTACGACCTACCTGAACCTACGCCAACGACTTCGTAAGTTGGCGACTGAACCGCTAGGCTACCAGCCACTTCAACCCTAAACCATATTTAATTCGTAAGTTAACACAAAAAGTTTAAGCCTTCGCATGAAAAACAATGGGTAAATAGTACCTTACCTAATTAAGCTAAGTGTCAATGTAAATGTTTATGAGAATAGCTGATCATAGTTTGCGTAAATCTCTAGATCGTTAGAGACTAATCAGCCATCTCTCTTAGAAGATATTTCGCAAATATTGTGAGGTAAATCTCACACATAGCCGCTAATAAATCCGCTGATTTATAACACCGTGTACTAAGGTCAGTGCTGGTCTCGGATCCCATTAATTGTACAACAAAACAAGTTCAGCCAGTCTTCCAGTCTTGTTCTTGTGATGATGTCAGAGATGGTGATGTGGTCAATACGCAACATGTCTTCGACGATTTAAAGAGTGTTAAAAGTGTTGTATTCAAAATATCGTTCTTGATGATGCCATGTTCTCTTCGATTGTCCAATTAAAATGAGCATGGATGAGTTTATACTTGGATAAGACGGATGGTTCTAATGTCAGTCACATCAAAAACTCACCTTTTTGTATGCTAGCAACAATTTGAAGTTATTTGAAATAGATTTATTTAACATGCTTTGATTTCTATAGAAATTTAAATAAAACATTTACTTTTTTTTAATAAGAAAATTATCATGATTATTTTCGTCGACACATACTTACAGGGGAATACTCACACTTCTTAGTCTCCTGTGACAATTTAAGATCAACTGTGAAACTTCGTAGATCACCCCCTCAAGAGTGGATTGCCACATTCAAAAAAGAAGAAGAAGAACTGTGAAACTAGTAGGATATTTAAATTGGGGTAAAATAAATAATTTTGTTACGTTT
Organism: Mystacides longicornis; assembly: GCA_963576905.1. NCBI lineage: Eukaryota > Metazoa > Arthropoda > Insecta > Trichoptera > Leptoceridae > Mystacides > Mystacides longicornis. The sequence continues at coordinate 10,013,194 of OY756434.1, forward strand.
CAATTTCATTTTTCGTTTACGTTTCAATTTCAATATTGTATGTTATATTCGTTAATTTTATTTTTGATATAAGCAAGCGGTTTTTTTATCAATATGGTGCAAGGTATTGTCAGAGATTTGTTTAAAAACAGTTAATCAATACTATAATATGTAGATACGTTTGATTATGGTCCTATTTCAGATGACTCGAAAACTAGTTTGTTCAAAATATAAACTTAAAAACACTAGGTATTATTTATGAGAAAAGCCTTCGAAATAGCGTTAAATGACTGTAGGTTAGTTTTAAAAAAAGCTATTGTACATGAAAAGTACTAAAAGCATTCTTAAACCTTAAAAAAGGTCTCATTTGCTGAGTTGATTGAACCCTATAAAATATTCGTTAACTCCAAAGACTTCCAGATGGTCAACGTGAGAAATTCCTGAGCGATCAATAATCAATACAATTCACTAATAGAAGTCTAATCTAGTAGCTAATTAAGCTGCGAAACCAGGTATGTGCCAGGTGTATGAGGTACCTAGTACCAATTAGCATACAGCCATAATAACTAGTTCTTAAAATGTTGGTATTTGCGCAGAAACCGGCAGATTGATGGTAAATTATTATAATGGATACCCGTGATTACTCACATCCTTCTAGTACAAGGATTGAATATTGCACTATTGTGTATAATAATATATCAATAGCACCATAGATTTCAACTAGATAGTGAAATTGTTTAAAAAGGCAAAAAATCTATAAAAATAAAGAATGTTACATCAAGCTAATTTGAATGAAATAAAGGAAAATTTTCTATTCAATTACCAGTTAAAAAGCAAAAAATAACGAGTGATATTTTGCATAATGATAGTATACCTACTACATATAGTAAACTATAATTATATTATATCATCCAAATTTGAAAAACTGTACCATGTTATGTTCTAAAATTTGAATTACTGTATAACAATAGGTACCATATTATTATGTTCTAAAATTAGAATTACTGTATAACAGTAGGTATAGGTATCATATTATTATGTTCTTAAATTTGAAATACTGTATAACAGTAGGTAGGTAACATATTCTGTTCTAAAATTTGAATTACTGTATAACAGTAGGTACCATATTCTGTTCTAAAATTTGAATTAATGTACCAAATTTTGCATTTTCTTATACCAGTGCGATAGATAATATGTTCTAAATTTGAATCCTACAACCTATCACAACGAAAGACATTTTCCAAACATTGAATAGAAATAATAATAGAGTATCATAGATATGTTCCAAAATGTATATATTTAGAAACTCCGTGGTTTCAACCATCAATGATATCTACACTCTTCAGGGCAAATTTTCAAGCTGCAAACATTGTGACTTCTATATAATAATTGATATTGCGTAGGATAATCACATATTTTTCTCATATTGCACGAAGGCAATTTTATACAACCGTTCAACAACGCAGCTTCTAATTTCCTGATGTTTTTCGAAGGTTGAAATGGTTGGTGGGGGTGTTTTCTAGTAATTCATGTATTAGCAACTCTTATTTATACGGTGTTCCTCTTTTGTATATTTTTTGTACAAAAAGATGTGAATAAATTTTCCAGCACTTTCTCACACGGCAACACAAGCGTGAGAACCCGATCGATCAACGTAATGGAGCGTTATTGGAAAGTAAATTGAGCGATAAAAACTATGACGAAGAACGGTAAAGCATTTTAATTAAGCTCTTGTTAAAATAATAAATTTATTAGGTAGATATTTAGATCGGCGGTTGCCAAAATATATAAAAAAAAGATACTCCTATAGCGGATTCGTTTTCAGATAAGTACTAAAATATATATATATATAAAAAAAAACAAGAAGATCCCTCAGAATCTCAAAAGTTAAGTGTTCGATCAATGCATACATCAAGTTCTTCACATACGGGCGACAGACGTGGACCCTGACAAAGAAGATTGTGAACAAATAAATACATGTCACACGAAGAGCCGTGGGAGGGCCATCTTGAGAATTTCGCTCAGGGACAGAAGGAGAAATGAGTGGATCAGGAGTAACGAAGGTTACTAAATTTTTCAAGAGCGTTACAGAGCAGAAGCGGTCGTGGTCTTGGTATTTGTTAAGAGTGACAGATGGAAGATGGGCCAGAATCCTTTAACAGTGGAGTCCATGGTTGGGAAAGAAAAGCAGGGGACGAGGGATGACATCAAGGCTTGCGCTAGTTGCGGCTGGATGAGAAAGGCACAAGCGAGGGAGAGATGGCGACAACTAGGGGAGGACTATCAATAAAAATGGAGGCAAAAAGGTGAAAAGGGGTACTGGACTGGAAAACGCATTCGAATCTTTTCGATATTCAGTTTTTCAACCAGACTACCATGGTCGGTAGATTTATGTGTTTTATTTCACTTTAAATATTTCTACCTTGTGTAATACTGTCTGGGATTGGACGGGAGTAGATAAGTACAACAAATTATCATCGACATTTTGTTGTACATACTTATTTACGAAATTCCGCAAAATTTTATAATAAAAAAAAACAATACTGTACCGCGTCCAATTTGTTTTGTAAAAAGTCTGGTTTGATTTGTAAAAAGTCCAACATGATTTGTAAAATGTACCGTTTGACTTGTTAATATTTTGTTTGTTTGTAAAATGTTCTTTGCTTAAATCATTCTGATATTTTAGTAATTTTTTTGGTATCTGATAAAAGTGAGTTCCAATAACATAATATATGGTGTTTTTATTTATACAAACACACTAGATAAAAAATGACAACAAGAATATGGTTAAAATAATAACCATCAAAAAGATATGTAGTAAAAATGTACAAAAGTACCAATGTACATAGCAACAAAAAAAAGGTAGGTGCCGTGTTTTGAGTATATTTAATTTCTGTTATGGTGTTTGCACGTGAAGTTAGAGTAGGTAGGTAGGTTACTTAAAGAAAGTTTGGTTAAAATAAAAATAACAAAATGTGGTCGCAAACAATCAAAGATCATAACATAACAGTGTATGATCAGAATACCATCAACATATGTAAGTGAAAGTATGTTAATTCACAATATATCACGGATTAAATAAATTCCATCTATGTGTATTATTAATGTATTGTTTTGAACATTCGGATTAGGCATTTTATTATAATAGAAAAAGTAATGTAAATATACGGTACTGGTGGTAATAATTGCATCACCTAAAATATTTCAATATCTAAAAAAATTAAACCATGCATTAACGCAGAAACACTCAATGTATATACAAGACCTGGATAAGAATTAATTGTGTTGTGGTGGATTTTTCTCACATTGTACGTAAGAATAACTTCATCAAATGAGCATATGCACATCCCAGTAAGGCCAAAATTTACAAAATATATGTTTTTACTAGTATAGAATGGTATAGATTCTAGAGTAACTCTAGAACAACACAAAGATTAATAGGCCAGTAGGCCTAATCAAAGAGGAAGAAGAAGAAGAATAACATTATCTTTAAGTTCTCATTTATTTCTGCGTGATCTGAAAAGAGAGCTCCGAAGAACTTACGTCCCATTGCAGGAACTGAAGTCCGAGACTCCGATTTTAGAAGAACCCGAGGGAAATCCCAGGCGGAGGGATATGGATATCTAAACATCCGCACTCCAAGAAATGGATGATCCGATCGAAGACAGAGGACTCAGACCTCACCGCAGCAGATTAGAAACAGCGAACGACCAAGTTTTCAATGTAGATGATCGAAGACAGAGGACTCAGACCTCACAGCAGCAGATTAGAAACAGCGAACAACCAAGTTTCACACATGAATGAAGGACAAAGCGACACATAATATATTTGACAACTTTGAGTTAAGGTGTACGACGTACGTGAATTACGGGTAAAACTTTGCAGCCAGATTGTTTCATAGTAGGTGCTATTTTTATACAGCCAGATTTGTTGACTCTGTATAAGTAACCATCACCATAATAATACTATTTTTACGATGGTTTATGAACCATAAAACTCTAACAGCGTAATACGGTTGACTCATTATTTTGATATTAAAATCATGGAGGTAGGTACACTGAAAATGCTCGGCGATTTAGTTTTTGTATGAGGAGAGATCAACGAACGGAGTTTTTGAGGAAATATTTTAAAATAATGAAAACTACTTTGGATATTATTTTCCTCATACTTTTCAAAAGGTTTTAGTTTTTCGGGATGATTATTAATTATTAGTATTTGATACACTTTTGTGCTACTTGACGCTTTTCTTGTTTGTTTGTAAAAATCTTGCACAATATGATCACCATGTAGGTGTAGGTACCTACTCAATAAAATAAACATGGTGATGAATTGATACCATCCATCTTTATGAATTACGTAAATGGAGCTGTTTTATAAACACACATACAAATATTGACATATTAAACAGAAAAACACAAATAAATTACCTACGCAATTATAAAAAATAATGATATCTGTGCATGGCAAAATTAATAGCAAAGTTTTTGTTTCAGAATAATCAGTGTGTACTCCGCGGCTGCAAATATTTTCATAGATACACTCTAAAAGTCTATACATGGGAGAGATGGATGAAGTGTATACTCCGCGGTTGTTAGATTTTATTGATATGTAACAGTGTGTATAATGTGCATTACACGGCGGGACACCTCTCTAAACAAGATGCGTGATTTTTATAGTCAAAACAGATGGATATTCGAAAAACCAAGAAGAAGAAACATTTATACATCTTGGTTTTGGAAGGAAACGTCTTAAACACGAAAAACCTCAATTCAAGGCGCAATACTGGGTGGGTGGGATAAACCTAGGTGGGTTTGCGTAATCTTTTGATACCTTGCACTTTCGCCCACTAGGGTTACACTCTATGTGGTAAACGCTTTAGTTTTTTTTTTATAGGAAATAGCCTTGAAGGCGGATCTTGTAATCTTATATATTATGATTACAAGATCCGCCGATAGTGGATCGTCGATGTATCGATGGTTTATGTTTGGTACTGCGATGCACACTCACTACTTATGCGTTGGGTTCCTACGGAGCGGCCGTCTTCAGCGGCCGTACAATACGGCAGCTTTCTACGGGCACACATTACGGTGACATTTGGAAAGTCACCGTAATGTGTGACCGTATTGTTCTCTCCGTTTTTTTTTAATAACAAACGTCAATTTGTGTGTTGTGTCAGAAAGTCAGATCGTGAACGATATTGATTTGGCGTTAGTTATTTGTTTGGAGGATGACCAGGAATCATAGGAGGGTGAATACCGTATGGGAGAAGACAAGTTGTATAAATCTAGAAGCACAGAAGGCGCTTTTGAAATTTTAGTCCGCCGCCACCTTCAATGTAATGAAGAAAAATTTAGGCAGTACTTTCGCCTCACTCCTATGCTGTTCGACTATGTGCTTGGCCATATAAAACATCACTTGTCCCATCTGTGGAGCATTAGAACACGGACGATGTGTCCAAATGCTCCACAGATGGCACATGCGGGACTCCCCAGCCTGTGATTGCGAAGAACCGGTGCAATCCTTTAAGCATTGCCCTTTGAGAGCATTCCCTGGACCATACGCAGATATCCACAATGCCACCCCCGATGCTCTTAAATGGCTTGAAAGCGTAGAAGTTGCTCTGTAGGGTGCGTGTCTCCTGTATGTAGCAGATATCATACTTCTCCATCTTCTGACGTTGCCACCCGTTGGTGGCAGAAGCCATACGAAATAATAAAATTTAAAATCTCCAACTTTCATGGTGGGCGAGCTGAATAATAAGGAATTACCAACTAATACATTTTTACGAAAGTACCTCGCTTCATTCCTTAGTTGAGAAGCTTATATTTGTTTTTCGTTAGATGGCATTGATGCCATGGATTGAGAGAACATTGGAAAGTAAAACAATTCATTAGAAAAAATAAATATGTATTATAATTTAATAATCAATATAATAAAAAATAATTAAGTGCCTAAATATTAATAATTATTGTTGTTTTCAGTTTTTACAGGTGTAAAATGTCTGATATTTTTTTCTGAGGTTTGAGCTCCATAGATTTATTAATAGGCCCAACATACCTGAAACACACATTTTTTATTCATTTTATAATATCTATTTAATTTTTTTTTCCTGAATGCTTCATATTTTTGTTTTATTTTTTATTATTGCTTGTTAAGTTATGCCTAAACCTGATTTTTTGTATAAATATTCCATTGCTTGTTTTTTTTTTAGAAATATATATTTTTCTATTATATTCTTTACTAAATCAGGCAGTGTGTAGGTATTGTAATGAAGTAAATCCAGTGAATAAAACAGGACAAGATGACAAGATGCAATAGGTAGAGCATTTAGAAACCTTCAGGTACTTAAAAAAATGTGTATTGATCTGCCCCACTTCCACCTATCTATTTAAGTTTGGTTATATCATATTTTTAACATGACATTAGATGACAATAAAAACTTATAATTAAGATTTGTATACTAACCTGTTTTATTTACCATTTCCCCTGATTGACGCCACCAGCCGTTCTACATTTGCGTTTTCCTGTAATCTTTATTTTTAACATTATAAATAGCTTCATGATTACGTACTTCTACGAAATCTATTAAAATTTCGTCAACTTCACTTCTCCAGATGCAGTTGGAGCCCATTTATTTGTGCAGCCCAACAGGGCCGTCGCGTGGGTGGGGCGACCGAGGCGGTCGCCTTGGGCGCCGCGATACGAGGGGCGCCGGCCGCCGTCGCCATTACAAATTCTATTTTGTTTGTAGTAGGTACAATCCAGAGATTCACATGCGAACTCATAGCTGAGAAAAGCCAAAGGAATGCTATATTTGCTATAAAAAGTTTAACCAATTTTTAAATTTAAATCTAAAAAAACTGTAACTAAATTTTATTTTCATTTTATCCTTGATTTTCATTGCAACCGAGCGAGCAACAGGAAATTTTGGCTAATGCAGTGTTCACACGAGGAGATATAGGGCCAGACGATTTCGCTTGCATAAAAAAAATATCGCTCGGTCGCCCATTGATCGTCTGATATGTTCACACGAGTCCACCGACATAAATTCAATTGGGTGCGGAATTGGATTCTAAGGAGAAATAAATTTAGAGCAATGCTGTCAACAACTGCCAAGAAACAGAATATATGGACGCCGGGCATATCTGCGCATGCGTGCATCGTTCCACCAGATACAAAAGTTGAAAGGTAGTCAACTTGAGGCGATATCGCTTTCAATCATTTTTATCGCTTCAGATTTATTGACAATCTGTTCACACGGTTCAATTGGCTGGCAATATTTTAGTGTCCTGGCGATATTCGCCTCGTCTGAACACCGCATAAAGAGACGTCGCCAATCCAGGAAACCAGCGACTTCATAGGGAGAAAAGCCATTCGAATGTCAAGTTGTAATAAAAAGTTATAGTTGTTTTTTTTAAGTTTGCAATAAACATGTTTTTTTACAAATCATATCTCGACTTAATTCATTTGATTTAAAAGCGGTATTAAGTTAGTTGGCGCCTCGCAAAAACTAGTTTTTTTATTTAATAATGTACCAACCCGAAACACGGCGGGTCCATAGGTGGTGGATAATGGATTGGCTAAGATCTAGTGTATTATCCTCCCGAACCAAAACTGGAATGAACAAAATTCCAAGTTTTAGGGGGGGGGGGGAGCGCTGTTTAAAGCGTCGCCTTGGGCGCCTACAAACCACGCGACGGCCCTGCAGCCCAACAATGAAAATAAAATGAATATCAATGAAAGCGTTCACGAATCATCTGACACTGACAAGACGGCGGCCGTTTTTGAAAATAACGACAGTTTTTTGTAACTACGGTAACGAAATAAACAACGTTCTACTGACGCCGTTCTCTGATACGTCGCATTCTTAGGAAAACAACCCATTACACACTACACAGTGCGTTCTATCGGACGCGGTGTTGCAACCATGCAAAATGTAATTTTGTTTTGGCGAAATTGTTTTTATTTTATGATGCCTCAATGCATTTTTATATTTATTTGTTATTTTATGTGTGTATATTTGTATTACTAATTATATAAATTTATTACTATTAATAGGTAATGGGATGGTGGGGACGGCTGGTTGGGATGGTGGGGAGTGGTGATGGTCACGATCCTCAGTAGTGAGGGAACGACGAGGATGATGATGAATAGGTAATTATTTATTGTTTTCTAGTTTTTATCTATTTATAATATGATTTTTGTTTTATTTTATTGTTTGTTTTGTCATCACTCATCGCAAAGGCGATAGCTGTTATGATGAGTGGTGTTTATTTTTACTGTAATAAATAAATATAAAAATGGAGAGCTATTTCCCGATGTCATCGCATCACGCCTAAACGGCTGGACTGATTTCGCTAATTCTTTTTTTGTGGTGTAGGCTTTTATCAGGAGAATGTCCTTTTAGAAGAAAAAAATTAAGAAAAATGCATGGAAAATTAGAAAATTCAAGAAAACTCTACATAGACAACCTTTTTAGTATTTTTTAACTTGTGATTTTTATTCCAATTTTGAAATTTTGACAGAAATTGTCAATTGGTGCGATTGACAGAATGCGCATGGAATATACATGGTTTAAAACAGACGCATCGTCCGGAATCACATTGGTCAAATGATAATTAATTCATCACCATACATACAAATTCGAATTCAACATTCATAGTAAGGAACACAGAACAACGTCTGTCGGGAAAAAGTAGTGTGTAATATCCTCTATCCCTAATGGGAGGAATAACGCCATCATTTGGCAACGTTAACACGTGCGTATCACCTCTTCATATACAAGTAGGATTTATGGGTCTGATTTGAGATGAGATCGTACCCATCTAATGCCTAAAATTGTTTAAGGTTCTTCGATTCAAAGGCTGAGATTTTTGGGCCTGGGATTTAGTCAAGTCCCAGGACTTACATGGGCAAAAACACGCATCAAATATTTTAATATACCTCCCTAATATTAACTCGACGCTAAAAGCCGACGTTTCTAACACTGGCTATATTGTAAAGATACGTATGTTTAGTACTTACTTAAATATTAATTTAATATATTGTATCTAACATGCCACAGAATGTATTATTTTAAGTATTATCAAAAGACAATTTGATAAGACGAATAGATAAAAATAAAAACAATGCATGGATTATCATATCTTTGTCAATTGCGACATGTTTTCAAAATTAATTAAATATTATTTAAACACAAAAAAATATAAATAAATAATACATTGAATAATACATAATAGAGAGATGATCAATAATCGCAAAATACGTATAATACATTATCTTAATATTAGCCCAAAAAATTTGATAAGTTAACTCCTTTGTGCAAATTTACTTAAAATATGTATAATTCGAAAAAGGAACACATGGTATAATTTAGAAATAACCCATATTTCACGTGCAACTTCTATTAAAGTGCATTTTCAAAGGTTAACTACTTGAAGTGGGTAAAAGTAAACTGGTTCCCGCAATGGGCATCAAATCACGTGAAGCAAATACGAGTAGTGTGTACGCAGGTACCCGAATGGTCTCTTTGAGATAATCTAAGAGATTTTAATTAAGCCTATAAATAGTGCTCTATTGCATTACCCATAATAATAATAATAATAATAATAAACATTTATTCAATAGAATATCTCAGTACAAAATACAATATGATAAATCTACCCACTAGGCCAAGCCTGTCTCGGGGAGACTTAAATATAGTACAAGCCATATTTTATATTATCTGATGTGAAGTAATATCAATAAACTTCGACTAGTTCAACTTGTACCTTGTATTCCGATTTTTACACACTAACGTAAGTGATAACTCACGGGAACACGTCAGCGTCAAAGCCACGGAAACATAGAATAGGGATACTGATCAAAATGTGACAGTTGTTGAAGTTGAAATATTGTATGTTGATGAAATAATATTATATTATTAGGAACAATACGAAAAAGAGTAAAATATTCAAATCTGCAGTACCTACATACACAGATTTATCTTACCACTTTTTTTGTTTCTTCAAACATTCTATCCAATTCCTTAGGAGAGGGTTCTTAAGATAGAAAAAAATATGAAAATTGGGAAGAGCTAAAGTGGATAACCTTATTACAGATTTAAACAATATAATTTAATTCTAATTTTGAAATGAAATTGGCGTTTGACAGAAACTGTCGATCGTTTGATAGTTGGTGCGATTGACATAAAGCAAAAGGAAAATATATGGTTTAAAACAGATGCATCGGTCGGAATAAGATCAGGTAAAAGGTTATAAATTTATCATTACACAAATTCGAATTCAATATTCATAGTTAGGAGTGTTAGGACCACAGGACAACGTCTGTCGGGAAAGCTAGTAAATTACATGGAAAATTGATTTATAACCTACATATTAAGAAAAATACAATTTTGATGTGATAGAAAGATATTGTGAGTTATGACAAGCGGACGAAGCTAAAATCAAATGCCTACAGTTAATCCAATAATAACTAAGTATTTGAAAACAATGAGTAGTAATCCAAATGGGTATACTAATACTTGGCTAGGTTTGGCTAGCGGTTTGAGCATTAAAAGTATCGGAGTTATACTGCTTGCTTATTGTGAATGCGATGTACTGAGTACAGTACACTAGTAAAGTACAGTAACTGGCTTCTAGACAACGTCACAGAGTAGGTACTTACTTTACTTTAACGACTACCGGCAAAAGACCGTTAGAATAATTGTTTGTTTGTTTGAGAACCTTAGGTAACTATGATAAAAGTGACTATACTTGGGTAAATATTTGTACACAAATTTGGAATGATTTGAGAAAAATCTGTGTGTTAAATTTCTACTATTAATATTGAATTCAAATCTGTGTATTAACATAAACCAATAGGATTCCGGTCAAATACCGACAATTGCACCAACTATGCGAGTACATATATCAAACAAGTGACTGTTGTATTAAACGTCAATCAAAATTAAAAAACATAAAAGTTTTCATGAAGATTCTAATGTTTCACGTACTTTACTAATTTTACGGTTACAAAGGTGAGACTTAAAGTTACATCAAACATATATACGTATGAAGAACTTTAACATAAAATAGTTTACGATATTCACATAAGGTAAAGAAATGGTGTCGCGGCTTTCGTACGTACAGCATTCTGAAAGGTTGTGAGATCGAATTCCGATGCTTATCATTCCAAGAGTGGTGCATTCGAGGGATTATTTGGAAAAATGATGCACTTAATAATACGAAGAGAAAGCAAAACGGTAAAATGATGGAATAAAACAATAAGAACATACCTACCTATGTCAAAATAGGACCATATTGTTAACGTTTGTGAAAATTTAGAATTTTATTTCTTTTTTTTTAGTTTCAATGTAACTATTAATTATTTTAATTAACTTATAGACCAAGTTTGATTTTTAATCATTTAACTTGAATTCGAACCTCAATGGGCATGCTTTTTCTGACTTCTACATGTTATTCGAAGCCTGATTTAGCTAGATTGAATTCAAATTGTTATAAGATAAAGATATATAGCCTGAAAATAAATATATAGTTTGTGGCTTATGCTGAGTTTGGAGAAAAGTCTCCTCAGAGTCACGTAAATTTATAATATGGTGCCAATTTAACTAAATGAGAGTAAAAAAATAATGAAAACGTATATTATTCAATATAAAAACGCTCCAAAAAATAGTCTATTGATTATATCTGTCTGTATACATTTATTTAAAATATTGAATTTAAGCTAATAAGAAAATATACCATGAAGGACAAAAAACTAAAAAGTCTTTTTCAGAGTTGTGTGCCTATCATCAAGCAATGAAACTTTTTGAATCAATCTTGTATTATATTATTCCTTGAATGAAAATACAACATCCTATTTTATCAAGCATCTACGTACGTAAAAAACTAAAATGATTCACCAATCACCATGCATTCACTTCCTTAATTTGTTGACCATAAAATGAATACTTTTAAAAGTATATGTACCTACTTAGCTATTTTGAATGATGATAATAGTTAATGTCGTGGGGTTCTCATCTCATCAAAACAATGAGTGGTCGAATCATTTCTGGTTTAATATTTTCACGTGAAACATACATACATATTAATTTTGTTAAGTTCATACATTTTTTCACGGCTAAAACACCTATTTATACCCAAGCCTGATGTATGTAGCCACACTAGTCTATTGTTCTAACAATATCCTTGAAATGTTTGTATGTATTTGATATAAAGGCAACTTTAATATTATGATTATGACCGAAATACACTAATTATCGTCAAAACAAAGCCTTCAGTTAGAAAAGTTTGATAGAAATGTAAATAGTTGACTCACCGCTGTGCAATATCTGTTGAGGTGGTTGTGGAGCTCTCCTTCTGTCCCTCCTGGTGACTGCTGACGCCTGTGGAGCTGGAGCATGCAGGCCAGGAGCCGACACGGCTCTTTGGGCCCTGCTAAATCCCGGAGGACGATATCGCGCACTTTTCACATAATTACCACTATTTCCACTAACTGTTGGTAAACGAGGCAAAGAGCCCGTCGCTCCCCTGGGCCTTCTCTCCTCCTCTTCTTCACCGTCGGCGGAATCACCGGAATCAGGCACACTAGATCGTCTCCTGGCACCTCGCGTCCCACCCCACAGTCTCTCTTCACTACCCACCCCACCGATAGAACCACAACTACGCACTCTATCCAATTGTTCACGAGAAGGACTTTTATGATGGAACAACAGATCTCCGGCGGACCGTCTCTTGGCCGCTAAAGTGCTGCCACTCACGGAATTTTCTGTTCCCAATAATGATAGCTTATTGCGGGAATCGGCGGCCATCAAAGCAGACTCGAAACTTCCGCGCCACGAAAACCGCTCGTAATCGCTCGCTTCGCGTTCTTCTGCGATGTCAGAAACAGTTGAATGATGCAATGTGTTTCTTGCGGCTTCTCCTAATAACAAATCGTGTGATTTACTTCGTGGCAGGTACCCATAACCAGATGGATCCTCGGAGTTCACAATTCTATCTATGATTGGTTGGTCTACGGTGCTGTCGTCGTCTTCTGTAGTAGACGCTGAAGAAACTTTGTGTTGGAGCCTTTTATGGTATCTAATACGGGGTGATCCCCCAGCATGCGACTCTCCACTAGAAACTTCGTGCATCAAAGCTACGAGTCTACTGCCAATATGATGCATAACTTTGGCGATTAAAGGAGGAGAACTTCTTGGAGAATTATCGCTCTTGTTGCTTTTCTTATCTGGCTCCGTCATGGACATCTTTGTCAAGGAAGCGACTAATTTTTGATACACAAGAGCGGTATCTCTGTTAAATCCTGAGCCGTCATCTTCAGAAACTTTTTCATCTTCCATATGACGATCGTTGACACTGTGATTATCAAAATTGTTAATGATCCGTTTACAGCTATCTGATATTTGTTGTTGCAGCTCTGATTTTCTTCCACCAGCTCCTTCTAAGTCGGAACTTGTGTAATCTGATGAGTCGTAGGAATCACTCCAAGTATCTTCACTCGACAAATATTCCACAATTTCTCTCACTTCTTCATCACGTATTCCAGGTACAGTCTTCATAAGTCGCGTTAGTTCACTTTCGAAATATATTAACTGAGGAGGTTTAGTGCCCCTTCTCTGTCTTGGGCTAGGGACAGGTCTATTCAATGTAGGTGTAGTAGGTTTAGAGCCAGAGTTTGAACTAGAGAGTGCTTGATGTTGCATATTTTGTGCATTGGCGGAAGCTGCCACCATACTTTTGAAAAATTGACGCATTTTGTTCATCATCAAATTAGTTTCTTCGTCGGATGACCAATTTGTAAAACTGTCTTTGCGCATGAGACCATTATTTATGATGGGTGTCGTAGGAGGAAGGTCAATTTTATCTTCGAGATCGACTTTATTTTCTTCCGCTATTTCTTCCAGATCGTGCTTCAACTCATTTGTTCTACTAACACTCCACTCAGTACTACTATTTTCTGCACTACTTTTCAATAAATCATCACAGCTACCGACAAAACCACTATCTCGACTAGTTTGTTTTTTACTATTGGCAAGATCTGATACCAGCGGAGGAAATTCAGGCTGTGGTGTTTTACGCCCATCATCATCGCCTTCCGAAACAGATCTCGTATCTTCGTTCAGATCATCTCCTCTCAATTCAAGAGAGTATCTCTTCTCATCTGCAGGAGAGCTTCGCGATTTCTTTTGTTTTTTCCTCTTAACAGTATCACTTTGTCCGTCATTTTTATCAAATATGCTTAAATCTTCATACGTTTCAGTCTCCGTGCTGGACTCTCCGGAGTCGATTTGATTTTCACTTTGTTCTGGAGGCGGTGGTTCAGCCGTGGCAGTTAACAAGTTATCTAATGACGATGAATGAGATCTTCCTGTACCACGAGCTCTGACTAAGCGTTTTCTTCGTTGACCAGGACTTGGCTGACCTTCACTGTCACTGCCTACACTTCCAGATCCATCAGAGTCACGACGTTCTCTCGTAAAACCCATGAAGCCACTTAAGAAATATTTCTCGAGACGCGAAGAAGCAAGTTCTGCGGGATCTCTGTTTTCATTTTGATCGCAATCTTCGACTCCTGGTAAGGAGTCAACACCTTCACTACACACACTACTCGTTTCAGAAATTATATCCTCGTTGTCGTCGTTTCCTCTTTGCCCATCTCCAAGTCCAAAGAAGAAATATTTTTCTAGTTCTGTAGCAGATATAGGACGAATTTTTCTAATACTGGGTTCGGCTTCACTTTCTTCACAACTTTCTTCGACTATAGTGTGTAGAGTAAAATCTATTGCTGCCCTGCGATAACCTCTCAATTCTTCTTCGCGATCTGCCGAAGAGGAAAGAGTGACTTCATCTCCAGAATCTGTATCGGTGGCTGTGGTGGTTACCAAGTCATCTTCGTCGTGGCTGACATCTTCCACCCAGGAATCGTCATCAGCCAGGCCTTCTTCTAGGCAAACCACCGCTGAAAGTGTATCTCCATTAGTTACTACCTTCACATCGTCATCTGTCGTTTTACGTTCACTCGAAAACGCGGCTGTTTCAATGACACTACCACTCGTGTGCACTTTGTCACTGGGTAATTCACGGTCTTTAACTTCATAATAATCATTTTCCCGTGTGTCCCCATGTTGCCAGTTAGTGTGTTGGACGGTGACGTCCGCCATCAGCGTGGTGGTGTCGCTCGTAACGACAGACACCCGCGGCAGGCTGTCTTGCGTAATAATAACGCGACTGGTATAGCGCGCAGAACGGTCCACGCGGCCCGACTGCTCGGTGTCGACTGGTCGAGCATCGCCCCCACCGCCACAGGCCGATTTCTCTCTGAACCTCTTATTTTCCGCGGAGTTAGCCTCTTTAATTAATAGTTCGCTAAGCGTGCGTTCGATACCTTTTACCAAATCAACTTTATCGTCTACTTCACCGTTAGTTCTCACTGATAAGGCATTCTTGACGACACGTCCTTTGAGATCGTTGTTTGTTTCGCTGTGATTATATTGGAATAGCTTTTTATCGAACCAATCTCTCGGTTCGGACGACACATCGATGCGCGTTTTTTCTACTATGTTATCATTTTCGTACGATAAATTTTCATTACCAAATTTCTTATTCAAATGGTCAATTTCACGATTTTCTATAAGATCACATTGATTATTTAATTCTGATTTAATGTTACATACATTTTTCTCTTCCGTAGTAAAAATATTATCATTCAAACTAACGAGTTTTCTATCTGGATCTGTCGAATTATCTTTCTCAAATTTAAAAAGTTCTGTTTTCTCACCATCATTGGAGATCTCCTTCTTTAAACAATTATTTATAAGTAAACTTTCAGAATTTTTCTTACTGGTTAGGATGGGTGACTCGTAAGAATAAATATCTTTGTAATCTTCGTCTTCGCACGAACTGAACATATTTATATCACAGAAACGCTTAAACTCTCTAGAAGTAGACTTGGAATTATTTGTAACATCAGACAAAGACACTGCTTCACTAATTTCAGATTTAACCTCGGATTGTATCGTGTCTTCGTTTTGGGAGGAATTTATGCGCTCTACCGGAACCGAACAATCGTAAGTACCGTTTTCATTATTTACGTACTTGTCCACCTGTGGAGTTTTTGTTCCAATGGCTGCATCTTCATCACACGCTCCAAATTGGTTTCCGTCGTTTCGATTATCGTCTATGGATGCATTTTCCTTTGATAATAAACTGTTTCGCATATTCTTGGATATTTCTTCCTGTGTGAGAGCATTTGAATCTGGATAAGATTCAGTTGGCAATTCTTTAATGTAATTTAATATTATTCCACAATCTTTCTCGGTATCTGTGTCATTATCAGATGTGTCAGATTTGCTGTCTGATTCGCTACAAGAAGTCGAAGTACCAGAGCTGACACGAAGTACCTTACTAAAACGTTGAAATGGTTTTTCAACCTTGGAGACAGATTTTTCTTCTTCATTGTCTGAGCATGATGAATTTCCATTTTCATCATCACAATACGAACTTATAGATGAAGGTTCGTTGCTGTGTGCTCCCGTTATAGTGTAGGTACCACGAGCTGGAGGTCTATCCCCTTCTTCAGCGCTCGATGATCCGGATTCCGAAGAAGATATATTCCCATTATCAGCTGCGAGGTAACCTTGAATTTCTGGAGATGATCGACCTTCAGGTGATAATCGCACCACAGAGAATTCGTCATCCTCTTGTATGTCTTCACTCACGAGCAAAGTATTTTCAATATCAATTTTACAATCTGATTTGACAGCTTCCACTGGAATTATAGGGTCAGGCACCATATTTATATTACTTTTGAAATCACAAACAACTGACGATATTATTTCTGAATCATTCTTTGACACTTCACTGTTATCAACACCTTCGCCATCTTTCCTTTCGATGGTCGCTATTTGTTTGTTATCATTTAATTGGTTTTTATCAGTTTTCAGAATCGAATCAAGGTTTTCACATATATTTTCTTCGCCATTTGATTTAACATTTAACTTATCTACTTCATCACTAGATTGCATTTCATTACTTAAATTTGGTTCCTTAATAATATTATGACTCGAATTTAATTCTTTGTTTATAGTTTGGGAATTTAATTTATTATCCGTGTTTTCGATGAGATCATTTTTAGGTGCGACATTTTCTTCGTTAATTATTTTTGGTTCAACAACTTCTAATTTCTTTTCAACTGGACTGGATGTATTTTCTAAAGAGGAAGATATCTGTGTTGATTTATCGTCTCCCGTTGAAGGAATTACAAAATCTTCACGCCGGAAAAATGCTGCAGGATCAGAAGGAATCGGATATTCCGATGAAAAAGGCCAGCTTATTCCCTTCAGCCTTAGCTTCATAGCATCAGGATAGACCAGAAGAGAATCCCACAGAGGTACCGGTACCGGCACGGGAACAGGCACTGGTACAGGAACGTACCGCGGTACAGCACCACAATTCCTGCAACTACCAGATTCTGCACAGCGGCTCTTCATGTTGTCCAATGCCGCACAGTCTTCATTTTTCCTATAATCACTGCTTTTATAATAGCCCACATTTTTTTTCCTGGCTAGCAAACTATCTGAAGATGAGTAGGAAAAACTACTTGCTGTAGGTTCATCATCAGTATCGCTTTCTCTGAACTTTCTTCTGACAGATGGACTGTCGTACGGCGACTCACAACCAGAAACTTTTCGAAACACTTTGGGACTACCAAAAGGCGTACTCCAGCTCCAATCTTTTAGTATTGATTTATTAGAGTTATTGCCCGACTCAAAGTAGTCCCAATCGCAGTCCTCCAAACTGAAGTTTTGGGTTATAGACGACGTGGATGAGGAACTATCTTCGTTCTCCTCTTCTTTGGATGATGAATCAGAACTTATAAACACTAATTTGTAATCTTCTGGGTGCATACGTCCCGGATCCAATTCAGGTAAATCCTCCCGAAATAAGCCGGGACCTGAAACAAAAAGAAATAAACCAGTTGAGATTTAACATAAATGCTGGTTAAATATTCAGAATACATGACTGCAACCCTAAAAAACGCCTAACACTCTCGACGCCACGTAGGAAACCATGTTTTAATGCAGATTTGTCTAAGGCAGAAACTAGGGAAGACCAAACTAGCGGACGATAGATATAAATGGAAAAGTTTTACATAATAAAACAAAACATTCGCTCAGAAGTGGAAAGAGAATATTGATATATCTTAGATAAGTGGAAGAACTTTTTGGCAGTGGGGCATTTGACGACGCTGAAGAAATTAGGAAAATCAAGTATTTACATGAATAAACAAGGGCGTAATGATAATGTATAGCTTATATACTGACATCTGTTTCTAAGCTCATAATCTTTTTAAATTGTTGAAAATATGAACCGAACAGGTTCTATATTTGAAAAAGTAATTAATTACCTATATTCTATATATAAAAAGCCCAGTTTGGCTCTTAATATGATAATCATATCTAAGAGATAGTGGGTGATACTGTATTGATAAATTGGGTAAGGGCAACTTCACCCACTCACACTCAATGCACGTACATATTATGTAGTTATATTCGTACATACACGAATCTTTAATCGACCCAATGTTGTTTTGAATCATAACCTATAATAAACAAACTAAAAAGTTTCGTTTAAACTAAATATAAAGACCAATTAATATTGTGTTTGGTGGAATATTTAAACCTATGAAATTCAATAACTTTATATATAAATTTCTGTTGTCCTTGTGTATGTAGCTGAAGTCTTTCTAAACGATAGGACTGATTTAATTGAAATTTCGCGTGAGATGTATTGAAATTTATAAATCTCGTTCTGTTTTGAACATAGTTAAAACCATGGGGACCAGCTGAATTCTAATCTACAAAACAAATTGCACCTAATCGAGACGCTTACCACTAAACCAACTGCCTGATTTTTAAAGCCTTATAATAAGGACAATTTATAAAAAAATATACAATTTAATTTAATATATTGTGTAGAGACATCTGTTGGAAATGGCGAGAAACTTTAAGCAACCAAAGTTTGGATCTTCAAATAATAAACAATATATTGATCAAGATATTTTTAAAACGGCCTTAAAAATCATTAAAATAATAGCCAGAAAGAAAATAATTAATAACTCGGGTATTATTAAATAAATCATGATTAGGTATATTAAAATATTAATTTTACAATATTGCTACTTATTATTACTATTTTTTTTATGATTTGCCTGACGAGTGACTTAATATTATATTGATCAAAGTGATCTATTGTTGTGTTCGAAATATGCGATGTACAATATTATGACCATACGATAAATAAATGAATATGAAATAGATAAGGATTTCCTCCGTATACTACAATTTATCGAAACATCTGTTTTTTTCTTAAGTACTTGAACCTGGTTCTTCAACCTACATACGTTCACATTTTAATATTTTAAAGCGTTTCAAAATAATAATTGGAGCATTAGGGGCATATGTGTTTGTAAAATGCTATTTGGTATGTAATGATGGCTTTATTTGTACAAAAAAAGTCAGAATATGTCTAATATATTTTGATCTAGAAATATACACTGATTTCAATGAAAATTAATTTGGGTCCACTCAAAGTAAGCACATCAATTTGGACTCTTTCTCAGTAAATTTGTGTCGTGTAGCTATAGATGATCGACAATGGGGATTTCACACACTACATTTAGTGCAATAGTCGATTATTGAACTGATAAGAGTTAGACTACCAATCACTACATTTATACAGCCGACGTGTAATGCAAACTAAATTAAAATTTTAGGTATACACTTTATCCACCTAAGTCAAAGATTTGTAATGAATTACTTTAATTATTGGGTAAAAGGTATTATTATAAAAAAAAAAATATGTCTACATAATAATAAAAGTAAATTTATGTTATAATTTATCGTTAAGACAATAAGATGTTAAAATACTAAATAAGACATACTTAAGTAAATACTTCATTCGAAATTTTTAATGGATTCGTTTGAACCACATTTTTTGCTCATCTTCTGCTGCTTTTAATAAAAAAATACTGTCTATATAATTTCAATCGCTTTTAGGAACAACGTTCGCAATAACGTCCTCTCTTACAGCACAATCTTTAAGTAGCTTACTGTCAAAGAGTGCATTTGTGTTCAAGTTGAGTGAGCACAGATTCTTAAAAAAAAAAATGAATTCATAATTCAATTTCATAATAAGAATCTTTGAAGAAAGTTTATCATGTCGATAAAGCCATAAATTCAAAGGATTCGAACACGTTATTCGAAATTTAAATATTATGTATCTATGTAAAAAAAAAATAAATTCAACTGTTGTCATTCGGCAACACATTTGGGAGGAGCATTGCACTAGTAAAAAAAAGCATAGGTACCTACGTATGATTTTCAGTTTGAACATTCGAAATTAAACACTGTTAATTCATTTTGAAATTTTCTAAACAAACCACTGAACAAACTTCACTTATAACAAACAAAATTATTGAAAGCGCCCAGATTCGACGAAACGCCATGAATATTCGCGTGCACCGGACGAACTATATCGTTTTAATGTTTATACTCCAAGAACGAACTAAAAACAAATAAATAAAACAAAAAGTCAACGTCTGGATGGGAACCCGCTCCGCTCGTTTACCGGTCTATGGTTTTGATCCAACTAAAAACGAACTGGGAGAGTGACTGGATGTTACCTACATACGTACCACAGACCATGGTGTTTATTATGGTATACCATTGTAACAATATGACGTTGTATTGTTGTTGAAAGTGTGGGAGACGGTTTGGAGGTTTTGCGGGAGGCGAGGAGTGGCTGTACCACCGCAGCCTTACACCGGGTGAATGGACAAACGCAACTACTATACTTAGCTCGGCTAAAAGACAGACGGAAAATAATACTTACATACTATATTTTTTTTATTCAGTTGTCGAAAACTGTTGCAGGTAGTACTGTGGTAATGTCGATGGTCTAACTGTTTTAACATTACAGCAGGCGATCGTAGCGGTATGGGAAAATTCATTTAAAAAATAATAGGTACCTATAGCTACTATTTTGCTATTGTTTGAATTTACTTACAATGTGTAGACAAGTACCTCATATTATAGTTACAAATTACGAGTAGGTGAGAACGTTTTTTCTGTGTGACTAACTATCGCATTATTTTTTTTCAATTTGAATGTATGATATTTTTTGTTGTGAAACACTGTTTTTGGATAAAAAAATCAAAATTTCCTTAACACCCACTCGACATGTGCAAATTTCACAGCCCTGCATCGAAAGAACGAAACACAGTCTTTGTCGTCTGCAGGACCTTGATGGGAGGACAGGCTTCAGTGTTACAGCGCTGGCATTCGGTATCCTTAACACATGTCCCAGCCAATTCCATCATTATGCAGAGGATTTTCCGATACAATTAATAATTATTATTGAATGAGAGTGTCTCGTATGACATGGGAAATTAAATTGAAAAACTCTATTATTGACAGGAAAAATTATGAGTCTAAAAGACAAGGTGTAAACAGTTGTACCGACCAAAAATGGCGTGAATCTATGTATAATATTAACAATGAAAATTAATAAAACGAAATACACAACAAATAGATAGAATAGACTGGTAGAAAACGTAAGAAGACAATATTCTCTCTGCCTATCTTGTTCGGGACATAAGTCGTGTTTTTGTAGTTAATCAATGGTGGTCATTATTATAGTATGCAACATTTTACACTCCAACGAACTTTATGTGAACTCCTACCAGTGACGTACAGCCCATTAAAGGCAAAAAACTTGACATAACCTTAAGTTACATAATATGTATATTATGTATATTGTAATAGATTTTTCATATGTTTAGGTTTATATGTTTGTAAAACTGTCTGTAATTTTAATACTTTTTACAACCGCTACAGCCCTGTGTGTGTCTTTGTCTCCTCCAAAAGGTTTTCCATGACACCCTATTCTTTGCCAATTTTCAGTCCTCAGCAACCTGATGTTTCTCTGATCTATCCAGTTAAATTAGCTACCAAACTAATACAATCCTCGGCTGGCAAATTATCTTACGGAATTGAATCCAGCGCCGACACCGGCAGAACTAGAAGGTTTTCTTAGAACCGCGGAGATGAAGACCTTACGTGTTATTCTGGGCTAGACGCTGAAGGACATAAATAAGAAACACTTTCACACGTGAGTTCTGCAACACTCAAGAAACCGTCAGGAGGGGCAAGATACGAAGGCGGGTTTGGCGCTTCCACGTTGACGAATTGACGGTCATAGAAACAATATTGCGATGAGAACCAGGCCAACCAGGATTACCCTGGAAGGTTCCTAGGAAAGATCTCTACAATAAAACAGGATAACATTTAAAGAGAAAATATATATTTTAGTGAAAACATATAGCTGGTCAATTTTGGTTGCTTTATTTTCGATTATTATTTTTTTTAATTTCTCTTATTTTCCATAGGTCCCGTCTGGGGCACTTGGATTCGCTATTTATTTATTTATTTTAACATTAATATACAGACAGTGAAATTGATACAAAAATAATACAGTATCTACATATACATTACGAAACATTCACCAGTGAAGTATATACATAATAAATATTATGTTATGTTACAATAATACTGTATACTTAAGAATTATGTAATATGCAATGCCATTCTAGATGAAAATGGTCCAGTATGGCATCTCGTCAAGCATATAAAAAATAAGCATTATAAAATAAGGCCATTTACACACAATGTGTTGCCAAACAAATTATAATTGAATATCTATATTGAATGTTGCGTATGGTTTCATTTAACATCTCGTCAACAGAGTAGAATTCTTTATCAACAAGATACTTCTTCACTCTTCCACAAAACTTGTCCTAATACTGTCACTGCACGCCACTGTGGTCAATGTATACCTAGAGAGATGAAGCCATAAAATGAAGCGGATATCCTTCACAGTCCCTGATTACCAGAGGGATTATGGAGAATGGAAGGTACCTACCTACCGCTAGCGGATATCAACGCCAACAAGAACACTATGAACAGCCTTTTAAGTACCATCTATATGTGTGACAATAGATCGTTGTTTTTTTTGACAAGTAATAAAACGTTAACAAGTGTTATACCTATATGTAATATTTCACGAATATCTTAAATAGAGGTGTAGCCAGTACCCCTATTCTGAAAATTACTAACTGACGTAAGTGAGAAACTCACGGGGATTTTGTATGGGCTGCGGAACTTTCCGAAGTATTCTCTAGGGGTGTGAAACGTGGACATGGACGAAAATAGAATAATGAAGAACAAATGCAGTAGAAATGAAATCTCTACGAAGAATATGTGGAAAAATTTTATGGGGTATGGCAAGGAATGAAAATATTAGGAAGGAATGTGGTATGGAAGTAGGTAAGTGTTGTGACAAAGATGACAGTTGATAAGGTGAGATGGTTTGGGCATGTGGAAATAATGGATGCAAACAGAATTCATAAGGCCGAAAGGTGTAAGAAAGCGTGGCCGACCGAGAATGACGTGGATCGAATGCGGTGTTCAGACGAGGCGAATATCGCCAGCCAATTGAACCGTGTGAACAGATTGTCGATAAATCTGAAGCGATAAAAATGGTTGAAAGCGATATCGTCTCAAGTTGAACGCCTTTCAACTTTTGTATCTGGTGGAACGATTCACGCATGCGCAGATATGCGCGGCGTCCGTATGTTCTGTTTCTTGACAGTTGACAGCACTGCTCTAAATTTATTTCTCCTTAGAATCCAATTCCGCACCCAATATCTGCGTTTTTTTTTTTATTTTTCCTCAATTAGGAGTCTTTTTATATCGACTAAAACAATATTTTCAACCACAAGACAGACACGCTGGTGTAAATGTCACGGAACTTAGAATAGGGGTACAGAGGAAAATGAATAGGAATCATGAAATTTTTTTAGCAGAAGAGGGGTATTCAAGAAACGTTCTAAATAAGATCTTGTTGCGATCTTATTAAAGTCCTATTTCGAATGACATATTTTTATTTTTGTCGTAATGATTATTTAAGTAGTTTTTTGATAGTGTAGTATTTTTAAGCAGTCTATAGCATGCGCAGAACCGTCAAGAATTCGCAACCGATTTAGATTTAGTTGAAGTGTTTTTTTTTAAATATGTTACTAAAATTAAACGTTATCTGAAAGAGCTAAGATTCGAATAAGATCGCAAGTGGATCTTACATAGACCGTTACGTAAATTACCCCTGATACGTCTTTAATAACTATTAAGATAGAACAAACTTTAGTTAGTTGAGTCACTTTAAAATCCGTCAACGATATTTGGTTGTTATGGTTTGTGATCGCTACGATGTCAAGAAGACGCCAACGCGGAAATGTATATCAAAATAGTTTGATCTGAATTGTATGAAAAAAAGCGGCCTTCCGATTTGTAGCGCTGTTAATAATAATATTTGATCACACAATATGGTAATGCTCCACTAGCAATAAATAAATAGATAGATAATGGATACTTATTATAACATACATTGTTAAGAATATTAATTAACACGGGTCGTTAAAAGAAAACGCCCACGATGTTATAAATAATTTGACAAGCCGTGTTGTATTGCACGGATTTGGCAAACAACTCGGCCTCCAACATTGACGCCATATTTTTTATCTTGGGTATAAGTAGGTACCCAACGATGATCGGGAAGACTGATAGGTCATCATATTAAGAGGAAGACTGATAGTTCATAATATTAAGAGGAAGACTGATAGGTCATCATATTAAGAGGAAGACTGATAGGTCATCATATTAAGAGGAAGACTGATAGTTCATCATATTAAGAGGAAGACTGATAGTTCATCATATTAAGAGGAAGACTGATAGGTCATCATATTAAGAGGAAGACTGATAGGTCATCATATTAAGATGAAGACTGATAGGTCATCATATTAAGATGAAGACTGATAGGTCATCATATTAAGATGAGGACTGATAGGTCATCATATTAAGATGAAGACTGAAAGGTCATAATATTAAGATGAAGACGATAGGTCATCATATTTAGAGGAAGAAATAAAAATGAGAATGTTGAATAATTTTAGGTAATTATGATGAACTTTTTACTAGTTCTAATGACAGGTATCACAAACATGGAGATTATTTGAACTTGCTTACTAATTATACATATTATTATTTTACAGGTAGGTAATTTAAAAAAAGAAACAAAATCAGGAGAGAGGCAAGTTGTCCCTGAAAATGGCCAAGTATTAAGACGGCATCTTTTCTTTAATGACCTTATAGAGGTAATAGAGGTCTTCGCAATGGTAATGACACCTCCAGTCATCATGGGACAAACCAACGGATATGTAAATGACGATTTGCGGCATCAGGGCTGACATAAAGCTAGAATTTGTAGGCACATAATCATATTATGCAATTGAGGGGAGTCAAAAATCATATTTGATTGGTTGCAATGCGGAAAAAGGAACTAACTAATTACCTGATAAATTTAGGGGTGATGGGATAATAAAGATAGTTTTGGTCATTATTATCAAGTCTGCAGACCCAGACAATAATGTGAAAGTGACATGCCGGATCGATGTGCTCGTAGCACATTCAACAAAATAGGAACCATATTCTGCAATGACAAATTAAAACTTAAATAATTAAGGTAATTTGGAATTCTTGTCTATGGTCTTTTCTGATGTAAGGCTCGGAAACCTGGACCTTGAAAGTATGCACAATGAACCGGTTGGAAGCATTCGAGTTATGGATTCACAGAAGCATTCGAGATATGGGGTAAGCTCGCCCTATGCATGTTGATTCTGTGATGTCTTTGTTATGTTAATTTTTTATGTGTGTAAACAATGTACAGTAAAGTATAAATAAATATGCTTCGTGGACAGATTTAGCTGTTTTATTAATCAGAGGTACTGAGGAGAGTTGAAGTCCCTAAGGTTCAATATCTGGATATATCGTGCGTGGAGAGAAATATGGGATTTTGATGGGCGGGATTGACGGACACCACGGACTAGGCAGATCGTGATTGGACTTGGACCGGAATAAGGCGATTGCAAGATCTGTTCCGAGTTTCAAGAGATAGAGAGGCTTTCAAAGAAGTGATTCCCAACGTCGGAAGACCTGACAAGGGCACAAGAAGAAGTAGTTTTGGTCAACGAAAATTATTATATACTAGCTTATACCCGTCTTGCTTTACGTTTTTGATTCCGATTGTCAGGCTTGATCGGTAGGTAATTAAACAGGTTCTAGTCTAGCTTCCCATTGCTTAATAGACCTCTATAACTGACATAAGCACAGGAAAAGAAGAATGACACTTTTAAAATTTTTGTTTCACCGACCTCATAATATTATACGAACCTACCGACATAATTTGCAAGTTTTCATAGAGAGAGAGAGAGAGCTCTGTGGTTTGAATCTAAGCTACATTCCCTAATGTGTGATAATTAATTAGGCTTTCCACCCATAGAGGGTGATTTGCGCTATCTGTCAAACTTCAAAATGGAGGAATCATTTTGCAAATTTTTTCATTAAATCTTTATTTATTGAGAATAATAAGAAATGAATAACATTTATATGTATAACAAATCAATCTACGATTATTTTATTACATTTTCATACCGTAATACCAAGATTCCATTCAACGTTTACATGCATGAGTAATTTTGTTTCCAAAAGATGGCTTACTGTCTTTTTGAGAAATTTGTATGAAGATCCTAAAAAAAAAGTTTTTTAAATAGCTCTAAATATATTAAAGTTAATGCAGCAAATTGTATTTAAGAACCTTCTCAAGCAAATTGCACCGCTCTGCGCAGATTCATATCTGACGTAGCATTTGTATTTCGAGCGTGATGTTCACATATACGATAGAAAGCACACAAACATTTCTGAATTATTATGTAGATAAAGATGTAATAAAATTGTTGTATAGCACTAAGCGACAAGAACTTATAAAACATCGACAGCTTTGACAGTAATAACTGAGAGTGAGGGACTTTACTCTTTAAAAAAGTTAGACCTAAGTTATGGGTAACCCTGTTTCGCACAGAACAGTTTAAATTATAATAATTATTATGACTGTCATTTAGGTAAATAATAATAGTTTATTGTTTATTGTTTATTGTATTCTATCATCCTTAGGTCCATTCGGACACTTGGAATCGTCATTTGAACATCATTTATCATTTAGTTAACTTAGAAAAAAAAACGCACGTCTTTGAACTAATGTATGAATTCAAAAAGGCAATAAAGCTCTTAGCGTAACAAAAAATGATAAGCCCGTCATTCACAATCACTGCAAATTGAAGACATCCATTGAACCTTGAGTCTTTTACAATCATTCAGTAGATATAAGGAAATTTCACTAGGTTAATACACTAATTTTGCTATTATTAAATTTAAAACAGACATATCCCGGTAGAAGGATGATAAAATAAGTTTTTAGTGACGAATTGAATCACGTCCACTCCATTTTCCCCATTGACGATCCGTTCGGAGTAATGGACGAATGCTTTGACGTGATTGACTTTTGGACTGATGGATATCCAACTCACTCTATCCTATCACTCCATATCGTTAATTTGATTTTCCCCACTCACGGTCATTTTTTGGAGTGACATCGCTCCATTTAGTTATGTACCTACCTAATATTTTTTGGCTGAAATTAACCGATGAATCGTGTATGTAGTACCTATCTACAATCCAATTACAGTCAGATACGAATGATACGATAATTAAGTGTGCAGAGAACAATAATTTGAAAATCAAAACATATCCTTGATGCAAACCAACTCTAAGCCCTCAACGGTTTATCCCAAACATAAAATGTTGTAATAACAATATTCACTATGGTATCAAGTTGGATAGTGTTTGTTAGAAGATTGTATATAAAAGAGATTAAATGTTATTTTAGAGGTGGATCTACTTTTCAAAAAACTACTTTTAGAATGTCACGGTACAGTCACATTGTTTATGGTTGGTTTGCATCGGGGCTCAGTCGTGTGCAGAGGGCGTGAGACCATAAACAGTCACCATTCAACAAGTCTGCACCGGGCTGTTTTGCGTGAACTTGTTAGTACCAAAATTCGACACAACACGCGCACGGAGCTATGGATGACTCATACAGTGTTTAGTTAGTTACCGATGCAATCCTTTAAGAGTAACATCACCTATGTATGTATTAAAAACGATACGATACAATACTTGAATTGGATGATATGCCAAAAAGTTAAAAAAAAAAAAAAACAATAGGTACTTGAAATCGAATATCTACTTTACCTTTTTGACCCATCACATCCTTAAGGCGTAAGCAGAGAGACAGGACTTCCACATTTTTCTCGATTGCATTTATCGCTTCTTCCATCGACATTAGTACATACAATTTCTAATACCTCTCCCATTTCTGTCGCTTCTGCTACCTGGCCTTACTTGAATGAACATAATCGATGTGTTGACCCATGTCATTCTCAATCGGCCACGCATTTTGACACCTTTCCTATCAATTTTATAGAGGATACTTTAATGTAATTTGTTCATGGTCAAATTGAAGTATGTGCTATTTTTTTTCTTTATGTGCTATTATTTTATGAATCGTATCTATATATACTATTTATTTGGTTATTGGTAAAAGTGTCAAATTAGGAATTAGCAATCAATTTAATCATCATAAGGGGCAATGGTATAAAAGTGCGACAAAAACACTTTACATAAGACTATAATTACTTAAGGAAAGGCTTGGAAAATGATTTTATGATTTGAGGTTTTTATGACACACATCCTACATAACGTCAGGTTAAAAAAGAATTAACTCGTGCAGCGCATAAGGTTAATAATTAATCAAATTAAAAATAATCAGGAACAAGCATTTATCATTGGGTACAAACAAGGCCAAGAAGATAATTCAAAGTATAAAGTGCTGAATATCAAGCACCCACTAGTCTTAAAGATGTACGTAATTAAACAATTAATCAAAATCTTTGTGAAGCAATTAATTACGGCGGAGCTTATTATATACAATTACGTTAAGACTTAAGAGTATAACCAAGGTTTTGCTACGTGATGTCGCGTAGAAGAACGAAATCCTCAGTCAAACGCCAACAATATGTGAATGTTATGAAATCAACGTCTTGAGAGACCTATTGTTGTGCCTGGTACAAGGTGATAGGACCAGATATGACTCATGCAGTGTGATGAGGATGTAGGCAGTATTTCTGCTGCAATTGTGGTTATACTATGATACAAAACGAACTTAACCGATCTCGGTAGCCTAGTTGTACTAACGTGGACTTCAGATCCGAGGTCCCGGGTTCGATTCCCGGTCGGGTCAGAGTTTTTCTAAGTGTTTTTTCACTTGAAATATCTACCCGGAGTTGTCCTGTCTCAGATTGGACGGGACCGGTTGACTGGAAAAAATTGCCTAAGGCAATAAGTTCCGCCGGCTATACTGACACCTTTGTATCGAAAGGTGTTACATTATTATTATTTATTATTATTAACATAATATTCTACTAACTCCCTTAAACTCATTTTTGGTTTGTTCTCCATAATTTTCAACTTTTATCCTTATATTTCATTTAATATTAAATATCTACTAGTTGCATACATGAGATTTTTCGACATGTTGTACTTGTTGAGAAATCTTATGATTAGGAGTTTCGGAGACAAACATTGCCACCTAATGACGAACGTTGTTAACTTAAAGTGATCACACTAAGCTAGCCTTCGAAATAACAGTAGAAGACGGTCGTAAGCCCGTAGTGGTGTGTTCCATTTAAAAATCGAACATCAGTAATGAATTATTGTTAGAGTCATTAGTTGTTACATATTCTTAGTTAATTATTGTTATTCTTTAAAAAAATCGCTAAAAAAGGGATGACATCCATTGTGAGAAATGCGAAATATGAGATTTTTTTTCAGTCATCATAACGGAATTTAAGGATCAAATCACGCCATAGCGAGTTTCCCAACTAGTGTGATGGTTGGATTTTGGTTTGACTGGACATCCGAATCCTTTGGACTCCACATCATCCATTTGGTTTTCCCCACTCGCAGTCATTTTTTGTAAAGAAATTAATTATTCTTCATTTGCACTGATGGAGTGATCGTGAATTGGGAGCTTTAGACATCTGAAATCAGGTAGCTTGTGACAGTATTGTTTTAAAAAGAATCTTCTGATTCGCCTCCAAGTTCTTCATTCAAGTCTCAATTGCTTGATTGGTCTGTCCCAAACAATGTCCGTCTCCACGCCTTTTCATATCTGCGAATTTCGCCAACGTAGTGGTTTCTGGAGCGACCTCTGCAAAATTGCCAGATGCCTCAAAGGGACACTAACTATTACATATTATTTTATAGAGTTCTATTCATTCTATCTGCATATGCCATACGGGATAATTTGTTGAAACAAAGAAACCATTACGAATGTTGTAATTAAAACCAAAGTTATACGGCGTTTTCCTTATTATAACATGGAAGAAGACTCAAGAGTATGAAATGAAATCAACGCGCGCGCAACCCAGAAGCGCTCTTCAAGGATTTGGCATAACAAGTTTATAGTTTTTTTATTTATTTTTTATTTTTTTATTTTTTGGCGTTCAAGAAAAAAATAATGTTAATTGTGACAATATCCTGTTGAGCAAGACAAGGACGTAAGCATCAAAGTAATTAGTTATATGACTATTCATTGACATTCCTCGCTCTACGGTACAAGAAGTTCTTAGTGTACGAACAAATATTTTTGACCTAACTGCTCATTGTGCAATGTGCAGTTTTGAATTTAATAGTATAGGTAACTTTTTAAAAATGGGCTCATCAAAATCAACACGCAAACAAAGAAAATCATTAGAAATAAAATGCCTGCTTCAATATCCATTGAATAAGCATCACTGTTAATTGATTCAAGAATGGTTAAATACTTTCATACGCCGAAGATAATGATATAAATCGTAGAAAACCAGAGGACACTACAGAAGCCTTCCTGGCCCTGAAGGATGGCGCCAAAAGAATGGGCCTAAAAATCAATGAGGACAAAACCAAGTTTATGATCTCTTCTCCTAAACTCCTGAAATAGCCAACTCCTTTGTATACCTCGGATCTCTTGTCAACACACATAATAACACTACTGAGGAAATACAAAAACGCATAGGTAATGGCTGCCAGTAGATGTTACAATGGACTTACCACACAACCTCAGTAGAAGTACTATATCCAGACGTTTAACCCTCACACATCCCGGGTGGTCGTATAGAGTAGCAGGAAAATCCAAGCTACGGTGTATGCAGGTGTCATTGGACTGAGGAGCTGGGGGATGGCGGAATTCAGAAGGACGGAGTAGAAGAAGCCTCTTGACTCAGCCAGGGTCCACCCAGGCTGCTGATGATGTTGTTAATTAATTCAATCTATATAATATTTGTCTTGAACACTGACTCACTGACTGACTGACTGACTGACTGACTGCCTGCCTGACTGACTGACTGACTGATGTCATTAACGCCGCTAGATGGCGCGCCACTCGCACCCTCAAACAAGTTTTGATCCAGCGGATCGGGGATGCTTCTGAGTAACCAATAGCGTTTTGCCGTTATGCGCACGCGCGTTGAACATACAGGTATACTAACTAATATTATTAAGTGTTGCCAACGTGGGCGATTTATCGCCATTTGGGCTACTCGGAACGAGAATTGGCGACGACAAAATGCCCTTTTTTTTGGTGAACTTTCACCTCTCCGGCCAGGGGCGCCACGGGCGCCTTTAAAAAACTAGTTTGACTATAATCAATCAATAAAATCAAAACTCCCTTTGAACACTCAGGAGCATAGGGAGGCAATTAGAGCTCTCCATTGAGCTCGATCTTGCGCAATGCTTATGACGTCCTCCCACACCAAGTCCATTTCCCTCAGCTCTGCCTCGAAGGTACGGAACACGGTATGAGAGGGTCTTCCACGTCTTCGAGACCCTGATGGGAGGAAAAACAACGCTCTGCTCGGCCAACTGTCATTCGGAATCCTCAACACATGTCCCAGCAATGCCCATCTTCTCACCATCCACTTGCCATACCGACACGAGGTCACCGAATAGCGTCTTTTTTACTTATTCGTCGAAGCAGAGTTCGAGAGAAGTTTTAAGTAGTTAATAAAATTTACCTATAAGGTGTGATTGATGAAAATAATAATCGATGTTTTTTTTCAGAAAACAGGTTTTAATCTTATATAATATTATTATAAGTACAAAATAGGTGTATGGTTTATTTTCATACTAAGCTGTTAATCACTTGACTTAAGGGTGAATGAAGCCTTAGAATATCTCAAGAAAGATGATCGCATAGTAGGAATTAATTCGATAAAACCCGATTATAGGTTTAGAATTACGACAATGTGTTCCTAGATCGTTGGAGCACATATTTATAATTCTCAATCAAGCGCTAATACCGTTAGGCATTTTATTTTCTCGTTATAGAAAGAGCAACATCCCTCTACCTAGGTAATATGCAAGTAAACGAGCATGATAATTTATAGGAAGTATTTTATGAGAGATGGAATGTGTGAAGGAGTAGGTAGTCATTCAGTTTCATGGAATCTGCCCTTGGTAGTATATATAAACGATTAAATTGCTGGGCGCAAAAAATTAGATAAAAAATACTAAATTCTTAAAAATACTGCATTCTTATTCATTTTGATTTTTTTTTATTATTATAAAGGTACCTACCTATTTACCGCCATTGTTGAAATAGTTAGGAAGTAAACCAGTTTATATTCCACAGCAAACTTACATATTGCAGGTAGGTACATGTGCAGGTAAACAATCATTTATATAAAAACTAGTTTTTTAAAGGCGCCCGTGGCGCCCCTGGCCGGAGAGGTGAAAGTTCACCAAAAAAAAGGGCATTTTGTCGTCGCCAATTCTCGTTCCGAGTAGCCCAAATGGCGATAAATCGCCCACGTTGGCAACACTTAATAATATTAGTTAGTATACCTGTATGCAGTGGCGTAACTAGGGGGGGGCGGGGGGGGCGGTCCGCCCCGGGCGGCACTTTTCAGGGGGCGGCAAAATGAGCCGACAAATAAAAAAAAACTTGGTAAAAAACACAAAACTTAAATATTATAGGTACGAGAATTTGTGAAGGGAAAATAAATGAGAAAAAAAATCGGGTCTCCGAGTTTGTGAAGGGAAAATAACTGAGAAAAAAATCGGGGCCCCGAGTTTGTGAAGGGAAAATAAATGAGAAAAAAAATTACTAAAATTCTTAAAATTGATAAAATAAAGGTTTTTTTCCTTTTAACCTGTCTCAGCGTAAGCTATATAGCTAGTAGTTTTTTTCCATTTATATAGGGGGGTGGGGCGCCAAACTTTATTAGATAGGGGGGGGGCGCCAAACTTTATTAGATAGGGGGAGGGGGGGGGGGCGCCAAATGTTAATCCCGCCCCGGGCGGCGAAAGCCCACGTTACGCCACTGCCTGTATGTTCAACGCGCGTGCGCATAACGGCAAAACGCTATTGGTTACTCAGAAGCATCCCCGATCCGCTGGATCAAAACTTGTTTGAGGGTGCGAGTGGCGCGCCATCTAGCGGCGTTAATGACATCAGTCAGTCAGTCAGTCAGGCAGGCAGTCAGTCAGTCAGTCAGTGAGTCAGTGTTCAAGACAAATATTATATAGATATTCCCGCGACTATCCATAATGAACGTTCAAAGAACCCGGATGTGAAGCGTAGGTACCTACAGATGGAATAAGCAACAAGTTGCAAATTCGCAAATTTTCTACGATAAATCACGGCCGTGTGTACACAAAATAACCAATGACAGAGCCATCTATACAAGCACTTATAAAGCTATTCAAATACGGTAATAGATAACTGTTTTACCGCCTCAGCGAAGTCGCAAACCATTACATTTCAGTGTTGTCGGTAAGTGAAACTAGATGGCAGTTACGTCGCTTCTGGTTACTTGTCGTTCGTGGAATTTTGTTTTTTTTTTATAGTTTCGCTTTGATAAAAATAAATTTGCGGAATTTAAACAGTTTTCATTTGCAAATTCACATAATTTGAAGAATTTGTGGTGTGCTGAAAACTAAAAGTAATGTTTTGTCAAATATTGTTTGTAATTCCGTACTTTTAGCAATCTGACTAACTTGTAGCTTGTCCGTTTATTCTTTGACCCCTGCTATTTACCGGTTTCTCCGGGAAAAATCCAAGAAATAACCTACACGGACACACCGACATAATATTGAGGACACATACAAAATAACAAATTATTTCGAATACAGAAAGAGAGTATTAAAGATTCTCAATATGTCAGAGTTTTATACGAATATATTAAGTGGTAGGTAGCACAGCGGTTGCCGGTTACAACACCGGTTTTCGTACTGTTTTGAGGTCGTGGGTTCGATCCCAGGAGTCGCCCATCTTCCTCTTTCACGACACAAGCTTTAAGTAGGTAGCTTATTGTGAAAGAGTCAAAGAGTGTATTTTGTGTTCACTTCGAGTGAGCACAAGATTCTTTTTTATTTAAAAAAAAAAATATATACGCCTTTAGATGTAGCCTTAATTTTTTTTGATACCTATACAATGTCCAACCAAGAATTAAAAGAATTTTAAATTAGATTTTTCTGACCTTTCAAACCAAGATCATTACGATACGAGGCATGAAAAAAAGTAGGTAGCACCTTTTTTATGTTAACATTTTTCATTAAATTCATGATTTTTTTTAACACGAATGGTGCAATGTTAATTTTAAAAAGTTGTAACTTATCGTGGGCCAAAAGTTATTTTTTTAATGAGTCTGTACTTACTCAAATTAACACAAACACACTCTTTGACTCTTTCACAGTAAGCTGCTTAAAGTTTGTGTCGTGAAAGAGGAAGATGGTCGGCAACTGGGATCGAGCCCACGACCTCCAGTACAAAACAGCACGAAAGCCGGCCTCATAACCACTAAGCTTCCAACCACTTCGTAATCAATAAACTAACCAGCGTTGCCACCTGACCGAGTTTCGCAACGTGCGTCCAGATGTCCGGGAAATTACACATTTCCGGATACCAATTTTCAGAATGACCTTTTTTTAAGTTTGTGTCCGGGTAAATTTTTTTCCAAAGGTGGTAACTGTGAAATTAACGGGACTGAATTTGGTATTGACATGTTAATAAAATTGATTCTATGTCTTCAAAGGTAGAAGTAGTTATTGAGAATTTCGTTAGCAATATTTAAACACAACAATTTTATAGCAAATTACTACATGAATATTCCAAAGTATAGCATAGGTAAGCGCCAGAAGATCAAAATCACGTTTCGGATAATTAACTGGTATAAGTTTTGCTAGCAGACTTTGCGGTTAAATTAGTATTATTTGTTTAACCGATAAGTAAGTTTGACTTTCGTTTTTCAAACCAGATAATAATCTAACCTTGCGGAGAATTGGAAATAAACTTGAACTCTGGCCGTGCGGAGTTGCTAGATGGGTGTGTTATGTGCTGTGCTAATACGTAAACAGTTGTCGAAACAAAGGGTATATTAAGAAGGCGATTAAGCATGCGATATAATTAATTACCGACACCTAAACACCTAAATACGTACTTAGTACGGTATGGTTAACTGTTTGAAATATTATTTTATTCCGAACTTACACATTACAAAACGAATTACAAAGTTCTATAAAAATAATACCTATCTATTAAAATATTTAAAAATAAATTTTATCATATTCTTTTATTAAGTACCTAAAGTTATATTAATTTAATTAAAAAAATGCATAAATTTAAATTTATTCGGTAAAGCTTTTTCGTTTAGTTAAGTTATGAATTTCATAAATAAAACTCTAATTGGAAAGTAAAATAACAATTTTGATAAACCATTGAGAGTCAAAGGGCGGATATATCTCTTCCAGCTAATTCCAATTAGCGTTATTTTAAATCTTATAGGTATAATAATAGGCGAGCAGTTTATAGCCGCTGTGCCTTTGGTTTACGAACAAAAGTCGCAGACATAGTTGACCGTGTGGCAAAACAGAAATGGCAATGGGTAAGACATGTGGCGAGACAGGGAAATGAAAGATGGGCACCCGGAATTGCAAAATCGGGAGACCTAAAAAAAGATGGGTGGATGATGTGGTTCCTATCGCGGGAAAAAACTGGTCAAAAACTGCACAAAACAGAAAAAGGTGGAAAACTTTGGAAGAGGCCTACATCCAGCAGTGGACGGACGTCTGACAAACAAGAAGTGTCTTTGGTTAGGTATTTATTTTTATTTATTTAATAGTGTGCCTCTAGCATTAATATTTACACAATCGCCGTATGAATGAATGTTTGTTTTTTTTTACCCATCACGCCGTTTCCCGAAGGGGGTAGGCAGAGAGTACGGATTTCCATTCTTTCCTATCCAAACAAACCTCTTTCGCTTCTTCCAAACGCATAACATTCCGCATACATGCTCTCCTATTTCTTTTGCTCCTGACTTGGCCCTCCTCTAAGACTGAACCGATATGATCGGACCATGTCATTCGAGGTCGACCTCGTCTGCGTGCACCCATTCTTTCAGATTTATATATCCTTTTTGTCATTCTTTCCTCGTTCATTCTCTCTACATGCCCAAACCACCTTAATTTATTAACTTTCATTCTAGTCACTACACTAACATCCACTCCACATTCTTTTCTAATATTCTCATTCCTCACCTTATCAATCAGTCTCTTCCCGCATATCCTACGTAGTGATCTCATTTCCACAGCATTCATTCCAACTTCCATATTTTTCGTCCATGTCCATGTTTCACTCCCATACATCATGGATGGTATCAGGATTGCATTGTGCATCAGCTGTTTGGATTTAAGAGATACGTTCTTATTTCTCATCAGAGGTCTTAGTGCACCGCCAACCCTTCTACCAGCCAGTTTCCTTCTTTCAATCTCCTTTTCACACCTTCCATCTCTGCTAAATAGACTACCTAAATAAACATACTCAACCCCTTGTTCCAAGTTCTCATCATTCACGCATTCACACAACATTGCGTTCTTAAATCTTCTCTTTCAAAAACTGTACGATTATAGTTATTTTTAATCACTACGGACTTACGACTATGCCGTCTGGCTTTGCCGTCTAAATAAAAAGAAGAAAGAAGAAGAGTCTCATCACGTCTCGCGTCTCGTCGTATCCACAATAGTATTTGAATCCGTATAAATGTCTATCCCGCGCCACAATTCTGTCCACTGGACCAATTGCTCAGTGCGAATTCCTTTTAATTTGCTCTACACATACACAACAGTAACAGTAGTAAGAAATTAGTTAGGTCAGAACTATCTTTCACAAATGTTGAGACATATTATGTAGAAAATAATCAAATAAACAGTTTAATTGGAGCAAAATCATTCTTAATTCTGACCTGGTATTGTTTGTTCTTAACTAAAGCTACCAAACTAAGAACACTTTCAATTATTCAGAAACGCGAACAATGAATTAGAGGCGGAGTTGAAACAAAAATAAATGTTAGATACTACTTAGCACCATAACGCTCAGTGCTGGCACGACTAAACACCATTAGGAAAGGAAATTCCTTCTCGATGTGATTATTTATACAAGGAAAATTCATAATACCTAATCTTAAAGACAGCGTATTACATTATTATGAAATTTCAGGATTTTTTCCTTATACATTGTATACAATCTTATTTTGATAACAGTTCGTTTGCATATCTGTATTTTTCCAGGCTTTTGGAGGTTTACCAAAGAAACATGATCAGATTCTCTCGTCAGAATCATCGAAAAATAATCGTTTAAGTCATGACATTCAGATAACATCAAATCGACAAGCTTTTAACAACATAAGCGAATGATATAAAACTTGTCTAAAACGAAAATATGAAGGGCTATTTCCATGGAGTTTCCAAAAACATGCATGTGCGACAAACCAGCTATGTAATGTATAGTACCTAACATAATATTTTCAACCTTCTATCTAGGAAATTTAGGTATTAAAAAGAGCCGCCATTATCCTGGTATCAAATTTGACCATAACTTATTTAGATTAATAGTGGTCGACCAGTGCTCGAAATTCGATCACAGCTTATTTAAATTATAAGTTCGAACATTATAAAGGTGCCATTGTCAAAGACTAAGCGAGCGCTATTTCACTATTTCTTTCCAATACATGGATTCATCAAATTTGAAAAGTTTTTTTACATTATTATTAAGACAAACAATATTAATCAATTCTTAATATTACCACAAATAAGCAAAAGAATATATATGCGTCTGTGTCAATATTAAGAAAAAGAATATATGCGTTGTTACATCGAAATTTGTGTGAGTCTCAAATACATAACTTTACATCAGTGTTTGTAATATTTTTTATTGGTTTAAAAATGTATTTTTATGCAACCCTAATTAAAAAATTGTATATTAGCATTCGCCACTCCCTCTCTAGGTATATGTGCTATATGAAACAAAATGATTTCTGTAATAAGAAAGATAAAATAACAGCCATTTGTTCACAAACAAAGCCGTTAAAATCAAATCACTAATAATTTATGTATGCACCATTTAATATTTAAACAAAGAGAAAACAATAAAGTGTTGCCATATTTGGATCTCGACAACACTTGTATTTTTTTTAAGACTTGCAACACGGTAGTTAAGCCTACGTCCTAACAACATTATAGTAGGAATAATTCTTGCTGGTAGATATTTTAAGCTATCATACAAAGCGAGGTCGAATTCAAAGCCGAAGATGAAACTCAAATGAGAAAGAAACTGATAAATCAATTATTATCCCGTGATTTATAACCCCTATAATACTCTGGTAATCCTTAAGTGTTTAAAATAACAGGTTTTTTGACGACTTGGACGCAATAAAACATAAATCTTTCTAAATATGTCTGTTATTTTTAAGTGGCATTTTTTTATATTTGGCGCATTGCAGATTCATGCGTATTTATATCTGTGGGTTGATTAAAAAAAAATAAACCAGAAACACTACTCTTTATTTTATTTGTGTAAATACATTATCAGAATCTTGTTTTTGTTTGTGAGCATCAAAATGTTATTGCATTCCTTATATTTTTACAGCAATTCCCAATTTTTTTCAGAGTATTACAGGAAGGAATGTGGTATGGAAGTACCCGAGTGT
The DNA here is from genome assembly GCA_963576905.1 of Mystacides longicornis. Classification (NCBI taxonomy): domain Eukaryota; kingdom Metazoa; phylum Arthropoda; class Insecta; order Trichoptera; family Leptoceridae; genus Mystacides; species Mystacides longicornis. The sequence continues at coordinate 10,052,263 of OY756434.1, forward strand.
TACAAGGATAAGATGATTTGGGCGACTGGTGTGTTGTAATAATGGAGTTTAATATGAAAACAAAAACATTATAGGGCTGAAAATAAAATATGTTATAAGGTATGGTCGGCGTAGAATGATGTTAAATGAACAATGCGATCCTGTCTTCAAACAAGGTCAGATATAGCAAAATGGCTGCTTCCAGGTTGGAAATAAAAGAAATAGGGGAGGTTGTATGTATATATGAGAAATGATATGTCGGTGGAAGAAACTAACGAAGTTTGCATGGATAGAAAAGTGTTGAAGTCTGCTCTTTTTACCTACCTCTTTTAAGGGGCAAAGCGTGATGGGTAGTAAAAAGGCGATTCAAGTATTATTCTTCTACGTTCTTCCCTATTCCTCCAGTCCTTAAGAGTTCATCTTAGGAGAAACAGCATGAGTCTCCATATTACTGCTTGAAAGAACTCTTGGTGTGGTCGTTCATTGATTGTATAAAAACGATATTTATTTTAAAGTTATTTTACATCTCAGGACCAATACTAAATTTCTACGTAGATTCATAGTGACAAAAACCTTAAATTAGTTCAAATCATGATACCAGATGGCGTTGAAAACTAACCTCATTTGAAAATTCAATTATTTATCTATGGTTTATTCAGTTTATTGCATTTGATGCACTTTTCAAATTACTTTGCGTACTAATTAAAATGCCTGCTCCTAGTTCACACTTAGAGAAATCTACTACCGTGTAATTGGTAATGTGCAGCGAGGTTTGCGCATTCTTGTCTGGATTCGATTCACAGCAACGGTTGCACAAACGGCCAGGTACTGTACTGTAATAATGGGCAACATAAATACCTACAGTGCAGCCTACAGCCATTACACTCACTACAGTGTCGAGCCTAGCCACATTTGGTGTCGCTGTGGGTGGACTGTATTAATTCAATTAATGTACCGGAGTCAGTTTGTACTAACCCTTTTTCACCCAGTGACATTTATATATATATTTTTTTAATTTTGTATCGTTTTTGCAGGTCTAAAAATAAATTTATGTATAAATACGTGAAGGAAAAAATTTGTGACCATTTTTACGAAAATTGCAAGGACGGAGGAGTATGTAATTTTGCACACTAATAGTTTATATAGAGAAGGAGTGGCGAATGCCAATATTTTCTAAAATTATGCATAAAAATAGATTAAAAATTATTTTGCCTATTTTGACACAAAAAAACAAATGCAACCGTGGGGCTAGTACGAGTTTTATCGCAAGCTTATTGCACGCAAATAAGCGCTCATAAACGTGCAGATAGTGTTCTAAAATCAAACATTCGAATCGTTCGATAATTTTAATATGGAAAATTTTCGAAACTCTTTCGATGATCGTTTCGATATTCGATCATCGAAAACTTATACAACTAGGGGTGCCGATCATTTTGATTTGGTTGAAAAAGGGTTAACAAAATAATATGTAGCAGCGTAGAAAGAGTAATAATATGTCGATACACACTTGGTGAAATTTGACAATGTGCCTTTACAAAATCGATAGGTCGAGGACAACGCTATAATATTATTAAATTAGTATTGTGAACAGTAAGATTTTGTAATAACCAAGTACTACTCTAAAAAATAAGAATAAGGTAAGATTGAAATACGTGGGTGAGATCTTAACGTACCTATACTTTTGTAAGTCTGTAAGATGTTGTTTGTAGGAATCTTGCTGTCGCTGTGTATTCATAAACGAAATTTGCAGATTACACAAATCTCTTCCTCTGCTGTATTCCACAGCCGGATGATGGCCTGATACTTCGTACAGTATGACAATTTTTTGAACATTGGAACATTGGAAGCCGCTGTCTAATAGATATAGCATTACTATTCATGCATGAAGGCAATTTGTGGGTCAGATCAAAATCAATCATAGATAAAACTCAAGAATCGTGACTACAAACTTCCTTCTTCGCTTCTTGCCTTTCGGTTTCTACAAACTTCCAAGTTTTTTTTATGAAAATATTGCTATGGTTATGTTCCGTAACCGCTTACGACCGTCTTTTACTGCTGTTTTGAAAGCTGTCTCTTGTAGTATACCTACCCGTAATTATTAAAGGTTTATATCTAACAGTCTATCATTTTTGTCTCTTATTTCTATAATTTTGTAACTGAGCGATTGAGCGCAGTGGAGAGCTTTTGCTACCTCCTAAAGGTTCCTAATGCGTCAAAGGAGTGCGTCTTTCTTAAACTGGAACCCTTGAAGTGGATAAATCTCCATTACTAACCCTTGTAAGGAATTAAATCTTTTGACAAAAATATTATGAAGAACCATGCATTCAATTACATATTTCAAAATATTTCAAGCATTTCTTACGAAATCATAAAACATTAAATTTATAGGAGAATAAAAAACTAAAAAAAAACAAACAAAAAAACTAACATTAAACTAACTAAACTCGTGTTTTTTATAAGACTAGCTCAACCGTCGAACTTCGTAACGCCTTAAAAGTAAGAACCCATAATCGTTGTGTTAAATCCACATACTTCCTATAAGAACCCATAATCGTTGTGTTAAATCCACAGACTTCCACACAATAACCTAGAATCCCGACTCACGTTCAAAAGTGAAACCCAAATATTGCAACTTTTTACAGTTTGGTTCCCAAAAGTACGTGTTACGGCGTATATTTACTTGGTTTTTTTTTCTGGTGTTCTTTTATAAAAATCGTATTTTTACTATAGAACTCTTTGATTTTTACTTTGAAATAAGAGCAATTTGATCATTCTTAAGTTTCTTTATAAATGTTAACAATATTTTTTACATTCCGTTTTGACTACCGTACTGTCAATATAGCCGGCCAACGCGGCTTCAATTTTTCACTATGAAAAGATATAGGAGTACTCCATTTCGGTAGTTATATATAAAAATATATGGTAAAATCAATCTTCTTCTTCGACCATGTCCGCTCCCTAGTTGGAGCATATGGACTCCACAAGTCCTCGCCACGCCACCCTGTCCCCTGCGGTCCTCACCGCCTCGTCCCAGCCGGTTCCAGCACCCCGGAGATCAGCCTCGTACAGTCTCCTGATTGTTTGGAGGGGCCTACCGCGCCTTCTGTTACCTTCAGGGTGGTAGTCGAGGCTCAGGCGCGTGATGTCATCCGTAGGCTTCCTCAAGACGTGGCCCAGCCAGGTCAGTCGGCGGGACCTTATGGTAGAGGTGACGAATGGCTGACCCGTCAGGTCTCTGATGGCTGTGTTTGGGATGAAATCGTGCCACCGGACACCCAGCATTCTTCGGAGGCACTTGCTCTCGAATCCTGCGATACGTGTATTTTGAGCACAGGTTGGGTGCCAGGTTTCACAACCATACAGTAAAACGGGCAGAACACAGGCAGTGTACAGGCGGACCTTTGTCTTTATACTGAACGCATTCGACCTCCAAACCTTCCCAAGTTTACTGAATGCCGCTCCAGCCAATGCCAAGCGGATGGAAAGCTCCCTATTCATGGTACCATCTTTTTCAATGTGGACACCGAGATATTTGAAATACTGCACGTCCTCCACGGGCTGGCCATTCAGTGTTAGCTGTGTGCCCTCGTCTGTTATGCTATTGTTTTTCATGCACACAGTTTTTGAGATGTTAATGTTCAGACCCACAGTAGCCGACTGCTCCTGAAGACATTCTAGTGCAGAGGTCAGGTTTGTCACGCTTGTCTCTAACAGAACTGCGTCGTCAGCGTATTCCAGATCGCAGAGTCGGGTGCTCGATTGGATCTCAATCCCCCCGCTATTTGTTGTGGATAATCTCAGTACAAAATCCATAAGGACTACAAAAAGGAAAGGTGCCAGCACACAGCCCTGACGGACTCCCGTTGTGACAGGAAACTTTTCAGTAGTCGTGGCTGCCAGTCGTACCCTCGATTGGCTGTTGAGATGAAGTGCTTTAATAAGACCGATTATCTTAGGTGGGATTCCATAGATCTCCAGCACGCTCCATAAGGTTGGCCTATGGGGGCTATCGAAGGCCTTCTCATAATCCACGAAACAACACGCGATTGGGCTATTGTACTCGTTGGCCTGCTGTAGAAGACATCTCATATTGTGTATATGGTCAGAACAGGATTTTCCGGGAAGAAAGCCTGCTTGGTTTTGTCTAAGAGTTTTCATAATTGGTTGGCGGATACGTTCGAGAAGAATGTGAGCCAACACCTTCCCAGGAACGCTAAGCAGAGTTATGCCTCTGTAGTTATTGCAGTTTGTCTTGTCTCCCTTTTTGTGCAGCGTGACTATTTCTCCGTCGACCCAATCCTGAGGACAAACTTCCTCATTCCATACCCGTGCGATCAGATTATGAAGCATTGGCCCTGTTATTTCATCACAACACTTGAGAAATTCGGGATGTATCTGATCTTCTCCCGGGGATTTTCGATTTTTAAGTTTCTTAATGGAAACAGATATTTCGCTCAGACTAGGTGGGTCTATGTTGACTGGCTCTAGCTGTGGAAGATTGAGGTTTATCGCAGCTTGTGCAGGTTCAAAAGGCTGTGATGGGGGTGGTCGATTAAGGAGATTATGAAAATATTCTCGCCATACCTCCCCAGCGCCTTCTGAGTCAGTAATTAAATTGCCATTTGTGTTTCGAACTGCATCAGAAATTTGTGTTTTTTCTCCGCATATTTGTCGCGTGATTTTAAAAAGTTCTGCTGTGTCGTTGCGCTGCGCTGCGTCCTCTGCTTCGTGGATTTGTGAGTCTAGATGTCGCCGTTTGTCGAGCCTTGAAGATCTCTTCACTTCCCTGTCTTTCATGCGGTATTGATGCCTGTAAAGATCCAGTAATATGGGATCTGAGCATGAGTCGCGCAGTTCTTTGATTTTTGCCCGCTCTTCAATTATTCCCCATGTGTGAGATGACATCCAGATAGGTCGATTAGAAGGTCTTTGGCCAAGTATTTCTGAAGCGGCTGTTGTGATAGAGTGTTTTATAGCCTTCCATGATTCCTCAACAGTGGGCGCTGCCTGAGACTCGTTGAGTGCTCTAGTTTCGTTGTACTTATCTTGTATGCATTGACTAAGCTCACGTTGAACTTCGGCATTTCTCAGTTTTTCGATGTCGCATTTGTGGGTTGTCCGTTTAATGAATTGTTTCCTGAGTGATAGACGTATCTTGCCTACTAACAACTCATGGTCACTATATAAATCAGCTCCACGTTGAGTGCGAACATCCAGGAGTTCCCATCTGCGGTTTAGACTATAGAGGAAATGATCTATTTGTGCCCGTGTCGTTCCACTAGGGGATGTCCAGGTATATTTGTGGATGTCTTTATGGGGAAATATTGATCCACCTATAACAAGCCGGTGCATTACTGCCAGCTCCAAAAGTCTCTCGCCATTGTCATTTGTCACTGATCCGAGACTATGGTTCCCCACAATATTCAGAGGCAGTGTCTGGTTATTTCCAACTCTGGCGTTGAAGTCACCCAGCACCAGTATCCTTTCACGTCTTGGGACGGCAGCGACTGCAGCATGGAGAGTTTCATAGAATAGGTCTTTGGTTCTTTCGTCGGCAATTTCGGTTGGTGCATAGGCCTGAAAAATGGTAATTGAGCTCTGAGAGGAGCGAAGGGTGGCAGAGATGATTCTTTCCGATATTGGCTGCCACTTGATGAGGCTCTTGCCGGCAGAGGGAGACAGCAAAATCGCGACACCATAATGGTGCCTCTCTTCCTGTCCAGAATATAGACATGTGAAGCCATCAATAAGCTTTCTCCCGCTTCCTTTCCATCTGACCTCACTCAATCCCATTACATGAAGGCCATATTTTTTCATAATATATGTGGCGTGCAGGTCCTTACCAGTTGTACGCAGCGTTCTAACATTATATGTTCCGATTTTGAGGGTTGTTTTATTAGTTAATAAATTCTTAGAGTCGTTGTCCTTTTTCGGTCCAGTTTCGTTCCGTGTGGTATCATTTGAGTTTCCGAGGCTCTGTTGTGGAGTTTGTGTAATCGATGTGTTTTTAAGGTGGCAGAGTGATTAGCCCTGTGCACCCGAGGCCTGGGGATAGTCCCTGTGGTCGGCTCAACCAGGTTTTCTGTCGGGGTTTCCCTTCCCTTAGCCGAGTGGGTTCCGGTTTTATGGCGCCGGAGGCTCGCCATTCGCCCTCTCTCTGTCTGCTATGACCCTGATGTTGGATGGAAAACGGGTAGGTCACATTGCCCGGGGTTTGCGGGGGTTCACAATGGACCACTCGAGGACGCCAGAGAGTCGGACTTGTTGGCAGTGTAGCAGCTGTTCGTCTACATGAGCGTGTCATGGCATTTTTTAGGTACTTCCCATCGGCATGAGAGAGTCCCGCCAGGCTCTAGCCAACCGTTTAAACCCCAAAAATCAATAGCTGAATTAAATTCTGTTTTTAAACAAGTTAACGGAGTACATCGGGGATTAAATGAAATAGCATAATACCCCCGACCACCATATTCATAATAGAAAATGGTAGGTTAGATATACTTTGAAACCAAATTTTTTTATTATAAAAATAGAATAAAAATCTGTATGGAGACACCCCAATCACCTTGCGATATGAAATAATATACAGTAGGTAACAACCTATTTAAATATCTACCAAAAATAAATTAAATTCATAAAAGTCGGTCGAAACGTTTCGGAGGAGTTAGATAACAAACACCGCAACAAAAAGTGATCTCTTACCGAGACACTCATTACAAATAATTTATTGTAAATATATATAGAATGTGAAGTGGTACGGGCATTAGGCATGGCCCTAAATGGTTTCCATTCAATGTCTTGGGAGTGATTAAAAATCAACATCAATTTGATGCACTTCAGTCTGTATCTGTGTACCTACAGACAAGATGTTGTGTATCTACAGACGCGCTGAGTGCTACGTAATCTGCACTTGTGTTTTTTTAAGTGTTTATTCGAAATATAAACACGCATCGTCCAGGCTATAATCGTATCAAAACATTAAAAAAAATCTAAAACAAACTTGACAATCTATCTATATTTACATAAAACAAAATTGAATGAAATATCTTGACTGACTCAAACGTAACACAACGACAAAATGTTTATATAGGACAAACAATCGTGTAAACTTTTAGGATGTTAAGACTGCCTTGTTTTGTTTGATGAAAATTTTATTATACGATAAAAGGTTATTCAAACGATTGATATTGTTAAGATAAAATAAGAAAAGTGCAAACTCACCCATTTCTGCAACCCTTCGCCTCCTCCTAACGGGCACTTTCCTCACCGCGGCTCCATGAAAGTTCTCCAACTCACTCCCCAACTCCTGGGAAATATGCTGCCTGGCAAACTTAATCATGGGTTCTCTGGTTTGTTCGTTGAAGATCCGCGACAGTTCCGCGTTTATATAACCCGGTTTTAACGAAGCCGCCGCTGTTAACTGGTCTGTGAAGGATTTGATTCCTTCTTTGAACCTAGCCTGTATTTCTTCGTTGAGCAACTCAATGGCATCTTTATGTTTGGACGGCGATGGTTTCACGTCACAACTTGGACTAACATTAGGTTTACCACCATCCTCATCAGTCTTATTTATCGGAGTGGTATTGAGATTGCTTCCCACTTCGGCCGACCCACTCAACACACCGCCAGTACTGTCGTTGCTAGTTATTGTTATTTCATCCAACTTAAAAGATTTATTGTCGCTAATAGACGTAACGATTTTATTAGTTTTGTTTGTCTGTGTGACATTGTTTTTATTATTTTTATTTTGTTTCTTTCTGTTATTGTTACCTTGAACACGCGTCGCTGTCAACTCGTTCACGGTTTCGCACACACTGTCACCACTATTAACACCAACATCATTTTTAGTATCGCTTGGATTATCTACGTTCGGCTTTGCCGATTCATCCACAATAGGCGTTGTGTTTCCATCATTTGGTTTTTCTTCCACTGATGCTTCCCTTTTGACTTCTTGATCTTTTATGGGCGAGTTATAAGTGGAAGGATGTGATAATGTCCTTTTGAGATTGTTTTTACGGTTGTGTTTAGGTTTGGCCGAACCTTCTGATAGAGATCTTTTGCATTCTGGTTTGTTAGAAGTGTCTTGGTTGGGCTTGCTGCTTGCATGATTAGAGGCTGTAGAGTTGGACGGCGATAACGATTTCTTTCGAGAGTTCCGTCGTTTGGTTTTTTTCGCTTTGCCCTGCCCATCTTTGTTTTGGTTCTGCATTTCGGACTGTTAGTTCAATCGTTTCGTTTTTATCAATTTTCACGGCATCGTTTCCATATCGTGTCGTTTCTTCCTTCAATTCTTAAAAGGAGTCGAATGCGGTCGCTTAGAAACCTGCAAATAAAAGAAAAACATATTTAATACGCAGAATAATATGAGGATTCGCTCCGTATGGGTTGCTTTATGTCACGTGGTAGACAGGAAATGAAAATGTGAATACTTTTAAAATACTTTGTTGTCATATTGCTTGGAATAGAAAAGTCTGAAATTGAAAACATGCATTGTTACTTATCCATCTTTTGAGGAGACAATAATGGCATTTAATTTCAGATTGTTTATAGCACATTTTACTTGCCAAATGTCATGAATATTTAGCCCAGAAAAAAATCAGGAGAGAAGGAAACACTTTTACAAGATCGTCATGAGGTGAATCATCAATGAGATTAATACGAAGGGTTGACCACTGCAAATTATACTCGAAAATGGTTATTATCTCTTCGAAAAAATCTAATACAGCGAGTACTGTTAGTATTTCATTATTATGTTGATTCTTTTAAAAGATATGTAATTGCAAACAGCGCGCATATTCTCCGCCAATTATTGCATTATGCAACCTTAAAACACGCGACCTACAGTTTTCGATACGCCGATATGAAACTATTATAAAAAAATCCTCTTAAACTTTACAGATTCACGCTATGTTAACATTTCAAGACAAAAAAACTCATACGACAATTTCCGCATCATTGAACACCCAGTACTAGCTGATATCAGACGCATTCCCGCCACATAATAAAAATACATTCGATTGTTATCGAATGTAGTAATATACAAGATAAGAGACAAACAGTTCACGTTTTTTATAAGTATAGAACATTTTACGTTATTGTATAGAACCAATACGTCAGCACCAGCAAGTTGGGAACTTGATAAAAGGAGGAAGTTTTATAGACCACGTGACCTCCGCCATTTTTAAATATGCCGTTACTGCTGTGTGTTGTTGTTTATACTGAAAATCTTGTAGTGCTGTATTTTAATTGTGTTTTCTTAATAAAACACGAATAATATAGTTAATTGTGCGCCTCCAAATTATTTAGTTCCATAGCAATGGCTTACGACTATTAAAAATGTCGGCCATCCGTTTGACAGCTCCGTATATGAATCTTTTTGCGGTACTTAATCTTCTAGGTAGCTAAACAGCGAGACACAGGTTTCGTTAAAGATAAGGATTGTTGGGAGTGTTCGTATAGGGACAGAATTGGAAACACTTTAATTAGAGCAATGACAGGCTTGTGTATATAGGGAAAGAGGGAATGTTGAAATTGCGATGGGACGGCCATGTCACCAGCTTAGATGATAAATGGGCAAAACAAGCCCTAGGGCAAGAATTAGTACTAAAACTCCTGGTCATCTCAAACTACATCAAAGGGAGAGCAGTTGATGTAGGTTATTATAAAGGACCGGATTATGGAGAAGATTGGAGAGGTTATGTCCAAGAGTGAACGTCTGTGAGCTAAAAATAAATTGTCCACGGTACGAAAATATGAAACGAATGGGACGAACAAAAAAATATTTTTATATATAAGATACAAGTTGAACCGTCGAACTTCGTCCCGTTTCAGAATCAATAATCTTTCATTTAATTTTATTAAGTTAACACACTATATTATTATCGACATCTTCTGGGATAAGGTACACGAAAGAGCACCTTTGTATTCATAACTCGCTTTCCCGACAGACGTTGTCCGGAAGTCCTTTATGTACTTTAAAATATATTGATTTCATATTTGTAATTTATACAAAATTATTTCTGAAAATTATTTCTGAAACGAAATTCTATAAAAAATCTGCGTGCCAATTGCATTATGTAATTTTTCACAGATGGCGTTGTTATTAGTAAATCCGTTCCATACTAACTGTAATATTATATTTTATATTATTTGCTATCCGTTTATCGAGTTTTTAATCATTATTATGTTATTCGGAGCAGAGAAGGGTCCAATAAACCAAGCATCACAAAAATCTGTTAAGCCGATCTCGAGTTAAAAGTGCACCAACTCGACTTTCTTTTATATTAAAGATATTAGAAAATGGAAGGGTGGGGAAAAAGGTACAATTTGAAGTTATAGATTATTTTTTATGCCAAATAAAAAAGATATTGTCACAAAATGGGAAAAAATTTCTGGACAGGATTCTAATCACATAGCGGTATGAAATATACTAGTTACAGACATCAACGCACGGTTGAACAAACATCTTTTATGTTTTATATATTGGTATAATAATAACTATAGATGTTTACAAATAAGAAGGTATTTATATAGCTAAATGCAGGTAATAATTAGGTAATTAAATTCTAAGTCTGACAATAACATAGGAAGTTATATAAGAGTCTGAACTGCATGAAATCGTGTATAATGTTGAGCCGAATATTATACATACGAGTACCGACATACACATCAAGTCGAGTTTTGCTATGTATGTAAATAAGTAGTAATTACACATACAATACCTAACCTAAAAGCTATATTTTCATAATAACAAGTATGTACATGCTTAAGTGTTTTGATATACCTAAACTTAACAATATCTCTTTAGAAAATATGTCAATTCTTTCACTACACGAAGAATTAGCCTGAGTAGTTTGGAACCCACGGTGAGAGAGGCGCCTGGGGAGACCTTTTATATTTTTATAGGGTCACTAGAGGTCCGCCCCGGCTTCGCACGGGTAGATAGGTACCTACTTAAAAATAATTTTGTTTTCATACAGATTCCTAACTTTTTCAAAATATTTTATAGCCTTAATATAGCATTCTAATGGTAAAAAAAATTAAATCGGTCCGTTATATGTTGTCCCAATTCAATATCGTAATCAATCATGGACATAGATATTTTTTGTCCTTGTATACTATAAAAAAAAAACAAAAATTTGACAAAGACTATTTTTCCCCTTATCAGTTGAAATGGGAGCAAAAAACGCAAAAACTAAAAACATTAATTAAAACAGAAATATAGTATCTAGAAAGACCCTGTTTTCATCTAAACCTAAACCATCCTTGGGTAACCCTCGACATCTCCAATTTTTTTCATCGAAATCCGTCCTGTAATAAAGGAGGAGTTAGGTAACAAAGAAAACGGCTAGATTTTTATAGATAAGACAAGATGTAGTTGGTGGAGAATCGGAGTTAGTCGAGGGAGCTGGCTTATGATCTTAATTTTGACAATCACGATCCTCAGAACTGCAGGACGAAGAAGAGGTGAATGGCATTATAGAAACGAAAGGTTGTCATGAAATCTTAATGAAATTCGGCATCATTAAAATCTTAAAATAAGCTGTGGAATCACATTATAAAGCAGATGTCTCACGGATCGAAATTGTACCTATATATTGTAATTAAATTTAAATTAAATTAAATTGAAGTTATCATCGAGAAAAATATTTTTTAATGTAAGTTACTATTATATTTTGTCGAAAGGTTTCGCTTTGTACATTCTATCTTCAATTGTTTCTGCTTCCAGCGATAAAAAAAGAATAATCATGCTTCAATTAAATGTAATATATCAAATCTGCATTTCAAAGCACAATTGTTGTGTATGTATTTCAGATTTGAAACAATTCTAATGAAACATTACAATTGTTATTTCGATTGGAACAATTAAAAACAATCGGCATTGTTAGATTCGAATACAATTTATCTGCTATCACAAAATCTCTAAACTAAATATATTCACATTGAAAATATGGATAATTCAGAAATAGATAATATAAAAGGGTCATATTATGATTTTAAATTATATGTACCTAACTGTAGTTTGAATTAAAGCACAGACACAAAAAAGACATTGAAAAAAATGCCTCACATATGGGAATAATATAATATTATTATACGATTCTTTTTCTGAGATGACTCTTGTTGTAATTACTCGAGTATAAGGAATAGGAGAAAAAGTATGCTTAACAGTAGGTACCTACATATTATGTTGTTGGATAAAGTGTTTTTTTTTTATATGAAAGAAGTTAGGTCCGTACACTGCCTAACTCCTCACAGGCAGAGTGTACGGACATTTAAAATTCGAACATCAGTATCAACGAATTGTTTGTTAGAGTCATTAATTGTTGCATAATATTCCTCACAGCAACGGCGTGATAGATAAAAAAACACATCGTATTCACATATCTCGTTGGTTTCAAAAACATAATAAGGTCATTTTGTACCCATAACGCCGTATCCCGGAGGCGTTAGGCAGAGAGTACGCATTTCAATTCATTCCTATCCATAGATACCTCTTTCGCTTCATTCAAGAGAATAACGTTTTGCATATATTGTTACCTATTCATTTTACTCCTGACTTGGCCAACCTTTAAAGCGGCACCGATTTGATCACTGATCAGCCCACGTCGATCTAGTTCAGCCACGTCTCCGTGCACCCAGATTTATAGATCCTTTTTGTCGTTCTCTCTCTCCATACCTAATAAAGTCTCAAAATACTCTATTTCGATTTGATAGTTTGTGGAGTTGAGCAATATAAAATGTATATTCAATACCCATTGACTAGGTTAGTAAATTTGCTATTAAGCAATAAATCAATAGATTCAAGTAAGAAACGACGAAAGACTCGGTCTGACAGGTTTTTAAAGTTCTTTTAGTGTTGACAAATGTTACAATCAATCACTACGCCCATTTGCCTTGAAGCAGTTTAGCGGAAATACTGCTGCAAATACAGCTGATACAGTTTTATTTATAGTATATCAACTACACACGTATAAAAATGTTTAATAGAAAAACCCCCTAAAAACATATTAAGAAATTAAATATATATAATATACCTAAGTACTACGAAAAGTAGGAGTATTCATAAAATGTTCTTAATACGATTTAGTTCTGATCTTATTCAAATCTTACCCCACTTCGACACAATTTAACTAAAATAAAATATTTTTCGAGAATCACTTAGGTATGCTTAATCACTAAAACTGGCATAAAATTACAACGGAATATAGAAATTGATGATTTTGTAAGTTGTTTTGTACAAGAAGTTTTTGAAAAATGTGATATTTTTTTAAGATTGAATTATTTGAATTAGATTGTATTAAAACCGTTTCATGAATACCCCTGCTGGTAAATATTTTAATTGAAGTTTAAAAGGGTGTCTCGTATGTTAATTATGGAATTTTTTTTTTAAATGAATCTGTGCTCACTCAAACTGAACACAAATACATTTTTTGACTTTGAAAAGAAAAAGTGAGAATAAATTTTCAAGGAATATGCAAGAAAATTAATCTCAAAATAAGAATAAAGGAGTGGATCTATATCCAACCCACTCCTTTATTCTATAGATTGGTGGTAAAAAAGGTATTGTCTAGGAGTCCATTTTGCAAGGCTCAAGGATAATGGGTGGGCTTATCACAATTATATGGCAAAGAAGAATAAGATGAAAACAAGAATAAGAAGAGAGAGATCAAAAGAGGAATTGTATTGTACAAAAAACATCCAATCGACACAATGAAAGATGGAAAGAATTATGTTAAACATTAGTCTGAGAGACAGGAAGCGAAAAAATGGATTATGGAGAAAGGACCAATGTTACCGATAGCGTCTCTAAAATGGAACTGATCCGGACATATAATAAGGAAAACAGATGACACACGGATCAAGGAAACCCTGCAGCCTGGAGTGAAAGACCAAAAAACAGGTCATAGAAACCTAGGTAGACTACAGCTGAGGGGGTTGGAGGAATTTAGGAGAGTGGCCGGCAATCAATGGCACAGAATAGCAAGATACAGAGAACCGAGGAAGTCGAGAAGGGAGGCCTATGTCCAATTCAGGACGAGTGAAGGCTGATGATGATGAAAAAAGGAAACATTTAGTCCTGAGGTTTTATCAGAAACCTACCGAAGTTTCGTAACTAACAAATTTCTCATATTTAGGCGCTTTCTTAACGCTTTCATCTTCAGGTGATTTTACAATACAAAGTTAACTCTAGCTAATAGGGATCCAATTGTTCACGGAGTTTTATACTCATAAATAACGCTTATTTAAATATATTACAAAAAATATTATTCGTTTTTTTTTTACCACAGTCAAAACAGAGTTAAAAAATAATACAAAGAGAAAGGTCTAATCTTGTTAAGGTCACAAATAATAACAATTGAAGATTGTACATAGTTAAAATAAATTTAAAAACAAATAGATGAACAAGCGTTGATAATCTCCGTATAATAGGATTAATTTACAAAGACACCAGACAATAAGATCCGACAAATAACTGATGATTAGCCTTAAATAAAATAACAATAATAAGAGTTTACAAGGGAAAAAGTGTTAATCTTTCAATAAATCTTTAATAACTAGTATTAACACTAATACAAATAGTGGAAAATGATTGAGTAGAAAGATTAATTTGCGAGATAGCACAATTCGTCTTGATGAATTTGACGAAACGAGAAAGTATTTGAAATTATTCGTCAAGTTTGATGAGCATCAGATTTGGACTTAATTGTGAGAAACTAAAAATAATTGAAATGAAGAATTAAAATGATTTTATCATTTGAAAATAATTTAATGAATAAATAACCAAATTATAAAGCTTAGATTTAGGCGATTTTTTGTAGTGAGATTTCTAATATACATATCTAATTAGTGATGAAAATTATCATATTTGGTAGAAATATTTTTACAAGATAAACCCCGTCACAATACCCAGTAGGTAATGAATATTATTCTGAAATGAAAAACAGACGATTGAGTTGCGTCCTATCAATTTTTTTTGAGACTATTGTCATTTCTGTATCTGAAAACGTTTTATCCAATACATTCGCTACGTAACTACTGGCAACCGATTAAGTTCTAAGCAAGAGCTTCTTGCGTTGAGTTGGAACGTGAATTTGAGAATACGAGTCAATTATGATATAGTATTCATCTTTAATTGTCGATTCGCTAAGAGATGTACAATTGAGGTGGTTGGTAGTCCGCAGTGGTATCAATCGGCGACTTTCGTACGTACGGCGTATTGGAGGTCGTAGGTTCAAATCCCGGCCATGCCGACCATTTCCGCTTTCACGACACAAGCCTTTGCTTAGTGTGAAAGTTGTCGATAGTGTATTTGTGTTTACTTCGAGTGAGCACAGATTCATTTAAAAAAAATGATTAAAATAGAAGCATAAAGTCCGGATATGGCAAATCTATAATATAAAAGAAAGTAGGGTAAGTGCGAACACTTCTTATAACTCGAGATCGGCTGAACAGATTTTTATGATGCTTGGTTTATTGGATGGTTCTTTGCTCCAGATAACAGAATAATTATTAATAAATCGAAAAATGGATAGCAAATAATATATGATATTAAACTTAGTATGGAACGGATTTCCTGTGACGCCAACGCCATCCGTGAAAAATTCCGTAATAAAAAAAAATTATTTACTTGTCAACCATTGAGTTTCTAAACATTGGTACGCAGGTTTTTGATAAAATTTCTTTCAAGCTTTCAGGACAATGTCTGTCGGCAAAGCTATTAGGTAATCTTAATCTTAATATATATAAAACTCGTGTCACAATGTTTGTCCTCAATGGACTCCTAAACCACTTAACCGATTATAATAAAATTCGCACACCATGTGCAGTTCGATCCAACTTGAGAGATAGGATAGTTTAAATCTCAAATTATAGTCGCAATTTTAATTTATTGCTAATTATTTGTCTGTTATTATTTGACAGTCACAATTATCTGTTAACTCCAAATGATTCTAACAGATGTCGATACCTTTCGACTGGGTTGAGTAAGTAATCAATAGATGGCGCTGCTATGGTAAATCTACGAACGTGTCATATAAGCTACATTTTAACAGCATAATTACCACGTGTTGTTGACGCTATAAATTTAATTAAATTTATAGTATGCTATAAAATATTTTGAAAAAGTTAGGGATCTGTATGAAAACTAAATTATTTTTAAGTATCTATCTACCCGTGCGAAGCTGGGGCGGACCTCTAGTATATTATATTTTCTTCTTGGTTAAATAGACAGGATATATTCATATAATAAAAATGGATATATTCATTATTCATATCCTGGCGCCAAATACATGACAGCAGTCGCAGTCTTTAAATTTGGTAGCTCGCTTGTTCTCAATAATTTCCAACTCTTTTCTCTATATTTCATTAATTATTATAGCATCTAGTTGTTGTATATATGAGATTTTTCGACATGTTAAACATGTTGAGAATTCTAATGATTAAGAGTTTCGGAGACTTAAACATTACAACCTAATGGCGAACATTGTTAACGTTAAGTGATCACACTGAGCCAGCCTTCGAAATAACAGTAGAAGGTCGTAAGCCCGTAGTGGTTTATTCCATTTAAAAATCGAACATCAGTAATGTATTGTTAGAGTCAATAGTTGTTACATATTCTTTAAAGCCTAAATAATATGTAGTCTTGTTGGTACTGGCTCTTAGCAGAGTCGATTAAAGTACAACAATTTTTATTTATTTGACAACCATTGAGTTTCAAAACATTGGTTCGCAGCTTTTTTGATAGAATTTCTTTCAAGCTTTCCGAACTACAGGACGACGTCTGTTGGCAAAGCTAGTAAGTATTATAATATATTTTCTTCGTTGTTAAAGAGACACAGTTCATGATAATATTATTAAAAGTTATTACACAACAAATAATGTTATAATTGAGAGAGGGTTCAATTCTCACAGACTGATGAGAAAACTTAGAACAACGGCTGCGTAATGACTGCACTTAACACAGATTCTACGTAAAAGGCAACAAAATGAAACAATTAAAACATTTTTCATATCGTATTGTCTTTTAAAGATCAAGTTTAAGGCGCAGATAGCCTACTAACAAATCCCCCACTGTCTCTTTAATATAATTGCATTGTTTATGAATCATTGTGATTCTAGATAATTTCGTATGAATTGTTTCATAGGTACATCAACTTATTAATTTACTGTATGAACTTACACATTTTTTTTTAGTTAACGCCAATCTAATATTTTTTTGCAGAAAAACATTTTTTTTAAGACCAAATACATGACGATGTCAAGAACTAAGAGAGCAGGTTGGATGAAGCTTGACAATCGATGAATCTCCAAATGAACCAGGTGACTTAATTTCAATACTTGGGCGCCATAGTAAACTCTACGCTGAAGTTTTAGAGCAATCTCAAAAGGGTGCAGCAATTTCTACATGCTTAAAACATTTCATGTAGAAAAATAATCATATGAACATCCCAAAAAAGGTCAGAATATACACATAAGACTTGTATATTTTAGCTGTGGAATTGAGTCCAGAGCCGAGATCGTCAGAACCAAAAGCTTTTTTCGCACCAGCAAAATGAATGTAATCAGAAATATCTCTGGCAAAACCCTTCGTGACAGAGAATGGAATACGTAAATCCGAAGGGTATGCGAAGTTGAAGACACTGTCAGAGAGGACGATAGAGAAGAAATTTCCGGAGTGAGGAAGTATCCAGAATGGCGGACAACACAAGAGCTGTAAGGGGAACTAGAGATGGCATTCCCTAATCTGGCAGACTTCCATGACATCCAACCAAAAGATGGGAGTATATTTTGGAGTTCAAAACACCAGAGACTAACACAACAGAAATAAAATAGACCAACAAACAGGCCTGGTAAAAGTGCTTTCTTGACTATCAGTACAGAAGGCCTATCACATCGCATCGGATTAATTTCATACCCTCCATTTCAAGCTTCTAGCACTAAGATCAAATTGGAGGAACAAATACACGAGGACCGTTAAAAATGAAATCTATGAAACGCGAGTTCGACCAATATAGCCACTTATGGAACTGAGGCAAGGGAAGATATCTCCAGGACGAAAATTCGGCTACAAACTTGTAAAATGAAAACTCACTGATCTAAAACCAGAAACACGTTGGATGACCGCGTAAGATATGTTGATATCCGAAAAACGTGTAAGACAGAAGACATAATGATGTCGGGATGAAAACGAAGGCGAAACTGAAATGAACATGTAAACAGGATGTCAGATGACAGACTTTCGCGTATCGTTCATTACGGAAACTACGAAGGACGCAGACTCCCAAAGAGGTGGAGAGACAGCTGACAGTCGACATCACAGGAGGAACATGCGCAAACAGATCCCCAGGATATATAGAAAGAAAAAGAACAAGAAAATTATTTTGAAAACCATTGTCATTATTTGTATTTCGAAGACAAAAATCTACATTAACATCCATATTATTTTAGCATCCATACTTTACATAGAGCAAGCTTGTGCATTCACTTGCGTAATGAAAATTAAATGGTCAAGGACATAGTCAACAACTTATTTCAATTAGGTACTTCTAATTATAATAAAATAAGATGTATCAAAACGTAAACAAATAAACCTGTCAAGTACATTTTTTATACGTTAAGTGTCTTAATTGTAAATTTTTTACCTAAGACAACTTAATTACTAGCACTTAATTGGACTATTCAATTAAGTAGACTAAAATGTAGATCACGTCCAAGCGGTTAATTGGAAGATAATAATATTGTTGACGCTAATATTTTTTACGTAATTACGCCGCTGATTAGCTAGTTATTTCATGTAGCAAATTAATAATAATTATTAATTATTATATTTTGTCCATTAGTTCGCATCCATCTGGGAGACCGATTAGAGAAAAACCTAGGTGTTGAAATTAGAATGGATGAAGTTTACATTGATTGATTGATTAGATTCTATACGAAATTGGCGATTCTCATTATTTAAACCAGTACTTCATTATTTATATAGCTTTTGTCTATCATATTAAAAGAAATCACAGTAAGGCATTATCTATATAGGAAGTGAAAGAAAAACTTTGTGACCATTTTTATAAAAATTGCGCGGACGGATGAGTATGAAATTTCGCACACTTATAAATAGTTTATATAGAGAAGTGGTGGCGAATGGTAATATTTTTTTTAATATTGCATAAAAATAGAATAAATCAATAAAAAAACACAAGAAACACTACAGTAATGTTATGTATTTGAGATTTATTAATTAAATAACCTCTCCAGACAGCTTGAAGCTGGTATAAGGAGAAATACAATGCTTACATAGATAATTACAATTAATCAAGTACAAATACAAAAAGATCAGAATGAATTAAACAAATCTAAGAAAAGTCAAACACTGTGCTGTATCTAGCAAAAGCATGCACGCAATTGAATTAAGGAAAATAATAATAATAATAAGAGATTCACACACACTTCGATTTATTTGACATTGACACAGACGCATATATTATTTGTATTATTCGGGGTCAAATTGAGAATAGATTAAACTTGTTTGTCTTTAACAGTAATATAATAAATTTTGTGTAGTGTAGCACAGGTACAATTTTCACAGCCGTACATTTTGATGATAACAATTTCTAGAAGTTTATTTGTCACGAAATCTTCAATTGGCTGAAGGTGTTCGGTTCTAAACTGTTTCAAGTAATATTTCTTCTGCACATCCCGTTTGCGATCAAACGATTTGTATTGATTGCGAGAAATCGCTCCAAGCCCAAGATCCGCCGGTCATATAAATCATAGACAAGATAGAACAATATTATTCAGATAATCAAGAACACTTCACACTGAGTAATTACACATTCTCACGCGCTTCATAGGAGAACATCGGTCGTGTCTATTGTTGTGCATTATATTTATACTTTAGATTAGCATGACTTATCGTTATTAGATATTATTTCATAATAACAATATAATCTTCTTCTTTCAGATACCTTGTAAATAACACATACCTATACGTATTTCACGTAATCATTTTGAATAATTCATGAATTTTTTATATAAATTTCACGTAAAATTAAAACCTAGACAATAGATGTATTTTTCTGAGCATTCCATGTAATCATCATGAATATAGCACGTAATTTACCAAAAAATTTCCCGAAATCTCCAATGTATTTATATTTTCACGGAATTATCAAAATAACACAATATATATTTCACGTAATCACTATGAACAGTTCATGAAGTTTTTAATACATTTCACGTAATAAAATAGACAATTCATGTATTTTTACTGAGCATTTCATGTAATCATCATGAACATGTCACGTAATTTACCCAAACAATAATTCACGAAATCTCCAATACCTACATTTCACGGAATTATCAAATATAATACCTACGTAGATTTTTTTATGACGTCAAACATCTGATTGTTAAAATATGAAGGATTCTTGTTGATGTGTTAAAGCAGTAAACAAATACGATTTATTGAATTAAAAGTAGAATATGAGACAACTTATGACTTTTAACAAATTCATAACTGATGTTCGTTTTTTAAATTGAAAAACCACTACGAGCTTACGAACTTCTACTATTATTTTGAAGGCTGGCTTACTATGATCACTTAACGTTAACAACTTTCGCCATTAGGTGGTAATGTTAAAATCTCCGAAACTCCTAATGATCAGAATTCTCAACATGTGAAAAAATCTCCTGTATAACAAGTAGATATTTAATAATTAATGACATATAAAGATAAAAGTTGGAAATTATTGAGAAAAAGAGAGCAACTAAATTTAAAGACTTCGACTGCTGTCATGTATTTGGCGCCAGAATATGAAATGATCCATTTTTGCCAATGTCTCATCTTTATTGCCTATTGGCTTTGTTGGTGCACAACGTTCTAATTATGTTTACATTTTGTGACCATTTTTCAGGACTTATTGTATTGAATTATATGTGACTAACACTTTGATGCTAAAGGTAAGTACTCACTTGCGCCGCGAACGTGTGACATTGCATCAATTCAATCGAAAGGTTAAGTGTATACGTGATTCGAAAAGCGAACGCGAGCGGAACACATGCATCCTTTTGATAAAATTGATATAACGATACACGTTCGGGACGCAAGTGAGTACCGAGCCTAATATGACACCAGTAGTGTTTGATTTTTAATGGTGAATTATAACTACTATTGAGAATAGTTCTAGACATTTCGATGTAAATAGTATTTTTATATATTTTCTATGATAAATATGCCTATACCGTTACAGACACGGCGTAACGATAAGCTATAGCGCTCTCATTGTTAATTAATACATACATTTTTTTAAACATTTATTCATAATCAGTGAATCCCAAGCAGGCCAAGCCATAAAAAGTGTCTTTCGCTTTGATAAGAACTCAAAGCATAGAGAAAAAGACAATGAGTAAAGATGGATGCAATGGCTGATCATTGTAATGATTTAATTCCCTACAAGAAACCAAGTCCCTCGCGTGGTTCTGGTTCATGAATTAACGTGAGATCGGAGATTTCTTGAACGTATCTACCACAACACGGAGTCTTAAAAACATTCGACTTAGATCAATATCGTTCCTATTCTACGTTGACATAGTTACTCTTAAACGAATTTTCTCGATTTTTGTCAAAATGTCAACTTTAAACCGTAATTTTCCATCCGCATTTTGACAATCGCACCAACTATCAAACAAGTGACAGTTAAGGGGCTATGTAACGCAAAATATTTTTCGTGTCTGAATTGGAATATAGATTCTGATTACGCTCCTAATTCCAATTAGACCCCCAAAATCATGGATATAAAAACTACTTGAGATGACAAATTGTTTAAAATCTGTTAAAATATTTAGTTAAAATCGTATCTATCCATCTCAACTAACATAACGAACATAATATATCGCTATTTCATTTATACCCTCTTGTTCATAATAATAATAACATTTTTTTTTGTGCGCAGTGGTGTAGCAATATACTTGTGAAGAATTTCTGTGGAATAAGAAACATTTCTTTATTCTTTAAACACATTTCTTTATGATTAATCTATCAATATTTTGGTTTTAAATTTTCAACAAAAAAAATCAAGTTTGTTTAAGTGTTTTATTTACTTAAATATCTGATAAATCAATAAACCATTTTAAATTTATTTATTTATTAATAACAATATACGGCCAATGGTTTTTAAATATTGAATCATGTAAGCTTATCAGATGTGTTATATTGTGATGAATTAAGTACCTACTTATAATATTTTTTTAAACACATGGAAAAACTAAAATCTTTCAAAATAATATATTTATGCGATGATATTATCTTCACATACCTACATAAGTTCCGCGAAAGACTAACCACCCAATCTAAATACCTACTCAGATATGTTACATAAAATACTATAAAAACTATCTGTTCCGCCACTGTTAAAGAAACAAAACATACATTTCTCACAATGTGACGTCTTAGAACTGCACAAGTTGGTATATACCGACTCGATATATGTACCTACCTATTATTATACCTACATCGTAATAATTCGTACCATTTTTTTTTCTAATGAATAACAGCTCTCCAAAATGTGTTCAGTTTTTTCGATGAAGGCAGTTTGGAATGAAATGGTTTCATTTGGTTTGTACAGAATAGAAGATACTCGACTATTTGAAAAGTATAGAAATACTAAATAAATAATAAATAAATTCAAATTTTGGGAGCAATCATTACCAGAGTCTCGGTCTCAATCAATCCGGGTCTCGAAGACTAGGCAGTAGGAAGATACCTCATTATGTGGTCTGTTCCTTCGCAGCAGAGCTTATGGATTCCGATATGGAGCGATAAGAGAGCTCATTGAACCTGCCCAGGATCTTTTGCAGTGGATTCCATACGCCCTTACCCCATCTACTCTAGATTTCAGATTTATGAAGAGTGGATGCTCATAAATATTGTCAGTTTTACGTACCCTTACAATGAACACATCAAAATAATTCATAAATACCTAGGTATGTACCATTGTAAGTGAACACATAAAATAATTTATGATCCTTTCATTGTTTATAACTATGTGGTGCAAAACATATTGTGTGCGTACATGTGTATAGATTTTTTCTGACGTACATAAATATTGAACGGTTTTTACATCTCTCTTTCAAAAACTAAACCTGTCCGTACGGACCTATATAACCAATCGATTGAGTTATAAATAGGTATGTAGGTAGGTATGTAGCTAGGCAGAAACACTAACACATTTGATTGCATTTGAGAAGACACAATAATATCAACCATCTGGTAACAAGTAGTGTCCGTTTAGGGACTAGTAATAATAATAATATGACTTACAGCCATTGACGTGATCTTTCATTCACTTGCAACCATGTTTTTATGTTATATCCCACAAAATGATCCTTTTTTGTGTTCACTATCCAATGGAACCCATCGAAATTTAGTAAAAATAAATAATTCCAATAGATTATAATTGTGAAGTTCGTACGTAACTCCATATATTTCATACATATTTTTCATATGATAAAACTAACCCAGCTACGAGAAATATTTTCATACTTTTAATTTTCGTCGGTAAGTCGATGGTTTCTAAGACACTCAATCAAGAAATGTCCGCGGTAAATATTTTTCTAATAGACTGCATCATTCTATTTGGCGCGCGGGAATGGTGGGGCGATCTATGTAGAAAATGTTACGTCGTAATAGTTCCAATATGGGCCACCGCGAGCCAAAAAGGAAAGCGCCGACTATACATACAACAGAGCAGTTGCTACGATAAGATATGTCTAATTGACCGCAGGTCTGAACGTGGTAAAAAGAAGTTGAGATCCTTTGAGAGAAGATATAACTGATTTATAAATCATTATTTTCTATGCCTGTCGTCCGAGAGGTTTTGCTGCTAGTTATAAATTTAAAGAAACATGACGATGTCTCACAGAACAGTAATGTGTCGATTTGAAAAATCACATTGTATGGGTATAACTCAAACACGTTTTTACAGACATTCACTAGGTTCTGTGTAGTGTGTGTCCTATATTATTATAGTCTTCCTTGACTCCAGATGACTGGCCAGATGCAATGGCTAAAAATATACCTAGGTGGGTATGTTTTTATAGATGTGACAATAATCTTTTTTTTTTCACTCACTGTCTAGGAACCATAATACAACCTACACAAGATAGCACTGTTGTTTCATTCGCAGGGTGTTGAAAGTAAACCTTCATTTTATGTAGCTTGGCTCTACTTTTCTTATACCTAGAATGAATGAATGAAAGATAATAAAACTCCATAAGAAAAAATTTGCTGCTAAAGAAGCAGTTTTTTGTAAGTTTTTGCTGCATCACTCGATCCATACTTCGGGTGCAAGTCAGTTAAAAAAAAAGCAGTAGGTAAATTGCATATCATAAATTCATTTATTGAATTCATATTATTATTATTATGCTCAATTGTATTGAGGATGGAAATAAAAATAAATAAAATATTATTTTCTAACCATAAAAATATTGTAGATTTTTCCATCGTGTCTCACTCTTGGTGTGCAAAAACGTGTATAATAATAATTATTTGAGATCAGATACATTATAAAAAAAAAACTATCCAAACACGTTTTTTTAAGTGAATCTGGGCTCACTCAAAGTGAACACAAATACACTCTCGACATCTTTCACATAAAGCAAAGCTTGTGTTGTGAAAGTGGAAATGGTCGGCACCGGGATTCGAACCCACGACCTTCAATACGATGTACGTACGAAAACCGCCTAATATTTTTCAAAATACCTACCTAATAATTTTCAAAAGACATAACACTCGGTAATGAATATTTACTTGTCTTAAATACCTATTAACATTTTATTGATAATCAATCAATCAATCAAAACTCCCTCTGAACTCCACTCAGGAGCATAGCGAGGCAACAAGAGCTCTCCACTGCGCTTGATCTTGCGCAGTGCTTATGACCTCCTCACACACCATGTCCAACTCCCTCAGCTCTGCTTCGAAGGAACGGAACACGGTATGAGAAGGTCTTCCACGTCTTCGAGACCCTGAAGGTAGGAAAAACAGCGCTCTCCTCGGCCAACTGTCATTTGGCATCCTCAACACATGTCCCAGCCATGCCAATCTCCTCTCCGAAATGGTGGAAGGGATGGGCCTGCGCTGGGTGCGCCGGCGTATAGCGTCGTTCGTGTTATATTGATAAGCAAAAACATGTCCAAAAAACATATTTTCAAAATAATTCCATATTCTTATGCGCTGCAACGTAATAAGGTACTTATACATATTATAAACTTACAAAACATAAAACGTTTTTGTTTATTTCATGTTTGGCCTAACTTCTCTATATTATTATTATTTTTAGTTGGTTGGATATCAGAAAATCATGGATATCTAAATCTTCCTTCAGAGAGAGTCTAACGCCGTATTTTACTTAGACTCCCTCAAAACTTTGCAAAAGAATCTCTATCGCAACTTCATACAAATAGAATGGTCATAAGGATCATTTTGGTACAACGACTTGATATCAGCCGTCATGAGAAATTTTCCAATATATTGGAATATTTTTGAAAAATAATCTAACAAGACAGAGCTTTGGTAAGAATTTTAATTGGAAAATGATTTTTAGTGTTTTCTGAAAAATCTGAGAAAAATGGCGAAAAATCCTCTCGAACATATATTGTAAAATTTTCACCTGTATCTTTATCTCTAAACGTATTTTATCCAAGTCTTACACTTCTCGAGATATGTGTCAAAAAGTGTTTGAGAAGACATCGACAAAACCTCAAATAACGTGTAAAGCATGCTTTTTATGGAAAATCGGCCTCGAACATATATAGTAAAAAGGTTTGATCTACGTATACACATAATCAAAATTTCCTTATCTATGAATATAGAGCCGGAATTGAGCGGAGAAAACAGTGAAAAACGGCTATTTTAGGAGTAAGGCCCCTTATACGTCAATCAAAATTCAAAAAGTTTTTATCTATGAGAAGTCTTCTTACATTTTCTAATATTCCGCGCAATTTTCGTCATTTTTTCTTTAATTAGAACCTTCCCTGACAAAAGCAAATACAACAAAAAAAGAATTAGCGGAATTGGTACAGCCGTTCACGGGTGGTGGACAATAGGGCTCCGTTTTTATGTATGCAGAGACATAGGGATATATTGATAATCTTCGTCTGTCAACTTGCTGTGATCGAACCTTGATGAATCGAATGGCACTGTCGTTTCTGTAGCAACCCCATACCCATAGTAACGATGAGTTATAATTCCTTCGTGTTACTCTTATTTTAAGGTATTACCCATAAATTGCTGGACGAAAACTTAACAAATAGAGACATATGGAGGGGTGAGAGGGTTGCCAAGAAAGTAGGACTGTATCAAGATTATCATCCACTGAGGAAACCAGAGGTGCTCCAGGGCTTCTAGGCTTTGTTGACTTTTTGAGATTCGCCAAGTTGTGGACGGGAATTGTTGAAGCATCCATTCGTGCTGCCAGAGGAGTGGTCTTAATGTGATCGCTCTGATCCAGAAGCCCTTGCATGTTTGAGGTTGCCCTGATTGAAGTGAAATTATCATTATTCTGATGCACCTACAAGACATATATATTCTGATAGTAATTATGTTATCTGAACAACATAAGAATTGCAAGTAAATTAGGCAATTAAAAATAAGGCTGAAAGCGGTAGACCAAGATTGAAGATTAGGTGTTCAAGGGTCAGAAGTTAAAAAAAAAAGTCTCAAGCAGAAGCATTGTAGTGGAGGTTCATTCTTGCAGTACAGCAGACATGAATAACACAACACTGACGTGTGATGGGATTACGATCTTCTGGAACTCTAGAGTCTAGATTATTTCGTTTCGGATGATCAGGTTTCATGTTTGACCTATCGTTGTAGTTGTTACCTAACAATTCTTGCGTCAGTAGATCTGCATTCTGCACACGATCTCATTATGGCTCACAACCTATTTGAATCCTACAGAGAGTGCACATTGTGCAGATAGAATCAATTAAGTATATGTAAATTATGCTTTCAGTTAATTTAAATCTGGCAGTCATCATAATGTTGGATATTTTAGGCAGAGGGCGCGTGATGTTGCTATTTCAAAGAAATAAAATATGTTCTTCAGTGGGTGCCCTGTGTCACAGCCCCCCCTAACGAGAGGCTTTCTACCTGAACTGACCTAACTAGATCTAAGCTAAACCTTAGCTTAACTATACCTAAACCTAAGATGACACTATATGTCGCAACCCCATTATACCTAAACTATCGATTGCACCATTTTTATGCAACTTCCTAAGCCCTGCGAGCAAAGCAGACCATCTGCAAATCTAGGGGCTACTAAATCTAGCTATAGAATAATCCTAAGCTGAATATGACGTTGTCAGCTCTATTCTACTTGTATCTGAAAGACTATCTAGAAAACCTAGAACATCCGTCTACGAAATGGCCATATCGTGATCGTCTAGAAACTAACCTAAGGACCCAAACGTTGTGGTTTTAATCTAATTGAGATTTATTATTCAACTGGATAATCCTGAAACATAAGATAGTTCAATTAGTTATGAAATAAAATATGATAAAACATCATACTTAAATAGCGATTACTTAAATAATATTTCTTCCTTGATTTGTATTTAATTTGCAATAATAGCGACATAAAATAAAGATAAATATTGCACAATTTCTCGTCACATCGTGATTATAGTCATTCTGCAAATAATTTATTAGTTTTCTAACAAATAATTTATCTTTCTCGACTGCCCTTCGAATTTAAAGGACAATAATTCTGGTCAGCTGTGAATCCATCGTCTTGAGAGAATTTTGCCTGTTATTAGAAATAACGATTCAAAATCTACTTATTTACCACAACCACAGTTTCAAATTCTATCTACAACACACCCCCCCCCCTAATGGGGGAGGGGGAAATAGGCCCCCAACGGCCCGCCTATTTCGATTTCAGCCGGCCTAGACAAGTGCTGAATCTCTGTGCTTGTTAGACTAATTCGCGGATAAACACACATAGATTAAGGTAATACATAAATACATAAGCATGCACCCAATACATAACATAAAGGTTAGTAATTATTATAGAATATTTCATAATAGGGCCTTAACGAGCAATCGCTACGGTAGCTCTTGGACTCTTCCCTAGAAATATAACGAAGAAAGGAACCGATTACCGAATCTCGGATGTAAGAGGATTGAGTTTGTTAAGTTTATAAGTATTCGCTGCTACATCTACCCACATGAGTACACATTATAGTAATATGCACGCATGCTTACATACATCCAGCAGAGACTAAAGATAAATTCCATGCAACTAAATAAAATAAGTATAAATACGAATATAAGAATATTAGTCAATTCCCAATTTGTATTAGGGAAGAAAAGGATAGGACTATTGTTAGTATAAAATAAAATAATAATATATATATTCTACTATTTGCCACACACTAGCGCAACTACCATTATTGTTAGAATACTACTCAAAGCGTATTATAAAAAACACCAATCTACTATTTCAAAAAATAAAGAATGACCTCTAACTACCCTCCACCAAGACACAAACACAAGCAAGCGAAAGCACATAAAATCTAATATAATATCTGAAATGCAAAAGAAGCGAAGCACAAACAATTAAGAAGTTTATGGTTAATTATAAAATAATAATTTGAAATGAATCCTTTCTCTAGGATCCTTATCTGAAATGGAAGGGTTTGATTAGTATCATCATTATTTCACCATGATTACATCTAATGATGTAACACTTATGCAATACCTATCTGATTACGACATATTACGCAACACTTAATAACACAATAACGCCCTAATTAAAATACCATTAAATTCATATCATAAATAAATCAATAAATTCATAATCTTAATCGACACAATTTAAAACTATAAAAGCTGAAGATAATCTAAAAGGAAATATAAAATTAAATTTATCACTCCAATTGGAAAACATAAATTAAGTAAAATATTATTGAAAAATATAATCCTAATGACCCTAATTAAACTACTATAAAATTAGTATTATTTACCAAATTTAAATTAAAAGGAAATATAATAATATTTATAAATGAAATAAATAATGCCATAAAGTTTAGATTATAAATAAATAAATACATTAGGCACAAAATGATGAGTTTATTATTAAAAGCTATAATAATTATTATTTATCAAGTTCAAAAATGAAAGGCAGAATAATATTCAAATGTTTTAAAAACAAATCATTATAATTTACACAAAAGGGAATATCTTTATTTAATTTGTAGAAGACAAAATAATAAATATATTATTCAATGAAGAAATCAATTTGGAACCAATATAAAATATATTAAAATATTTACTTATCAAATGTTTAAACAAATCGCTATAATTTACCCAACGAAACATTCATTTATTTTAAATTAGTTAAAATCAAAATCTCTATGAAAATAAACAAATTGAATTAGGAAAAAATAAATTAATGAAACAAAATATAATTATCTGAATTGTCCTTGGGCCTGGTATCTGATCTGTTCAGCACTGGAGACCTCTGTCCCCTTCCAGAAGTAGAAAATAACTGACCCTGCTGCTTGTAAGAGATCTTCACTCTTCAGGAGATGAGATGAACTGTCCCAGAAAGCTGTGGGATGACCGCCTTAGTAGGAGATCCTCACCGCTCCAAGATTTGAAATGAACTGTCCCAAATAGCCATTTGCGACCCCTATTTATTAAAATAAGTTTCGCAATATTTCGAGATAGACCTGTGACGTGTAGCACAGTGGTGTATAACCCCATGGGCGTCTCCAAGTTATTATAATTTAATAATAAATCTATAAATAAAATCTAAAATACTTTACTAAAATGTTAGTCCCGTCACACCTGTCAGGTCCTTAGCGACCATCTCTGTAAAAAAAACATCCGATCTCGCCCTGCTCTATAAAGTTCAGTGACCATCCGATATGCGGAATACTAAGCAGAGATTGTGCTTAATAACACTAAAAATTCTGACCCAACAAAACAAGAGTTCTGTAGAGATGAGAGTTCTACAAATAATATTTTGAGACTGTGGGACATATTAAAAAGGATCGACGATATTAGAAATGAATATGGTATGAACAAATATGTAACAACTAATGACTCTTAACAATTCGTTATTTAGGGCTTACGACCATTTTTTACTGTTTTTTCGAAGGCTGGCTGGCTGAGTGTGATCACTTTACGTTAACAACGTTCGCCATTAGGAGGTAATGTTTAAGCCTCCGAAACTCCTAATCATAAGAATTCTCGACATGTTAAACATGTCAAAAAATCTCATGTAGGTACCTACCTAGACAACAAGTAGATATTTAATAATTATTGAGAACAAGAGAGCAACCAAATTTAAAGACTGAGACTGCTTTCATGTATTTTGCGCCAGAATTTATATGCATATATCCATTTTTGTTAATGTCTCAACTTTATTGCCTATTGGCTTTGTTGGTGCACAACCTTCTACTTATGTCTAGATTCTTGTGACCATTTTTCAGGATTAGATCTTAGAATTTTAGTGTGGTTACAATGATTACAGATAATGGATGCAATAGAATAAGAGAATGTATAAGGCAAAGGAGGGGTGTAAGTAGGCGTGGACGACAGTGAATGACGAGGATAGATCCTTAAGGAAGGTCAGGTCAGAATTAAAAGAAATATGAGAGGTTATATGAGAAATGGCGTGTATGTGGGAGAAGCGAAAGTGGGCTTGGATTGAAATTTAAAAAAAGTGATTTTTAAGGGACACTTGGTCATCAAGAAAACTTGGCTATCGGATGCGTAGTTCGTAGCGTAAATATAATCCTAATGACCCTAATTAAACTACTATAAAATTAGTATTATTTACCAAATTTAAATTAAAAGGAAATATAATAATATTTATAAATGAAATAAATAATGCCATAAAGTTTAGATTATAAATAAATAAATACATTAGGCACAAAATGATGAGTTTATTATTAAAAGCTATAATAATTATTATTTATCAAGTTCAAAAATGAAAGGCAGAATAATATTCAAATGTTTTAAAAACAAATCATTATAATTTACACAAAAGGGAATATCTTTATTTAATTTGTAGAAGACAAAATAATAAATATATTATTCAATGAAGAAATCAATTTGGAACCAATATAAAATATATTAAAATATTTACTTATCAAATGTTTAAACAAATCGCTATAATTTACCCAACGAAACATTCATTTATTTTAAATTAGTTAAAATCAAAATCTCTATGAAAATAAACAAATTGAATTAGGAAAAAATAAATTAATGAAACAAAATATAATTATCTGAATTGTCCTTGGGCCTGGTATCTGATCTGTTCAGCACTGGAGACCTCTGTCCCCTTCCAGAAGTAGAAAATAACTGACCCTGCTGCTTGTAAGAGATCTTCACTCTTCAGGAGATGAGATGAACTGTCCCAGAAAGCTGTGGGATGACCGCCTTAGTAGGAGATCCTCACCGCTCCAAGATTTGAAATGAACTGTCCCAAATAGCCATTTGCGACCCCTATTTATTAAAATAAGTTTCGCAATATTTCGAGATAGACCTGTGACGTGTAGCACAGTGGTGTATAACCCCATGGGCGTCTCCAAGTTATTATAATTTAATAATAAATCTATAAATAAAATCTAAAATACTTTACTAAAATGTTAGTCCCGTCACACCTGTCAGGTCCTTAGCGACCATCTCTGTAAAAAAAACATCCGATCTCGCCCTGCTCTATAAAGTTCAGTGACCATCCGATATGCGGAATACTAAGCAGAGATTGTGCTTAATAACACTAAAAATTCTGACCCAACAAAACAAGAGTTCTGTAGAGATGAGAGTTCTACAAATAATATTTTGAGACTGTGGGACATATTAAAAAGGATCGACGATATTAGAAATGAATATGGTATGAACAAATATGTAACAACTAATGACTCTTAACAATTCGTTATTTAGGGCTTACGACCATTTTTTACTGTTTTTTCGAAGGCTGGCTGGCTGAGTGTGATCACTTTACGTTAACAACGTTCGCCATTAGGAGGTAATGTTTAAGCCTCCGAAACTCCTAATCATAAGAATTCTCGACATGTTAAACATGTCAAAAAATCTCATGTAGGTACCTACCTAGACAACAAGTAGATATTTAATAATTATTGAGAACAAGAGAGCAACCAAATTTAAAGACTGAGACTGCTTTCATGTATTTTGCGCCAGAATTTATATGCATATATCCATTTTTGTTAATGTCTCAACTTTATTGCCTATTGGCTTTGTTGGTGCACAACCTTCTACTTATGTCTAGATTCTTGTGACCATTTTTCAGGATTAGATCTTAGAATTTTAGTGTGGTTACAATGATTACAGATAATGGATGCAATAGAATAAGAGAATGTATAAGGCAAAGGAGGGGTGTAAGTAGGCGTGGACGACAGTGAATGACGAGGATAGATCCTTAAGGAAGGTCAGGTCAGAATTAAAAGAAATATGAGAGGTTATATGAGAAATGGCGTGTATGTGGGAGAAGCGAAAGTGGGCTTGGATTGAAATTTAAAAAAAGTGATTTTTAAGGGACACTTGGTCATCAAGAAAACTTGGCTATCGGATGCGTAGTTCGTAGCGTCACTTCGTCAAAGCGTGAATAAGACATTGGTTGCCGATTATCGGAGTTCTGTACAATGGTATGATTCAAAATAATATGTAAGATATTTTCTTTACAAGACATGACTAATCGATATTGGAAGGACTTTGGAACGTGTCTTATGTGTCACCATTTCTATGAAAGACATTCCACGCATGAATACATCAGTATTAAAATGACAACCTAACAGCAATCATTTTGTGTATTTAGTCGTCATCTACCGGTCTGTTTCCATTAACTGTACTTGTATGACTGAGTGGCGAGACAGAGTTCACCACTCCGCCTGTTTCTCAACTTTGTATCAAGGATGCAAAAGATTGTGAAGGAGTTGATCAAAACAATTACTTACGTAATTGCAGATTATTTGGTGGTTGCATTCATCAAGTATATGGGAAGTTAGTTATACAAAAAGCTCGGAATCGAGGGATCGACTGATGCAGAATGTACATGTATGGAAGAGATACTTGATAGCACATTTGACACACGTAGCGTTCTGAACTGATCCATCATTTCCATTATAAAGTGTCATATTTATTGAAAGCCTGTCCAGTTTTATAATTGCTTGTACAAGTGTACAAGTCGTTGTATTGGTTACGTTACCGCGGGTGTACAGAAGTGTACAGACCCTTATACGTAGAAGCAAACAGATCTATTAAAACCAAACATCATTTGTATCGTATTTTTAGTGGATTTAGTACCTTTAGAAAGAAAGACAACAATTAACTAATAAAATGAAAGAATTAGGGTATAATGAACCAAATCAATGTATGCTATCTAACAAGAAGCTTAACTCTAGTAAGTTAACCCTTCACTGAGCAATGTTACATATTTGTAACAATTGTTGTTACAGATATGTAACATTCGTCGTTAGAAATATGTAACAGTGCTCTGTTGGGTTAAAAATAAGAAGTACCTAACATAATTTTGCAAAGAGTTGTTGAACTTAATGATTAATTATAAGTAATTTCTGTAATAATTGTTGTACTAATGTTTAAATATTTTAACATCAATAAAAGTCAATCGTTCAAGTTTTATATATCCGTAATTACTTTTAAATTACCTCACAAACTCAGCAACGTGCGAGTTTGCGGTGCTCCAACGTTGTCTTGCGAAGTTCATGTCTGGTTGTGCAGACATTTAAGCATCTTCACCTTTAAGAGAGGATGATCAACGGATGTTGTATTAAATTTATACGACAGCGATTTGAAAGGCTAAAGCAGTTGAATATCGCGGTGTTTGAGAAAGGCAAACAAAAATAATAACATGAAATATCGAATGTAATTGCAGTCAAATGTGAGAGAACGTTGTATTAAACATGGAATAATCAGGGTCAAATTGCATCGTTAATAGCACTTGGCAACATGTTCAATAATAAAATATAGGTATTAGGAACAACATAAAAACACATCACGCGGGGATCCAAAATGCTTTTTATCCTAGAAAAAATGCGGATGTACTCACTACCTTTGAGACAGTACCTACAAATCATAAAGCATCGTACTCACTTGCACCGCGAACGTGTGACATTGCATCTATTTAATCGAAAGGTTAAGTGTATAGTGATTCGAAAAAGTGAACGCGCGCGGAACACATGTATCCTTTTGATAAAATTGATATAACGATACAGGTTCGCGGCGCAAGTGACTACCGAGCTTTATAGGTTTTTATCTCTTTCACTGCCTGCCGTAAAATAATGAAAGCATGCATGAAAGAGAAAGAGTAAGTATCACGTTAAGTGTCATAAAGCGTAGCTTGGATACCGTAATAAACAAGATTCCCACTGAAATGTATGAACTAAGTAAAAAGGAGGTTAAATTCAAAAACCTTTTCAATATTAATTTTATTTTATAAGGCAATCCACCCGATGTCGAGTGATTCGTGAACAATATTAATTAGTAGTATTGAAAATTAGATTTTCCTTTAATTACGGCGGTTCAATTGGTGGTCCGCTTTTCTATAAAACTATTGCATTAGGCAGAGACACAAATACACTTCCGACATATTTTTTATATAAAGCAAAGTGTATTGTGAAAACGGGATTCGGAACTACGACCTGTAAGTATAAAAGTCATCGACTGAACCAATGGGCTACCAACCACCACTTCCTCCGCGTCTATCCACCGATATTTGTTTTCATTCTGAACTCATGATTCTGAAAATCCATGATTCTATCCGCGATAATTTCGCTCTTCCTTGCATTTTTACACTTTTCCTTCCTGCAATATAATTTTTCACGACACTATTTGAATCAATTCATTCAAAATGCTCAAACCACCTCGAATTGTTTACTATAATATTTGCATCAACACTAACGTCCAAACCACTAATAGACAATAGACATGACATAGACATGACAATAGACAAACGCATATTATTATCTCTAGTGTTCCAATAATTATCAGTAATCCGAAGCCATACCCGTGTAGTCCAAGAATTTGAGTATACGTTTAAGACGTCTAAATGTGACAAATTTGTCTGTCAGCTATGTGACGATTCCCCAAGTCATTGTTTTGGCATTATGCACTGCAATTAATATATCAGAATACAGAGAGCCAATATGTCCTCATGCAGCACGATGGTATGTCAATGAATAGTCAATAATGCTGTCAACTGACGACGGTATAATTTCCATATCGTTGTTTCCCACGAATCTTCCACGTATTGTCGACGTCCAACGGCAATTTGATTGATTATTTTACAAACACTAAGTCAGATTTTGATTGATTGATTTAAAAGAAATTAAACGTAGAATTGACTGATATTGACGTAAACGAAAAAAATTTCCACATTAACTACATGCTCGATCATACTATTCTTTTTTAAATAAATCTGGTCTAAAACACTCGCAAACTAGTGGAGGTATTTAAAAATTCTGGCTTCACTCATTCACGGAAAGCAAAGCTTGTGTTGTCAAAGAGAAATATGGCTAGCACGAGGGATCGAACCCACGAACACTAGTAATAAGTCGGCGACTTTACCACTCGGCTATCAAACGCTTCAACTCTCAAAAGATATTGATGAAAATTAGAAAACATCGATCACTGTCTTTTTTTTTGTTCACAGGTAAATTTAACAAAGATATTTGGGTTTTAAAATTATCGTATCTTTTGGTCTGAAAACAGTAGTACATTGTAACACATTGTTCTGCTTATTAAGGCAAATGTGGTAGTGTAGTATAATAGATGTACAGGAGGATTATAAAATTTGTTATATCGAAACATGAGCAACCCAAATGTGCGAAAAAAATACCAAAATTTGTAGATGAAAATGTATTTTTTTTTTTGGAAAACTTTCTTCTTTTATAGGGTTTTTTTAATTTTTTGAAAATGAAATCTATATATTAACACGTAAAGCAAAAACTTTACACACCTTTTTACGAAAATTGTGCCTACGGAGGAGTATGAAATTTCGCACTCTTACATATAGTTTGTATAGAGAAGAAGTGGCGATTGCTAATATTTTTTTTTTATTAATTATCCATAAAAACATTACGAACACAACTGTAATGTTATGTATTTGACACTCACACACATTTCGATGTATTCGTCATTGACACAGACGCATATATTTTTTGTTTATCTGTGGTCAAATTGAAAAAAAGATTCGTATTGTTTGTCTTAAAAAATGATAGAAAAAACTTTGTACATATCAACATTTCAAATTTGACGTATTCTTGTCATTGGAAAGAAAATTGTGAAATAGCGCTTGCTCAGTCTTTGAAAATGAAACCTTAACAATGTTCAAACTTATAATCTAAATAAGTTGTGCTCGAATTTAGACCACTGGTCGACCACTAGTGTTAATAAATTAATTGTGTTAAGAGACAAAGAAAAATTGTTTTTATTTTTTTTTTATTTTAAAACAAATTGGCTCTCGGGTACAAAAAATAATTATCTCCATTCTTTTCTGTATATAGACAATACTGTCATCCGTGCCTTCCTTTTTTATTCCTTTGATTCCGACTCTTAAATAAATAAATCTACATAATAATTCAGAAATGTTTTTTTATTTGCCTTTGACAATACTTTCCGTTATGTCGGAGCATCACGCTCAAAATACAAATGCTGCGTCAGATAAGAATCTGCGCAGAGCGGTGAAATTTGCTCGAGAACGTTCTAAGATACAATTGGCAACGTTAACTTTAATATATTAAGAGCTATTTAAAAAACTTTATTTTTTTAGGATCTTCATACAAATTTTCAAAAAAGACAGAAAGCCATCTTTTGGAAACAAAATTACTCATGTAAACGTTGAATGGAATCTTGGTATTACGGTATGAAAATGTAATAAAATAATTGGAGATTGATTCGTTATACATATAAATGTTATTCAAATCTTATTATTCTCAATAAATAAAGATTTAATGCAAAATTTTGGAAATATAATTCCTCCATTTTGTAATTTGACACATTTAAAAAAATTTATGGCCGCAGTTTGTGTAAATCTGTCGTGGCCATTAGATGAGTAAGTACCTGATAAAATCATATTAAATGTTGGTAAATAATAAAGATACATTAAATTAAATTCATAATACATTTAAATATATTAATCGTAAAAATGATTTTTGAAAATTGAAATGCGTATTTAAATTTTTTAGTAGATTTGGTTGATAAAACAGAACTCTGAAAGAAAGCGAACCTGACAGGAACTAACGTCGTTCCTGTTTATCAAAATCATAATGGATTTGTCAGGTATATGTGCATGTTTATTATAGTAAAAAATATATTTGTTTTATCCACATCATAATAAATAAGAAATACTGTATAATATTCATATCTGAACTAATCACATAAAACAGATCGTTGTGTATAGAATCATCGAATATCACTTTATTTGAAGATCACTTTATTTGAAAAAAAATATTTTAACAAAATTATCTAAATTCTTAATTAATAGGTATGAAGATAAATTAAAAACAGTGTTAAATAATATATATTAATATTTTATTACGTTAATATAACAATCTTCACGTAT
Source organism: Mystacides longicornis (assembly GCA_963576905.1). NCBI lineage: Eukaryota > Metazoa > Arthropoda > Insecta > Trichoptera > Leptoceridae > Mystacides > Mystacides longicornis. The sequence goes on from OY756434.1 coordinate 10,089,846, forward strand.
GTTTCATAATACGACAAGAAGCATTATATTAAAAAACTATGGAATGGGATTATATTTGTAGTAGTTTCTTCCGTCAACAACATATTCTCTTTACACATCTCAAACATGATCCTGTAGAATAAAGAATCCTTGAAAGACCAAAACTGCAATCGTTGGATGTAGTCTGTGCAGCAGGTTTTGACGCAAAAAAACCCAAAGGTGTCTCAGTCACAGCACAATTTGATGACAGATAAAACCAACCAAGGTTTGTGACACTGAAAATGAATAAATTTATCATCAGTCAATAAATATTTGCGTTTATTTTTCTTTACTAACCCCTTTGCACTAATGGTTGAATTTAAAATCAAATCTTATTTTTTTTTTTTATTTTTATTTGAAAACAAAAAAAACATATTAAACAGATTATAAGATTTACAAAAATATATACCTATATGTATATATATATATATATATACAAACGTACAAATTAAAAAAATCGTTTACTCTCTCAAAAGAACAAGTCTTGTGTCGAGTTAAAGAACAAGTTTAGCATAAATCATATTGCTTATATATTTTGAAAAAGAGTATGGAAGTCTTAGCTCATTTGTTTCCAATTCGGTTAACATTTCAAAGTGATTTTCATGCATTCTTAAACTAAAAAAATAAAATCCTAAGGGATGGAAAGTCACAGAAAAGGTCGTCATTTTTTATGTTTCTGAGTCAGTACTTAAAAATTACAAAGAACTGATTATATAATAAATCTTAATAAACAACATTAGGTACCTACCGAAAATATCTACTGAGCAGCAAATAAATGCTTCCAATATTTTGAAATTGGAAGCATTTAGCATTCCATCACTCTCTTATTTTTTTTGACAGATCAATATTTATCAATATTGAGTGACATTGACAATGAATTCTACTAATCTATGTATTAGTAAATCTATGGTTGGTGTGGCGCACTATAATTAAAATAATGCAGCGTATTTTTCACAAATCATTCTTCCAGGATGGGTTGGCTAAGAATAATAAAATAATAATATTGCTTAACCAATTTATATATTATATTTTGTGTGTAAATGACATCTACTTCATATTATATTTTTATGAAGGTTGGTTTTACAGACACTATCAAATGAAAATATGTATAGCGGAATAAAATGTCGCCTATAATTAATTAGTAACTTTGCTACGTCATAATTAATTATTAAATAAAAAAAGGTTTTAATTATTTATATGAATAAAAAATATATTTTCAATAATCAATTTTATAAAAAATAAATACAATATTAAAATGAATTATTTCTGTACTGTATGCACTGTCTTCATCTATGGTATTTTGCTTTCGTATGAGCTGTCAAATTTTATGCGCAAATACACAAATACACGATAATAATTGTAGAGATTGCCGGTAACGATATTATTGTCCTAGATAATATAATAATATACTGTATTATTGTGTTTGTGTTGACATTAAGTAATGACTTTTGTGTAATGTTGAGTTATTTTTTGTGTAATGTTTAGTACAAAATATATATTTTAATTGTAAGAGTGGTTTGTCGAAAATAGACATTAAAACTGATTCATTCCTTGGAAAAACATATGTCAGTATGTGTTTGATGGATGGACTAAGATTTAAATTCATTAATTTGGATTTCTGGTCTTCAGGTACGTAACCTATTTCATAGTTTCAAAAAACATATAATTTATAACCTAAAAATAATTATCAATACAGATTCAAACATCACCTTCATTTTCAACCTGTGGAACATTATTCCAAATTCCTTCCAATGTTTTATTGGAAATTATAAAAAGAAATAGACATTAAATGCAGCAAATTTAAAAGGCTAAATAAAAACATTTGTCAACACACATATTTTTTTTGTTGCAGATAAGTATCTAGCCTGATAGAATGAATGAGCCAGTCATTGCAAGGAATCACAGAGATGGCAGAGCAATAGGTATCTGATAATATTTTGACAAGGGGATGAACTGATGAGAACGATGAATATAACTTTGCTTGAACACAAATCAATTCTAAGTAAGTATTGAATCTTCTCAATAATAACTTATCAATATCAACGTTTGTTTAAAATTATAGATTTATTTTAGAATTTATTATTCAGTACATTTAATTTTACTTCTCACTCCTAAAATATGTTCTTTTTATTAAACTCATGTTATATCCATTACTTTATTTAAAAAGTGTAATCTCTTATTTGTTTTAAAATTATGCGTAAGATAATTTTGAGATACCTGTCTAACCTTAGAAAGTCCCATCCTAATATTGGTTTTATTATTATAGATAAAGACTACGCTGGGCCAGACATGAGCAGATAATGCCATCATTGCGAGCACCAAAGAGAATTATGGGTGGACATCCGGCCGAATTGGAAGACCTAGGCTGCAATGAGAGAATGAAGTCAGGAGGGATGCCGAGCAACTTTTTGACCCACGAAATCAGGACAGATGTAGAGACAGGGTTAACTCTAGGCGTCGAGTATTGGAAGCCAAGGCTGAATTAGGCTGTAGCGCCATCGGAAGAAGAAATATTTATAGATATTATGTTAAAATAACCAACACCAGGCCGATTAAAACGTCATTTACTCATAAACTTTTCACAATTTTTAATATTATTCTTATGAATATGAAGATTACCTATGTATATTTAATTTGCAGATTATGTGTATTAAGTAAATACTAAAAAGAGCATTCATAGATTTGTTAAAAGAACCTGGAGGGCAATTATTGTTAACTAAATTCCAAACTATTAATTTTTTTTAAATTTAGATATATTATTATTTTAATTTCAGAATTATTATTATTGTAAACCTGTTTTTTTTTTGTTGAAATTTAGTTGAAGTTTCTATAATCAGACCTCTTTTCCTGTAACATAGAAAAAATTCATATTATTACAGACTGATATATTCAACATTACACCGTTATTTATGGTCAATTTTAAAATGCCATTTTTTTTTAACATTTGACCAGTACTAACTGGATTATGACTTTCTTCTCTTGCTATTTCGAATGGCTTTGTGTGATGACTTCACGTTAACAACGTTGCTTATTTAGGTGGTCAAATTGAAATCCTTGAGTATTCGACAAATTCAACAATCTGCCAAGATGCTAGCGGCCCGTTGCATTTATGCCTTCCATAATTCGTCTATGGAGCTGAGATTCCTAGGATTATATCTTATAATGAATGCAATGCCAAAATGTCTACAGAATTTTAAAATGTGTCAAAATTTTCAAGATATTTTCTCACAACAATAACATTTACATGTTTTGTATATCTCTTATTAATTGTCAACTCTTGGTATGACTTATATTAAGCACCTATGAGAGATGAGAGTTCTAATTCTCTAGAAGTACCTAAATATTTATACTCAAAATTATCATTTATTAAAAAGTTTTACCCTGTTAAATGAAGTTTATCAACTGCAAAATACCTTAGTTATTTATTATAAAAGTATGTTTCTTTACCAATTGTATTGATTGTTTTATTAATGTAAGTAAAATTAATTTTTGAAATCGAAACTCCCTTTACGCCCCACTTAGGGGCATAGGGATTTAATAAATTGGTGGTATTATTGCCATAGCAACTTGAAATTTTTATTATTACCCTATTCCTTATATTTTTAATAAGCAATCTACACTGATTTTTCTATTCACACGAAGGCTGGATGTGAGGTGCAGGTTCGAATCCTTGGCCACAAAATTCTTTACTATGCTCAAAATAATTAACACCCACTTCTGGTAAGAAATTTCTGGTTCCAATTCCCAGATGGGTCAGAATATTTATAGGAGTTTTTTATGCAATTTTATGCAGACAATTTTTCATACAAAAGATTTTCAGGTACAAAATCACTGGCTCGGGTAGAGGTCTTAACACTTAAAATAATTATGTACCTACCTGTTAAATTTGATATTAAGAATAAATAAAGCTTTGTAGGTACATAATTATATTTTTGCAGAAGAACAACTAAAGCATTTACAGAAATCAAGTGTTCTATCTAAATGTACTAGAAGGGGAAGGTATAGAAGAGATAAAAATGCTATGTTTATGACTCACCTTTGCTGCCTCCACAGCAATTCTACAAATTTCTCATACTATCTAATTATATCTACCTATTAACCAATTCAAATCCTCAGACTTATAGGTAATACAAACTCGATCAGTCAATCAATTCTCCATTTTTTGACCCCACTTAGGGACATACTTTATAGGTACCATATTTTATTAATCCATAAATCAGGTTCTGTAATTCACATTTTTCTCAACAAACTTCATCAACAATTTTATGGACGGGTAAAAAGGCTAGTAATAAATAAAGCTTTATTGTGTATCAAAAATCAACTCATACAAAACATTCAAAGATTCAAAGGGCGGACTTATCCCGAAGGATCTCTTCCAGCCAACCCAACCCAGCCAACCCCCACTCTTCGTTACTATATTCCCAGTATTGGATAAATTAGTATACGCAGTTTTCTGAAGAAACAACAACTATTAATAAAGGAAAAACCAACGCGTTAAAATCACAAACATCCTATGATATTTTCAGTTCTGCCGGTAGATTATCTTTATTAGAAGCCGTACAATTCAGTGGCCGATCTCTAGACAATGTGTGCGTAGGTAATTTAAACACACAATCGATACAGTGAACAGTGAAAGCAAACCTACATAGTTCATTTACCGAGTTGAACTCAAAAGTTTACCTTGTACAGAGGATAATCTTATACCCTACCCTACTACCCTATTTATAACGGTCTATTAATTTGGCACTAATACGCTACCTACAATATGGTACTTCGTCTAGTCTTTACAAAGTAAATATTTGCTGAATAAGAAACTGTCCACATAAGACTGTTCTTTCGCATAGGCAGGATATGTAAATGTGACGTCACGCACTCGGGCGATGTAGCGGGACCTCTAACTATATTTTTATGAAAATTGCGCGGACGGAGGAGTATGAATCAATAAAAATCAAATATCAATAAAAAAATATTACAAACACTATTGTAATGTTATGTAATTGACACACACACTCCGATATATTTGACATTGACACAGACGTATAATATATATGTAAGAAAGTACCATGTAGGTACGTTCCTTAGTTTTGTTTCACTTAAATTTCAATAGATGGCATTTTAGATATTTGACAGCTAATGCATGGCGACGATATAAAACACGTTGTGTTATAGTAAATAATAAATTAAATAAAATCAATTCAGTTAGTGATAAAAGTATAAACATCAATTGTCGTTTCTTTGTTTTTCAGAAGAAACTCAATTGTGTTTTAAATAATATACTATCATAATCCCAAATCACATTATATATATTTTTTTGTTTATCTGTGGTCAAATTGAGAATAGATTAATATTGCTTGTCTTTAATAATAAAAGGAAAAACTTTCTACATACCTATCAACATTTCAAATTTGACTTATCCATGTCATTGTTTTGGAAAGAAAATTACTTATTGTGAAATTGCGCTCGCTCAGTCTATGACAACGGAACCAAGCACTGGTCGACCACTAGTTTTAAGAATAGGGTAGGTATACCAACTGATAATTCCGAATTAGATCAGTATTTATACGGAAGTCTTTAAATATATGTTGGTCCTTTTTCTTTTTTTATACACGTTAATTGAAAGAAATCCTTATTGGCTGAGATTCCTCTAAAATCATCTTTGTTTGCTCAATCCAACAAATACATTGTGCACATTCTTGAATATTGCAGATAACGCACTACTTACTTTTTAATCTAACCAATAATATATTACATTTTTTGACAATGTGATGAATAAACTGCTTCTTTAAACGCAAACAAACAAAAAAGTGTATCTTGAAAAGGTAAGCAGAATAATATTGTTGATCTAATTATAACACTGTGCATATTAATTGTATTTGTAGGTCGTCAGTTTACTACTTGCAGTTCGCACACTCTTGTTGCTAACTGGTAAAATATCAAAGTTAGAGGCTAAATTAACAATAACTGACCTAAATCTGTAAAACTTACTTACAAATTGTGTTTTTTGAGATTTCAGTAAAGCTGAATCTTATGATATCTTATACTTTCTGAACTAAGTTTACTGAGTCCGCGGTCAAATATTAGTTCGAGTATATTTGGGGGCTTGTGTTGAAAAAATGACATTTTTAAAAACTTTCGTATGACAAAAAACTCACCTAAGTGGAACTGACTTTAGAACGTAGTTTAGAGAAACTCCTGGTCTTAAGTAGGTTAAATTCTGTAAAATATCTCACACACTAAACAAAATCTGAAAGTATACGAAACGACTGAAGAAACGACTGTTATTAACATCAGCAAATGCATCAAAATGTGCCTTCTTCACTGGTTGGGGGACATAGAGATAGAGAGAATAGTAAAGACACTCCGCACTGACAGCTCGATTGGAAGAAGGAGTGTTAGCAGACGCAGATTAAGATTGCGTAAGTAGAGATCTGCAAACTCTGGGAGTAAGAACTAGCTGACAGGGTGGAATGGCAACGACTACTTGAGAATTTGAGGAGGCCAAGACCCTCAATAGATTGTAGCGCTATAGATACATTGATTCAGGCTAGCGGAGTTTCACATGTGAAGGGGTAAAAGCGGATCATTACAATTCTTTGTAAGGAGCGTAAGACGTCATTATTTGGTGTCCATGCTCTGCAAAAGGGTTGATTTGATCTCAACTTCATCCACACCTCCTCGACATTGGTCTTAAACGAATGGGCCTTTGTGGAAAAACGTCCTCGCATATATCACAATCAGTTCAGAAATGTCTGGATTTAAAAAATGCGAGGGAGGCCGTCATCCAGCAGCGAATGGTTACGACTTAAATGAATAAGTACATTGACTGATATATGAAAAAAGGCTTTTTAAAGGTCTTATTAACAATTTTTCAAGAATATAATATGAAACGATAAGAACACAAAATTGTTAATCTACATAATAATTCAGAAATGTTTTTTTATTTGCCTTTGACAATACTTTCCGTTATGTCGGAGCATCACGCTCAAAATACAAATGCTACGTCAGATATGAATCTGCGCAGAGCGGTGAAATTTGCTCGAGAACGTTCTAAGATACAATTGGCAACGTTAACTTTAATATATTAAGCGCTATTTAAAAAACTTTATTTTTTTAGGATCTTCATACAAATTTTTCAAAAAAGACAGTAAGCCATCGTTTGGAAACAAAATTACTCATGTAAACGTTGAATGGAATCTTGGTATTACGGTATGAAAATGTAATAAAATAATTGGAGATTGATTCGTTATACATATAAATGTTATTCAAATCTTATTATTCTCAATAAATAAAGATTTAATGCAAAATTTTGGAAATATAATTCCTCCATTTTGTAATTTGACACATTTAAAAAAATTTATGGCCGCAGTTTGTGTAAATCTGTCGTGGCCATTAGATGAGTAAGTACCTGATAAAATCATATTAAATGTTGGTAAATAATAAAGATACATGAAATTAAATTCATAATACATTTAAATATATTAATCGTAAAAATGATTTTTGAAAATTGAAATGAGTATAAAAATTCTTTAGTAGATTTGGTCGATAAAACAGAACTCTGAAAGAAAGCGAATCTGACAGGAACTAATGACGTTCCTGTTTATCAAAATCATAATGGATTAGTCAGGTATGTGTGCATGTTTATTATAGTAAAAAATATATTTGTTTTATCCACATCATAATAAATAAGAAATACTGTATAATATCCATATCTCAATTAATCACATAAAACAGATTGTTGTGGACAGAATCATCGAATATCACTTTATTTGAAGATCACTTTATTTGCTATTATAATAACAAAATTATCTAAATTCTTAATTAATAGGTATGAAGATAAATTAAAAACAATGTTAAATATATATTAATATTTTATTGCGTTAATATAACAATCTTCACATATGTTTCATGGATTATTGCTGTAGTAGTTTCTTCCGTCAACAACATATTCTCTTTACACATCTCAAACATGATCATGTAGAATAAAGAATCCTTGAAAGACCAAAACTGCAATCGTTGGATGTAGTCTGTGAAGATTGACAGGTTTTGACGCAAAAAAACCCAAAGATATCTCAGTCACAGCACAATTTGATGACAGATAAAAGTAACCAAGGTTTGTGACACTGAAAATGAATAAATTAATCATCAGTCAATAAATATTTGCGTTTATTTTTCTTTACTAACCCCCTTTGCACTAATGGTTGAATTTAAAATCAAATCTTTTAGTTTAGCATACATCATATTGCTTATATATTTTGAAAAAGAGTATGAAAGTCTTAGATCATTTGTTTTCAATTTGGTTACCATTTAAAAGTGATTCATGCATTCTTAAACTAAAAAATAATAAAATCATAGCGATGGAAAGAATGTTACAGAAAATGTCAATATTTTTTTATGTTTCTGAGCCAATACTTAAAAATTACAAAGAATGGATTATAATCTTAATAAACAACATTTGGTACCTACCGAAAAATCTATTAGAGCAGCAAACTCATATTTATGTATTTATATTTTCAAAATTGGAAGCATTATATCACTCTCTTATGTTTTTTGACATATCAATATTTATCAACAATGAGTGACAAGTGACATTGACTATGAATTCTATTGATCTATGTATAAGTAAATCTATGATTACCTAATTAAAATAAAGCAGCGTATTTTTCACAAATCATTCTTCCAGGATGGGTTTTCTAAGAATAATAAAATAATAATATTACTTAACCAATTTATATATTATATTTTGTGTGTAAATGACATCTACTTCATATTATATTTTTATGAAGGTTTGTTTTACAGACACTATCAAAAGAAAATATGTATAGCGGAATAAAATGTCGTCTATAATTAATTAGTAATTTTGCTACGTCATAATTAATTATTAAATAAAAAAGGTTTTAATTATTTATATGAATAAAAAACATATTTTCAATATAATCAATTTTATAATGAATTATTTCTGAACTGTATGCACTATCTTCATCTATGGTACTTCCGCACGAGCTGTCAAATTTTTTACGCGTGAAATTGTGAGGCAATTGTGAGAGTCTGAGAGTGGTTTGTCGAAAATAGACATCAAAACTGATTCATTCCTTGGAAAAATATTTAAATCAGTAGAGTTTGATGGATGGACTGAGATTTAAATTGATTAATATTGGATTTCAGGTATGTAACCTATAGCTTAAAAAAACATATAATTTATAACCTAAAAATAATTATCATACAGATACAAACATCACCTTCACTTACTTCTTAAGTTTCACATTTTAAACCTGTGGAACATTATTCCAAATTCCTTCCAATGTTTTATTGTAAATTATAAAAAGAAATAGACATTAAATGCAGCAAATTTAAAACATTTGTCAACACACATTATTTTTTTGTTGCAGATAAGTATCTAGCCAAGGAGCCAGTCATTTCATTGCAACAAATCACAGAGACCGCAGAGCAATATCTGATAATATTTTGACTAAGGGATGAATTATGAATATAAATTTGCTTGAACACAAATCAATTCTAAGTAAGTATTGAATCTTCTCAATAATAACTTATCAATATCAACTTTTGTTTAAAATAATTATAGATTTATTTTAGAATTTTATATTCAGTACATTTAATTTTACTTCTCACTCCTAAAATATGTTCTTTTTATTAAACTCATGTTATATCCATTACTTTATTTAAAAAGTGTAATCTCTTATTTGTTTTAAAATTATGCGTAAGATAATTTTGAGATACCTGTCTAACCTTAGAAAATCCCATCCTAATATTGGTTTTATTATTATAGATAAAGACTACGCTGGGCCAGACATGAGCAGATAATGCCATCATTGCGAGCACCAAAGAGAATTATGGGTGAACATCCGGCCGAATTGGAAGACCTAGGCTGCAATGAGAGAATGTGGTCAGGAGGGATGCCGAGCAACTTTTTGACCCACGAAATCAGGACAGATGTAGAGACAAGGTTGACTCTGCGTCCAGTATTGGAAGCCAAGGCTAAATTAGGCTGTAGCGCCATCGGAAGAAGAAATATTTATAGATATTATGTTAAAATAACCAACACCAGGCCGATTAAAACGTCATTTACTTATAAATTTTTCACAATTTTTAATATTATTCTTATGAATATGAAGATTACCTATGTATATTTAATTTGCAGATTATGTGTATTAAGTAAATACTAAAAAGAGCATTCATAGATTTGTTAAAAGAACCTAGCAACATCATTAACTTACAAGTGATTGCATTGGAGGACAATTATTGTTAACTAAATTCCAAACTATTAATTTTTTTTTAATTTAGATATATTATTATTTTAATTTCAGAATTATTATTATTGTAAACCTGTTTTTTTTTTTTGTTGAAGTTTCTATAATCAGACCTCTTTTCCTGTAACATCGAAAAAATTCATATTATTACAGACTGATATATTTAACATTACACCGTTATTTATGGTCAATTTTAAAATGCCATTTTTTTTAACATTTGACCAGTACTAACTGGATTATGACTTTCTTCTCTTGCTATTTCGAATGGCTTTGTGTGATGACTTCACGTTAACAACGTTCCTTATTTAGGTGGTCAAATTGAAATCCTTGAGTAATCGACAAATTCAACAATCTGCCAAGATGCTAACCACCGGGCCAACGGCCCGTTGCATTTATGCCTTCCATAATTCGTCTATGGAGCTGAGATTCCTAGGATTATATCTTATAATGAATGCAATGCCAAAATGTCTACAGAATTTTAAAATGTGTCAAAATTTTCTAGATATTTTCTCACAACAATAACATTTACATGTTTTGTATATCTCTTATTAATTTTCAACTCTTGGTATGACTTATATTAAGCACCTATGAGAGATGTGAGTTCTAATTCTCTAGAAGTACCTAAATATTTATACTCAAAATTATCATTTATTAAAAAGTTTTACCCTGTTAAATGAAGTTTATCAACTGCAAAATACCTTAGTTATTTATTATAAAAGTGTGTTTCTTTACCAATTATTGTATTGATTGTTTTATTAATGTAAGTAAAATTAATTTTTGAAATCCAAACTCCCTTTACGCCCCACTTAGGGGCATAGGGATTTAATAAATTGGTGGTATAATTGCCATAGCAACTTGAAATTTTTATTATTACCCTATTCCTGTGTTATATTTTTAATAAGCAATCTACACTGATTTTTCTATTCACACGAAGGCTGGATGTGAGGTGCAGGTTCGAATCCTTGGCCACAAAATTCTTTACTATGTTCAAAATAATTAACACCCACTTCTGGTAAGAAATTTCTGGTTCCAACTCCCAGATGGGTCAGAATATTTATAGGAATTTTTTATGCAATATTTTCTTGCTGGCTATACTGACAATTTTTCATACAAAAGATTTTCAGGTACAAAATCACTGGCTCGGGTAGAGGTCTTAACACTTAAAATAATTATGTACCTACCTGTTAAATTTGATATTAAGAATAAATAAAGCTTTGTAGGTACATAATTATATTTTTGCAGAAGAACAACTAAAGCATTTACAGAAATCAAGTGTTCTATCTAAATGTACTTGAAGGGGAAGGTATAGAAAATAGATAAAAATGCTATGTTTATGACTCACCTTTGCTGCCTCCACAGCAATTCTACAAATTTATCATACTATCTAATTATATCTACCTATTTACCAATTCAAATCCTCAGACTTACAGGTAATACAAACTCGATCAGTCAATCAATTCTCCATTTTTTGACCCCACTTAGGGACATACTTTATAGGTACCATATTTTATTAATCCATAAATCAGGTTCTGTAATTCACATTTTTCTCAACAAACTTCATCAACAATTTTATGGACGGGTAAAAAGGCTAGTAAATATAATAATAATATGAAATAATGATGATTAAAAATAATTTTAATGTCGAAACAGACGATTAGATGAACGTGGCTATCTAAGGCCGCCTTGTTAGTAGTGTAGTGAGTGAGTGAGTGACTCGTGGTAATTTACCAATAATTGCAAACACGAGGTATCTAGGTACCTGGTTGATTACTTGCCGTGTTCCCGTGAAGGTCTAATAAGTCCTATTCGATTTATGTCTTAATATATGCTCCGACCACTCACTTATTGGCTCTTGGCATCTGCCTGCTTCTTACATACGTACACTCGTAAATGTGATCGACTATTACTACCTGTTTGTTGAGATATTACAAAAATGGTAACATATATATAGATATCACTCTGTCTAATACATCTCTAAATATAAAAATGGGGCCTATTTTTCCGTGGTCATCGTATTACGTGTGAACGGCTGGACCAATTTCGCTAATTCTTTTTTTTATTGAGATTGATATTGTCTGGAGAAGGAGAAGGTTCTTATGAATGAAAAAAATAAAGTTACGTAAGTAAGAAACTGACATGTTTTTTTAGATAGTTGGTGCGATTGACAGCATTCGGATGCAAAAATATGGTTTAAAACACACGCATAGGTTGGAATTATATTTATTTATTTATTTGATACACATACGGCAAGGCCATTTACATGTTAAAAAATAATATTATTTAATATTGGTTAAAAGATAATTATTAAATTTCTACTTGTTTCGTACATGAGAGTTTTCGACATGTTGAACATGTTGAGAATTCCCATGATTAAGAGTTTCGGAGACAAACATTACCACCTAATGGCGAACGTTGTTAACGTAAAGTGATCACACTAAGCCAGCCTTCGAAATAACAGTAGAAGACGGTCGTAAGCCCGTAGTGGTTTGTTCCATTTAAAAATCGAACATTAGTAATGAATTTTTAGAGTCATTAGTTGTTATTTTTTCTTTAAGATCTAGTCCTGAAAAGGTCACAAGAATCTAAACATAATTAGAACGTTGTGCACCAACAAAGCCAATAGGCAATAAATATGAGACAGTAACAAAAATGGATATAGTCATATCCTGGCGCCAAATATATGACAGCAGTCGCAGTCTTTAAATTTGGTTGCTCTCTTGTTCTCAATAATTTCCAACTTTTTTTCTCTATTTTTCATTGATTATTAAATTTCTACTTGTTTCGTACATGAGAGTTTTCGACATGTTGAACATGTTGAGAATTCCCATGATTAAGAGTTTCGGAGACAAACATTACCACCTAATGGCGAACGTTGTTAACGTAAAGTGATCACACTAAGCCAGCCTTCGAAATAACAGTAGAAGACGGTCGTAAGCCCGTAGTGGTTTGTTCCATTTAAAAATCGAACATTAGTAATGAATTTTTAGAGTCATTAGTTGTTATTTTTTCTTTAAGATCTAGTCCTGAAAAGGTCACAAGAATCTAAACATAATTAGAACGTTGTGCACCAACAAAGCCAATAGGCAATAAATATGAGACAGTAACAAAAATGGATATAGTCATATCCTGGCGCCAAATATATGACAGCAGTCGCAGTCTTTAAATTTGGTTGCTCTCTTGTTCTCAATAATTTCCAACTTTTTTTCTCTATTTTTCATTGATTATTAAATTTCTACTTGTTTCGTAGGTACATGAGAGTTTTCGACATGTTGAACATGTTGAGAATTCCCATGATTAAGAGTTTCGGAGACAAACATTACCACCTAATGGCGAACGTTGTTAACGTAAAGTGATCACACTAAGCCAGCCTTCGAAATAACAGTAGAAGACGGTCGTAAGCCCGTAGTGGTTTGTTCCATTTAAAAATCGAACATTAGTAATGAATTTTTAGAGTCATTAGTTGTTATTTTTTCTAAAAGATAATTAATTTATCATTACTTACACAAATTCAATATTATTCATAGTAAGGACCACAGGACAACGTCTGTCGGGAAAGCTAGTTTTAAAATTATTTTTTTTTGTTTTTGTTGAGGCCTTCCACCCGATATCGAGTGATTTTGAATTAAATTAAAATAATCATGAAAGAGTAGTTGTATGCTTTTATAAAAATAAATAAAGTTAGCACTATTCTATAAAATAGTGCAGGTAAAGACAGCGGTATCGCCTCAGGCAATTTCTCCTATTAGATCAAGCAAATCAGTGACAGACTGTCAATCCCAAGAAACAATTTGAAATAAAATAAATCTAGACATTTCATTTCAGCGTTTGGTATTCAGGAAAAAATTAAGTTCGAACTAAATTTATTATTTTACTTAGGGATGATAACACTAAGAAGAAAAAAACGCAAAACTAATAGACAAAAAGTTATTTTTGAAGCCAAAAGATACTATAGGTTTTCTTTTCTTTGAAATGAACATGAGAGTCAGTCCACAGATAAATATGTAATACATAAGGTTAATACCTACATTTGACAGTTTGTTATGAAATCGGCGCCGACTCCCTAAAGACATATTTCGCAACCCCACATTGTGCGCTGGACATTATTATCTGATACTAAACTTGTTGAGACTAGATCAGAGATCTCTATTATATTGTCAATATGTATCTGCAAACTACTATAGAGCTGGTAATAAATATGAGAGGTTAGCTGTATATGCGCATATAGCCTATAGAATTATTGCGTACAACTTTGATAATTATCTAATGTAAACATTGCTGCATTATTAGATATTAATTTATAGTGTTTTTACCCTATTTGGATTTTATTGGTGAAAATCTTCTCAACCTTGTAGCCGTTTGAGTCTTTCGGGAGGGTGCAGCAGATGACCCTCTTTGGATATGTTTGTTTGTCACTTGTGACCATGCAGGACTTGTGTCTGCGAAAGTAATCAGAGTAAATAATTGTGGGTTAACAAATCAATTGTTCAATAAATTTCTTTACTTACATAATTCCACCAATAATGCACGTTCAGTTCATTGATTTCATTAAAAAAGATAATTATAGATTTGAAAGGATATAATATGGACGGATCGGAAGATAGATTGTTTGGTTGGTAATACAGAGGAACTAAGGAGTTCTAGTTCTACTTTTCAAAATTCACAAGAAAGTTAATAACTTATGAACCACCCTATATCGCTGAACATACATGGGGGTTAAATCGATGGGTATTGAGGTCTTCTACCTCTCTGCTACGGGTTATCCACCACCGCTGTTACAACGAGTATAATCATATATCATGATGTTGTATTCTCAAAAAACATGAAGGTAGAAAATGCTCCGTTTCTCTCACTAAGCCAATGATTTTGATTTTCACATAACTTTACTCTTAGTGTGATAATTTGACTACTTAATGTCGCAAAATGAAAGCTGACCACAATGCTCGTATCGTCACAAGAGTTGGTAAAATGATACTAATAAAACGAATGATGAATATAATACGAAGCTTAAACTTTCAATACAATAATATGTAGGTAATGTGCACACTCTTGCAGTAGATAGCGACCAAAAAAATATACGAATTTGAAACTTTTTAAGAAAATATTTCTGAGAAGCATTTTCCCTAAAATTTTAATTTTATAAATTTTTCGTCCTTCTCAACAGAAATATAGAACAGGCGACAAATTTGTTAATTATTTGCTTTTTAAGGACAACTACTATTTTTTTATACGCTTGACATATCCAAAACAGATACTTCCAAATTTCGTATTATATGCACCTAAGATATGAGGTGTAAAATTTCCAAAAAAAATCGATATGAGAATAAAGCATAATCCCCACATATCACGAATTCTGGTGTCACATCATAAGTAAAGATGGGACTAACGGCTTAAATTCAAAAACGTTATAGCCATTTCGTTAATTGAAAGTAACGTTAATATTAAAAGCTGAAAAATTTGGTATCTTAACTTAACTTTTTCCTAAAAAAAAGGTCCTTTTCTCAGTTTCATAATATTACCTGACATATGCATAATAGGGGTAGGCTATTATTTCCCTGACTATTATTTTTATACAACTATTATTTATAAATATCGTTTAATATTAATAACGTTAGATACGTTATTTTTATTTAGCTATTATTATTATCAGCTGTCGTTATAATGCCCATCTCTAATCATAAGCATCAGCCACACATATCACGAATTCTGGTGTCACATCATAAGATAAGCATCAGCCACACATATCACGAATTCTAGTGTTCCTCACTCGATCTCTCAAAGTTTTGAAAAGAAGGAGATAGACATAAAATTGAAGTTATAGTTGGTTAAAGACACACATAGCAATCCTCGAGCATTAGGATTATTATCCATACCATCACGTTTATCAGTTTCCTTCGTTTAGCAGTGCACATTGAATCTATTCGCGTATCAGCGTAGGTATATCGTAAAAGGACATTTTACAAAACCTCCATTTACGGCAATTTCCTTAAAGATTTATATGGGCAGATATGTCGGCCGTATTGCTGTTACCACAACGTGATGGATATCTTCTGCCGTGCAGCGGGAATGCGATTATACCGAACAAAATACTGGCGTGTTACTTGAGGAGATACACACGAGATAGATTTATTGATACGCGATACTTAAAAGTAGCAGTCAGAGACATAATTGTGCGCCCATATAAGGCATCAAATGACTAGTTTACACGTTTACTGCGACGATTGCTCACCATTACACGTTAAGAATTATTGTTTGATTCCTCAACAAGTGAAATTAAACATGGTTTAACATCTAATCCACGTTTAATGGATTATTTAGACCGCTATGTCGCAGCATCCGTAGTTCAGATCTTTAGAAGGCAAACATTATTTCCTTTCTTCCAATAAACTGATGTATTCAGCTGTATTTAAATGACCGAGGACGCCAAATCTTGTTAGACTGAAATTGTGGATTTTCTGATGTTTCTGAATACCAGAAATTTCCAAGTGAGAAGTTATTACAATAATGAACTCTTAACAAAAGCTTTTTTTTATTATAGAACCAACAGTTTTGATGTTATCGTTAAAATAAATGTAAGTTGTAATTTTATTCTCAAATTTGAACCACTGCTGGCTTACGACCCTACTGCTGTTTTGAATGCTGGTTAATGCTCTGTATTCCTAGGACTACGGTACATCTATATAGCAGTAGCGGTGAATGTCAGTTTAGAAAATTGTCAATATTGTTTTTTTTAAGCCTTTGGTCAATATTGTTAGCGTAGTAACAAAAGATAATGTCAAAATTTTGAAAGACTGCCGTCTTGTCAGACGACGCCGACGCACCTTAAAATCGAACTTCCATTGATTTCACGATGGGGTAAACAATTGAATCCATAATATGTTAAGATCTAGTCCTGGAAAAATCATTCGTTGTGAAAACCCTTTCTGGCGCTTCTCCTTCGTTTTGCCAAACAAATTTCGTAAGTTAGCTCCAATTTTTTGCAGGAGACTAGGGATTCAATGTTCGTGGCAAACTTTAATGAACTGTCGTGAACCTCCCTTCAAGAAATCCTGTAGTGGTGTAGATTTTCTGTTCTGTTCGGGAGGTGGCGCTAGTGATTTGATTCAAACTATTTCTTGTCTATATGACGGAAGTCATCTCCCCACAATTTGGTATAATCGTCTATCCTTTGGAAAAGTCGTAAGACATTATTAATTTAAATTTCATTAAATGATATCACTCGCAAAGAAATGAGGCTTAAAAATCACACTGGACAAAGGTGTTTTTGCAACAACAGTTAGATGTGTCTATTATGGCATGATCGTTGGTGATTTAAAAACATTAACAGTATATACAAAAAAAAAAACGTGTGATTAGTTGATAATTAATGAACGTTACAATAAGTGTAGTTGTGATTACAAATTACAAAATGCATGCAACGCATGTACGGTGGTAAACATTGTAACGTCTGTTTAGGTTGAAGCTATCACAAAGATATAGTGCTGATGGATTGCGAATAATCGTTTGGTAAGCTATATGTAATAAATAGCACACACATTATTTTGTCAGGTACGTAAGTACTTGAGAGGCATTTTTTATCCTTTTTTATAAAAAGAATGCTCTGTGAATAATACGAGTGCGTAATTAGGTAGGTAATCGAAATAAGTACCTATATAAATTGACACTTTTCTAAACAAAGCTAAAAGAGAAAAAAATAAGAATCTGCAGGAAATTTAAAATAAAAAAACCCCATCGACCGTAGTAAGTATTAACTTTCTTAGCGGTTTTGCCAATATATTTACTTTTGTTATGTAAAAAGTTGCGTCAATCTAGGGAGTTTGACATAACTTTCAGATTTTTCATGGTGAGACTATATTGTGTTAGTAAATAAAATAAAAACAGATCCATCGGTAGGAATTATATTGATTAAATAATCAATTTATCATTTTATTATTCATAGTTTAGACGGGACAACGTTTGTCGGGTCAGCTAGTAAAATATAAATAACACTCTTATACAAAGAAACACGTTGAATAAATGAAACAAGTACCTACACATTGCGGAAGCAATCTCTTCCAGCCGACCGGTCCCGTCCATTCCGAGAAAGGATAACAGGATATAATTATTGAATCCGTAGGAATCTTCATTATGAATATAAATACACTTATAAATCATAAGTTGCAGTCATCACACGACAATGTTTGAAATTTTAGTGGTTTCATCTAAACCACTACGAGCTTTTGACCGTAAAGCTGCTGTAACAATTGCTTGGGGTTGTCAAATTTCAATTCGCAGACCTAACAATCTTTGTCTTTTCGAAATTTGGCCGGATTTGAATTCATAGTAATTAAAACTCACAGTGAAAATAATAATTATCCCCAAGATATATCTAGGAAGATTTAAATACAAATCGTAAATTGGTACCTATTTTTATTATAAACAAAAATAAATTAAAATCAACAAAAACTTTGTCAGTTCTACTTGAGTATATTTGGTTAAAACGTTTTCGGACAACCGTCCATCTTCAGTAACCTTAGCGTATATAATATAGTATTGTTGAGGTTACTGAAGATGGACGGTTGTCCGAAAACGTTTTAACCAAATATACTCAAGTAGAACTGACAAAGTTTTTGTTGATTTTAATTTATTTTTGTTTATTTTAAAATGTTCTACAAAGTTGCTCGCGACAAAAAATTTGAAGATTTGCTATTTTTATCGTTTGAAACATCTGTCGAAATTTGTCTAAAATCATTTTTATGAAAGAAAATTTTGAAAAATTTTCATATAAATTTTGTATAATTCCACACATAGATGGTGTCAATCCAGTGATGGATAATGATAAATTCTTATTTTGGTCTCCCACTTCCATACAAAGCCTTCCTGCCAGTCAGATGGGTCATAATCAAGGTTCGTTATTTTTTGTGGTTGTGTGACTGGAAGTGAAGGATGCTAGGATATAAGTGATACGACTTTTCCCTAGATAAATATCTTTTCACGTATGTGATCTTGCGCTGATTCCAGTATCGCACCCAGTAGTACTAGACAGCGCTGGCTGATATAATTGCCCGAGCCTCCGTAAGTGAAGAGCCGTATAGGTGCCGTTATTTCTGTAAATGATCGATTGTTATTGTAGTCGCATGCACACGAGACGGGACTTGGAACACGTCTGCGTTGGGAGGTATTTCACACAACAGGCAGACGGCGTCGCGGGTTCAATGCTCAATGGAGGAAGAAAATCTACATACAGACAGCTCTGTGATTGAATACATACATTAAGCATCCGACGAATGCATGGTTTGGTTATATCATTGCAATGTAAAAAGCTATTGTGAACGAAACATGATTCTAATGATGGATTTACAGCAACTAGTGGCCGACCAGTGTTAAACTTATAACAAATTTAAATTACAAGTTTCAATATTATTAAGGTAAGACTGAGCGAGCGCTCTTTCACAATTTTCTTTAAAAAGCCTTTGCTTTTGACGTATCCATGTCATTACATGGATACGTCAAATTTGGAATGTTGGTATGTACCTAGAAGGTTTTTTTTATTAGAATTAAAGTTATAAATAATAAATAATAATAATTTATTTTTCAACAAAATGTACAGAGTATTGCCGAAATACAAATATAAAACAAACAATATTTAATCTATTTTCAATTTGACCATAGAAAAACAAAAGAATATATGCATCTGTGTCAATGCCAATACATTTTAATGTGTGAGTATCAAGTACATATGATTACAGTTTATGCATAATTTAAAAAAAATATTCGAATTCGCCACTTCTTCTCTATATACCATAAGTGCTCGACATTTTATACTCCTCCGTGCGCGCAATTTTCGTGAGGGAAGTCTCCCTCGAAGGGGGAGCAGACCGATATATGGAAGCCTGAAAGAGGTGGTTGATTTGGTATCCCAAAGGTTTAGGCTGAAGGTCGTAAGTTAGAACTCCGGCGCAGACCATTTCCACTTATACACAAAATATGATTACCGGCAGTTTTTAAAGTGCTCAATGATTCACATTTAAGATAAATTTCATACAAATTTTAAAGCAGAATTATTTATCACAATCTCAACACTTTTTCACAATCTCCCATAGGTTCCTACATAAAATTGTCTGCTATTAAAATAATGTTTATCTAAAATAAGTTAGACAAAATGTCTGAAAGGTTTAGACATTAATAATATGATAATATCGTGATGAGGTGAGAAGTTTAATACGATGGGAAAAAATTATACAATTCACACGCCCAAGCCAGATTTAGATGTTTCATAAATAATTATACTCCTAATGTTAAATATTTTAAATAATTATACTCCTAATAATGTTAATTGTTAAATATTTTTCGTAAATAGGTATATACATAATTTGATTAGGTATAATAAGAAAAAATATACAGTTATTCGCATAGCGTTCAGGTTGGCAAGATAAAAGGTCTTCGAAAAATGCTAAGATTAAATTCTAGAATACACGTAAGAGAAAAAATCAAGAAGTAAAACTAGATACAAGACAACTACTATCTATTTATGACATGGGAAAAGTTTGGCAAACGATTATAAATTAAGTCGAAATATCAAAAAAAAAACTTAGAAAAAATGTTACAAAGCTATGCAGAATGAATGCAAGGCTCAGAGAGATAGGAAGAACAATTCATGGTTATGACAACTAAACGGGAGTCAGAGATTTAATGTAAAAGGTTTCCAAGGAAAAAGTATTTGGGGTGATTTTTTTATGACAAACGTTACAAGGACGATGTTTGAATTTGAATTCAAAATAGTTGAATTGATGTTTTCAAGTATCATGGACAGCTATTTTTAATGCTAATTTGTTGGCGTTTAAAACTCCTCATGGTTGATAAAGCTGTAGATGATTTGATTTGAAGTAGTATTGCCCCAGAACAGACTTTGTCTAGTGGGACAGTAAATTCCAATAATTATATATTATGTAAACTGTTTATTGTGTAATTGATAATGGAAAATAAAATAAATAAATAAAGTAAATAAAGATACAAATGGAGCTTATCAATGTTTCCAAAATGTTGGTATAGTCTAATATTAATACCAGTACGATGATTTTTGAGGTCAAAAGCGTTCTGTAAAATGTTGAATATTTTCCCAGTATGTAAGAAAGTATATGTCATACCTACATAAAAAAAAAATCTGTACAGTTTGTCAACAAGATAGTAACAATAGACCGATATTACGGTAATTATATTCTTCAATTGTAGTGAGTTCAAAAAATGACATCATTATAAAAAAGCCACGCTCTGCGACAAACAAACTGACGAATAGTACCTACAAGGGACCTCTAAGTAAACGGAAGATGTCGTCGCGCTGAAGGAAGTCGTGTTATTGAAGACTCCTGGTCCATACTTTAAGATGCTTTGGGAGCTGACCTATACACTGAAGAGTTTTCAGTATAGTG
Source organism: Mystacides longicornis (assembly GCA_963576905.1). Classification (NCBI taxonomy): domain Eukaryota; kingdom Metazoa; phylum Arthropoda; class Insecta; order Trichoptera; family Leptoceridae; genus Mystacides; species Mystacides longicornis. Next base: position 10,111,534 of record OY756434.1, read on the forward strand.
TAGACAATATTGACCTACTGCAGAGCAAATTTTCTCTAGCAGGCGCACCTAGAGAACTAACTGGGGTATTTTGAACAAAATAACCAAGTGTCGCGTACAGTGATGTCCAGTAGAGAGACTAAAAGAAACCGTGTACACTTAACTGTATTGTTTGAGCTAGACACTCTGTCTAGAGCTTGAGCGGTTTAGCTATATCAACTCTAGATAAATCCAAAGTGTATTAAGGTTCCCAAAAAATACAGACTTAGGTTTGACAAATTGATGATTTGTTTTGGTCTGCCTCGTGTTCTATTATCTGAACGGATAAACGAAATGTTCAATATTTAAGGCATTTGTAAGACAGTTGCTAAACGTTTAAATTAGAAACATTAATAATTTGTGGCACTGTTTGAAAAAAAAAATCCTGATGGGTACTAAGGCTAAGAAGAACAAATACATCTCCGTCATTTTACGTATTTATGTGTACTCATAGCTAAAAAGTTCTTGTCAAATTCCAAAACAAAACCGAGAGAATATAATATTGTGTATCAGAAATCCTCAATTGTGTAGAAATTCTCACCGCTAACGCACAGAAGCAGTTCGTAAATATATTTTCAGGCTAAACAAATAAAACCAGCAACACTACTGATGATACTGTGAGAGTGAGACACGTTAGAGTGCTAATTATGTCTAGATTCTTGTGACCTTTTTTCAGGACTAGATCTTAAAGAAAAAATAACAACTAATGACTCTAACAATTCATTACTAATGTTCGATTTTTAAATGGAACAAATTTCTACTGTTTTCTTCTACTGTTATTTCGAAGGCTGGCTTAGTGTGATCACTTTACGTTAACAACGTTCGCCATTAGGTGGTAATGTTTGTCTCCGAAACTCCTAATCATGAGAATTCTCAACATGTTAAACGTGTCGAAAAATCTCATGTATGCAACAAGTAGAAATTTAATAATTAATGGAATATAGAGATAAAAGTTGGAAATTATTGAGAACAAGAGAGCAACCAAATTTAAAGACTGCGACTGCTGTCATGTATTTGGCGCCAGGGTATGACTATATCCATTTTTGTTACTGTCACATCTTTATTTAAACTATAAATGAACATAGAGCCGGAGCTGGAATTAGAGTATATTTTCTTTATCGTTGTTATGGACATTGATCTGTCATTTCCCGTTAATTAGTTCTTGCTTGTTATTGTTACCATGGTGTCAAATATCAACCATAAAAGAAAATATGTTCTGCATGGTTTCTAGATTCGGCTCTATGTTCTTTTGTTGTAAACGCACACTCTGTGTCCCCGTCAAGAACAACCCCGGATATTGTGGAATGATAACAATATGATGATATAAGAGTTTGTTTCTGGTGGCACTTTAATTAGCTAAGGGAAGATACCCTCTAAGGAACTTCAGAAAATTATCCAGAAAAATCAACCAGTAAAGCCTTTTTAAGTAAATCACTTTGGAAAATGCATGGATGTGGATAAGAATGAGAACCCTATATGCTACTCGAGAAAGAAATATCATATAGATATCATTTGAAAACGTGATGTAGGAGGGCCATCTATACGTATTTCAATACAAAACATTTAAAATAGAAACCGTAATCAACAACAAAGACGTACATAATATTGGTTTTGTCATTTGGCTATTAGATATTTTAGTTAAATGAATGCAGATATTATGTTGAAGGTACCATTAAACACTGATTCAGAGAGAGAGAGCGTTCAATGATTCCTAATGGCTAAGAGATGAAGCATTACCAACATAATGTCTTGTATTAGAGAGATACGCCAAATCGCCATTGATCGAGATAGGAACGCATTTATTACCACAGTCATATTGAAATGATTACGAATTGCACTAGAGAAAGTGTTTTTGTGGTTCTTTTAACTGATTAAATAACACTATGTACTTTCAAAATCCTTAGGGGGATTTACGTCTTAAACCAATTTGATAAAATTTGATTACAACCATTTTAATCACATTCAAATTAAGAGTTTTGACACAATTACATACTTTTAAAATTATTAATGTCAAATGTTCCTGCTATTCATAGCCACGTTTGGAAGAGTTACCGCTTCTAATACGTACATATTTTTTTTACTGAACAGGATAGACGTGAAAGGGCATGCACACACATCTGTATCTATAATATTCTGCTGACTCGTCTAAGTTAACTCAATTTTTTTACCGATTACTCAGTGTTGTATTATAGCCTTGGAAATCTAATAATTGTTCAGAAGACAATATATTTCTGATGAACAAGATTTTTACCCCGGGTTGGAACCCCTTCTCAAATCGGATAAGATGTTCGACGGTATCGAACACCTTTGTACAGTCAAGTGTAAGAAATAGAAATATTATGGTAGAAACGAACACAGTTCGAGTAAGTGAGTGGATAATAATAATGCAAATTTACAAATCCAATGTTTTGAAATGTAACCGCAACTGTAAATATCGCAAACTAACAAGATAAACATGAAATCAAATTTGCAAATTCAGCTTGTTATACGAATTCAGAGTAGCACTGCGCTAACAATCAAACCAATTAAACAATACATTGGGTAAACAATTGAAGTTTCGAAATGACTTATTTTGTTGTTGTTAGTTCGGTTAAGTAAATATTAGCATTACATTTCGTACTTTATATATTTAGTTAAAATAAATAGTTAAGTGTTTCATACAAAAAGCAACAGTATCACATTCACTTTGCAGTTGGATTGTAAAATTATAGTGATTAAACATTTCATTTAATTATAGTGACTGTTCCTTTTTTGAATTTGAAGATTTCGTTCCAACTTTCAAATACATGTCACAGAGTAACGACTTACGGCCGGTTTCAATAACCTATCTATCTCCTATCTATGGTTAAAAATCTATCTATCTTTACACTTTGATGTTTCAATAAACAAAAGATAGAAAAAATTTCTATCTATCTTTCATTATATGATTTGTATAGAAATCTGCGATAAAGCGTTTCAATAACCTACCTCTAGTAGCTTGTGACATTTGTGATTACTGTTTTTTCTATGGTTTTCCTAACCCCCCGATTTCGGCGATTTGTTTTTCCTATCCCCCGATTTCGACGGCAAGTGTTTGGTATAACAACAAGTTTTTTTGAAAATAATGGCTTTTTCAAGTGACGAGAGCGATTTGGAGTTATTTGAAGTCTTCGACTCTACGAGGACGAAGAACTCCGGATAGGGTACGGTATATTCACGGATAAATTTCATGTCGATATTGTCGATCAAAGATTTTCTTGTCAGGTTTCGGTTAACCAAAACCGTTGTAAATGATTTATTTTTTATAAATTATTTTCTTATAAACAATATACGACGACGAGACGAGAAAATAATGGTGGGCGAATGTTGCGTCTCTCTGACGCATAGATATTATTATATTGTCCATAGACAATATAATAATATTGTTGATATTGAAACTCTGAGGTATTTTCGAAAATTGACATGGACGAAGTATTGAAAATTTCTATGATCAAACGCGGATAGTTTCCATGGTAACTGACATAAATACTATCTATCTGTTGTTTGTTTATTGAAACGCGGATAAGGATAGAATATTAACTGCGGTTAGTTGACGGATAGCGTTTAACTGATTACTACGGATAGGTTATTGAAACCGGCCGATGAAGTATGAAAGGTCAATAATGTCTTTGGACAATTAATAAATGTACTCTAGTGTCTACCCTAATAACTAATGAAAGTTAGGACAGCACTTTTAGAGCACGATATGCCTGACTAACACAAATGAATCACCGAACATACGACACGTTTTAATCGTTCTTGTGGGGAGTGTAACGCAGTGTTTACGTGTGTACATACACAACGGTTATATTGTTATACGACCAGTCGATACCAGAATGTATTACTCAGAGCAAATAAAAATAAACAAAGCAAGGCAGTAGCTATACTAATATATAAATTTCATCTGTCCGTGTGTATGTGACTGAACTTCCAACCGATTGGCCTGAATTTCATGATCAAATTTTGCGTGTAACTGAATTGATTTGATATAATCGTTACGATTCATTTGCTCCAAAATAAGACGTTTTTATAATTGTAGGCGGTTTGTTAATTTAATTTTCAGAGCTTTAAGTTAGTCATGTGTTGAAATTTGTATGAAATTAATAATATTCCAACAGATTTTTTTTTATGTTAGGAAAGAAAACCTGTTGGATAATTTTTTGTTGGCTGTCAACACTTGTTTGACAATTAGGACTTCACTAACTATAGGCGAGACAAAGATGCAAGTATGCACCTCTATAGGTAAATAGACAAAGATGCATATTATATTTGTTTTCGCATGTCGGTTTCCACCCCAAGCTCTCTCGTCTTCTTTTGCTGCTCTGACATCGTGGAATAAAGATCTTCACACATAAAAACCGACGTCTCTCATTTACAAACATTATCACCTGTTTTCACGTCTTCCTAACATGAAATTATGTTGATGTTGTGTTTGGAAAATTTTCGTAAATATATGCTATCAAGAAATTGCACATTACATTTTGCCAACTGATCTGAATATGCCATTTTTAACTTACACGTTGGTGGCGATTTTCTTATTTTTACAAAATTACACATCGTGGACAAAAATGTCAAATTAACGTCCAAAAGAAATACGTTATGTAATTCGTGTTTTTTTTTTGTACAACTGCAATATACCTACATGTTTTGTTTTATACCCATGTACCATGTATTTATCATTCGATAACAATGGAAGTAAGGTTTCGGATATCAGCTAGTAAAACTATACAACGCATGTAATATGAAACGTGTTTTGGTTCCGATAACGAAAGAGAGGCTAAGTATAGCACGATTTGTTACATTTTACTTTGCTCTCAATTAAATTATATTATTCACTATCTTCTAGGGTTTTTAATCTAATTATTTGAGTGAATTGATTATTAGCTTTTTTTCTGAATCAATTAAACTAAATAATGATATTATTATGATATAGTTTTAAGTAGCTAGTTATAAATCTAAGGTCTTACACCGACATTCTGCTAAAAGATTTATAATCTTCGTGTATTCGTTGTAGGTTTGGACTCCGAAGGAATGAGACAGTTGTATATCAAAGAGGGCTGGGATCTGTTGAATAACGATCGATTGAGCACAACATTTGACGAAATTGTAAAAAGCCCTTCCATGTATGACTCATTCTTTGATTCAAAACAAAAAAATCTTCCGAGACCGTTGAACTAAAGAAAGTTTTGGAATCAACCTGCTTAGTCCAATCAAATTAAGCAAATGAAACTGGACTATTAATAATTTTAGTCTGTAAAAATATTGTTATAAGCTATATTGTGAATATATAATATAACTTAATAAAATTATAAAATAAATAAATAAAACAGGCTCGTTGATCTAAGGGTTTGTGAGGATGATTATGTACTGATGAAAGGAATAACAATGAGATCAATTGCGGTAATTATAGATCATCAAAAAGATCAATGTGGGACATAGAATAAGTTTGGCGGTTTATCAGACGGGAATCACTCTGATTTGGAACCCTTAGTGCGAGGTCTAATTTAAAATGAGAGAATGTGTAAAAGAATCAAGTTCCGCCGGATATACCGACTGACATCTTTATATAGGAAATGTTAGAATAATTATTTTTATTGGTATGATGGACATTCAGCTTTACAAGACCTTTAAAGGATCTGTCCTTACATACTCCTCCGAAACATGGGCGTTAATAAGGCGTAATGCGGAGCGACTAGATGTGTACCTATTATATATGAGTTATATGACATTAATATAAAGCAAATTCATCAAATTAAGCCGTCTCCGCTGGCTAGGGCACATGGAGAGAATGGATGAACACTCTACACTAAAGAAACTCTTTTTCGGAATTTTTGCTGACCGAGGTTGATACGGTTCGATTGCGTGAGTAGAGATCATCTTTGAGAATGAGAAACTGCCGTCGCCGGACGGCCGACTGGACGGAATAGCGACGAATTGAGGAGGCCATGACCCACAATGGGTTGCAGCGCCATGGATGAATGGAATTTGCAAATATATTTTGGTTCTGGATAATTTTATTTCTGTCTGTTCTATTACCAAAATCAATTTATTACATTTCCCGAGGCCTTTCGACTACATAATATCATTTTATTGCATACATTCAATAAAGTTTTGCATGTAATAAAAACACATAACGCATGTAATATTCTATGGTGTGATATAAGTTTATTTGAGATATTTATACCAGAGTACTGTTATCAAAAATATTACAATAATAATAAACAGGTGCCAGGCCATGTGGGCGTGTACATTATTATCTATGGGTTTGTAGTCTATGATCTTGTGTTCACAGCTATATTGTTCTATGGTTACAATGAACGGAAATAAATATAGAATTTTAAGTTTTAGTTTATGGAAATTTAGTATATAAGAGATCTAATTTCAAATCATCTTAAAACGCCCTAGATCAAGATTTCTACTAAGGTCGTTTCAAGAAGATTTAAATCATAACAGAGGGTAAGAACACGTAGAAAGCCGATTCTGACCCGTGCAAAATGTTACTTCATTTGAATGGGGATAGGTACCCTCAGAAAAAGCAGGAACCCGTTTTCCGGCATGCCCATTTAATTAAATGCATTGAAATCATAGACAACAATCTCTGAGCCGGTATGCGCGGGTCATACCCATATAGTTTACTACTTGACAGGTATAGGTTACACTCTATCTATCTATATTATTATCAGTGGAAAATAGTAAAGACGCTAAAAGATTACCACACCAATGTTGACAGAAATATAAAAAAAAAACAAATATTAATAAATATAAACCATTTATAGATATACAATTGCTATTTTCAAAGATATAAATAGGGCTATATATGTAGATATAAAATCAAATGATACCATACTATTGCTGAGGACAAAATAAATACGTGCTATACATATTAAACAAACAAAATATAAGATAACAAACGCAAACATATTTGGCTTATTTAAAATGACTAAAACATATCGTAAAATTCGAAAATTGGTTAAGAATGAAATATCATTCATCAGTGAAACATAGGTATAAATGAAATTAGACTAGATTTGGAAGAATCATCTTTAACTCAAAGAAATCAGAATATATTCCACAGCTAATCACAACAAATTTTGATTAATTGTCCTTTAATTATTATTATCGTTTGCCATCAGCCCATAGGTGGCTTCGTCAGAAGACAAGAGATAAAAGAAAAGGTTTCACTGCTGCATCCAGGAGGCACACTAAAGAGCAACATCCAAGTCATTAAGCCATTAGGAGTAGTGGCATTGTGTATTTCATTATATTATGTGTCAGGGAACGCTCTCAGGGGGCAAGTCTTCGCAATATGTTGGATGTTCTGTACAGGTTCTCCACAGTCACAGGCAGAGATTCTCGTATTTACCATATGTAGGGCAACTGACCACACCCAGCAACAGGAAGACAAAAAAATATCTGCGCTTTGCAAACTCCCCCCGCCCGCTAGAACATTTTGGAAACATTGTATCTCGTCTGGTGCTTCCAATAGGGGACGGCTAGACCTTGTGTAAAGGAATCGGTTGGTAGATTCTAGCCTGGCGCTTTAGTCGTCGACTTTTGCATTTTTGTTTTGGGTTCGATCCCTGACATCGACCATTTTCTATTTCACAACGCAAAACTTGCTTTCTGTCAAAGATGACAAAAGTGTATTTGTGTTCACTTTAAATGAGAACAATTTTATTTTTCAGTCATGGTATAAATTAAAATTGCAACAGAAACATAGTCAAAATAGTATAATAGAGTGATTGGTAGCTCAGTGATATCAGTCGATGGCTTTCGTCGTACGTCTGCGTATACGGGGTCGTGGGTTCTATCCCAGCCCGTGCCGACCATCCTCCTCTTTCAAGACACAAGCTTACTGTGAAAGAGTGTATTTGTGTTCACTTTGAGTGAGCGCAGATTCGTTTTTATAACTGTCTGTTTATTTTTATATTGCCGTTTATTCGGAGACATTCAGAATAATGTCATAGGTATCAAAATAAAAGGAAATTTGTATCCTAATTTTTTGGCAATTGGCATTCCAAAAATTCGAATTAACAACGTACACTATAATAATATGTCAGGTTTTTTGTAAGCATATAAATACGTCTAGACAAAGGTATCAGTGTTTGAATGCAGTGTCTGGGAACCGATCTCCAGTCCCTGCTGGGCGATCGAATTCTTTACTCAAATAAATTACTACATTGACATTATCACACTCTTGAGGACTATACTCACTCACGCTTCTTTAAAAAATACTTATAATATGAATTCTTTAAGCATGTCGTGTTGTACAATCTTTGTATCCAACATTTGTTGCAATAAACCTGATGGGTTTGTGAATTTGGGTAGTACCTACCTACGTAACTTTCGCTATAGAAGAAGTACATAGTTACTTTTCAGTTAGAGCTAGTAGGTAACTGTTCGGTTTTCAATAATTGTTATATAAATATTGATTTCATTGTTACAATTGTTTTTTGATTATCTTATTGATTCATTTTAAGGCTGCTAAGGGTCTGTACACATCTGAACACGTGCGGTAGCGTAAGCAATGTCACGTTGTATGCAACGTATCAAACTTTCATAGTACGGCATGCTTCCAGAGGTGGGCACTAACATAATTATAAAGCGATAACAAAATTAAAAGGAGTGCAGCGCGGACGAAAACCTACAAAAGGAAGACATTAGTCAACTTTTTTTAATTATAATAATAAGTAATAACACAATGTCATTGTTTTTATAATATGACTGACGTGTGCATTAAAATTAATGCATGATTTATACCTATTAGGTATATTTTATGCAGTGACGATAACAAACGTGAAAGAAAATAATGCAATATAACAGTAGTATTTTTATAGCTTGTATAATGTTCAAATAGTACTTCACCTGCATGGGTTCATCAATAACAAATCAGAATGAAGACCACGTAGAAATTAAACACGAATAGATGCCGGAAACAGAACATTCTTCTCTGTCCTTGTATCAACTCAAGTAAAAAAGTGTCCACAGAAACACCAAAATCACCCTCTACAAAACAATAATCAGAACCGTGGTTACATACGGATGCGAGGTGTGGACGATGACAGCAAAATCATCGGAACTGCTGGACATCTCTGAGAGAAAATTACTTGCAGAATTGTGGGGCCCGTGCGTTTTGGCGAAATCTGCATCATCTATCAATACCCCAGGTTCTCTGTGCATGCAAGATTGAGTGGACCGGGCATGTTCAGAGAATGACCTAGACAGTAATGGGAGGAAGAAGTCAGGAAGGATTCCGATCTCTCACAACATTGGAGAACAGAGGCAGCGGATAGGGTTGTCTGGAGGCGACGAGTATTGAAAGCTTGAAAATTGGGCTTTAGCGACATTGGTAGAAGAAGCAAAATTTATAGCTTGCATTATTTTAGAAATTTATTTTAACAAAATATACAACACAATGTGCCTTTGACAACAATACAAACTGCATAAATTAGGATTAAACAACTATAACATCGAATATAAACACAGTTTGAGGTTGACTACAAAAACATGAAGCAGTATATTGTATATAAGGAGAATATAGTTGCCTATTACATAGGTACCGTGACAAGATTTAAAAATATATAATATGGGAGTAAGTATAAAGGTTTGATAACAATAATAATATGAGTACCTATAAATAAATTAGTAAGAATGAAAGTCAAGATTTTGATTTATAATGAAATGGATTCTCAGAACTCAGTTGGGTATAACTTCGAGAATGATATTAAATATTAATATGTAGGTAAACATGGAACACGTGTACTGAGCAGGTAAAACATCGTTGTATATAAGTAAGTAGGTACATTAACAACAGAAAGGGTTGCATTCATATGTTTAAATAAAATAATCATAAAATATCAAACCATTTAGGTACAAACTCATTATGTCATACTGTGTTTTTTTTTTCAAAATGTGTACAATACAAAATAGTATGTACTTATTATACCTAATTATTATAGCGAGTATTTTCACCCCACTAACAATCATAAGGTTTTTTTTAATTACACTGTGGCCATTTTTCTAACCCTAAACAATCAACAACAATGGGCTAATTTCCAATAGACACTTTTCTACAAATATGGTCCAATTCAATCCAAACTCCCTTAAGACCCCACTAAGGGGCATAGGGAGGCAACAAGAGCTCTCCATTGTGCTCGATCCTGCGCAACGCTTATGACCTTCTCCCAAACCATGTCCAGATTCCTCAGCTCTGCTTCGAAGGAGCGGAACACAGTATGAGAGGGTCTTATCGTCCTCGGAACCCTGTTGGGAGGAAGAACAGCGCTCTCCTCCGCCAACTGTCATTCGGCATCCTTAACACATGTCCCAGCCAAGTCCATCTCCTCCCCACAATGGTAGAGGTGATGGGCTCACGCTGGGTGCGCCGGCGTATAGCGTCGTTCGTGATGCGGTGGTACCATCTTACGCCCAGAATTCTCCTGAGGCACTTCATTTCAAAAGCTGAGACTTTTTGAGCCTGGGCTTTGGTCAGGTGCCAGGACACTCACCCATATAGGAGAATGGGCAACACACACGCATCACACAGTTTACATTTCGTCTTGACACTAAAAGTTTATTAATTAATTAAATTATTATGTGGCTTTAGTGAGCACATCTCGATGAGTAATAGGCAATAGCTTTCTGAAAAGATAAAAGCTTTGAACCTGGATCCTCAGAATATGGTTGAAAAGCCGGCGACCGAACCACTAGGCCAATTTTTCTTTACCCATCACGCAGTGTCCTGTAAGGGGAAAGCAGAGAGAACGAACCTTCACTCTTTTCTAACCTAGCACTATTCTTTCGGCCACACATTTTTACACCTTTCCTTTCAGCTTTACAAATTACCTTTATCGTTATGTTTGCATTCATTCTTTCCACATGTAAAACCAAACCTGCTAGTATTGTTTACAAAAAAAAGCAATTTAATGAAATAATAATTAGTCTACTGTTGTTGTTCGTATATACCTACCTACACAATGAAATAATATAATAATGGTGAGTTACATACTATTTAAAGATTTTATTGAAGTAAACTTTTAATATCAATGATCTTAATTTGGGAATCCAACAGCGATCTTTCGTTTAACTATGTATTTCCTTTTGACCGGCGAATTCTCAGACTATAAAAACCAGTCAAAACGAGTCTGCAAATGTCCGCATTGATGGCGGTGTATTAATACAAGTATCATACTTTTCTTAAGACCTCGGTCATAATAATAAGAACCGGCAGTCGATAAAAAAACAAAATCTAAAAAAAGACGAGAAATATCAGCTTATCCGGGTTATCTGTACAAGATTCTTTGCAAAGTTCTTAGAAAATTTTATACTCGTAGAAACCTGTACCTGTACCAGAAACGAGAAGAATAAAAAACTTAAGTTTACAAAGTTGAACAAATAAATAATAATACCTGTATAGTTTCAAACTGTTACAACACACAAGCGCTGTAATTCCAAAAATTAAAAAAAAAACTCAACACTTTTGGTTATAAAACAACAGAACACAATATTATAATATTATTAATATTCACAAATAATTTGACATTTTCAAACACTGCTGAGAGGTACGTAGGAAAAAAATATAAAAATGCAAAGTTTGTTTTTGAGTTGATAACTCTTTCAAAATTTGTTTTTGCGGTTTGTCTCGTTGAATTAAGTAATTTAAAATAAAGCACTTTTTTTATTTCTGATTTATTATTACTTATAACTAATTTTGCATTTTTATGTTATGTTTTTTTTTCTTTAGTTTTTTACTAGAAATAAAACGACATCGCGCCGCCAACGACCGACACCTGTAACTAACAACTGATTGGACTACGAACAACGGCGACCCGTTCACGACCGACTTAATACTGTCAAACAGTGCGATAGTGTTCATGTAAAATAAAGCGCACTCATTAAAAGGTTTAACCTGCGTGTTGAGGTTGTGTTGTGGTTTTCTAATAATGCTGGTTAAGTGCCGCCCATTACTACATAGGGTGACACTTTTTTACTGTACATAAATTATACAATACATTACAGAGTACACACCTTTTTGAATAGTTTTCAAGGTGCAATTTTAATTTTCATTTCTTCTTACTCTTCATTTGTTATTTTTTTTCGCAATTTGGTGCCTTCTCATCTCGATCTTATTGAGAATGTTGGAACGAGTATAGAAAATTTCTGTCAAAGGCCCGTTTCCATTTATTCGAGTGTTAAGTGATTGGATTCTGGAGCAAGTGATTTGTTGTTAAGTTAAGAAGCTAATTAATAATTATATATTATTTTTTGCGAGTAAGAGGCCGTCCACTAATCACGTGATCTCTAAGGGGGAGGGGGTTCCAGAATAAATCACGAAGGATCGCGTGGGAGAAGGGGGTTTAGTAGAAAAATCACGTGCTCTATTTTTTTTCTTCTTAATTTGAAGAAACGCAGTTGCTCTTTCACAAATTAAAAAATTGCCAAAAACAAAAAGCATACCACAATTTATTATTTGTTTTAAAAAAGGACCTACCTACACGTGATTTCGGGAGAGGAAGGGGGGGGGATTATGAATCCTCTCCAACTATCACCAGGGGAAGAAGGGGGTCTATAATGGACGGTCCCAAACCCTATACCAGTGCTGCCCCATTGTTGTGAGTGGTTGTGACGAAAAATAGGACATAAGCAACCCTTTCAACTAAACACAGCAACATAAAAGTGATGTGGAATTCACTTAAGAAAGTGTCAGTACGTCTTTATTAGGCCTTATGATTGTTAATGAGGTTCGAAGGTTCAGCAGGGTTACATGACCTTGGTGAATTACTTGGATCTTCAAAATGCGATGAAACGTAATGTGGCATAATATCAGAAAAAACTAGGAGTTTCTGATATCTCCAAGTTAGAACCAACCATCTAAGGTCATAGAAAAAGAAACTTCAACAGCTAACCAGTAAATAATCTGGACGGAACTTCATTTTATTGTATTCATGCACACTTTTTTGGGTTCCTCCACCGACGCCCACATACCATTTATCAGAAAACCTCTCCTTTTACTGTTGTTTCTGACCTGGCCTTCCTTGAGGACGGAATCAATGCCTTCGATCCACGTATTATTATTTCAACAAACTCAAAGCATCTGAATTTGAAAATCTCCATTTTTGTTGCACCGTTGACATACATACCACATTATTTCCTACATATCTAGCTAGACAAAATAATCATAAACTAAATTATATGCAGAATTCTGTAGGGGCAAACTCTTATGTCCCTAGTTTTTAGTGGGAATAAAATGGTAATTTTATAATTAAACATATTTCTGAAGAAACGAAGACGTTGGCTTTGACGAATTATGGATGTCATAATAGACCTATTTTGGTCGCAGTGACAAAAAGAGCATAAAAAGGCCCTTGACCTTTTAATAAAAAAGGTAGTATTTACCGATTTGGTAGCCTAGTTGTATAAGCACTTACTCCTAATTAAGAAATCCCGGGTTGTTGTGTGTTTTTCACATAAAATTTCTACCCTGGTGTGGTCTGTCTCAGATTGGAAGGGACCGGTTAACTGAAAAAAAAATGCCTCTGTCAACAAGTTCCGCCGGCTATACTGTTTTTTTTTGTATAGAAATGTGTTTATTTATTGATTTTCATTTAAAGATCAGACTTGAAATCATAATTAAAAGTAATTTAACCAATTATTTATTTCATTATAATATTATACAGTTTAAAAGATTTAAAAAAAGAAAAAAATTAATTTTCGAAAAAATGATGGTCACCTCATACTTGCACTCGCTGAGATCTACCTGTGGAGAATGACCGAACAAACTCAAAAGCCTTGCCTTGATGGGAATTATTATTTAGTCCAGCCTTTCTCACACGTAAAAGAGTCAAACAATCACTACGTTAGCGTTTTGTATATTTATTAAAATCAAATAACTCTTTTTATGAAGTGCTTTTTAAATTTGGGAGATAAATTTCATTAGGATCTTATTTAATAAAATCTGGATAGGGTTTAAAATTACATGGCTTGTGTATTGTGTTTCCTATATCGCTATAAATAGAATATATTGTGAAGGCACTTCATAACAAATTAAAAATCTTTGATATGGATTACAAATGACGTGGTATACTTTGATTATAAGCTTTGTAACAAATTGTATTTAAGTCTTGCGTGTATTTCACAGAACCGGCAAAGAAATCTTGTTTTCCTGTATGCAAGCGAGTTCTGATAAAGCATACATAATGATAATAATAAAAACACAGACGCAACTCAAGCAATAAATGATATAAATGGATGAACAAAATGGTGATTTATTAGTCGGTGCTAAAAATCTTGCCACAAAATTAACCACGTTGTAGATAGAGAAGCCAATGAAGAATGAACTCATACAGACTCTCAACTATTGTCGTTGGATAGCTACAAAATTAAGTCATATTCCAGGCAAACCACAAAGGGGTGGATAGACAGAGCTGGGAGTCGAAATCGCAGGATGTTTAGCACTGAGCATCAGGGTTGCCAGGTTTTTTTTCAAAAATATACCGAACCAGAGTTCCCGCTTGGTATCCGGAAAGATGAAGTTCCCTTTAAAAAAAAAAAGGTCATTTACAAAATTTGCTTTCTGGAAAGTGGACATTTCCTCTAAAAGAAAGGATGTTTACACAATTTCCTACCTCGGAACTTTTTCTCGGAGAGTTTTTCTCTTTAAAAAAAAACATAAGGTCATTCTCGAAATTTACTGTCCGCGAAGTTATGAATTCAATCATTCCCGAAAATAAAAATACCGAACACTCCATAGTTCGGTATTTTTTTTCATACCGAACATGGAGCAAAAATACCGAATAGTTCGGTAAAATACCGAACACCTTGCAACCCTGCTGAGCATATCTCTCTAAAATTTAGGGCCTAAACTTAAGAAATCTTGTGGAAATCAATCAATCAATATTCTCCTCTTTTGACCCCACTTAAGGGTATAAGAAAACTACGAGAACTCCACTATACTCAATCTTGCGTAGTTACAATAACCTTCTCTTAGAACACCATGTCTAAAAATCACTCAGGTCTACTTCGAAAGGACTGAACAGGGTAGGAGAGGGTCTTCCTCGCCTTCGGTACACTGATGGGAGAAAATACAGCATTCTCCTAAGCCAACTGACATTCAGCATTCTTAGTACATGTCCCTGCCACGTCTGCGTCCTCTCAATAATGGTAGGAGTTATTGGTCTGCGCGGTGTATAGCGTCGTTCGTTGTGCGGTGATTTAAGTGCGGTGCGGTGGTTGGTAACTGGTAGCAGTGGTAACCTGGCGATTCTGTTGCCGACTTTCGTACTGGAGGTCATAGGCTCAAACCGAGGTGCCGACCATCTTGATCTTTCCCGACACAAGTTTTTAGTAGCTTACTGTAAAAGAGTGTATTTGTGTCCACTTGGAGTGATCACAGATTCATTTTAATAAAAAAAATACCACCGATTTTTGGTCTGTGGTGATCTTTAGTGCAAGATCAAGAGCACCAGAGGGTCTGAATAGATTCAACCAGACTCTCTTCTACCATACTCCATAACATAACCAGCATCATAGGACTTTCCTTGAAGAAGACCTCTCAGAAGGTGGAAGGATATTTTGGGATACCTCCACAATAAGGGCATCTACATATGTGCCTAAAGGTCTTACACAAAAGAAAAAGAAATTACTTAAACTGGAAACTATGGGGATTTCTGTTAAATACTTTTTAAATGGTAGGAATAAACTTGGAAGTCAGAAATACCCATTTTGTGTTTTGCATTTTAGATAATTTAAGATATTTTTCTCTCTCTTAAAAATCTTAAGAATTTCAAAGATAGGTATGTACTTCGAAAATATTGCATCTATAGACTGTTAATTTGGTTTTCTTCCCTTCTTGTTCTTCTATTTCTATTGGGACTAAGTCCTGTCTTTTCTCAGATTTTCGAATTCCCGTAGTCCGAATCCGAGCTATCCCTCCAACTCTTTTGCCTGGAGCCTGTCTGCCAATTGGTTTAAAATTAGCTGTTATTTTTATAAGCCTTTCAAGATTTGCTCCCTTTACATGCTCTCTGTAGCAACACCTTCAAGATCTACTATATTTCACAATGTCCTCCTGAACCTCACAAATTCTAATATCGGAGAACCTTACCCTATCCCAGAGCCTCGCTCTTGCAGTGGGACAGAGAGTCTTCATATCTGTTGTACATAGGTGGCTCTTCGTCAGCTGTATTTATCCTTCATTTAATACAATACGTTAGGAGAGGTCTGTTCAAGGGCGGATCCAGCATTGGCGCCAGGGGGGGGGGGGTCACGAGATAGTAAAAAATGTCATTTCCAAAATTTGGTATCTAGAAACTAAACTTTTCCTAAAAAAAAACACAATAACTTGTAATTATAATAGAAAAGTAGGTTTTTTATTAATAAATGTAAGTACTGTACTTAAAATTAAAGGCCTGGATCCGCGCTTGGGTCTGTTGCAGGTTTTATGAATTCTTACATTGCTCCCAACCATGTGTTTATCTCATACATTTCCTTTCAAGCATCCGTCGTTTAGGCAGCGTTTTTTTGCAATTCATTAATTTTTCTTTTCGTAATTAAATAAAGCTCGTAAAATGCCTACTTGACTCTTAAAATGTGCAATATATCTGTACCTATTGATTTCATAATAATATTATTTAAAATGTTTAGACTTGGCAAGAGTTTTTGGCATGGCATTTTGAATTGTGACTAGTGCACTAAATAAGAATGATTCAGTAAGTACAAGAAGACATTGAAAAACAGCTTTTCAATGTCATCTACAGCTAGATGGAACAGCTGATGTAATTGTTTCTTGAAAAAATCCATAGATGTCTCTTTACTTGATGAAAAAATATGACATTGTTTAAAATTATAATCATCAAATTTCGTACTGTAATCTGATTTGGGTTCGATTTTGATCATCGCCGAACCTTGCAATTATAATTGTAGTCATTTTAGATACAAGTTAATTACTTCATATTTTCGAATTTTTTCATTTGGGTATTAGGTTAAGTAATATAACCTTAATTTTTTATAGTGATATGTCGAATATTATTATTTTCTCAATATAGCAACAGATCAATCAATTCTTTTAGAATAAAGTTTTTTTTTTTTTCTAGATTACCGGCGACTCATTCTAATAGAATAAAGTAATTCCACCACGAATGGACATTCAGTTCATTAATTCTTTTAAAATATTTGACAACACAAAATAAATTTCCTGGTATTTTATCTCTTTTTAAGCAATACAAACTCAAATATCAATCCCAGTCCATATGTTTAGCGAAAAATCTTTCTTCCAGAATGAAAAAGTGTATTTTCGTCATTACAGGCCTCTGAGGCATATGAGGTCAGCATTAGGCCATCTGGGTAGTATTCTTTCTTTCAC
The DNA here is from genome assembly GCA_963576905.1 of Mystacides longicornis. NCBI lineage: Eukaryota > Metazoa > Arthropoda > Insecta > Trichoptera > Leptoceridae > Mystacides > Mystacides longicornis. The sequence continues at coordinate 10,128,929 of OY756434.1, forward strand.
AGGAATTTAAATGTCAAAGAGGCAAATTCAGTTTGGTAATGATGTCCTCTACAAACTGAAAATAAAGTTCTCTCTCAAAGTTTGAAACTAAACAATTATTCTGGTCACTCCATATTGTTACACTGGCCCTGGGTTAGGAGTAGGTATTCACTGATGGTCAGATCTCTTAGGATAAGAAAAAATAATTTTAGAAGAAGAAGAAAACTTTGTGTTTAGGGTATAACATGGTTGAGAACGAAAAAGAATGAAGATAATTTTATATATTGTGTTTTATTTTTTTCAATGAACATAAAAACATAATGCGTTTTTTGTAACACAATAATATTACATTTTTTCATAACCATAGAAGGTAAAATGACCAATCAATACAATATCATATATAAATATATATATATATATAAAGTAAATGTATAATATATATATTTAAATGTTTACAGATTCTAAATATAGTAATGTTTGTTGAGAACTACAATATAATTGTTTAACTATTTCACATTGTTTCAATAATTTATTTAAGGAGACCTTTACATATTGTAATAAATAATATTGCGCTAGCATTGTTCTTTCAGGACATTTCTAAAAATGTTGACAACAAGGGTCAGACGGATTGAAATTTCATTAGATTTATATTCTATTAAAATTACAACTCTTTATATAGGTTATGTTTCAAAATAAGGTTGAAAATATATAACCAAATTTTTATCGCAAACATTAAATTTATAATATTCAAATTGGACTTGAATCACTGCAGGATTACGAACAATATAATATAGGCTACATTAACAAAAATTATTAGAGTACTTAGTGTTCGAATAAAAATTTGGGCATATATTAGAGTAGATTTAGACCATTTAGATGAAAAGAATTTGTACTAAAATCTGCCAATATGTTTGAAGAATTTCAATCCAATCTCAACAACAATAATTATTGTAAAACTTTTTTCAAAAATTTACCCACATGTTCAAAACATTTCAAGTCAAGATAGACATCAATTAGGTGCTAAGTATTTTCTGACGATTGCAAAATTGCGTTTTTTTTTTATTAATTCACAACAATGACAGATCAAAGATTAATGTTGTGTTAAAAAATATAACATTTAAACCGATTGCTATTATGAAATTTTGGAATGACTTTGATCCGCATTTTGATATTGATTTTTTCTCTAAAAAGTATTTATAATATTTCTACTACGAGAGTTCATTATCATATTCTAATGAAATAAATAATAAGGTCCTGTTTATTTAAAAATGGTCATTTGACAAATGTCAAATTACGCAACTACTTACAGACGACATCTTTAATTTAAAATCGTTGGTCAAGTCGTCAGGTTAATAAACGATATCTAAAATGATTACGAATATAAATTGAAAAATGGTTTTCATTTAAGGTTATGATAATGTTAGATGTGATATATCGTGACAAAATCCATGTTGAAGAAATTTATTGTCTTTTATTTTGTATTTTAATTGTAACATTTTACAGCGGAATCTCTGCAGGATTTTTGTAAAAAAACCTCTGAATAAAAATACTGGCACAAGCATGTATCACATTTAGGAGTTTGAAAGAAATTTCAGTCACATAGTTCTTATTTCTCAATTTCTCTTGTATTTTATTTTGCTTGATAACGAATGCAGAGATTTCACTGTACATATTTTATTACAATCAATAACTACGACAAAAACTCTGATTCGATAACGAAAATATGGATTAGGAAAAGAATGACAATCATCAAATGACCATTTTCAAAAACAAAATAAAAAAAGAAGTTTTGTACATTCTAGAAAATAGAAACAGAATAGAAAATCATTATTGTTATTCAAAAAAATAAATAATTACATTAAAATCACCATTGCAAAGTTATAAATTCATAATTCAATTAAAATATTAAATTACAATGTAGGTACTCTAGATAAATAGAAATTTATAAAATACCAACTACTGTGGACAGAGTTTACAATATATAATTTAGGAAATAAACTGCTTTAGTTAAAACCGTGACTTTCGTTTTAGTAAGTATACTTTTCAATAATGATAAAAATGCAATTGGGTATTGTAAAATATGCCCACAGTATTTACGAAGTACAATTTCACTACAGAAAATATGAGCTAGCGATATTATATGAATGAATGACCACTCCTAACCTCAAAATGACATAATACACGAGGGTATATCAATCAAAAATTCCACAGAAACTATTATAGTAATTAATTAATTATTTGCATATTATAACATAATTTTTTTCAAAGGCCACAGTAAAAATTATTGCCAAAAATAATTATTGAAATAAATAAAATCGCAAATTATAAATTTAACCCATTCACACCCACCGAATACAAATGTACGCATCTGGGTTTCGTGGGCAGGAAAGGGTTAATAATTTTCACCATATAAATAGTTTTGATGATTCTGTAAGCATATAGGTATGAAAAGGAAAAACTAAAATCGAAATTGTTTATTACACATACTTAAGCGATGTTTTGTTAAAAAAATAATGCCCGAGTTTAAATAATTAAATTGTTTTTATGAATAAGACAAAGAATTTTAAATTTCTAGATAATATTATTATTTTTTTTTACTTATTCAGGTTTTTGTGACTTAGCCAAATGTACTTAATTAACTTTTCAATGAAACATTAACACACATTTTTTTGGTTGATTACATTACAACCACCGTTATGAAGATCATCGAGTTCTAAAAGCAGGCTAAATTTAAAAATAAAAAGTGATCACACTACATCAAGTTGTAAGGCTGTTGCAGTCATTTAAAAAAAAATGTTTCAAAATGCTATTTAATTTATAAGTAATGGAATACATTCCATTTTTCAAATTTTGACAAGCAAGAGTGCAAATTAATTGTGCAAAAACACGAATATTATTATGATGACCATAGATAAATGAGAATCCATAATATTTTTTATTTTCAACTTTATATTCATCCTAAAATGTTAATAATATCTAGAAATTTAAAATGTCTTTATAATTTTTATCAATTAGGTATGTAAAAACAAAAAACAATGTAAATGCTTGTAATTCAGGGAACTTAAAAAATACACCAAGAAGTACAAAATGGGTAGTAACATTTTTGTAGGGATGTGCTATTTTATGTCACCAATAAGAATTAGCTAAATATTTGCAATAACTAGTTATTCTAATATTTCAATATTATATTTAGAACATTTTTATGTAATTCCTTGTACTTTATATTGCTGTGTTAAAAACATATTTATGTGTAGTTATTATTAACACTATTATAAAACAATATAAAATGTTTCAAATATGTTTAAAAATTGCATTACTTTTCTTTGTAGGTATATTATATTCTAGCAATTGGTATTCAAGATGAACGATTTTCATGTATAATTAACTATTAAACAGATTTTACTAAAATGAGCAACACTCTTGATTTAAAAAAAAAAAACTTAAATGTAGGTAAATTGATGAAGTCCAAATAAAGTCAAAATTGAGAATAGTAACAATCTGAAATTTTCAAAATGTAATGACATTTAATAATATAGAAGATCAGTCAATTAAAAAAAAATCAATTACAAATTATAAAAATAATGAGCTGTCAAATACGATATCTGTCTGCCATCTTGGTTTGGTGCAATTGAGTCAGTATTATGACGTTTGTATCAGTACAGAAATATATTTTTGTCAAATAAGAAAGTTTGCAATAATATACATACAATTAAATTGTATTAGGGGTACAAAATAAAATAATGAGCACTATTTTAAGAGAGAGAGTTGTATTATTTGAAAGATATGAATCATAGTTTAGTGTCAAATAGTTTTCGAATTATGAAAACATTTCACAGTAGGAGCATAGATAATAATATTCAAATCAATAATTAATTGTTCTAGGCCTAGTAATATTTTCTATAATGGTGTTCATACATTGTTTTGAGCACATCCCTTCATTTAGTATCGAAAAACACGACATGGTGTTGCCAGTGTTCTCATGATAAAGCTAAATACTTCTTAATATATTATTCTGTTAAATCATTTTGGTTCTGACAACTAATTCTATGGTTCTTTTAAATTTTAAATTTTGTTTTAATACAATGTATATTGTGTGTGTATATATATGTATATATAGAATATTTCTCATTATATGTACTTTCTATATAAATTGTTTATTAATTAAATTTATTATTATTATTAATAATACTAATCTAAACTGGCCATTAAATAAGTATCTGCCATGTTTGTTTTTTCATCTAATTTTAATAGTTTTTCTTATTCATATTTAATATATGCATTTAGTTTTATTTACAAATTATACAATTATTATCATAATAAAATTTAGACAATTTGCAAAATAATTTAAATAGATTGTTTGCACTTTTGACATCATTCCCAACACGAATAATTGTATAATATTCTTTATCTCCCTTAAAATAAACCAATCAACAATAATTTCCAACTCGGATTTAACAAAGTTAGTTTAAAATAAGGAGATATGTATATATTATAAAATTATTCACTTTATACAATATATAAAATGCAAAATCAATATGAAAAACAACGAGATGTATTGCTTTGGTCTACGAGTATGATCAGTGGTAAACTCCCTAAAAGAAACACTTGGTTATTCACAAATTATTTGAAAACAATCAAAATGACAGTTGCTGATTTTACTTTGACACAAACATACAAGAAAAGTTTTTGAAAATGGAATGTTATATGATCGCCATTGTTACAATATGTACATCATTAGGTATTTACTTACACAAAAATCTAATGACAGAGGATTTTACCACAGACAATACACCATAGACAATAATAATACACAATCATTTATTATCGAGTTGACTGAATGTTATAGTTCTCATTGATTCAGTATAGGAACTATAAAATCCTTGTTTTTTATAATATATAATTACAAAAAAATAATACATTTACACAATATGATGATTATCATAATATTAATAATTACAGTACATACATAATATTGTGTATTTCATTAAAATCCCTGCTTACACACTAATATCAACAAACTAACAAGTGTTTTAGAATAGAAATTCTAATAATAATATATCATTTACAACTCTATGTCAATTTAGTAAATTTATTCATTAATAATTTGTGTACAATATTTACTTTTTAATAATAATTAGATTTATTATAAGTTAGGTATTGTAATAGTATTATTATGAATATTCTACATTTTGCTTTGTTTTAGAATTAAACTTTGCACACACACATAATATATCTTTATCATAGTATAATTATATATTCACACTCACACATTCTCCTAATCTTGCTGCCTCTAGGAACGATAATGTTCGCACGTCATCGTTTAAGGAACTTTTTGTATACATACAACACTTCACATCGGAACGTTTTTTGTCTATGGCCACACGATAAACGATACTTCTTCTTTGATTGAAAAATATTCCATAATCACTGAATTTATTTGTTGTTTATTTATTATTACCAAACATAAGAAAAATCCTTAGAATATTAGGTATTTATTATTTAATTAAAAATCTTCAATTATTCGGCACATTATTAACAATATACAATTTATTATAATTGATCCATGCAATTTTTTATGTTTAAAATCATTTTGGTTTTTAAGATATTTCCAGTTTGTTCATTTTTTTTCTTTGCTTTCATATGTTTTTTTGTAGAATTGAGATAGATTGAGAGAGCGTAAAAACTATTTTTTTTTTAAATTTTTAGAATGGCCATTAAGTCCATTATGTATCACAATTCAGCCCACATTGTAATTTCCACGTCAATTAATTTCTGATTAAAGTTCGCAACATTATGTAGCTGTGAAGTGGACTTACACACATATACGTCACATATTTATTTATAATTGATATTTTTGTGTTAAATGTATTTATTTTTTTATTCACGGATTTAAAAAATGTCTAAAACACCAAAAATGTTGTTTATAATCACAAAATCATAATAGCTTAGAACACAGCAAGGCATGATAAAAATATTTTTTTTTTAATTTTCAAATAATTTTTTTTTACATTTTACAAACTTAACTTCATAATTTTAAATCACATTTCAATTAGACGACCCCGAAACTATTGAATAACGTTAATTTTCTTGTAAGAGAACAGAGAACGCTATTCTGGTGGTGATGAGAGAGGAATGATTCAGATTCTTGAAGGTAAAAGACATTAGAACTGTCATCCTTATTCTAGAAGAAGACTCCCAGCCCGGTAAAGACTAGTAGAATAATAACATTTGACGCTTTGTACTTGATCATAAGATATCAACGAAATAACGTAGTTTCATCAATATCCCGCTTGATTGATTGATTGTATTTCACATAAATAAGGCAAGAATATCATCACACTCTGCATCTGATATGGTTTTGGTTTTCCGCTGGTCACGGAGACCAGGTTTGGGACTTAGTCACTCAAATAGCGCTAATATGTCGTCAGATGAGGTCGCCCGGTGTGGGTGGGAATGTGCGGAACTTGACGATGAAGGAGGCGTGGCTAACAGTTCTCCTAAACCTCCCGGTGGATCCAAATACGATAATAACTCCATAGGATCCACTACGTTGTCTGGTAATAACTGAAAATAACAAAAAATATACATTAAAACATCTGTAAAATATCATCACATATAGTGATGCCTCTCTACTTTGCGGTTTTATTATATCGTGGATTTTTAACAGCATGTTCATCGGAAATGAAAGGTTAAAAAAACAGGAAAGCAACAATGTTTCATCATAATGCACAAACAATAGTTTCTGAAATCAGAAACTCTATCGACTCTACCAACTGGCACTCACACGGTTGTGATTGGTTCTCGTCGAAGAAGAATCTTCTACAATTGAAAACGCAATGTCGACGGCAAGGACAATGTCATTTTGGAACAAAACAAATGAAAACACCAACGGCAAATATCCATGACCATAATATCTTTCTTCAAAGTTAAAGCCTCAACATGTATCATCATCGCATCCAACAGAGAAATTCTTCATGAACCTGATGCCTCACGGAGTGGACTAAATACTCTGTTTCTCTCAGGAGTTCATTTTGATAATCCAACCCAAATAATTACATATAATTCAATAGATAAATACCAAAATAATCATTCATAGGGGCTTATCGTACTATCGCAGAATTTGGAATGGAGTGTGCTCTAGTCCTTAAACAAGGCATCACTGTGTAGCAGATCAGACTTTGAACAAAGTAAGCAAGCAATATCTTATGAATGAATACTCACATTAAGGCCTTCATTTGTTCCTTCTCCATCAATGACGGCTGCAGGATCAAAGTTGAGGTCTGAAGGGATATCCACGTCTGTGAGATGGGGTGGTTCAGGGGCACTTTGAGGGGCAGGGGGCGGGACACTGGGGGGTCCACCTGGAGTGTGTGCTGACCCTGGAGTGTGTGCCCCTCCTCCACCAGCTCCGCCTGGAGTGTGAGGGGTGTGTGGTGTGTGCGGAGTATGCGGCATCTGGAAAAAGTTTTACAAAAAATAATAAAACGCTAACCCAACATTTGTTCAAAATGGACAGTCAGAGAGAGAACTGGAAAAATTCAAAAGGAAAATGCACTGTAGAATCTTTGATAATCTTTGTGACAATGGAGAGGAGCATATCAAACAAAATGAAGCACATATAATATTAAGGAAATAAAAATCAGATACACTCGTAGAAAGTTGCTAGGTGGCATGCTAGAAGGAAAGAGAAGAGCAGAAAGATATTGGTTTGGTAAAAAGATTATCAGTGATGCTTTTCTGGGGTTTCACAGAGGTTTTCACAAGCTCTTTGACATGGGTTAAAGATACATATACATAGCGATGGTTTGAAGGCTGTAATTAAGTATGGGATAAAAAATAAATACCTGTTCATTTAAGCTTTTCTCCATGGCATTGAGTGGGTCTAAGGAATTAACTGAATCACTCAGATGAGATAAAGGTCCACCTCCGCCTGAGTACTCATTGGATCCAGGTCCCGTAGAATTGACGCCGTATTCGTAACTATTTGAACCATTGCCGTTTCGTCCATGGTTGCCACTATTCCCCTGCTGCTGGTTATAGGAGGCGGACATCATAGAGCCACTCGCAATGGTGTTCATATCGGGTGGAAGGTAAGGAGATAGGGCTTGGTTCATATCCCAGTTGTTCATGGTAGGAAGTGTCATGGAGCCGGGTGATATGGCCTTACCCCGTTTGCTTATGCACTCACTATTATCGTCCTCTTGCTGAAATATTAAAAATAAAATTGTTAATACAGCAAACAATCAAAATATATAAAAGGCTTGTCTTTGCTGCATGTAATACTCCGCTATTTACCTTGATGCCTGCCGTAGCTGGATTTTTTGCAGGTTTCCAATTGGCGCCGCTGTCTATCGTGACTTCGTCCACGTCTGATGTATTTAGAGTATTTAATATTCCCCACATGTACTGGTCCACTTCTAGACCTTCTAATTGGGCAGGTTTACTAAAAAGTTTACAAATCATTATAAATACACGATACACAGAAATAATTAAATGGAAAAGACCATGAGAAACTTGATGTCATGACTTACTTGCAAACAGGACATCTCCAAGAGCCTCGCTCACAATTCAGTTGAAGGTATGACTCGAGATCAAAGCATTGTATGTGTTTACAATCGTGACCTCGAGCCGGTAATGTGATTCTCTTAAACGTTATCGGACATTTCAATGAAACCTTTAACGCAGTTTGCTCCACCGCGTCTCGGTCTCTATCCGTCATGTTATGTGTGCCTGTTCCGTTGTTTGAGGACGTCTGACTGAAATTCCTCTTGATTTTAAGGATACAATGTTCTGCGATCAGTAATCGCTTTCTTAGTAAGCCTTGCAGCACACTGCGTACACTCGGCCGATGAACGAGTTGCAGTACGAACAAGTGAGAACAGCAGCAAGCCGATACTGTGATCTGAATGGTGTTTCTGCCAGGCTGGCAGACGTCTTTGAGGTAGAGAGGCTTGTGAGATGTTTTGTTTTCCCCACGGTCTATAACTAAAGGTGTGGCGTTGACAGACACCTGAACACTGGCGGGCCAGTTGGTATTCATTTGCCTATCTTCATGATGGAAGCATTTTAATTGTAATTCAAGATCCGATCTGTAACATGGAATAAAAATATATTCATTAGTATAATTTAACACTCAAAAATTACCCTACACAATAACGTTTCTGTATTCTGATGACATGTTGAAAGTTTGTTATATTGGCAGTTCCAGTGTATAAAATTGAAAAGGAAAAAAAATAATTGGCTTACCTCCACATGAGAGTTTGATGTACAGTTGGTTTCAATTGGAATACATGATTACTAACAGCCAAATTATGTTCTAATCTAAAAGGAGGTAAAATAATGCCGTCTCGTACTGGGAACGTCAAACGGAGTTCATCATCTGCAAACAAACAAAAATTACATTTACACTTTGTCATGGCACACACAATTATTATGCAAGAACCCATGCCTCAAGAATTTTCATAAAAGAATATCTGGCTTAGAACAATCAAACCAAAGCCCCATCGTAATGGTTATGAGACAATGAATTGAAAAAATACAAGAGACATGGCAATGACTTTCCCAACACAGATTCTATCAGACAAAAAATGATCCATGAGAAGTTTTACCATGTTATTATATGGCTGCGAGACATAAGATTAAGTGTCTACGTACATTCATAATGCATGCTGAGATTTTATGATTTGTATGAATGTGATTGTTAGATTATACCTCATATGTTATATTTCTATTTTCACTATTCCACCATTAACTATTTTACATAGACAGCTATTGTTGACATCTTTTCATAGGTTCTCATTGCAGTTAAATGAGACATTGTGATGCCAAAAGTTTTCTAACTATATAAATGTGGGAGATGGTGTTTATTTCCAATCCAACAATACAAATGATATGAAACTTATTAAGATGTAAGACAATAATTATCTTAAACTATGTGTAAAATAAAAGAAACGCTTACTTTGCATTGGTAAAGGAGGTTTAAGTTCATTAAAGTTAGGTTTGACATCAGCGTTTGGACTGATGTAAGGTGGTATACTCCCGGCAGGAGTCAAAGGTGGTGTGGGGTTCCCAGGCACAGGACTATGCTGATAACTGACGTTCCGCGCCGCACCAACTTCTCCATACTGCGCCGCTCCAACACCTACAGATCCGTACTGGCCACCAGCTTGCGACACATACGCCCCGTTGCTCCCCTGGTGATGGCTGGCAAATTGTCCGGGACCCATGCCATTACTGAAGTACTGGCCTTGTGCCGAATAAGGAGGTGTGCCTTGCCTCATTCCTGCTCTCATACCAGCGGGACCGAAGTTACCGCTGGGGCCCAGAGGCTGTTGCGGTGGGTACTGGTTTTGGAAATTTGGTCGACCATTTCCATAACCAGCTGGGTACTGGCCAGCATTTGGATTAAATCCAGGTTGCATGGTACCAGGACCAGGGTTGAGGTAACCTTGCTGCCTCTTTTGGTTCATGTGCATGGCAGGTGAGGGGTAAGGCGTTAATCTTCTGGGGTAATTCCCCATTTTACCCATATTGGTCATTTGGCCAGGTCCCATCTGTCCCGGCATCATGTTGGAATGCATTCCTCCCATACCCATGTTAGCCATCTGCGCCATCGGATTCATGTTTGGGTTCATACCGTTCATCGGCGGACTGCCCCCCATTTGAGCCATCTGGTTCATACCCCCCATTCCTCCCATGGAATTCATGGTTCCCATGTTTGGGTTATGGGTCCTTTGTTGGCCGTAGCCATTCATAGCATTGTACTGCGGGTTGCCCATGTTCATGCTGTTTTGCATCTGAAAACAAAAATAAAAAAAAAATACATGTAATATTGATACTAACAGCTGAATTTAGTTGACAACAAGATATTTGTTATGTACACGATTAAACCGAAGATCCTAGTTGTGGGACACTTAACAACCATCTTGGTTTGATCGAAATGTCAGATGAGATCTATTCCAAGACCTTGAAGGTAGAGTTTCGTCTTAGCTGATTCATTGCCATTACATGGTGCAAGAAGCGAATGATGAAGATACTGACCTGGGAGAAAGACTGCGTGTCCTGCATGGTGGATGGGGATGCTGACGAAGCGGCTACCATGGCGGTGTGAGGTCCCCCGCTAGCAGCGCCCACCCCGGCTCCAGGCCCCCCTGATGCCCCGCCGGTGTTGCCTCCCACTAATCCGTACTGTGATTGGTCCCCTCCTCCACCTGCGCCACTCATGCCGGCCCCCCCTGCCATAACGCCATAACTGAAACAAATAAATAAATAAACATTAATTACACTCAAATCTGAGAAAAAAGAATCTGTTTCAAAAATGTTCGATACCTACACAATCATAAGAAATGTGGTTTGAATATTGTTCAGTAGTTGGGGCTGCTATCAAATGATAGACAATCGTAGAAATTGTTCCAAATTTTAAAAATGTTCCAAACACAATCATAAGAAACGTGTTTCAATATTATCCAACAGATGGCACTGCTATCGGAGAATAAAAATGAATTGCGAAATAATATGTAGGTATTATCGATACAATTAATATTGGTGATTTGGTGACAATATCTTGGGAACACCATCAGCGCAAAAGCGAAAGCTGTCAGGTGTTTTATTGTAATTTTGTAAAATAAAAATAAAAAAATAGTTAGGTGGATCGTCAATCGATCACCGAGTGACCTATGATGGAGAGCTGATGTACACAGTCCACGCCTAGTACAAACATAACCTTGGCGATGTTAATTGCGATTATGGAGTATATAATATTATTTATTATTATCACAAGACACTAACTAGGTAAAAAAAAGTTAACAATGTCTTCTAAGTCGCTATTGCGCACTTTGTTTTGTAAAACATCGGCGGAACATCGTTTATTGTCCGACTAAAAACTAAACACACCGACCCAATACCTACAATAATAGGCAATCGGACATCTTTAAAGTTTAAACATACATTTCTTCTGTTCGTGTGTAGGCTAGGTATGGGAATGAATTCCTTCTTAACGGCTGTTGAACTAATTTTTGTGAAATTCAAGAAGGGGTTGACACTAATGAAAATCCTGAAGTTTTGGTTCAGATTATCCGACGTTCCAATAGGTTTTGACAGAACGATTTCTGTTGATTTTAATCAATTTTTTTTATCGAATACTACACGTAGTCAATCACTAAAACAAAAAACACTAGTTTGTTGTTGTCGAAGGTTTGGGTCATGAAAGAGGAAGATGGGCGAACCCACGACCTTCTACAACTCTTCAAGTGCTTTATGCGATGATATTAAAAGTAATATCTTCAATGCGACTCTGACAGTATCGTCAACACTGTTATAAAACAATCTAGAGGCTTCTATACAGTGGCACACTTTCCACTTGGCATAGTCGAACCTCCGAGATTACACGCATTGTTGCTTTGGTCATTCTTGGTCGTGTACCTGTATATGCCGCACTCACTGGACTACATACAACAGTACTAGCGGTAATGTTTCTTATATTTCATAACGCGCGGTGCGTATTAAATGATCTTAATTATATTATGAAGGATATACCTACCGTTACTAGATTTCTCAATATTACTAGTAGCGCCTTTGGATAGACGAGAAAATGATCATATATTATGTTTTAGGATTCTGAGACCAATTTGGGGACCTAGACCGAGAATTGAGGCTAGCACATGGATGCTGAGTAGCAATGCGGAAATACGCGCGCTCAAAGAACAACAAGCATCAACAGTGACATCAGATCAGATCTGGCATGTTGCCAGTGTACAATAACCACCCCTTGGTTTACCAAAGATCTGGGGATGCAAGGTGCAGGAGACCAATGGGAGTTCGTTGCGCATGACGGATGGCTAGGAAAAACATTGTTCAGGAGGCCAACATGCTGCAGGAGTTGTGGCTACGGCCATCGTAAATAAGTGTTTTTCTCCCAGACAGACCACGAAATAGGTGCGCGGACAGCTGGAAGTAAACTTCTTCATAACCCCACTTTTTAAATTCTAAGCCACAAGTTCTAAATTTACAATTATTTCGATCTCGCCACTGCATCCTATACTTTTTAGACCACAATTTTAAGATAAAAGAAATCGCGTAGAACTGTCTATTAAATTTTAATATGTCATTGGACGAATCTAGAACATTCATGGAGGGAATTATTGTTAGTATGTATGTTATATGTATATACAGTGTACATACAAAATATAATATTTGCCATAATATTACATAATCTGTATTAACCTGAGTATTTATTGTATTACGTACATAGCAGAATTATTATTATTAATAATTCACGTGGCTATATTGGTCATTGTCTATGAATCGTTTTATTATTATTATGTTGGTTACTTTCTGCATAACCATAGACGAAACGATATCATATTATTGTAAAAGTCGTGATCGGTTGCAGATAATTACAAAAAAAAAACACAATCCGAAAGTAAGTATACGAACACGGATTTATTAGGTAAAATAATGAACTTAATTTTTCGTGCTAGTATATGATTCAACGGTCAATAATTTTGAAATTTCATGAAAGAAACTGTCAATATTACAAATACACGGAACAATTAGAATAACTTACTTTCCTATGCCCAAGAATAATTGAATTGGCGGGCTGTCAAACGGTAGAGTATTGTCATTTTACAAAAATAAAGTCACAGAGTAAAATTTATTCATATTTGTGCAGTTTCACTGACTTAAATTTCCGCGTTCATCTATGGTTGCTTAGTTTGGCGTGCTAACGTATGGGGAGTAGTCGTTATCCTGTCAATTATTACAATGTGAACAGTAAGTAAATCCACAGACAAAAACTGTCAAAATAAAAATGACACATTAATTAATAAAGATAATATTTCATATAATATTGTTCTGTCGAGTTGGATAATAATATAAAAGGCATATCATACGCAGTGGATTGAAGAGTTATGTAAGCGTCGTATGTCTGGTTTACGCAATACATCGCCGTTATATTTTAACAAAAATAATAATGTAAGCATTACGACAACTTTTTTTTTATGAAATGCCAACAAGGTTAGGTTAGGTTTGTTTTTATAGAAAAGGTTGTTGCAGGTAAATGAATGATAATATTATAAAGGAAACCGCAATTTCCGCACTAACCTACCGATCGAAGAAGATGAAGTTGCCCATCACTATAAAATTTTTAAATATAATATGAAAAAAAAAAGAATTAAATAATCCCAAAGGTTCGTCACTAAATAATACAAAAATGTCAGTCAATAGCGACCCCGGCTTACCTGACCACGTTCATATTAATTTATTAGTAAAATTGTATTATTCCAATGATATTATTATTATGACAGTTGTTTACAAACTGTCGATGTCGGCCATGTTTGTTTTTTCAAAAAATGGAATGTTTCTTTTTTTAAATAGCTTTTGTTTTGATCGGTTTATGAACACGATAAATAAAATTACCGCCTCAAACACTAGTTGCTTATTTCAGTAATTAAAAAGCTGGAAATGTCGAAATTACATGACAAAAATGGCCGATAAACATAAGAATTGACAGCTCATATAGAACGAAGATTCAAATTATTTCGTTCGAAATTTCAAATTCCATTTTTTGACAAATTTTAAATTAGACAAGTTGTTCGAAAATTTGAAAGTATACAAAGGAAACTTGAATAATACAATTATATTAAATAAGTTTTGGACGATATAAAATGCAGTTTGAAAACCGGGTGTATAAAAATAATACGGATCCAGTTTTGATGCAACTCTCAACGTTTTGTTTGACGGTGATACGACCTTGAAGATCGTCAAATTGTAATGTTCCAATTTCAAAACGAACAAAATGATAAGAGTATAAGAGGAAAGAGTGAGATAAAAAAAAACACGAATAAAAAATTTGGGTTGCCATCACAAAAAAAAATTAAACACTCCACCAACACATGACTAAGTAGGTACCTACCGAAGACGATCATGGAAGACTAATTCTGTCGATAATAATAGTCAAATATAGGTATATACCATAATATACATGGGGTCTAGTTTTTGACATTTACTATATAGTTACTCCTACCTATTTAAACGAATAATATGTAGTAAGGTTTAAATATTCTTATTAATTTAGTTTGACGAATACGGCTATGCCTGTCGGATAATATTTATGAAAAAAAAAAGCAAATTTAAATGTTAAATTGACAAGTAAGTAACTCTATTATTTTGTTTATCTTTTAACAATCTTTGAGCCGGTCGGCGCGGGTTGGAATCGGCTTTCTACGTGTTTTTACCCAATCCAACTCAGTAATGAATATCGCTTTAAAATGAACTTTGCGAATGTACCTACAGGATTATGTCACGTCAATTAAATGGTATCACTGAACCCCAAAAAAACATAGACACAAATTTTTAAATAGATATAAAAAAAACTGGGGGATCAATTTTTACCTGTAAAAAAGTTGATGTAAGATTAATGATTTTGTTAAAATAACTGTAAATATGGGTTCCCGAATTCTTGATGTATTTTTTTTTGTGTGTTTTGAGTAGGCTACCTAAGGGATCAATTCAAATAAACGAATGATATAGATAAAAGGTTTGATGTGTTCTATCTTGGAACCTTTTTTATTAATTTGATTTTTTTACTCGGTCTATTGTCGAATAAAGTTTTACGGATACCTTTAACAATACATATTTTTGTGTGTCATTTTTAATTTAAAATAGTTAAAATTTTAATATAACGTATAGATATTTTAGTATGCATAAACATACTTCAAGTGTTGTGATTCTATAAGCAGCTGTATACAGAGCATACAAATAGACGTTGTTATGGTAACCCATGTGTCAATACAATAATGTATCCATTCAAAATAATTATTATAACATCTCCCACAATGTCGTATGTAACAACGAATGCAAACCCATAATACAAAAACTTTTAAATTTCGAATATTTTTGTTACAAAAATTCAATTCTCTTGGTTGAAACTTTTGAATTTCGAATGTACAAAATTACATAAATAATCATCTCATTAGATTGAAATTTTAAATTTCGAATGCTTTAAGAACAAAATTACAAAAATAATCAACTAATTCGATTGAAACTTTTAAATTAAAAATATTTTAAGAACTAAACTCAAATAACCATAAATAAATAGGAATTGTGGATAATTATTACATATATCCATCCTATCCTGTCATGTGCATTGGAAGTGTGTTGGGGCATATGTTAAAATTAGTATATTTTTTAAGTATCCTTCCTGCATTGTTTTTTTGTAGAAACATTCATCAATGGCAACATACGTGGTCGCTACACACAATGTGACGGATACTCTGACTGGGGGATGCCGGATGATCCTCCATCATTGCGTCAGACTGTCAAATAAAAAAACCATAAACAACGCGTTGATTTTTTTAAATTTTTTATTTGTTCTTCCGTCATTCGAATCCAAGATTCAAATGTTTTGTACGGAATGCTACCAATTTTCTTATAAGACTACGCGATTTTTTTTCAAATAACATTCTATGCTTATTTGATTTTTTTTCTCACGTACACACTGGCGATTGTCACCCTGAATATGAGAGTAGCAAGTCAATACATTATCCATCTCTTTTCATCTCATTTAGCCAATAATGGGTCAAAGCGAGCAGATGACAATATGAATTGTTTGCTCACCATTATTATTAATATGGGGTCACATTATATTATTATTTTGATTATTATCCAAATATAAAGAGGCTGCAAACAGCCCCCTCATTCCGTCTCTTTCTTTTTTTAAAGCTTCAACGCGTGTGTGTGAACAGGACGGGGAGAATGGATACAATGAAAAAGATTAGTGGGGTATGTTCCCGATGTAGAATACACAATCAAAATAATATGCAACTACAGTAGTACCTGCGGTTAGCGGACATTGTAACGAATAAAACGTTAAACGAACAATATATTTATTTGAAAAATAAGTTTTTACAGCATGTTTTTATAGTGTTAAGATAGATTCATTAGGTACTTGAAGAGACTTTTCATTTTTCTTTCATGAATTAAAAGTTAGCATTTTCTTTACATATATTGTGGAGATACTTGGCAGTTGCCTACTTAATGGCACTTATTTTGTTTATTTATATTTAACCCTTGTTTAAAACCCATTTAAAAAAATGTATACGAGGTATGTGCTTTGCTTACCAAAGTGACATTAATGTGAGAAAGTTAGGTAAAGCTATGTTTTGAAAAAAAAATTCTTCATAAAAATGATAGTGTCACAATTGAATGTCGTAAGTCCGGAATAGATTAATATGTCATTGTATAAAACTAAATATTTTATGCTATACATGTGTTAAAAGTATAATTCTGTAAAAAGTATAATACTTAGGTTTTATTTTATTTCCTACACAAATTTCATTTAACTCGTGAGTTTCAAAACGATTGAAAAAAAAACCCTTCAGATATTAAGGGGAAACTACCCATACATTTTACAAACGATGATCGAAAATCTATTGTAGCTTGTCTCCAATCCGTTCAAAAATACGAGATTGATTAGTAAGCGAAAATGAGACCTATTGACAGTGATATGTTGATCTTTTTCGGCGTGCGCTCCCTAATACTATGCATCCGTGTAAAAAATGGTTAAGAGGACAAAAAATCAATACAAATGTATCCTAAATAAAATCGAACGCACCACGGCTATGCGTAAGTATGTTTGTAAGCGCAATATCATACGGTAACAAAACGCACACAGGCGCGTAACATTGTAATACAGTGAACACGCGAATATCCGCACCTATTTTGACCGGATCATTCAAAATGGTTAAGTAATACATTTTTTCTGTTCGCTTTTTGATCCGTTGAACTCAAAATTTCAGTGTAATCATAAACTTTAAGAATGTTTTTTTTTCAAATTCTCTGTAAGGATATTGTAAAAGTGTCCATAAATTTATTTGTAACATATTGTTATGCTTTTTTATATTCAGTGGCAAAGCGTCAATATTTTTTAGAAACAGCGTTTTTAAGTAGGTATACTAAAAATAAAGATGAAAAATATAGAACCTAGGTTTTACCTTTCAAAATTTTCAGACTTCGCAACTATTAAATATTCACTTTTGAGTTTTAATTGTGACCGATTTATTTTACTTTTCTAAAGAGTTTTAATTGTGAAAATTTCAATACATAATCAAATATAGTTTAGCCTCCATCTACATTTTGTATTTATTTTTTCAAATGAGTTCTAGCAGAGCTATCAAAGTGTTCTTCAGGGAGCATTATTTCGTAATAAAATTGTACTTTTAAGTAAATTATTTTTATAATTAGTATTTTTATTTTTTAAAAGCGCTTTTGAGCTGGTAATATCACAAAACGACACGTTATAAACTGTCCTGTTTATTATTATTAATAATATCTGGCACAAACAAATCAGCGCCAATGTTTGATCGATTAACAAACATTTTTCCTTTTTTATTGATATTTTAAGAACTAAATGTTGTTTTTTTAATAAGGATTTTTTTTAACCCCCATTCGTTCGGATAATCGGGAATCTATTGCATTATTAGGCGGTGGTGTTTTTTGTATAATATGGTGGATGTGTTTGTTAAAAAGTTTGGTTGTGTCTGGGTCGGGGCCCATGTGAATTGTGCGCCAGCGATGTTCCCGTAGAGCGTGAGATGCGAGATGCTGCCCAGGATTCTACCCCAGCTCACACATACATACCTACATTGGGTAGGTACCCCTATACACCAAACATAGTATTATACATAGTTTTGGTGGCAATGTTTGTTTGTTATTGTTTTTGGTTAAATATTATGGTGTATCTTTCTTCATCATGTCCAAAAAGAAGGATAATCTTACGTCTCCGGTGGGAGTCTAACCCGCATCCTTAGCTGTAAAGCATAGAGAGGCCACTGCTTGTTTGTAGGATCTGAAAATTTTATTATTCTCAAGTACGTAGAGGCAATATTTTTATTGAAAACAAACACTACAATGCAGCAATAGTTTATCACAGGTGGCACTAGGATAAAACTAGGTTTTTCTTTAATTGCGGCGTTTCTAATTGCTCTTCTTATATTTTTTTTTCCTAGATTACCGGCGACTCATTCTATATCACTTTTATTTTTAAGATTACGAATGCTTCAATCAATCAAACGATAAAAATGATAATTATAGGTTAAGTAGGTACCTTTTTTAAAATCATAGATCAATTCAACCAAACAGGTATATTTTTACAAGTACATATGTATTGTTTTAGATGTGGTTCCCTAGTTTTGCTGCCTATAAAGGCTATATTTGCAATCATACATACACACGGACTCTTGTATTAATTAGGATTGTAGATTCTATGACGTGCACATTTAAGAAATATGCATTTATAAGATTATCAAATAAAATAAATCAAAACAGGTTTGCACTCAGGAGTGGACAGGAAGAGCGAAAAGAAGGGAAAGTAAAGCGCAAGAAAATTTAAATGTTCTATGAACTTTTCTTCAAGGATTCTTCAAGGACACAACGATTATTGATGCTAGAAAGACTTAATACGGTTGAACAAAAAAAGTTTCAACCATCAAACAAACGCCGCACAGTTAATCAGTAATGTACAATTAGTTAAACATCACAGTCAGTTAGTTTAGACCAGTCATACTAATCAATGATATTATAACCCCCTAAATTATTGTATTAGTTTACACGATTACTATCAACTTACACATTTACCGTTTTAATTTTTTAACGACATATTAATTACGTATATAATTAATAAATTTCGACAACGGGGAAACGAATCCGTTGGTGGGAGTCAAGTATAAATATAAGGACACTGTCATTAATCCAATGGAAAAAAGTGTTTGCTTAAGTAGTAATAATTTATAAGGTACATTCTATTTTTTATTTGTTCAGTCTAGACGTTTTAAATTATTGTTATTATTCAGTGTTATCAAGGGATTTGGACATGTGTGGGAGGAGGTCATTGAAGCCGTTCAAAATTGAGCGTGATGGAGGGCTCTTGTTGCCTCACTATGTCCCTAAGTGGGTTCAATAAGGGAGTTTTGAATTGCAATCAAGTAGAAAGCACGAGGCTGATGTGCTGGAATCCTTGGTTTTGTGGCATCAGCAAAACTGTAATTTGTCTAATCTTATGTTTGATTCAACGTTGTTAACCTAAAGTGATAACACTAGACACTAGACAATCAAAATCGATCATAGGAAACGATCTTATGCCCGCAGTGGTTCAATTTGTATAAAATTAAACCCTTAAAATCAAACAATTATAATATAATTGATTAAATGATTGCATTAAATAGGTGATTCTGCATGTATTGATTGTTTTTCAAAATCAATTACCTAATGATCACAATATTGTGACAATAAATCGCTTTAACACAAATCAACGTGGCATGTACCTATTTGCATTTTCTGTTTGAAAAATTTCGAAATTGAAAATAATTTGACATCTATACTTACCGAAGAATTTGATTGATCCATGCATTTACGGCAATACCCACAATTCAATAAACTTACGATGTTCGATTCATAATTAGTTTTTTTAGAACTATTATAAGTTACCTATTAAGTATCAAGTAAGTTGATTTCTCACGGTAGGTACCTTAATGAAAATAGACAGAAAGATGTAACTCAATGGCATTATATGTCATAGAGGTTGCTATCAGTCAGGAGCAGAGGAGAACACAACACGGATAAAATACCTGTATCTCAAATAGGTACTTCGGTGCGATGGATATAATGCATGAAATATGAACCAAGAACGATGCCTAAAAGGCTAAATTAAGATAAGATGATATTACTGTCTTAGATTGAATGGAACCCGGATGGCTGGCGGATAACTTCAAGACCAGTCCGCCCTTTCTATATTGTTCAAATGTTTTTCTTCATAATCTTATACTACAGAAATATAATAAATGCATCAATTTAGTATTGACAAATCTGAAATATTAATTCTCATATCACTAGGAAATTCACATATACAATACAATAACAATACAATGAGTTTTTGTGAAAGCGTCCAATATAGGGGTGCGATTTCGTCCGAATATGTTCTAATTCAAAAGCTGGACAACTCTACACCATAAACCCAAAGGTGACCATGTGCGTATCATAATATACATAACACTACACAGATCGGTAATCATGGGGTGATATGGTTTTTAAATTGGGGTGTCAAAATGTTGGACAAATACTTTCATACGCGATATTGTACATTATGCTATAATAAAATCGGATATATTGGTCTACCAATTTGTGACTGTTACCAAAAGATTTATTTTGTTTATACACATTTTTTGTTTTTATTTTTTACTTATCACACAGTGTCCCACAAAGAATAGGTAGAGAGAACGGAATTTCACTCTTTTCTATCCGAGCACACTTACTTCGCTTCTTCTACCGATATATAAATTCTCAAACAACATCTTCTATTTCTCTTACTTCTAAGCTGCCCTTTCTTGAGGACGGAATCGATGCGCTAGATTCACGTATTTCTCAGTCAACCAAGCTTTTTTTTAAACCTTTCCTAACAGCCAGCTCTTTTGCATCCATTCTAACATATTAAATTTCATATTTTTCTAGCAGTGAGATTTTGTTGATTCTCAAATAGGTGGATGGACGTTAAATTATTTATGAACACGATGCTGATAATAAAAGCCGATCTTATAAATAAGTATTGTACAAAACTTGTATGATATATAATGTTTACACAATTCACTAAGGAGTATCATGAAACACAATCAATCTAGAAAAGTTCAAGATACGTAGCGAAGTGCCATTCATAAAGAAGTTATTTATATAAACTAGGGGTGTGCCAGAGTCAGCTAGACTATACAATATAGATTGTTCTGCTATTTGTGTACTAACCAATATATCATCATTTCTATATTATGTATTCCCAATGTTATATGTTGATTTATTCCACACATTGTTTAAGCGTTTGTGGTTTGTATTCTAGTGGTAATACTTTCAAACCGCGTACTGGAGATCGTGGGTTCGAATCCCAGTTACACTTCAAATATATGACTAAACTTCCGAAATGCGGCTGTATTCTGTTTCAATTCCTTTGTAAAAAGCCTGTTAAGGGATAATTAACCGTTTATTTCCATTTATATATTGAAGAGAATTAATTTCCATTCGGAATATTCTGATAAAAGAGTAAGGAGAAAACTTGGTTACTTCTTTTAGAACAATATGTCGTTAGAAGACAACGGCGAAGAACTTCAGATTCATTAAGAAAGTATAAAAAGTATAAATTTGAGGAATCTCCAAATAACGACACGGATTCCGGTAGCCTAGTGGTATAGGCACATAGTTCTATTCGTTTTTCATTGAGGTTGGCTTTTCTCAGATTTGACGGGACCGGTTGGCTAAACAAAAATGCCTCAGGCAATAAGTTCCACCGGATATACCGACACCTTCTTATAGAAAAGTGTTATCTTAATTTACCCACCCCAAGTAAGACCCTAAAAAGAGGTCCCCACCCCAATAATGTGTTAAAAGGATAGGCCATAACATCACGCTAGAATTGCAACCAGAAAGAAGAATTAGAGAACTAAAATAGAAAAGTTTGTCAAGAGGTTATGTAGCCTTCTACACCCTATTTACAACATAGTTTGTACAACTGATAGCTAAGTTAGGCGCTCAATGGTTAATACAGTAGTTACTCTGGCTAAGGATCGACAAAAGCGCAACAAACTCCGTCTAAACCTTCCTTTAGTTGCAATCGATATGATCTTGGTGTAGGTGCAGCTTTAGTGGGATATTTCTATGTGTGATGCGAGGATATTGTCCTATTGTGAACGCCTAGACTCCCTCTAGTGTGTATATTGGACATTTAGTTGTAGGGAACGCTACCTATTAACAATGTTATATCTCTCAAATATACGCGCACTTGATATATAAAATTATTCACTCCGTCGCTGAACTTCCACTACGTATTCGATTTAACATGACACCTAAGAGAATAATACCTAATATAACACTTTTCTATACAAATATGTCAGTATAGCAGGCGGAATTTAACGTTAGAAACTTACGTAGTTGTCAGTGTCAGTAAAGGTTCGGAGGCCTATTTTAAAACAATGTACTGAAGTTTGTGTGTTTGAATTCCGATACTCTCTTTTTTAACTTCCACAACACTACTAACATAATTTAACACTAATTTTTATTAGTTACTTTTGGTCCTTTAATTTTAATTCCTCTATATTATTTCGATAAACCTATGCAACTGTTAGCTGTTTATAATAGTCTTATTTCTGTGTCATTTTTATTTTATGTTTGTATATTTATTTAGCTGTTTGTTTGTTTATTGTAAGTTTATTTTATGTATTTACCTGCGCCCTTGAGGTGGCCATCGTGTCACAAAACGGCGCATTAGAAAAATCATCCTTGTATTATTATTATTATTATTAACACGTTTTGGATACTGTAAACGATATCAAGAGTATATTTAAGTCAGATTCAGTTGAATTAAAAATTATTTGAAAAAAAGGCAGAAAAGATGCGCTTTTTGCCTGACAGTAATACGAAATAAGTAAAAATTTCAATAGACATTATTTTTATTCTTAAAAATTTTTTCCGATAGCTCTTTTGCCAGCAAATGTCAAGAGACTGAAGCTGAATTTCAAAATAACAAGACAATTCCCGGGATTCGATAAAATTTATTTATCTATGTAAATACATAAACGGTACAAAATATTTCAAAAAAACTTTTTTTGATCACTTGTCCAATTGTCCATACTTGTACTTAGGTTGGTTTAGCGAACAAAGTTAAAAATGTGTCATTAAGATGGTCTGTTTCGTCAAAATTCCAAATAATCAGAATCTTCGACATGCTCAACACGAAACAGCAAAAGAAGATAAAAATCGAACACCAATTATTGTTTAAAAATTAATGTGTTCATCAAATAGACGGTTCATTATAATAGGCCGATTGAAATGTAGTAGAGTGTAAGCATTGGTTAGTAATACAGTAAGTATAGCGGATATATTAGCCTACCCAAGTGTAGGTGAGTGGTATGGTAAGCCGTGGCATGTGCTGAAGGGTCAGTGTTTTCAAAACCAGTTACACGGAGTCGGTGATTTGTTGGTGTATTCCTTCCTTCGCACAACACACACACTACACCATTACCATGATCCTCAGCTCCGTGCAGCCAACATCAACACAATCGTCAAAGCGGAGATTCCACAATCCAGAATCCAGACTAAAC
This sequence comes from Mystacides longicornis, assembly GCA_963576905.1. Lineage (NCBI taxonomy): Eukaryota > Metazoa > Arthropoda > Insecta > Trichoptera > Leptoceridae > Mystacides > Mystacides longicornis. Next base: position 10,153,039 of record OY756434.1, read on the forward strand.
GATTCAGCTACTTACCTACCTGCATACTATTGAATGGTGACAACAGCGATTGAAAGGAATGTACCTTTCCCAACTATGTACTTTAACTATCTGTTATAATTAATTGCGTTATAAGTTAACTTATTCTCTTGGCTAGTTTTGAAAGCAACTTTTTATATGGTCGAAAGAGAATTTGAAACAATAAACACAACACAGAAGGTATTAAAAATAAACATGGACGATAACTGTTCATAGTGCAGTTTTTTTAATAATAAAAGAAAGAACAATACTTTTGAGAACCTTATTATAAAAAAAACATTGTTAAAGTTCAGTGGTCAATCATAGACGTTCTTTAAAAGACATAAAGTGCATGTTTGAGAATCCGTTTTCATTAATATTAAACTATGATAACTGAAAATTTGTTCAGTATTCTTTGTCAAAAATATTTATAATATTAATCATTTTTATATGATTTTTTTTTTCATTTTTCAAGTGCTATATCAAAGACAGAAAAAATTGTACCTCACTAATGTTTTGCCTGCGGTCAGGCTAAAACCCACTTCTATTTTCGAATTGAGACATAGTTTCATACAATATATCTAAATTAACCCCTTGCGTTTCGTACATCTCAACGTAATAAAGTCACAACAGCAAAAAAGACACACGAAGTCTCCCCAAGTTTAAATACTTTGAATGAAACATTTATTAATAAGCGAAAGAGTTGTTTTTTCTTTGTGATTCAAGGATGATAAATCAGGACCTTAATAATAATAAATAAACGTATCATAATTGAGGATTACTTCACGGACTGAATGCGAATAATAAATTGATGCCTCCATACGGCGTTTGTGTAAATATAATAAGGCTATGCATAGTAATTAGGTAGTCCTTGAGACTTGAATAATGCGATATCACACGCGTCGGCTTTTTGCTAAGACTTTTTTATACGCTTTGCTGATTTCATAGTAGCAACGTTATGAAAGGGGAGCGTCTGCATACAAATTATGCCAACACTTTGATTTTACTCTATGGTTACTCGATTTCGATTTTCAAATTTGAATTGGTTCTTTTTAAACTGTCAATTTGTTTTCCGATAGTAATATTACCTGAAGTTGGTCGCTTATGTCTATAATTAAAACCTTAATTATTTAAATAATTCCATTAAAGATGCTGCTAGTCGAATTAGAATTTTATTACAATCTCTATATATAAAAAATCATAAAAAAGACAGGATAACGTCTGTCGGGAATGCTAGTTCATTATTAAACATTATTGAAAAACTAAGCAACGAATCGTAAATCTAACAAGAATCACTACACTTGGAATAATTTAATAGACCTTTTAACAACGACAATAAAATAAGTCATTAAACATCAATTAATAAACAATAAATAATAATAATGAATTAACAAGCTGTCAATTGAACGTCAGTTTCATGTTTACAACCTTTTGCGAGGTGGTGGGTAGTCCAGTGGTATCAATCGGCGGCTTTCATGCGCACAGCGTATTGGAGGTCGTAGGTTCGAATCCCGGCCGTGCCGACCATTTCCGCTTTCACGACACAAGCCGTTGCTTAGTGTGAAAGATGTCAAGAGTGTATTTCTGTTCACTTCGAGTGAGCACAGATTCATTTAATAAAAAAAAAAAACCAGAGAATTGCTGAGATGTTTTTGGCTCTGTTTGGGTTTAGAAATTGTCAGTTTTAGACCCTAACGATCAACTGCATTGTCAATAAGTCGTATTGTGCAAGATACAAACCACAAGAAATTGATACCCTACTAAATTTGATTATCAATTCAGTTCAAATCAATTGGGGAAAAAATTCGTTTCGTCAAAAAATGACAGACGAATACACACTTTGACCTTTGTTCAAAAGTTTGGGAGCGTAAAACCGACTTATGAAGAGGGTTGTACCGATTCAACGCAAACACAAAGACATAAGTGATTCTTTTAAGTACCTATGTATTTTGATTTTGGTGTAAAAATGGCTTAAAACTTGAAAGTTATGTAGATTCGATGTCGTGTCGTGGTCTTTGTTGGATCATCAAAAGACATGGTTGAGAAGATGAACTCAAGTAACATGTAGAAACAGTGGTCGCTATAGTCGCTATATTATATAACCATGGACGTGCGCGGTGAACTGTTTTGATGTGTGAATGTCCGTCCGGCGCATAGTCTAACTCTAAAGACATACAGGCAGGTACTATTTCGTCTATTATTTCAACTCTAACTACCTTTAAGTTGTTCCTGCGTATAGTTTAATAAACAACCGAGTCTATCCCACAACGCAGCGCCATCAAATTTGACGGATTATATAAAGGAATTTTGGAAAATAAAGGAAAAGTTGAAGTTTGGGCATATTTATTACAGAACGAAAGAAAAGGTTGAAAATAGGCCTGTTGAAAGCGTTTTGATCAAAGTGAACGCTGGACTAGGTTCTGAAGTCGGCCTTGCAAATAAATTTTAGGGCATAATAATTGAAGATTGACACAATGAGACAAAGAAATTAGACGCTTTACCAAATGTTGCGGTAAAACAATAGCCAAAAAGCAGCAAAATATGGTTGAAAGTTTGTGGTAGAAAATTTTAAAATGCATCAATGTCAGAGCACTGTTTGTGGTGAAAAGTTCACAGACGCAAAAAAGCGTTAGGTACAGAATGAACAAACATAATATCGTAGAAGTAATAATATATTCGTATTAGAGTAAGAAGGGAATATGAGAATTTTTCATAGTCTGTAGTTAGCCAGACATACTAGTGGTGGGATAAAACACAAAGGTGATTCACCCACGGAGCTATTTAGAAGCGAAAAGTCGCTACACACTCACAGACACAATATTACATTATATGGCTAATGATTGTTATTGTTAGGAAGGTATCCAGCCATCCACACTGTGAATACGGCGGAAGTCCTGTACAGGAAGGGGATCCTAGATTTAATTTTAACACATCTATTAATAACCTTACACGGAACACCAAGTGTTTTTAGATTAGGAGGCTATAAAAAAGTAGGGTGAAAACGCTACAATATTATGAAAGGACGGATTTAAGAAATTGAGTATGCTGATAAAGGGGTAAATGTTGCCTTAATAACAGAAAAGAAAAACAACGAATGGTTGTGTCATCCTACTGGAGCATGGCAATCGAGTCCATCCATACTCGAATGTTACAGAATGACATATTATTTTGGATATGATCTAATTTGGGCTCATTGTATAAATTTTAATGTCATTTGTCGGCATGGAAACATAAAAAAACAGAAGGTCCTCAACGACTCGACTAAAACAAAAGCCTTTCCCATTTTTGAAATTTTAAAACAATTAAAAACGAAAACAATGATTATTTGGGGCTTTTCGAATTTTTATTTTTTCATCATGGAGCGTGTTCAAGAGCGAACATCTGCGTATGCAGTATTATAGGACATAATACGAGCCCAACATCATCAGCGAACTGTAGTTTTTTTGTTAACAACATACGTTGTGTGTGTACCAGCATTGATGCCCTCCACAAAATGTACAGACTACAGACCCAAAAATATTTAAAATTAGCCTAAATCAAAACTGTTTTGACGCGAAACTATAATAAAATTACTTATAAATATAGCTTCATTAGAGCAGACACAATTTAATTCAATGAAATGATAAGAAATGTTTCAGTGTTGGTGTACCCAAAGGTCCTATTTTTGGGCCGTTATTTTATTGTTTTAACTTTTATTTCAATATACATAACAAAATTATTGATGATAACAAAATAAAAAAATAGTAACTTAAAAACTGTTAATGTCGTTAGGGTGTCACAAACTAACACAGAGGTGAAATTTTATTGTAGATAGATTTAGTAGTTCGTTGACAAAAAGGCGGTAAACACACTATGGGGTTCCAAATAAAAGAATCAAAATATTTAGAGTCGGGTACAGTCAAATCCTGGGATCCCTACCTTCTATACATGACAACATACTTTGTGTGTCGATTATTTTTTGCTGCCACAGAACGGACCCTTTTGTACCCAGATTCTAAGAAAACATCATCACTCCAAAGAGCGGGTAAAATACGACACGTTGTACCATAACCAACATATGCAAGTGGAGATCTGGCAACGTGGTTATCATATTGACAACTAATTATAACAATTTTGTATTTATTTGTTGATAATTTATTGCTTGGTTTCAGTGCTGTTAAAAATATTATTTATTTATTCGTTTCTTTCTTGACAGAGGATAAAATACGACCGTTCGATTGTTTGTTCAGTGCTAAAAGTTTAATTTGAATTCAAAATATATTTTTCAAATGTTGCACTTTGAACTTGCAGGGGTTATGATCATGAGCATAAAACCAGAGAATATTACCTGTTTCAAAGGATAGACAGAAATTAAATAAGGACAAGAATTACTTACAAGGGGCAGATCAGTTAACTTGGGATCATAATATTGCCAGACATGATATTGTGACATTTGAAAGTGTTTTTGAGTAAATTTTAAAATATAGATATTTTTTCTTGGAACAGTCTCAACCGCTTTCCTTGACTGCTATTTTTCTTATCGATAGACACAGAAAATGTTTTTTTTTTACTTTTAATTCTTGATAAAACTTAAATTATGTCTATAAATCTTGTGACAAGAATATACGAGACAAATCTTCGTTGCGTTACCAATCCTATATTTGTAACATTCCTTTAAAGTGTTCTAAGACGGGTCGGATATTATTATACAAAATGTAATAAAACACCAGATGTTCTATAAGTTTTGAAGAAACGCAGGTTATCACCTTAATTTATAACTGCCATAACTGCCTATTACTTAATATTTGAGCAATTTGCTGCTACAAAGATTTTGTCAAAACAAACACGTCTTCATTAGTAATGGTTTATCAATGTCCCAAAATTGGTTTATCTATATGACTTTCATTTTTTTATCCATATCTACAACCCACTGCAACAGATCACAGTGTAAAATGAGTAGATACACAGCTAAGGATTGGGTTTTAATAAGATGGGGGCATCGTGCGTCCAATGGTTCACACGAAACTATAAATAACGTACCGATTAAGTACCTACTTAATACGATGACGGACTAATCTGGTTAATATGGTTGTGTACCACTGTCTGTCCGATATAGGGCGAGGTTGTTAAGAGAAACCCAGTACTACGACTAAATATTAATACTACTAATAATATTAATTGATTAATTAAAATCAATAACAACACAACTAACTGACATAGGAATGTGGACTTTAAATAACATCCACACAAAGCTCATTTCCTCGTGTTGAGTGCGTATTCAGTTGTGGATATATTATTTTAATAGAGGATAGTTGTTGCTTTATCTAATATGTAACCAAGTCAAAATGTCAAAAAATAATTATTGGTAATGAATATTTGTGGGGTGCAAAACCATCGGTGTAGGAAATACACAAAGTAGTTTTGTGTTATAATACAAATGACACCTGTCTTTCCATAGCGCTGCAACCCATTGTGGGTAGTTATCGTCATTCCACCCTGTCGGCCGACCCAGATATGCTTGCATATAATAGAAGATTGTTTCTATGAAGAGAAGATTGGAAGGAATAAGGAGATTGGGTGAGATTGATTGGAGAGAACTCGTAATTTTTGTGAATGAGTCCAAATTTTGACAAATCACTTGAACACTTAAAGATTTGATAACTACATCAAGTTCAGAAATAAAGCGAGTGAAAATTTCTAACGAAAGTCGATCAGATTTGGAACCTCCAAGTGCAACATAACGCTAACTTTTTAAAAAGTGGCAAATCACGATAATTACGATACGTTATTTGTATTTTTAGGAAATTCTAGGACAAAAGGTTGTCGAGTAGGGACGAACGCTCGCGTGACTGTATCAGTGGTCTATCAATACAATACGGCTAATAGTATTACTGGGCACATACTTCACTTAGAGGTAACTTCACATCACTCCTTACATACCACAGTGTCTGTGTGTGTCGGATGTCGGATATATAAACATCGGAACGTGTTCCTCTACCGCTATCTGTGTGTGATACTTCATATAAACCTTTCTTTATAAAAGCAACTTTAAAAATTTTCCCAATAGATGTCTCTTTACACTTTAAATAATAATAGGAAATAAAACAGATGCAACAGATTGTTCGTTTGGTGTTTTGTCGTGTAAAAAATTGTACCGCGAGTTCGAATTTGAATGTTAAAAAAATTCGTAAGGAATTAAACATACGATCGAAATCTAATCACCTTTAAGATTTGTATAGAGAACGTTGCTAATCTTTCGTGATCACCCACAACCGGTTCTCGAAAAAGTATTAAAACATATTGATAGAATTATAAATTATAAATCTCTGGTTACCTCGATTTATTACGGAGCCACTAATGAGGATCGAATAGGCGCGAGTCAACAGGCCGTTGAACTCTTCGGAAAATAAAATAAAGTTAAGTAAGTAGGTAGGTAGATAATAATATTACATAATAACAAAATAGACATTCTTCAAACAATGATTTATAAAAAGGAAGGTAAATATTCAAATGGGATCGTGGGAACCAGAGGCACGACAAGCCGGCCAGAACCTCACGAGCCCCAACCGAAACATCTAATAACATTACGCTAATAAAAACAGTGCCGATGACCACGCGGTGAAACACAACACTATCTCGGACGACGGAGTACGTAGGCTACCCGAAGAATGTAGGGCTGGTTTGATAAGGCGATCGCTGTTATTTTTATAACAAAATAAAAACAGCTGTTAACTGTTGTGAACGTTCCTGCTTAAACCAAACGTCTTGGTAACACATTATTGTCTAACACATTATTCAGAATTATCTACATACATACGACATCTTTATCAGCTAAAATAGATAGAATTCTCTCAAAATAGTATCGAATTCCCATTTTTTGCTTCTACCGGCGATGATTTTGAAAATTTCGTTGTTTAAATGTGATAAATGTTAGCATATCTTTAGACAATAGATAATCCGAATAAGTTTCGCTTTGGGATATTACGTGATAATGAGTCTTTCGTTGTTGTCAAAAGGCTTACTTATAGTTTTAACTTTTGTTTAATCAATGTCAATAAAGTGTTCAAATTTTAAACCAGCGGCTAATCGAGCATATTATTGAACATGTCAAAACATCCGAGGTATATACACCAGGGTTTGAATTTGCGTTTTTAGCAGTGCTACGCCAATACGATAACATAGTTAAATTATGAGTAAGAACAACGATTTCTATTTGAATATTATTAAAAAAAAAACAGAAGTCTTCGTTTAAGTGTTTAAGGTTTTAAAGTCCACGGTTTGCTACACAATGTGATACGATACTATTATTATTATTGTTAAAAAATTACGCTGGTTAACTCACAGTTTAATAATATTAGGGTGTTTTACCTGGGTGAAGATAGCGAATTAATTACTATTCAAATATTATTATTTTGTTATTATTCTTTTCTTTATGCATCCTTTGTGTGAAGAGCGGGCATCAAACTTGCCACTTCGTTTTTATAACTATTACATACCGTAGTATGCAACACCGCCTTCGTATATAAAAAAAAAACATAATTAATAGCGGATAAGACATGAATGTATTTTATTGTAAACTTTGTTAGTGTTGATGAGAACTTCGCTTATGTCAAAATTTGTTTTAATTGTACTAGAGATCGAAATTCGATCACAACTAAGTGAGCGTTATTTCACAATTTTCTTTAAAAAACAATGACATGGATACGTCAAATTTGAAATGTTGATAATATGTACAAAGTTTTTTTCATCATTATTAAAAACAAACAATGTGAATCTATTCTCAATTTGACCACAGATAAACAAAATGATGCGTCTTGTGTCAATGTCAAATAAGTACAACGAAGTGTTAGTGAGTGTCAAATACGTAACATTACATTAATGTTTGTTATGTTTTTTTATTGATTTAATGTATTTTTCTGCATAATTTTAGAACTATTCGTATTCGCCACTCCTTTATATTATGACCTATAATTGTGCAAAATTTCATACTCCTCCGTCCGCGCAATGTTCTTAAAAATGGTCACAAAATATTTGCTTCACGTATTAATATATAGATAAGAGACACAGATTCGTTTCTTTCCTAGACATGGTATTTTTGAAAGGAAAGAATCTCACAATGGGTTGAGAACCTAAACCTTTGAAGTCGATAATAATGCAGTTTTTGCAATTTTGCAACCAAAACTCATTCAAACATTCATACGTAATCGACTTTTTATATACAAATACACTGTTGAGTTATTTCACATCAAGAAAAACATTAAGTAAAGAAAATTAATCAAATCAACGCATTAACGGATATCCGTGTTTCGAAGAAAGCTACCAACATGATTACATGATTGGTAAGTATTATATAATATCTATTACAGTTCCTTCTATTAGAATCGGAAATAAATACTATTGTTATTGTATAAGTTGTATGCAGGAACCGCTGAACAAATATAAGATTAAACATTTCCCGCAGACACCTTTTTATTATTAATTGTCATAGAAACCTTTGACCAAGAGGTGAAAAATATTATGCGTGTGGTTAAGAGTGTTTCAAAGAAAATAACGACTTATGGACGAACGAACCAATTAAACCAAATACCATTACGCAAAGAGTTCATGTAGGTAATTTTTCATTTATATTTTTGTTCATTAAAAAGACTTTAGTCATATTTTTTTGGGTAATTCATTGTTATGATGTTATATGCGATTGTAGAGAATATTAGCATTTCTATAAATCTAATATCTACCGCAAAAGAGATGTGCTGTTAAACGTATTATTGTTAGTGAAAGTGGAGATAGCAGAGTAAACGAAACGATCTCCATCATTGTTCTTCGTGTCTTTGACATACCATCGATTTGGAATAAAACATGTTGGATCAAGAGAGTGTATTATTTGTTGGGTCCAGTAACACGGTGTTGCTATTATTCAAAATTACATCCATCAAGACCGTTTAAACAAACGGCAACACTTGCAGCCAATGTCAAAAACATCGAAAAGTTTCATATGGATGTGAATCCTGGCGCATGACGAAGGCTCAACAGAACAATACCTTAGTGTTGAGAATAGATTTTTGGGATTAGGTGGTACAACTATGTCTCAAATGAGACCTTACGCAACAGAACAGCACAACAGCCATTCACCATTTTCTCCGCATGAATACACGAGCCTGTTCTTCAATCCGAATAGGACAAGAAGACGAGACATACCAAAATTAACAATCAAGCGGGAATTCACGGTGGTTTTACACGAGGCTTGAATCAGCTGGGATGAAGCTGTGCAACTGGCGTAAAAGAGAGAGGCTTGGAGGAACTTCGTGGCGTCCACCACTGGGAGCGAACGTGGATTAACTTTGCAGCTGAACTCCAGTGATAATCTACATAAAAGGCGACATGGATCTACACAACTTAAAAAGATACCCATGATGTAAAACTAGCTAAATAAGATAAAATTAAGGCTGTAGCACTTCGAAATTACACAAACGAAGCTGAACGGAATCACCAGTAAAGCATAAAAGATAAGATTCAAACTATCGACTACCTGATAAACTTATAGGTATAGATACCAAGAGAAATTGCAGGATTGATATGCCGTGGGGTTGCCGGCTAAGAATAGCACCCTCTGCTCTTTTTGCTGGTTTTTCGAGCATCCTGTAAGAGGCAGGAAATCGAAAAATCAGATCGGGACCGTGAGGTTGACCACCTCACGTCCTTAAACCTTAACTGGTCAGAAAAGGCACAAGAGCCTCGGACGCCTTCGAGCGCAATGGAGAGCTCTTGATGCCTCCCTATGCTCCTGAGTGGGGCTTAGGCCTCCCGCATTGTGGGTTGGTTTGGGGGGATCCGCTGCGGGCTTGATTTGTGTGGGGCCGGCTTTTCGGTTTGATTGCTTTGATCGAGCTGGGGGGTCGGTTTCGTGCGGGTCGGGTTTCCTGCGAATTGGTCTCCTCCGTGCTGGCTTGCGTAGAGTGGGGGACCTTAACAGGAGTATGTATGTATGTAGACGACAATCTTGCATTACACATATGTACTTGCAGCCTCTCATAGTCGATCGATCGTTGTCTAACAATATTGAGGTAAATCGCCAGCAGTTCAAGTCTGAGTACCCCTGATTTAGAAAAAGGTAAAGTAAAAAAGGCGTACCTTCGTAAAGATGAGGTAAAATTGAATTTCATGATTCAGTCGGTCAAAGACTCATGTCTTCCAACTAGGCTGGAATGTCATGCTTTCGATAAGACGTATGTAGGGAACGTATTGTATTTTGAATAATTTTGAGTAATAGATGCTTTCTAACGCACACAAGTAGTGTCTGTCATTTCACGCACTGCCGATACTTTCCTTCGTCCCGTGGTTCACATTGAATATTTCCAATTAGATATTGTATTCATTAATAATTCTAATGTATGAACGAGCGTGTCTGTTTGATATAGAATGTCTGCTACAGATATCACTTTTAAGACAGCTAGCATGCTTTTATTTCAATAAAGAACATGCGTAATTTCATTAACGGCTATAAGAAAAGGCGCAGTTTTCACTATTAGTTATTTACAGGTCACACATCACCTAATGACGATTTTCATAAAATGCTTTTGCTGAAACTGAATCGCGGGCATAACTACGGGACTAGGTGCGAAATTCGTAACATAATTTTCAAAATGTTACGTCACAATTTAGTTTGGGAATGACAAGAGGTGAAAAGACTACGAAGGGATGGAAAAGCAGTGACTGTGTGTTAAAAAATCATTGCGGATAGTATTGATAATAAAAATAATGATCACAATGCTAGGCAAGTATACACTTTCGTTACGAATACGAGTAGTTACATATTATATTTTGATTCAAACTTACTTGAACGGTTTCTTTATCTTTCCTCTATCTCTTTCCAGCTTATATTTTTGAATGATAGTTTGAAGCGAGATGGCAATAAAACAAATTATATACGAGAAAGAGTAGGAACATTTGAAAAATTCTACGACATTTAATCTGAAAGAGAGAACACTGAAAGAGTGACGGCCAGTCAATTTTTTATCATTTCCCTGTTTTATCAGGAGATACTGCTTCCAGTGCTCAGTACATATGATTCAATGATCGCGGTTAGAAAACTCCTGGTAAAGCCCAAGATAGAGCAAATAAGCCTGTATCTCGTAGTGAAACGCTGGCTAATGAGAATAATGTTGATCTACACCTTTTAATACTCGATATAAGTACGGTAATAGTCTTTCTTTTTGTTTAGGAATATCTGATACAAAACCATGACCTTCAGAATCCTACCACTACCAGTTATCATAGGAATCGTACGTGCAAAATGTGGACAGGGCATTTTACAATAATACATGCGGTATGCAAGAACTTTTGCCAGAAAGGATATTGTTGAATAAAAATAATATGTAGTACAATTTTTTGCTGCCCCAGAACTCTGAATGAAATTCCTTGAAATAAGGGTGCGTACAATGATTATTTTTTGTAGTTTTTCGAAATGAACAACGGAGAATCTGCCCAGATTCTTTTTGTGCGGCCTCTTTTGATAGAGCCCGCGTAACAAGGATACAACAACAAAAAAGATTCTGTCCTTCACAATGGCAGATCAATAGTACACTCGGTCTAAGCCCCAAAATCAGTCCTTGAAATTTGGTTTATTCATATACCTGACGATGATCGATTGAAGGAACGCAATTCGTCAATTGTAACGATAGATGTTTCTAGAATCTTATACCGCAAGATCGCAGTATTACTATATTATCATTTTGTTTTAATTTAATTAGAATGGTTTAATGACAAAAGTTAGAATGTGTTTCAAGCATTGCTACGAAAATTACTAAAATAACAGGTGTTCGCTGGAAAATATTATATCCACGACTCATGATCGTAGCATATAGGACAATAAACAATAAAAGGCCTGTTGTAAAATAATATGGTAGAAGCCCTAAATAAGCCCATACGAAGAGAGATATGGGAAGGAAATGGAATTGCCCAAGATTATTTTATGCTTTGAAAGGCTCTTGTTGCTTTCCTTTGCCCTAAAAGTAATAATTATATTGTCACTTTTCATATCTTAATAGGTTTTCTTTTTAATCGGATGTCGAAGTTGGCGTTTACACCAAACGAGCATAAAAGAGCCAGAACTAGACTTAGAGCATCCGTCCTGATCGCTAACATTGACAATCAATCAATCAATTTTCCCTTTTCCACCCCACTCAGGGGCATAGGGAGGCAACAAGAGCTCTCCATTGCGCTCGATCTTGCGCAATGTTTATGACCTCCTACCACATCATGTCCATCAGCTCTGCTTCGCTAACATTGACACCAAGCAAAAAAACAAAGAGCAAGAATTGACACCAAGCAAAAAACAAAGAGCAAGAATTGACACCAAGCAAAAAAACAAAGAGCAAGAATTAACACCAAGAACTAATAATTAAAGAGTTGCTCGCTGTTGTTTGCCCGCTGTCAATATCAAGGGTATCTCCAGCTCTCTGCTCGTTTGGTGTAAACGCGCCTTTACAAGAGCGCATCCGAATACAAAACACAAAGTGTGAATATGTGCGTTTACATAAATAAATGTAATGGTCAGTTTTATCTTTGTGTATGATGATATTATACATATAAACATATCTCATCAATACATTACATGTACCTACCTACATAGGTTTAAATAACAATTATAATCTCTAGTACACTCGATGGTCACAATATATGGGGCCAAAGCAACAGGGGATTTTCTCTAATCTAACATATTTTTATGTAGGTGTTAAAGCTATATGGAGTGATAGCTCAATTTGCGGTTAGAACTGAAATATTCTTTAAGCAAGAAACACGTTAAATATAAACAAATACTAAAAAAAAGGTGTCGTAAAATTCAAAGGATCCTAACTATTTTTCAGTGGATGTCAATAATACCAATCGATTATGCCTTCTTTGTAAGGATTGTTGTAAAAAATGGTTAATTAACCTGTTCGCCACTTTACTTTAGGAGATAACAAAACTTAACATAATAAAATCGGTAAGCTTTGGGTTTAACGGAGTCTAATCATCCAACAACATAATATACAAGAATGTAACACGCTTCTCATGTGACTTATTTCCTACTACACCGCCATCTGTTGGTTTTTTTTAAAGTTACTCAATTATAGAGGAATTGTTTTTATTACAAACTTATGGCCCGTCGAACTTCATCCCGCATCAGAATCAACAATAACCATTACATATATTATAAGTTAAATTAATTATGTTTTTATGTCATAAACTGCATTTTATTCATGACTTATTTTAGTCAACATATTCTTTAATTCTGGGTTAGGTCGAAAGCCGGCGGGCGGGTCAGCTAGTACGTTCATAAATACACATGAATTTTTCGTCAACAATGTAAGCAGACTATACTTTTAGATAAAATGTAACTTTTTCGTACGAGTGGTTGTTATAATTTGTCGCAGTAAGGTATTGGAAGGCACCGCGGTGTAGAATGTGGGTGAGCAGTGAGTGAAGACTCTCTTGGTAGCGAGCAGGCAGGTACCCACGGACGTGGAATGTGAAGAGAAAATACCCACACCGATTTACCGACTCTTTTCAATAACAATAACTAACATACTACTATCATACAGTTGAAGACACCAACTATGTACTGGGATTTATACACTTCTTTATATAAAAAAGGTTCTTACTGGGACCTGTGGGGCTAGTACTGGGCTAGTACGAGTTTTATCGAAAGCTATTTATACGCTAATTGGCGCTTATAAACGTGAAAATAGTGTTCTTAAATCAAACGATTGAATCGTTCGATCATTTTTGTATGGAAAATTTTCGAAACTCTTTCGATGATCGTTTCGATATTCGATCATCGAAAACTTATACTAGGGCTACAGTATACATACTGGTCCCAGTAAGATACGCTAGATTTCCGACTCCAAAATAGTCGTAAATGAACAGGGATATTTGTTACTGAGAAATTTTTTTCAGGCTGGGGCGACTATCAAAACTAGAAAGGAGAATTTGGTTAATGTAAAAGTGCAGTATAATCTAAATTTCACCAAGCATTGCAATGAATATAGCTGTGGTGCAATCAGCGCAAACTTCAGGTATGTGTACAGATATACAGACAGTGCAGGTATAACATACGATACATGTAGCGGTATGTTACTTACACTCCATATAAAAAACAAGCGTGTAATTTTTTGTTGTATCCCATCATTGTTCACGCATTTACTTCTAATCTACCTGCATTGCCCCACACACACCCATCCACACGGCAATGTCATTCATTCATTCATCCACTCACACACAGAGTCCATGCAACACGTAATTATTATTGAGTTAATGAGCACAGACAAACAAGAACCAGCCTTGACTGGTAGCGTTTACCATCATTGGTGTTGACAGTGAAGCAATGGATAGACACGTCGTCATTGCGCGTAAAATATGAGCTATGTGGTGTGTAAATTTAAGCGTGAGTGAGAGCCGCATTTTAATCGATATACATTTTTTTTATTAGCCTTCCACTTTAGGAATCTATATACATATTATATACATATATATGTATCTATATATAAAAATGGATCCCTACTTCCCTTGGTTACGGGTCTTTTATTGATGTATTTGATATTGCCAGGAAAAGGAACTTATGAATGAAAGTTACGCAGAAAATTTAAGTACTTGACATAGGTAACCTTCTTAGTACATGCTTAGCTAGTAATACATTAGTATTCTACAATGGTAATATTATTAATTTAAAACCAAGGCAAAGACAATGTTCAAATGCCATGTTTGGTCCGTATTACTACACGGTGTGGAGACTTGGATTCTCGGAGTTAATATGAAGAACCTATGGAAGCATTGAAATGTCCCTCCGCCGCAGAATGTCGCGAATTCCGTGGACTGATCTGATGCATTACGAAGGACTGAACTAGAAAGACAATAATAATTGTTGGCCAGCATCAACAAAAGAAGCTAAATGTCCTAACTGGGGTACATAATTCAGAACACAAAATAAAGCTTGCTTTACCTAATAATAAAGAATAATGCAGGGGGAAAACTGATGGAAGTCGAGGTGTGGGTACACGGGAGATGTCCTGGCAAAGAAACATTCGGCAATGATCTGGAATAACTCTTCCTGATAGCTTAGGACAGAGAAGCATGCATGCATGGGACAAGGATTGAACTTGTGCGTTATTTGACTAACAAAGTTCATTCTGAAAAATTTCGCGCATCGTACTCAATTTTATACTTGAGTCTAATTTACACATAACCCGTATAGTGTGTGTAACGACTGTATTCTCGTCGAGTTTCATACAGAGTTTACGCCATTTATTTGTCAAGAAGGTTTCACAGTTTATGTATCTAGTCTAGCGCGCTCTATAGGATTGTTTCTACATAATGAAGGTTTGAGAAATTATGATATCAATCTGTATCCTTGCCTTTATCTCGTTTGTATTGAAGATGTTTTACAACCATCAGCAAGTATGAAATATCCATCTTCCTTTAGTTCTGTTGAACAGACAAGCCTGTTTGTTCTCTTTGCCTACCTCTTACGATGCACGGCGTGATGGGTAAAAAAGGGATTCGCGTCTTTTTCACATGCAATAAGCTTCTTAAGTAAGACGAAATGTGCTGTTAAAATTGGAAGGTATACGAAAAAGGATTTAAAATTTTCTTCAGACATAATTAAACTGACTATTAATAAAACATAGGATGCCAATTCCATGTACGCAATGAAAGCGAACCTAGAATCTCCCGATAAGAAAACAGGTAGGTTCCTACTTCATCTATTGTCTTTGAAGTACAGTACAAAATATTATGTCATTTACTGACTTTTTCCTAAACCGTGATCATCATATTATTATCTTTGGTATGCGTAATGGAATTCTGTGATTAGGTAAAAAAAAGAAAGAGAAGAGAATATAGTGCTTTCGTTTTCCAAATATAGTCGGGCGTGTTTAATTGTGCACTTTTTAGTTTGTAGCCGAAACCGGTATTAAATCGATACAATTATACAGCCAATGAATTGGGAAACAATCTTGACCGTCAATGAGTATCAGATCTCGGTAGCTATAAGTTCAAGGGCTGACAACCTCTTTTATAGGCCTGAAAATTCTATATTTTTTCAATTTTCGATATTAACGCCATGTGTTGGTAGAAAGATACATTTGTTGAGTAATTTTGGTTTAAAACTACAACATATAAAGACGAAATAAAATAGCTTTTAATCTGACTAGATTGTGAGCTAAAAATCGGTGAATCAAAGTATGTTTGGCCTCTCTGCCTAGCCTTCAGTGATTGTTGTCTGAGTGGCCAGGTCACACGCTACTCCCCTCCGATTCACCCACAATATACCGCGTCGAGGAGATGGTCCCGGTGCTAGAACGACCTCCCCCCAAGACTGGCTGTGGGAATGGGGGGTACGATGGGGGGTTTAATAGGATCTATGTGTGTGTGAGAGTAGTTTGAACTGAACAACCCTCGAGTATAATAATAATAATACTAGTAGTGATACGCTTCCAGTATGTTCGTCCAAGATCAATACACAAAGACATTTGTCAATGCTGCATTATAAACAGTTCAAAAGAGTCTCCTCCGCGGTGCACTCTAACTTACTGCAATCTTCAGGGGTACGCAAACGTCGTTCTTCGTACGTTATATCTGTGGTGGCATGGTAAAAGGCATTAAGTCGCGTTTTTCAGCATTTTGAGTTATATGCGCTACATCATACATTATCACAAACAGAACAAAGTTCAAAAACATAAGTTTAAAAAAATCCACTTATAAAGGATTTAAAAGCATTTTTTCATTCCGGCATAACTCAATATTAATTTTATTTGGCAAGGTAAAACGACGCGCGTCGAATTTTGTCTACCACGAAGTAAAACGGTGTTGTCTATGATATAGCTGCCGTGAGAAGCCGTTCTTTTAAAAGTGGACCTTTTTAAAATGCGTTTAAATAATGTATTTTGTGAACTTTGAGGCAGGTATCTTCCTTATCTGTCGACCAAGCTGTTTACAACTTTCGTTGTTTTTATTGTTAAGCTATAGACAATAGATCGGTAATACTATCTGCATATTATTATTTTTTTTAATATTTTTTCATTGCTATTTTAATACTATTATTAATATAATTTAAAGAAAGTCGTGCTAGTGCGAACTATTATATCAACAACTGATGACTGATTATACAGTTCGATTTTAAAATAGTATGAACAAACCACTACGGGCTTACGACCATCTTCCTATGAGCCAAAATTGTCAAGGTAAAAAGACACACATTATAAATAAAGCATATAAACAAAGAAATATTGAAGAAATAAATATGAGTTATCGTATAGTGAACCCTTTTTAACGAAGTAAATGCATCAAAGTTGATCTATTTTATTTGTATTAAATAATATTTGACAAAAATGAAACCTCTTAAAATACTGACAAATAAATCCGCCATACTGAGAAATTTCATCCCACTGACTTAATGCCTTTTACCATGCCACCACAGATATACAACAACAAATACAATTATTAATTCGTTGTAGATTTTAAAGTTTCAGTTTGTTGGTTTCGGTCATGAAAATGTGGTTGAAATTTTCAAAGATTGATTGTCTATAATTTAGAGAAAACCATCTAAACTTTATATGAATTTTCAATGTTTTATAAGCTCGTCACGTGTACCTAGATACATTTTTTTAAAATTGAATAAAGAAAATGTCAGTTTTAAGCAAATCAATAAAATTAACGAAATGAATTGTGCATTCTTGGTGGAATTATTTAAATAAAACAATTTATTTGTTATTCCACAAATTTAATAACCTGACTAGTTTCGCAGGCACAGGTCCTGCATGGTCACAAGTTTCTAAGTCACAAGGTCCTTTTTAATAAGAATAAAATAGAAAGAAGTTTGTTCGGATAGAAAAGAATGAAGGTCCGTTATCTCTGCCTACTTCTCAAGGAAAACAGAGTGATGATAAAAAAAATCAAATACTATGATTCAATAAAAATAACTAATATACATACGTATCTAGATATTACTAAAAAAACAAGTAAAATTAAGTAAAAGCTGAAATAAAGCTATCTGAAAAAGGTTATCTTCATTATTGTGCGCTTGAAAAACTTTGTCAACGTATATGTAACCAAGTGAGTCGTCCATAAGGGGGCATTTTTTCAGAGTGAAGTTGAATCCGACAACTCTTGAACAAAAGTTTGTCAACCCATGGAATATTATCCTTGTCTCGTTTTTAACCCGTGTAAAGAGAATCAATACCACACTTTATAGGCGTGCAAGTGTGAGTAAATACATACACACACAATCATTTTATATGAATACTGTATCTACTATGGACTACCACGAAAATAACAACATTTCACTCACACCACGCGTCATTTCGTCAAGAGTAAAAGAGATGACTCATCTCAATAATTAGATACCAATAATTATAAGGTTCAAGAACAATATTTTGAATTTTTAAATATAGAATGAAGATTTTGAACCAACGCTATAAAATATTAATATTTACAACGTTAAAACGAATTCGAATACGATCCAGCACAATTTTGAATTTTTAAATGTAGAACGTTTTTTTAAAAACAATGCAATAAAATTTTCTTTTTACGAACATAGAACGAAATTGAATTTGAAAACAGACGAATATTTTTTTTTTTTTAAAACATTGGAATACAATTTTAAATTTGAAGACAAAATTATAAATTTAGAAAAAGTTCATCTGCGTTTAATTACGGGAAAAGAATTATGAACTGTTTTGAACTAAAATTAGTTCAGTTTAAATGAATTATCAGTGAAACAATGTATGCAATTCCCGCGTCATTAACACTTCAAAAGTCAATGACATCTTCACACAGTATATTAAATGCATACTTGCTGAGAACAATATTATATACACATACTCCATTTCATTTCTTTGTTTTTTTTTTTAATACATATGAGTAAGTGTGCGTTTGGGATGAAAGAAACCAGAATGTGCAATGGAAAATTTTAAGATTTTTATTTGAACTTGGGATAAAAATAGACTATTTGACACGATGGACTATTTTTTTCTTATCTGAAAACTGTTAACACAATTTTGGGTAGGTATTTGACTGAAAAAAACCACATCTAAAGACTAACATTGCATTAGACTTGCGGTTAATCCTTTCTAAACTAAAGTGTAGGTTACATTAAATTTAATTCGGTAAAAATGAAGTGTTATAAAACACAATTTTGGGTAGGTATTTGACTGAAAAAACCACATCTAAAGACTAACATTGCATTAGACTTGCGGTTAATCCTTTCTAAACTAAAGTGTAGGTTACATTAAATTTAATTCGGTAAAAATGAAGTGTTATAATGTTAAAACATCCCTAAAGTTATTATTAAGATTTCTTGCTCCCCTCATACTTATTTTAACCAAAGTAAAGGAATTCCCTTTGAAGCGGTAAAAAATGGGGCTGACAAAACATATTATCGTTTTGACCATCTTTTGTAAACAACATAATACAGTAAGTATTCAGGTAAGAGAGAGTTTATTGAAGGAATTCGGCTTAAAAACCATGAAGAATTAGTACGTCAATTGGGGATCTGTGACAACGCTACCTTGCTTAGTACACACACTCGACTTCCAATAATACACATTCACCTTTGAAAGTTTCGAGGGGCTGTGGTCTAGAGCAGTGCTCTTCAAACTTTTGATAAAGATGGGAACGTTTTCGTTATCAGAAACATTTTTTCGTCGTTCTATATTCAGGTGTCAAATTATTATGAAATTTCTTTAGCAATGTTCTTGAAACAAGAATTGGTTATGTAATTTTACATTAAATATAATATTTCCATGAACAGAAGAGAGTCCTGTGACATAATGGAACTTGTAATTTAAAACTAACAATCAATTTTATGATAGATTAATTTGTTTTAATTTTGCTGAACAATCAAAAACGCATGGCCAATATCATTTTTATCGGTAAATTAAGATAGAAAAAACACATCTAGGCATACTTTATTCGTAAAAAAAGTCATATTTAGTTGTGAAAAGAGGTTCAAATCTCCTATTAAAGGCAATATAAACGCGTTAAAAATGAGAGCTACCAAAATTCGTTGCTTAAAAGAATTCTACGAAATATTACAGTTAGCTCAAGGGGTAATGTTTGGAAACCACTGATTGAGTGTTACACATGATGAAGCCTCATTCACACAACCCGATGCGTCGAATTAGCAGAGCTCAAATAATAACGATTCGACGTGGGCACTTATGCCCAAAAGCTGTTTACAGTAAAGGTGATGGTTACTTTCACGTGCGTTCATTTACTACGACTCTGACGACCAAAACGTGGGGTGTTAATCATTGTTCACTTATAATTAATTGTTTTACTATTAATACAATCGGATTTTTCATCTATAGAACCAACTTGATGCAATTATTAAATCAATAATTATTAGTGTTCGTGTGAATTTATAGAAATATGAACCTCTACAGGCTTACGATCATCATCTAAGCGGTTTAAATTTGTCAAAATTTACATCTTAAAAATCCAATTCCTAAATAAAATAGTTATTTCTATATTATGTATGTAAGATAAAGTCCTGAAAAACTTTGAAAGAATCCATTAATAATTGAAACCTTGGATTTTTCATATTTTTTACCTTGTTGAAACAAAGTATGCAGAGAAAAGTGATGTCAGCTCATTCACACATAGTTATAAGTATTCTCTTTAATAATTTTCAAACAAAAAAAAAATAGCCATCAGCCTATAATTGAAGGCATTCAGAACTGATGCTAAGGCACATTATCCACTCTAGAAATTTAAAAAATTATAGTTTCTATCTAATTACTTGCATATTTTAAAAATAGTTTTGTTTTAATCTGAGATACATCGGGATACGAACCTAGATTAGTTGACATAATAAATAAATAAATAGGGCAACATAAACCACAAGCATATCTTTTTAAAATACAAAGTAACATAGGTTAGTTGTGTTTTTTTTAAAATAATTATTCTGTTATCGTTGAAAATAAAAGTATGATAATAATCATTGTTCATCGTAGAACAGGCAAATTGTCGATTCACACAAAATATGACTTATGTGTCAAAACAATGCAAGCATATTCTATTATTACCTGTGACATGTATGATTTTTGTTCTGTTCGAATCAACTTTGGGTTTACTTTTGCCATCCTTTGCTTTTTTAGCGTAGGTATATTTGACCAATTTTCCTTGGAACTGTTTTTACAGTTTATATTTTTTTAAAAGTCTCGACTAATTAACTTTGCTTTTTGATTGTTTTTTGATGTCCATATCAATTTATTAGCCTTTTTCTATATATCTAAGTTTCTAATGAACTTCTCGAACTGTTGAACTTTTGATTTTTATAATTATTACGTTTTTTTTCCCGCACAAACACATAATATGGAATGTATTCGTTGATTGTTACGTTGTATTCGTTGATTGTGGATTGTTGTATTCGTTGATTGTGGGTTGATGTTTGAATACCCATTTCTTAATTTTGTACCTTTCCTTTTTGCACATAACAATTTCCTATATAATAAAAATAAATATACAACAATATTCTGATCAATTTAGTGAATCACACTCGATCTTGTTATGATTATCACTTTGGTCTGATTTCGCGTAAAACATTTATTTCACATGTTTCGAATTCTACGTGTAGCGACGAGCTTAAAACCGCAATCGTTCACAGTTGGAGAGATATGTCAACGTTATAAAGTGGTGCGAGATGCGACCTCAAAACATTTATGACATCTCTAGATGGAAAAATCTACCACAAACTATATATAATTAATTATAATAAAAAAAATATTTTTCAGATTTTTTAAGTAGGTATTTACTGAAGGTTTTTTGAAACGTTATCAAATTTGCGGTTATTCTTGAAATGTTATATTTAAAAATTGGGATAACCATCAGTTAAAATATTGGTAGTTGCTATTAGCTAGTACAAAGACTCAAAATAGGTGGCGATTTTCAATACTAGACAGCTTTTTTTCAGTTTCTGCTCCTTCGTTGGTCATTTACATTTGTAGCTGTACAATATTTAAGGTAGGTGCATAATATTTCAGGATACTATGAAATCGAGCACTTTTGTCAACTTAATGTCTTGACATTGACGAAAAAGATCGAACAAACAAACAGTTTGACGGTGCTGGTAGTATGACCACTGACCAGTGTAAATTTTATTAGGTTTTCGATTTAGCCACGATCAGAACATATATGACAGCCTGCTATTTTCAATAAATAGATCTCAATTCAAAACCAACAAAATCATACATTGAAAGTGTCCAAAAGAACAAATTGATACTAAATCATCCTTGAACCACTATTTACACCAACAATTCTTATTGAAATCCGTTCAGCCGTAAAAAAAGAGTTCGATTACAACCAATCTGCCCAGAAGAAATCTTTAGCTAATCATCCAGAGGACCTCTTGTATTAGGAGACTTATGTTTCAGAAAGTCAACAATCCTTAGAAATAAGAAAAAAGAAGAAACTCGATTTTACAGACAGCTCTTAATATCAGTTTCTCAAAACATACACAGATTAGGAGTAGTATAAAACTGTATTTAGATTTCACAATGAATTCATTACAAACAATTTCCACCCTATTTGTACAAATAAAATCGGTTACTTTAACACAATGGTCTGTTTCATATTTTGTTAACTTACAATACGTTTGAAACGTTAATATATTTTCCCTTACATACATTAAATAATTTAATACAACAAACAAAATGGGTGATGTTCGGGACACGGCGGGCAACCAGCGAAGAGGGGCGGTAAAAAAATAATATTAAAAAAAAATCACCAATATAATGAAAACATCCCGACAAAATTGATTTGTACAAACAGCTCACTAACAATGTTCATACGATATTGACAATTATTACACGGGCAATTATATACAATTTTAAAACGAATATCGTGTGTCGAAATATTGGGTTATTGAATAAAAGAATGTAAATATTGTTGTTATTTAAGCGAAAGGCGCTCAAACCACGTACATTAAAATCAATATTGAAGCGTATTGAAATATTCATAGCACCCTTCTTGACACGGGGTTGTTATTTGAATAAAAGAATTATTCTATTATATTATGGTATTGTGTTAACTTTTTGTATGTGTTTGTCTGTAAAGGATGATGATAGTATGTGAATTAATTGGAAAGGGCTCACGCATATGGCTATACACACATACATACATACACGTGTGTGGTTTATAATGGGGGGACGGTGCAGGATGGAATTAGATTTAAATTGAAAGAATTGAAACATAGGTAGGCGAGCGATTGATTGATTGATGACAATAATTGATCTGTAGATCATTGTTTGACATTCGGTGTAACGCGACTCGCTGAGATTAACTTCAGAATATTAATCAGTCAGTAGTGATATCATCTATCTATCTATGAGGAAAAAGTGATTTCAATAATCAGTCTGTATTTGATTAAAGAAATTAGACATTGTTTCAATAAGTTAAGATGCTACAGGCATGTGTAGACAGTAGTAGAACTGACAGATAAGGAAAAGAAAAATATATTAGGTTGAAATCGGTTGGACGACCAAGAATGAATCGATAAAATTCATTCTTTAAAATAATAAGAATAGGATTAAACGCCATATTATATGAAATTATAATGAAAGAAATGATAGTGTTTTATAGACTGGGAGTAAATTCTCTCCGCCTACCCCTATAGTTACACAGCGTGATGAGATAACTAGCATAATTTTTTTAAGGTAAGTATATAAATTATTATTATTAAGTTCCGCCGGCTATACTGACACCTTTGTATAGAAAAGTGTTAAATTATTATTATTATATTAAATTGCTTTCAAAAGCGCACTTTCGTAGTTGATAAAAAATGCCCATGACTTTCTATTTTTGACTTAAGTTTTCAATTCAATTCAAATAAAAAAAAATTAGAAGAAGTACCTAGAAATTATAATCTATAATCCGAGAAAATGCCTTTTATCATATTATAATTATTATAAAGTGTTGATAATGAAAATGACTTTCGTATAGTCAAGATCCTGAGGCGATACATTTATAAATAATATTTTAAATAACGATTAAGTATAGAAAAAAAAACTTAATCCTTCACTGATAGGGCAAGTTCACCCCTTTGAGTTACAAGTAAATAAGTGGTAGTTTTGAGCCCCATATTAGGGTTGTATGAATATAATAACTTAAAAAACTAAATAACACAACATAATATAAAAATATAAGGCTGTATTGGGCTACAATACAATACCCTTAAAGCGGCAGATTGAGCTCACAATGGCGTTTGATATAAATCGATTTCAATTATGGAATTTAACTGTATGATTTTATCTCTATGGTGTTGGTGACCCGCTGTTGAGTTGAGTTTTTAACATTCAATCAATAGCAGAAGTCTTTATTTACAGTTCGGTACCTCTATAGTATAATTTTTTCGAGATAGTGATCTGAGCCGTTTAAAACATTATAATACCTTAAAGAAAGAAAGGCATAGATTATCTCGTGCGAGTTGGATAATTGAAATGTTAAAGTCATTTTGAAGGAACATAGAAATTTGAGAAACTGGAAAGCATACATCTTGAGTCATGTACCGGAATTTGAACCATGACCTTCCTATTAGGAAGTTAAGTACTCTATTATCTGATTTAGGTACTTAAATGCGTAATGTGAACTATCTGTAGCTGGTTGTTTCAAATTGCAGGATATAGAAATATCCCACGAATCGAAGAAAAAATCTGTAACTACTTAATTAAAAATCCTTTTCAATCAATTAATCAATTAAAGCTCCCTTTTACATCCCACTCAGGGGCATGGAGAGGCCAAAAGATCTCTCCATTGCGCACGATATTGCGACCTCCTCTCACACTGTGTCCAAATGCCTCAGCTCTGCTTCGAAAGAGCAGAACACGGTATGGGAGGGTCTTCCTCATCTTCGCTTTCCTGGTAAAATTCATTTTTTTTATATAGGTACATTTAAATATACATAAACAAAAAAAGGATTATAGAAAAAAATCTTGAAAGTATAGAAATAAGCGTGTTTTTTTAATATTTTTGTAAACTGGTTATTAACAGGTCCATGGTACGTCTTTAAAATTTGTAAAATTGGTAATTATTATGAATATAATATATCGAGAACTTAATTATTAAATAGATAGATGTCTCTAAACAATGAAAAGAAAGTAGTAGGTAATAGGGTACAATGTTATAGATAGGTATAAACAACGGCATAGCTCCACCGAATATTCGAGCGTTGTGTAACCTTACGTAACTTTGGTTTAAATAGTCGGATGATTGAGTAACGCGAGCCGAGTAAACCTACACACAGACGGACGCGCCACTTCTATGTTGTACACCGAGAGAAGCTAACAGATAGTCGTTGCCTGCCTTCTTTACGGAGAGCGTAATGTATTGAAGTCATATCGCCGCTTATAAACGTTCCACCAAACTGTGGGCGCAACGAACTTTGGTTTACGAGCAAAATTCTTGACTTGATGAAACACACTTGTGTGTTATATTCTCAACTAGCTGACCCGCCCATCGATCTTCGATGTAACCCAAAATAAAAAATAATAATTTTGACATGTTACGCGAATTAAATACAATTTACGACATTAAAACTGAATTGAATTAGCTAAAAATGTAATGTATTATGTAATAATTATTGTTGATTCGGAAGCGGGATGAAGTTTGACAGTTCATGAATATAAGTTTGTAATGAAAACATTAATTCTTCTTTATTTGCATAACTTTAAAAAAAAATCAATAGATAGCGGTGTAGTAGGAAATTAGTAGCATGTGCAACATGGTACGTTATTGTACGTATCTTATTGCAAGATCTAACTACATTCATAAACATTCATAAACTACATCCAAATTTTACTGAATTATTATGGTGAGATAATTGCTTAGATTTTACATTTATTTTTACAGAAGATCATTTCATTCTTCCTATAAAAGTTCGCGGATGGAACATGTACGTCAAAGGTGCAAGATGTGAGTGAAATATCACTAAGAAAGCCAACGTTTAGAGGTTCTTATGGAAGAAAAAAAAAGAAATTTGCACAATTAGAAAATTTACCATAGGTAAACTTGTTAGTACTTTTGAAAATATAAACTTATCTATATTAGCGTTTAAAATACTGTCAGTTGATTAAAAGTTGGTGTGATTGACAGATGCATCGGTCGGAATCATATTGTTTAAATAGGTAATCAATTTATCACTATACACATTTGAATTTAATATTTATAGCAAAGACAGGTCAGTTTGTCGGCTCAACAAAAGACAGAAAGATCTGGTGTAAAGTCAACCGAATAAGCTGTGATGTACCGCTTCAAACCTACATAAACGGGGATGGATGGAATCATCAGCAAGCGCATGTGGGATGACACAAATAATGGAACATCTGATTACCAAGTGCACCATGTAAGCATTCGATGAGGGACTGCAGCATTTGCACGCACTGACGGATGATGCGATCCAATGGCTTCGGTCTCTGGAGGACAAAGTGTGAGCGACCATAATAAGACGAAGAAGAAGTTTGTCGGAAAGCTAGTTCATAATAAATTTGAGATTTGATATTTTCTTTGTATAAGAATGTTCGTTGAATGTGATTCATTCTTCTGTTCGCTCGCATTAAAAAGGTTGATGATTAGCGGCAATACAAAACTTTCACCTGGCTTAGTAGTGGTCCGTATGAGAATAGAAAAATGAAACAGATACCTAGACGGGGTATTTCAGGGTCAGCTTTGTCATGAGAAAGACACCATTATGATTTCATTTATTCTTTACTATTAACCGTCCTTATACTAAGTACTAAGTACGTCGACGTGTCGTGAGACAATGCTATGTGTGAGTTTGGAAATACCACGACGGTTGATGTGTGTATTTGTTATCAATAATGTAACTATTTATGTTGTTGGTACAGCGCGCGATTGATTGATTTTATATAAATACTACACATAGTGGCTTGTGTTGGATTATCGACCTAATTTCCTTCTTGCTTACATTCACTTTGTAACGATTATATCCAAGGGGAAATACTTACTAATATAATAGGTAGCTTACTGATGTGGTCGCCGGCTTTCGTATCGCGAGTTCGAATGCAGTTGTCGACCATCTCACGTAACTATTTACACAATAAAAATCATTATGACATGACGTACGGCATAACAAAAAATTCACTGAGAGTCTCAGAAATGTAGACTCTAAGAAGCATTGCTGGGAAGACCCTCAGAGATAGAATAAGAAATACGAGGTTACGGTAAATATGCATGCGAGGTTGAAAATATAGTAAGATGGGGGAGGCAAAGATGACGATACTGGTATGCACATAATATGTGGAGAATGGACTCATCCAGACTCCCTCACATTGCATTGCACGACCAACCCCACGGAAGACGACTCCCAGGCAAACCACCAAAGAGATGGATAGACAGCTGGGCGTCGACCTCGCAAGAGGCAAACCCCACCAAAAGATCTTCAGGCCTAGAATAAGAAGAAGATGATATTTGCATAGGGAGGCAACAGGAGCTCTCCACTGCGCTAGATCTCGCACATTTTCGATGACATCCTATCACACCATAACCAGATCCCTCACCTGTGCCTCGAAGGTCAATGTGAGAACGCTTTCCTATTCTTATAATTAGGCATTCTTAACATGCATATCCTGGCGAAGTGCACATTTTTACACAATAATTATTGTAGGTAGAAGTTATGAGCCAGCGTGTGGCGTCATACGTGATCCGGTGGTACAATCTAATTACCTGTCATTTCTAATAGAAATTCTATCGATTCCCTTAAATTGTAACAAGTAGGTACATATAGGGAACCATGATGGTGTTAGTTTTAATTAAATGAAATCAGCAAGTATTTAGGAAGTTATAAAATCGTACAGTTTTTAAAGATAGACGGATTGCTGTTAGATAATATATTTTTGCAGTGGTTTCCAAATATAGAGATAACAAGTTGTCGAGCGCGAGTGATAACAGTTTATTGTTATCTTATCTTAACTGGGAACATCAATAAATTATTTCGCAAATACATATCAACAATTGTACACTGTACTGAGTGCGGATTTATCTATGGAAAAAGAGGCCTTTGAAAGTTTACAATCGCCTAACCTGCTACCCGATAATTGAAAGACTCGTGGTATGCTAATGTTGTGTTTTCTAATACCCTACGGCGAAACAGTAATCGCTGGGACAGATCTTCCGAGACAACACTATCATGATATTATATAATGGGCCATGCTTCATTCCGTATGTCAACTTATTTCGTACAAAAAAGAAGGCAATACTTTAAATTTTAATAATCACTGATCCTTGCAGCTGTATTTGTAGTAATATTAAAAAGGAGGGCTCAAACATATTTGTGTTATGAAAGAGGAAGATTCTCTGCACCGTGGATCGAACCCGCGACATTTGAAATAAAAGTCGGCAACTTAACTACTATGCTACCAACCACTCCATGATAGTTGTACAATAATATCTGAACGAAACTTGGTTGATATTTTTAATTAAACTGACAAATGCAGTCATTCTTAACCAAAGTTAAGATAATATATCGATTCAGTCTTTGGATTGAGCCCTCGTAATGAATGATAAGCCCGAACGCTATAGGTACCTACTTCCAAAAATTTTCTTTTACGATTATTAGTGTGCAGGGGTAGTTATTTAAAAAGAATTTAACCAAATAACTCGAGAAATTCAATACGGACCTATCATATTCAGATTTAGTGGTCAGATAAAATACATTACAGAAGAGATGTTTCAATAAATTTAAGTATTTGATTTACCGAATATTTATTACGCGTTAAAAAACGGGCCAAACGCTGATGTACACACCATATGGGTGTACGAGAATAGTTGACGGGGATGGTTGTATGGTGGTGTAAGTATGATATGAGAGCGTTGAAATATTATTAGGGAGACTGATAGTTTGGTATTATTATGATTACTATTATGGGGTTGCATTCACACGAATCTACTCGCATAACAAAACCCTATATGACCGCGTCATGGGGTGAGAGGGAGAGGTCACTATACACAACAATACCAAACAAAAAAGGATAGCGTGATAGATTTACATTGACATATTTTTGTCGTCTGCTTCAATTTAGAGTACACACTTACTCATTGTGATAGATTATTTGGTTTAAGACAATCACTCCGCTTATAGTACACTATTTGTTTTTAATGTACCGTACAAGAAAGGTAATCAAAAGGTCATAAAAGTTTAAGTATAGTGAACTGAAACTGAAAGACTGATGAAAAAGTCATCAGTCATTATCAGTCTTAATCCAGTGTATCCGTAGGTTAATATTTTTTGGTATAAAAATGTACACGTCTTCAGATTTAAGCAAAGAAGTCTAGAAATACGGTTCGGGCGGATCACGAAGACAGGGCAGATCTTAAAAGCGTTTGTTGGGACCACATTCTTCATGAAGAGACAGAATGTAAGTGAATTTATTGAAATGAATTCAATTTTTTTAGCACTGCACTTATTTTCGTGCGATTCTTCTGAATTCAATTTAGAATGCTAGATGTTTGACAAAACAAACTATAAAATAAGTACATATCTAAAAATAAACAGAATACATAATTCAGAAAGCAAAAATCACCATAGAGGTCATTGACAAACACATCCATCCAAAATGGTAAAGAATTTGAAAAAAAAGTATGTAAGTAAAAATGTAATTATTTGCAATCGGTTTGTTATAATTAATAAAAAAAGCAATAAAATGTATTGATTAAACGTCAACATGGCAGTCAGTCAGTCTTCAAGGGTGACAATTCTGGTGATGAATTTATAGAGGGTAGATTTCATATTGTACACATATTACGTACATTGTAAATATTGCTCTGCACCCCTACGAACGAGGGTTTTTTTGGTATGTAATCGAGACGGGAGATATTCTAACCTTAGTTGGTGTGACAGAGATGCGAACAGATAAGTTTTAATTTATGTAGCTTGGAGAACAACTGTTGTGAGTTTTCATATTGTATATGAAGGGATGATGGTTCGAGGACTTGTGAACTTTTTTATGCCATGTGCGCGGTTTAGCTATCAGGGAAGTTATGCACGCGCGCATATCCAAATGTTGTGTATTTTGAGAGCAATTAGTTATGTTAAAAAAAATAATACCATTCGTACAATAAAACAAGTCAATTTGTGTTGATATTAACGGGTGGTTAATGGGTGTACGATACCTTGTCAATGGCAGTTTGATTCGCATAATTGAAATCAAATTGCTTCTTTATCCAATACAAATCTATTAATTCATTTTTATAAACTTAAAACTTGACCTTTTAGAATTTTAATTTTTTATTTTTGTGATTTTTTGATTTGGAATTTCGGGGTTTCGACGAATTTGACGTTAAGTCGTCGTCATATCAAGCCAGCCTTCAAAACAACAGTAGGAGACGGTCGTAAAAGCCTGTTGTGGTTCAAATTTGAAAAAAAAAATATTTGTAAATTATTTTACGATACCGTCCAACGAGTTGGTTCTAAATATTATCTTTAAATTGAATTGAATTCATTATCTGTAATTTTTTCTTCGATATAATTCAATGCATTTTACAAATAATTAGTAAAAGTAAGTAGAATATTAAAACTTATTTTGGGCTCAAAAAATTGAAATTCCGGATTTTCAATTAAGTTTCAAATTGTGATGAAAGAGCTTTCATTGAAAATCCGCGCCCCTAACAAACATGTTAATTCTGTGGTGGCATGGTAAAAGGCATTAAGTCGCGTTTTTCAGCATTTTGAGTTATATGCGCTGCATCATACATTATCACAAACAGAACAAAGTTCAAAAACATAAGTTTAAAAAAATCCACTTATAAAGGATTTAAAAGCATTTTTTCGTTCCGGCATAACTCAATATTAATTTTATTTGGCAAGGTAAAACGACTCGCGTCGAATTTTGTCTACCACGAAGTAAAACGGTGTTGTCTATGATAGAGCTGCCGTGAGAAGCCGTTCTTTTAAAAGTGAACCTTTTTAAAATGTGTTTAAATAATGTATTTTGTGAACTTTGTGGCAAGTATCTATCTTCCTTATCTGTCGACCAATCTGTTTACAACTTTCGTTGTTTTTATTGTTAAGCTATAGACAATAGATCGGTAATACTATCTGCATATTATTATTATTATTTTTTTCATTGCTATTTTAATACTATTATTAATATAATTTAAAGAAAGTCGTGCTAGTGCGAACTATTATGTCAACAACTGATGACTGATTATACAGTTCGATTTTAAAATAGTATGAACAAACCACTACGGGCTTACGACCATCTTCTAATGTTGTTTCGAAGGTTGGATTAGTGTGATCACTTTACGTTAACAACGTTCGCCATTAGGTTGTAATGTTCAAATTTCCGAATATTCATTTGGTTTGCAAACCGTGTATAAATTCCTCAGCTCTGTTTTGAAGGATCGGTACATTGTGAGAGAGGGTTATCTTTACAAAGGTAATAATACCTATAGTTAATTAATTTCATTTTATTATTGAAAGAATATTCTTCATTTATTACTTCAAACAATTTTAACAATATTACATTCTGAGCAAAAAAAATATACCTACTGATGTTCTGGGAATGCTATGCTTGAAAATAATTATAGGTAAGCTAAAAAATAACTAGGTAATATTTATGAAGAATAAAATGTAAGTGTTGAAAAATAATAAATTAGCATGTGATAGAGAGTAACTGGGTATATTTCCTTGTAAAATTTGACCTAAGTACAAATTTTTTCAACCTATGAGCCAAAATTGTCAAGGTAAAAAGACACGCATTATAAATAAAGCATATAAACAAAGAAATATTGAAGAAATAAATATGAGTTATCGTATAGTGAACCCTTTTTAACGAAGTAAATGCATCAAAGTTGATCTATTTTATTTGTATTAAATAATATTTGACAAAAATGAAACCTCTTAAAATACTGACAAATAAATCCGCCATACTGAGAAATTTCATCCCACTGACTTAATGCCTTTTACCATGCCACCACAGAATTCGCCCCCTAATAGCGGCATAATCGGAAGCGTTGCTAACACCATCATGATAATCATCTTTTATCTCTTTCACGCTAACATGTTTAACGTTTAGTGCAAGACAAGGATAGAAACAGTTTTTTTTATTATTAGTGTTAAACAATATTATTATTATAGAGTAATAATAAGTTGTTGTTTTTTTTTAATATGGGGTAGTAGTGTTAATAATAAAAAGGTTGAGTTTCGGGTTGATCGATAAGGGTTTTGCGGTTGTCGCGTTTCAAACTGAACTCAGGAGGCCTGCGTGAGTTTACTCGAAACAGGATAATTGTTATCTGTCGCTACGGTCATGACATAAAGACCGTTGCGGTTGTAAAGTGAGCATGTCATTATTTGAGGTTATGATCCCCTTTTTATTGTTTGTTTATTGTATTAAGGCGATTTTTAGTATTAATTATGGTTGTAAAACATGCGCCTAGCACATTTACTTGATATTTTCTTTTAAAAATAAGCGATCCGGGAAAAGCGTATGGTGGATATTGTATATACATAAGTTTGATTTTTTTTTAGGCTTGTATGGGAAATCTACCGTTCTTAATTTATCTTTAGATTGTAGTCAGAGCCATGTACCATCATAGTTCTAGAATATTTGCTTGAATCTTTTCTTAAAAAAATAAGCAGTGTTTTGTACAAATCCGATTATGTAAAAAGTACGAAAACTTGAATATTGAGATAGAATCAATATATATGTACCTTTTTATTCACGCTAAAGCCAAATGAAATTGTGTCTCATATCGCATAGATAAATAAAAATACCTAATGTTATTTTTTTCCAATTATGACCAAATTTAAAAAAAAGTGCGTTCGTATTTTCGCTCTGTGACAGTTGCGACGTTGGAGTGCAACACCTATCAAGGTCAGACAAAACTCTCGAAACCGGACGATGAAGCGTTCATTGTTTCCATTTGGTTCCCTTCTTCCGGTCGTGGTTCCGTCCCAGAACCCGTCGTCGTGGGGACTGCAGCGGCACTAAATAATAACGACCCAACATACTGTACTGTACGAATACTGTGTTACAACACAACACCAAGATATACTGAGTCAGTGTGAAGCTCACTTAGAAATGTCACACAACTTGACAGATATCACAAACAGGGTTGTCAAAAATATTTTTATTCATTTTTCAAGATATTATACATACCAATCTCGGTAGATTAGTGGCAAAAACTCAGACTTCAGACCAAGAACTCCCGAGTTCATTTTTAAGGTAGGTAAGAAAACTTTTGAGTTTTTTTTTCTTCAAAATTAAATTTCTATTTCTGGTTGGGATCTTGTCTCAGATTGCACTGTTTGAGAATGCTTAAATATTCAGTTTTGATGGCTACGGCGTCACCTAGATATGTATAGAAGTGTTATTTTATATTAATACAAATACAATATTAGCCTCCCTTTTTGATCCCACTAAGGGGCATAGGGAGGCAACAACAGCTCTTCACTGAGCCGATCTCGCACATTTTTGATGACTTCCTCTCCTGCACAAAAATGATAAGCAGGTAAAGTTCTTTTTGCATATTTTTCTTCGAATGCTAAACTTAAGCGGTCCCTAGGTAGATATAAATTAGATCAATTAGACATTATTATACTCGTACAAAAAGCTTTATTCAGAAAAAAAAAATATAGCGACCCTATTCGCGTATTACCCATCACTAGATAATCAACTTTAGTAGAGGTACCTACCGCCCACAACGTAGACCATAGATAGACATAGACAAACCGTAGAACGCCGTTTAAATTTTGACAATCACAAACAATCATCGTATTTATTACTTTTGTTTAATTTCGGTAGGCACGTTGATTTCTCTTTGACCCGACTATAAATCATAATATTGTTCGCGTGTTGTTGGTGTTATTATAATTGCGACCTTATTACCGTGTGTACAAGTCCGATTATCCTATAAGGATGAACTTTAAAAAACAAGAAGACAATACATAATGAGGAAATTATGTAATACATCACATAATGATGTGGAGTAATAAATTTTAAATATGGAACACACCCACGCATGCGGTTATGCCACATTTTGACGACGTGACAATACTTTTTATTGCTCAATCTCTTCGTACAAGGAAAACATTGCATACATTATGATAATTTGAGAGAAAAAAAAAACAAATATAACCGTAGATAGACGAAAGGTTTTTGTCTTTTCTTATTAATTGACTGTTTAAACTTAGATTAATTTTGCTTGTTTTGCACTAAAAGTTAGTAATGTCGTCGAATTTCGCACCACATTATCGGCTTCTCATGTAATATGTATAAAATGTACTATTTGTGTGTTACTTTTAAGTGATCTATTTATAGAGAATATTCTATTTTTTAGAAAAAAAAATGTAAAACCATGCTACATGAGCTACGATTCATAAAATTGTTCAGTTTTACTTATCTTTCAGTGGTTACCCACAATACTTCATCGATGTTTAAGACATCTAAGCAGTAAAAATACTAGGGGTAAATGATGGCTGTAGATATATTGAGTTCGTGAATACAAAAAAACACGGTAATTGTATGGGTTATGTATGTGTATCCGCCCGTTTCAAACAATAAATCACACGCAATACGTGATAAGCGCCATATGTGTGGCCCGGGTAGGCGGAGTTAGCCAATCAGTGTTATGGGTGCACATCTACAATTTGTCATTATAAGTAAGCCCTCTCTTTGTCTACCCCTAAAGGTTGATGTAATGTGACATCTTTATCGGTTTATCGACTATAATGATCCTAGTAAATTGGTAGCTTGTGCCGAGCAGGACATTGCGGCGTGTGCCCGCGCGCACCGCTCTGCGCAGTCCCTCAATTATTGATAAATAAACGTGATACGAGAGAGTGACGGACGCGGCTGAGAATGAACCCAAGCAGGATATTTAGAACGTGTAGGCGTCAATCTATATTGACTCCCATTATTTATAGGGAACGTCCATCTTTATAATAAAACTAGCTGCCCCGACAGACGTTGTTGTCCTGTCTTATAACAATGAATATTTGAATTCAAATTTGTACAATCGTAACTCAATAACCTATTTACACAATATAATTCCGACTAATGCATCTGTTTTAAACAATGTTTACAGAGCACATTCAGACAATCGCACCAACTATCAATCAACTGACAGTTTGACAAACAATTCGTTCAAAAAACATAATATTGTTTCCATATTCTTTTACTGAACATAGACGGGTAATACAGCTAGTTGTCGGCTACATTATCATTCTTGATGTTATCAAACACAACGAAGGCAATATGTGATAATCTCTATATATAAAATGGAGCCCTATTTCTAAATTTTACCGCATCACGCGTGAACGCCCGGACCAATATGTACCTCTTTCACGACAAGCTTTCAGTAGCTTACTGTGAAAGAGTCAAGGAGTGTATTTGTGTTCCGTTTGAGTGCTCACAGATTCACTTTTATAAAAAAAAAATATCGGCAATTGAATGAAAACAAATAAGAAAATTAGAAAACTGAACAAAATGCGATGTCAGAATGTGACCAGTAAACATCGTTTAAAACAGGTTATTAATTTATCATTATGCAAATTCCAATTAAATGTGGAATTTGCATAAATTTGAATTTTTGAACAAATCGTGGTAAAGACAAGGCATAGTCTGCTGGGAAAGCTAGTATAAAAATAATAATTGGATAAAGTGAATTTGTTTGCAATGTTGAAGGTTTGACGTATCCAGGTTAACACGGCTTCTGCGCAGGAGTTTGCGCATCTACAAAAAGATCGCTGATATAGATCTTAAAACCATGGATGATTTATCACTTTTTTATTTTTTGAACGGTCCTGTCTTGACATTTTTTAATAACTCGGATGACATGCGGAAGTCAATATACTTACAAACATTACTGTAAGAACGAGTTCTGTATTTTATTATCACACGTCATTGTATTAAAAAAGATTTCGCGGAATCCGAATTGTTCCGATATCATTCTAGCAAAACTGCTCATGAAGTTGATATATAAAGCGTTTTCGAAAGCTGTGAATTTTCTGGTTATATGGACAAGGAGTACTCAAGGAACGAACTGCTTAAAAGAATTGTTGTTGGGAATCAAAAAAAGATAACAATAAACAAATCAATAAACGTATTCTCATTCGCTGATGAAACAATCCAAAAGTTGACAGTTTTGCACACTCAGTGGCTTGGTGGTTAGCGACTCAGTACGGCATGTAAAGTTGTAGGTTCGAATCCTACAGGAGGCATTTGAAATTTCAACATTGAAAAACAGTCACGATGGGTCGAGGAATTTAAATTCGACCACCACGAACACGTTGTTTGTTTATATAAAGTGATCACACAAATGCTTTGGCACTAGTCATTATGCGTAGCTTGGACACCGCAGTAAACATGACAATGCATGAACTAAGTAAAAAGGTTAAATTAAAAAACTTGAAATATTAAATAGTATATAATATTGAAATTATTTTTTTCTTAATTAAGGTCCAATTTTAAGGACTAATATTTTATAAGAGCATTTTGAAATAACAGTTAAA
This sequence comes from Mystacides longicornis, assembly GCA_963576905.1. Lineage (NCBI taxonomy): Eukaryota > Metazoa > Arthropoda > Insecta > Trichoptera > Leptoceridae > Mystacides > Mystacides longicornis. Next base: position 10,189,514 of record OY756434.1, read on the forward strand.
GACGGTCTTAGACTCGTAGATCTACATTCATGACTAAAAATTCGCCCACAGTTAGTGCAATAACATTAAAAAAAACGTACATTTTTTGATCAATCAATCAATCAATGAATTCTCCCTTTTACACCCCACTCAGGGGCATAGGGAGGCAACAAGAGCTCTCCATTGCGCTCGATCTTGCGCAATGTGTATGACGGGAGGAGGTCATACACATTGCGCATTACATTTTTTGATACCAAATAAAATTTAAATTTAATTAGATACTACGGAATAAACAAAACTATAAATAGTAAAAAGATTATACTTATAAAAAAAAAGGAAGTTGCTGTTTTTCTCACTTTAAAGAATGACCTTGTTGCGAATGTTAGCCGGCGATTCGTTGTGTATCTAGTTCGGATACTAGCTCGTAAGATACATAATATTGTGTCGAATAGAGGAGGTATGACATTTTCATAACATCGCTCGCGAGAAGGTCGACGAGTTTTAGAAACATCGTAAGTGTGTGTATTTTACAACCAATCCTGTTAGATATTAATTAACAACTATCTAGTACGCACTTAATTATTAACATCAGCTAAAGGTGTACTAATGAAGCATATTTTTTCACCCATCACTTTCAGATTTTAAAATCACATATTTCTTTCATCGAGTACGTAATAATGAAAAGTTATTATCGAATTCATATTATTTTCCCATTATTTTCTTATTTTGGTGAAGAACAAAAATAAAATCCAACATTTTCTTCTTCTTGTGCCTCTCTTAACGGAGGTTGGCGACCATCACTTTGAACACCTCATGGTATTGAGCCAGCCTTATCGATGAAGCTGCATCCGCGGTATTCTAAACCACTGCCTAAGATTTTTGAACCAAGAGACTCTCTTCCATCCCAAACCCCTTCTTTACTCTATATTTCCTTGAATCATAGAACATATTATGCTCAAGCTCAAATCGCGATTGCATAGCTGCTTTTGCATTTTGTAGAAGGTGGACCTCGTCATCTCAATTCTGGTTGCCCCAGCTATTATACCTTACTTTCCATAAATATTTAAAAATTCAATTATTATCTTGAGTTTTCTTTACAAGCAAAGGCAAGAAACAAAATTATATAAGAGTTTTAGCCCAAATTTTCTTTAGAGGATAATCTTTCATGGAAACCTTGCCCCAAATTACAAGAAGTGTAAGACTTTAACAGACCTAAATTATTCTACACTAGCTTCTACTTCAAAGAAAAACATTGATTATTCCTTTCTAAATCAGTTATTATATACGTGCTTTTTTCATATTGACGGCTATTCTGAAATTCACGTTCCATCTCAACGCAAGGTTGAGTTGAGTTATAATAATCGGTTGCCAGTAGTTACGCATCTAATGTATTGGATAAAACATTTTCAGAATAGCGAAATGTCAAAAGTCTCAATAAAAATTGGATACGACGCAACTCAATCGTCTGTTTTTCATTTCAGAATAACCGTCATTGTAAAGTTAAAAGATGACATGCAGAGAGGGGTACGAAGTGACACCATATTATGATTAAGTGCACATTTTTTGATATGTTTAATCTGATATGATGAAAAAAAGGGATAAATACTGTATTATTAAGATGCATCATAAAAATGGATATATCCAGTTCAAGTCTTTAAAATGTTATTAAAATCAAGTCATATACGTAGTTACACTTCAGTTAAAACAAACAAGACTTGGTTTTTTAATAGAAAATGATAAACAAACTACATACCTACTTGTAATATTAAACCAACGTGCGTTTGGGTGTCTGGACAAAGACAAAGGACACGATATTAAGTTTATTTTTATTTCTAACCGAAAACAAACACAACGACTTGACAATGTGATATTTATTTAGGCAGTAGAAGTTGTGAGCAGTTTACTATAAAACAACAATAGTGAGATAAATAAACAAATTCACGAGCTGATTTTATCGTTAAAACAAATGACATTAGATTAAAACAAGAGCATACCGATTATTTATACTGGATAAAGGCAGTACATAATATTGTATTAATTTGTGTCTTCAACGTATACCGTTAGTGTTGTCGCTGATACACTCATTTAGGTACACTAACCACATGAAATAAACTAACTGATAAGATAATATGTTGTATCAATGTCAACAATTAATTATTACGTAAGTACTCGTGGTTGATTAATTAGTTAATTAATAATGAAAAAAAAACTAAAATTTTAACTAAAGGTAACACATACACACCTTAAAACTTTTAATCTATACTTATATGTAAAGTTGAAACAGTAGATATATAATGTAGGTATATATATATAGTATTTATTATAAACCAATTTGTGGAATATTTTTTTACTACTTTTTTTTCTTTTCCCTATGCTCTTTAATGTCCCTTTGCAAACAAAGGTACACATATATAAGAGCACTTTACGAGCTCTTAAATAAATTCAGCAAAATCCAGTCAACAGCATGCGCTTGAAGGACGACGAAAATAGTTTTATAAACGAACGAATGCATGTAGGCACGAATTCGAAGAGGAAAATATTGTGACCATGATTTAAAATTGTTTTTAATTCGAGATGATGCAAAATAACACATATCGCTGGTTACTTCATAGGCTGGTAAGAAATGTGTAAATTAGTACCTAATTTATAGCGTTTGAGTGACATCAAGCATAATTATGTATTATGTTAAGATAAATTCATACATTTATTGAACATTAATACCAACTATAAAATCACTATAAAATCTTTTACAACGAACGTAGTAAACAAATTACCGCAATGTCACGATCAGCTGGTGTGCTTCGGAAAAGCCTCCAGAGATGGCTCTGGCGGTCGGACGACTATGACAACATTACCACCTACCTATCTTCATAGTTGCTTCGATAGCGTTTTTCTCACAACGTTGATATAATAATAAACACAATAATATAAACTGTTTGTCTTTTGATTCAGGAAATGAGGTAAAATGTCCATTTTAAATAAATAGATTGTCCTTGCATTGTTAGCAAACCTATATACATAATATTTCTTTTTTTTTTAATACATATTCAAATGTTTATGTACTATGGTTGTGTATTTGATAGGATGTATTAATTATATCTACATACCTACAATCTATGCGATAAGCGTCGTGGATGTTTTTATACTTATTCTAATGTTCGCAAAAATGTGATACATATATTTATTGAAATTAATCTTGAGCGTTTTTGAGATTCCGGCCAAGATTTATTCACTATTTTCTGCATTGTTGATGGGGTATATTTAAAAAAAAAATGATTCTGGCCTCACTCAAAAGGAGCACAATACACTTTCGACATCTTTTGTGGAAAGCAACGCCTGTGTTGTGGATGAGGAAGATGGTCATCACCGGAAATCGAATTTAAGACCTCTAGCACTTCGCTAGATTATCCACCAATTCAATCAAATCAAATCAAAACTCCTTTTGAACTCCACTCAGGAGCATAGGGAGGCAACAAGAGCTCTCCATTGCGCAATATCCTGACCATGACCAATTGACAGTATTGATGAAATAAAAGTTCAGAACAAGCTGTAATAAAAATACGAAATGCTAGGGAACTTTCGAACGAAAATTACAATTTTTGTCATGAGCTATCAAAAATATGCAGGCATTATCAATATTTGTTAAAAAATAAAGCCTTTTGAAAATCGATGCGAATATAGTAAGACTGTTTGACCTCAGATATTGTAAAATGCAGATATGCTTAATGTCATGTTCTATGTATGTGAATACATTATCTCTACATAATAATTCAATAATGTTTGTATATTTGCATTTTATCGTATGTCAGAGCATCACGCCTAAACGGCTGAACCGATTTCACTAATTATTTTTTTGTCGTGTTGGCTTTCATCAGTAGAAGGTTCTTATGAAAAAATTAAGAAAGTTGCGTGGTAAATCTACATAATAATTCAGAAATGTTTTTTTATTTGCTTTTTTTACCGTATGTCATAGCATCACGCTCAAAATACAAATGCTACGTCAGATATGAATCTGCACAGAGCCGTGCAAAATGCCGGAGAAGGTTCTTTAATACAATTTGCTGCATTAACTTAACTATATTTAGAGCTATTTAAAAAAACTCTATTTTTTAGGATCTTCATACAAAATTTTAATAAACATTAAAAGTGTCATTCTTCTCTCTTTTTATGAATTGTGAAAGTGTAATTCTTCTTTTTCTGTGCTTATGTCAGTTATAGAGGTCAGTTAAGCAATGAGAAGCTAGACTAGAACAATAGAACCTGTTTAATTACCTACCGATCAAGCCTGACATTCGGAATCATAAACGTAAAGCAAGACGGGTATAAGCTAGTTTGATATAATTTAGTATGAAGGTAGGAGTATATTATATGGATCTAACAGCGTATTAGATCTATAAATAAAACGAACACGTTAGTAGTGTTCACGTAAATCGACGCGAGCAGGTAAGTAGCCACAGACACTCTTATAATGTGATGCATGCATATCGGCGAGATACCTACCAATTGTGTTATATTTAGTTTTGCGTACAGCAAACAGTACTTAGTAATGTCGCGTTTACATGTGGTAAAAGCGTAACATTTTATTTAATAAGTCATTTTTTTTCACGCGCAGGGGATGTGAAACTTAGCTTGAGTTAAATATTTCAATATATTTTGATGAATATTCGAAGTATCTACCTTACATTTTCATGTTTTGCAAAAATTAACTATTTTTTTAACCGTTTTTTATTTATATATTTATTTCTTTGGTTACCTGTTTCGGCTACCAGCCATCATCAGACCAAACTTAACACTATGTTTTAAGTTTGGTCCAAAACATAAAAATGTTAGGAAACTGTTTTATAGTAAGCCCAAAAAATATAGAAAAAATAGTATCTACCTTACATTTCATGATATCCTTCACAACAATCAACTGCAACTAATAAGCTCTAATAAGAGCGAAAAATTGGGGTTTTTTGGGAAAATCGGATAGTTTTTGACTGGATTACAACTGACGGCTCTAGAACTGCAAAATCGGAGACCACTAGCCTGATTGAGAGACATAAGAAGATCGGTTAGAAGAAACTGCGCGATGAAAATATGAAAGAGACGAAAACTCTTGCAATATTGTGAAATACAAATTCAACTTACAATCAAAATAAAAATGAAAACGGTGGCAACGTAAATACAGTGATAATAAAGAACAGATTCAATATTATAACTGCGACAGGCGCATACTATTGAAACTGTAAGTAGAGGTTTTGAATATGTAGTTGAAGAGTGTTTTGTGTACTTTATGTTACTGTTTGTAGGAGTCGTAATAAAAAGCGTTGTTAATTACTACAAATGAATAAAAAGAAACTAACCAATTCATTAAGACCGAATTTTAAGAGTCCTCGTCACTGGAGCAGATGAAAATTAAAAAAAAAAAAGAAAATGTCAGATGTAAACGTGTCATTAGAAAATTTCAACCTTCAATCAATCTGAAGCATGTTGTTGATATTGGAACACGGTTATAGTTTATTGTAAGTATGCAATGAGTTATTATTGTAAAGAATGTCACTGCTTGGTGATGTATCATGCACCTTATACCAGTACTTATTCGTATGTGATCAACAACTCATTGGTTATACTCTTTAAAAGAGACATGAAGATGAAGAACGACTATAGTGTTAAAATTTAAAAACCTATTTGTATGACATTGTGGTGTATTGGTTTATTGAAAACCAAAATGGTATAAGATTTTCAAAAGTGGAAGAATTGTGAGGGTTCATTCTATACCCGAGAGTCCCCAAATGTTAATTCAATTTTTTTTTTTGGAGAAATTACTTAATTAGATATTCGAAATATCAATCAATCAATATATATTATATTCGAAATAAACGCCGTCCTAATTAATAAATATTTTGTAAGGACCATAAAGACGCGATAAAGTTTTTTAAAGTCGACAAGTTGGCTCTCAGGTATAGCATCGTTTTCAAAAGTATATGAGATTTATGGAAAGAACAGTTTTTCATTATGGAATTTAAGGATACAAAGTTAACTTCACAAAAATATATTGAATCTCGAGCGATTTCTTCTAACCCAGTTAAACTTTGTCAACAGATTTTTGACATGGGTAATTGATATTCGAATATTGAGACTTAGCCAGTGCTACTTAATTGATCAAAAATGTATGCTTTTTTTTACGAATAATTAACAGTATTTTAGGAATGCTGAATTATGGTAACGATTTTTTGGACGATGGGTATATGCGAGGAAGACCCTCTCACACTGTGTTCCGCTCCTTCGAAGCAGAGCTGAGGGACATGGACATGGTGTGGGAGGAGGTCATCATACCGTTGCGCAAGATCGAGCGCAATGGAGAGCTCTTGTTGCCTCCCTATGCCCCTAAGTGGGGTCTAAAGGGAGTTTGGATTGGATTGGATTGGGGTATATGCATGAAAACGTTGCTACGCAATTACATATAGGTATTAAGATATAATGTTTATGGGTATTAAAAGTAACGAACATATTTTAAGTAATTTCTAAGAAGAATATTAAGCTTTAAGATAGCATTAAGATACATATTTTGAAAAGAAAACTGATTTACAAAAAAAAATTACACAATACGTTTTTTCTTGAGACTTGGGAAGTTATCTGTTAAAACAAAACAAGTTGAAGTTTTGTTTGAGTCGCTCTGGACAAGTCCCGTTATCACAAAATATTCCTTGTGATAAGATTTACCAGCGCACAAACACACAATATACAGGCACATAGATTATGTAGATAAGCAACGCGAACACACTTTACATAGGTACATTTTGAAGGTTAAAATGACAATAAATGCACTATAATATTATGTTCAGAATGTAAATACAATATGCATGCTTTTCACTCACGATCCAACGTAAATTGATCCAATGTAAGTTGTATCAAATAGAACGAGTTGAGTGTTGTAGTCGAAGGGAAAAATCTTAACCCTTAACTTGAAATTTCTATTCGGGGATGTACCTAATCCTGTCTAAGATTGAACGGGGTTGTTTGACTGAAAGAAATTACCTAGGACCTAAAAAGTGCCATAGTTTTTAAAAAAAGTGTCAACTTTTTGATGTTTTGGGAAGAATTTACTATTCTGTATTATAATTGATTTAGTTCGTATCTAGCTCGATATTTTCGTTGAAACACTCACCTCAAACACACATATTTATTTCATACAATATACGACCATACCAATAACGGGATATTTTGGACACTTCGATGTTAATATGTGATAATTGGTCAGGAGTTCATACATACGACTGTTGCTACGGAAAGAAATGTCAAATTGCCCGTAGTCACAATTTTACTTTGCCACGTTGTGGACTGTTTTGATATTTTTTTTCCGTAGCAAAAGTTGTTGGTATATTGGAACTTCTGATCAAGTATCACTCACACTCAAATAATTTAATTAGGGAAAAAAATTCCCGTGGTTGGATTTGCTGTGTCATATGTACGTATGAATGCAAGGGGTTTAGTGTTTAAACGTATATCAATACCTAGTTTAGGACGAACTACAAGACGAAGCATTATACTGTAGGTTTATATAATCCTATAGGTTAGATTTGAAATCTTGATTTGTTTATGAAGCTTAGCGTCAATAAAATCTAAACCTTTTGACGGAACTGATGAATCGCCGTGGCGCTGTTACCAAGTGCCGAGCGAGTTCTTATCTTATCAGTGCGCGTACGACGATTCGGTGAACCTACGCGCATGTACGGCTACATAGTGCGATTAGGGATAAAGTGCCTGTCGATGATATCAGGTGCACGGCTATCATCGATTGTATTGCCTGCTAGATTTGTACGTGAATCACCTGCGTGATGCCATGTGGGAACTAAACGATCAACAATCTTATATATAAAAATGATTACAGCTGCCAACAGTATTCGAAGTCAAACAATTTTATAGCCAGATTCGCCCATGAAGCACGTATGTGTGAAGGAAATATTTGTCGGCTTAAGGGTTAAAGAAAAGTTGTCTTACCCGGGCTGTGGTAGTCTGTAGGTGCCGTGGTGGTTGTGGAGGGGGGCTGGGCCCTGCGTGAGGCCCCACACGGCGCCCCCCGGGCCCTGCTGCTGAGGGGGGCCAACCAACTGCTGCGGGAGGGACTGCTGTGCTTGAGTGTGTTGACCTCCGCTTCCGTTACCAACGCCACTCGTCCAATCCCTACATTACAAACAATTGTCACATCAGTCATATTATATTTTGGAAGCTCTGTCCCTAGTCAAAGTTCAGTATGAGTTTAAAAGAAAGAAAGTTGCACTTTTACACAATTTTATTACTCAATCTCGAGCGCTTTAGTCTAATTCTGTGATTCCCAAAGCGGTCTATTTCGACCCCTTAAATGTCTAAAACGATCTGCAACGGTTCCATGGTATCAATTAGGGAGACCTCAAACAAGCATGACGTGAATTCAACATTGGTAAACCGTGAATTAATTTTTTGTCTCTTTTGCTAATTAATGTAAGAGATCCATATATGGAAGAGATACAAAATTTTTGCTACAAGAGACTAACATTTGGGAGCTTCTGGTCTTTCCCATACAAATACTATACTTACTTGAAAATATGTTTACGTGCAACTGAATTTCTTGAAAAACTCATTAAAATATATCAATAAACTACTTTGTGTTTTTATAATGTAATTAAATTAATCCATTCATTGAGAAAGGTTATTTATTTTATTTCAATTGTTGTTTAATAGATGTAGGTAAAGTTAGTTTCCATAACAAGAGTAAAATTATTCAGTTCGACTTCGAATTATTGCAACGATACACAACAACACCATTGTACTGAAGGGAAAAATAGGATAGGAAGTAATTAAATACATCTCAATTAAATGTTTGGTTTTCAACAACAATTGAAATAAAATTCCATTAAATCTTGATTAAATTATGGAACTACAACTTTTTGAAATAATTAATAACCGTTTATTTCACTAAACAGTCCTAAAAAACAAACAAAGCAATTTTAGAGCAAAAATCAGTGCAAGTGAAAATAAAATAAGAATGTATATGACGAAAATAATGTACATTATTTATTTAGCTTTTGCCAGTCACATTTATTAAAATTTTACAGAAAAGAATTAATACAAATAAGAAAGAGAGTAGCTAGCACAGGGTCAATTTTCCTGCTTCTCAGATGTTTATGTATGTCTAAGTTATCAATAAATGCTATCACTCTGTCGACGCGTCGGTTAAGGTGAGAAAATCTGAGAAACTGCCTGTAACATTGATATTTAAAAAAAAATCTTAAGGAAAAAAACGCCCAGAATTCGTAAAATTCTACGATTTGAAGATCTCGGTTGCCTTTCTACACTGCTTTATGGAGTTATCTGAAGGTTTACGTAGATATAATATGTATAGGAAAAATTGATAAGGTCTGCAATGTGGCGATTGAGTTTCGTTATCAATAAATTCTTGTGATGTCATCGATGTTGTATCATCGACCATCGTTTCTACTGGTGGCGGAATATATAATCAGTAAAAAAAAACTGAATTAATACATAAATCCGATTAATTTTACGAGAAACCTTCTTGAGTATGTTTTAAGACTGAGTATTAAGTAACTAAAACGATGAAACGGAACTAAAATAAAAAAAAAAAACTATTGATATTAAACTATAATCCGTTGTAAGTAAAGGTTAAATCAATTAATATTTTATTTTTAAGTTATAGTAAAGGATTAAGAACGCAGAAGGTCACGGTTGCCAACCACATGTGTTTGCTTTTTGTAAAAAACACCTGAAATACCACTTAATTGTGCTGAAATTCAGTATTAATACCTATTGTTTTATTAGCGTTGTCTATTCCTAAACTATTGGACTAATTACCTACGCCGATTAAGTTATTAAAATATCGCGTTAATTTGTTGTCGCATTCATTTAAAAAAAAATCTTTTGAATGTGGTCAAATCCGGACTGCAGAGTTCAAAGTACTGATTTATACTTTAAATGATGCGAGATAAAAAGAACTCTTCAAATCAACTTGACCATTATTTAGCCTATACCATTGTCCCTTTAAATCAATCAGTTTATACGCTGAACTTTGTATTGCAAATGTTGCACTTGTACGAATGAATGAGCAAAATGTAAGATTCGATGGATCGGCGCGTGATGTGAAATAGTTTTTAGCCGTCCTCAAAAATTGGGATATGAAAAAACACTTACAAAAACTCTGACCCGATCGAGAATCGCACCCGGGACCTCGGATCTGAAGTCCACGCCAGTACAACTAGGCTACCGAGGTCGGTAATGCTATTTAGTTGATACTTACACACACGATGTATTTGACATTGACACAGACACAAATATTCCTTTGTTCATCTGTGGTCAAATTGAGAATAGCTTAATAATGTTTGTCTTTAATAATAATAGAAAAAACTTTGTACATATCCACATTTAAATTTGACGTATCCGTGTCATTGTTTTTGAAAGAAAATTGTGAAATAGCGTTCGCTCCATCTTTGACAACGGAACTTTAATAATGTTCAAACTTATAATTTAAATAAGCATGGTGGAATTTCGAACACTGGTCGACCACTACTCTATTAATATTGGTTAAAATCCACTAGTTAGTCAGGCAAAAAGAAGATTTCTTCAGGGCCATTCCAGTATATCACAGCGATATTAGGTATAATGATAATTTAACACACATGCTGTATGTTTGCTATCAACAAGGTCATTATTTCGTTATTAATAACAATTATTAATTAATTATCAAGTTGTTTGGATGAAATTCTTTGACAAATAATACGACATTCAATAAGTGTATGGCTGGCTTATCGGATGAACTCTAGTACCGTCAGCCAACGCTGGCGTACGGCTCCAGTTGACACAGATGGTCTGCTGATTGCCGTGTTACTCAATGTACTCTACTGATGAAGTTGTCATTGGGACAGAAATAATACTCTGTTTATGTTTATTTACTTTGTCTATATTTCTTCAAGCCAATTCATATTCTATCTGTCCGAACGCAGGTACCGACTTGATAAAAGTGATATTGCAACTTATTGAGACAAACAGGAATTGATATGATTTTTAACCTTCTGTCAGATCTCCCCAGGTGGTAGCTTAATTTTCAACACCTGAAGATGACAGATCTGATCGTCGGTCTTTCTCTATACTCAAAATTAACACTTATTACCCCCCCCCCCCCCCCCCCCCCGTGGGCAATTTAAACTTTGCGAACGAATTATTCGTCAATGTAGTGTGCAAACTGTCCACTGGAACGTAATATAAAGAATTTTTAAACCAAAAACAAAGACACTTTTACAAAAATATAAAAAAGTGGACGGTTAATTTTATTCCTTCTCTACTCAGTTTGAGAGAATACAGATTCATCAAACAAAACTTCAATTAGTCATCAAGCGTTCAAGAACCGTTGATTATCAATGTAAATTATTTTTTTGAAATTTGTATACACATCATTAGCGTAGGTGCTTTTTTTTATTTTCAAATTGGAAAATGAGAAGATTTCATGACTGTGGTCATAAGTAATGACCTATGGTCTAATTATTTTGACACTATATAAAAAATAGGGGTATATTCTAATTCATTAATATTGAATGTGAGAAAGACAAAAAATTCAAATTATTTTTTGCAAAAATTATTGAATTAATTTTTGCACACACATCTGGGAAAGACGAACATATACCTACTTCTCAAATTCTTAATTATTTTAGTCAGAGGAAGACATTTAATAAGTATGTAACAATACTCAGATTCGTAATTATTGAAATCTGGGAAGGACAAAAAACATAATATTCAAATACACAATCATTAGTATTGATAAGGCGACACAGATTATTAAGCCTTGCCGATAAGATTTTATACCGCGCATGCGCCCAGACAACTAAGAGATTACGATTTATGCTAGAAAGGGTCACATGAAATAATTATTACTTATACAGTGGGACCTCTCATACAGAGCATAGTTCTATCATTGGTTTATTCGTTAAGCGAAACACTCAATATGCTAAAAAAAACCCCTAGAAATTTATGTAAAATACGATAATGCATTCCATGCAGGAAAAATACTTTTTTCTTGTAATTTTTAGTAATGTTTATTCAATTAAAATTACTTATAAGTTTTTAAGGAGTTTAACAACTTGTAATAAAATTAGGATTTGATAAAAAGGAAATAAACATTAAATAATGACAAATAATTGTGTGTAAAGTGGTTGGAAAAGCCTAGCGGTAAAGTCACCGACTTTCTACTCTGAAACTCGTGGGTTCGATCCCCATAAAAATGTGTGAATAAATTTACCACCTCCTCATTATGGTGAAACTTTTCAACGATTTTACATGGCTGTCTTCTTGTGGTTTTTTTTATCGGGGACAAGGTTAGTTAAGTTCAAGGTATACTTTGCACAAATTTGGAACACTAAACACTGGAGATCTGACGCAAATGTCGCGGCTCACAGTAGAAAATCGGGATGATTATGAAAATGGTCACTTTACACATTCCTTTCTGTGAAACAGAATGACGTACTCATTTTACCAAATGTCGATCGCAAAGAAAGGAACATTATCTCATTTTGTTTTGATCGTTATGCGAATTGTTCGTTTGAGAGGTTCAACTGTATTTTAATGTTGTATGAAACGATTAGAAAATTATAAAACGTCTTTAATTCAATGTAAACAATGGATATTGTGCGATGTTTATTGATATCAAAATCATAAAACAAATACTCGACGATTTAAAAATGTATCAATCAAAATAATATAGATAAGTTTGATTGACAAGTGACGGTAAAACGTATTACGTTATAAAGGTATTGATTATTCGTTGTTATCTACAGGATTACGCAATTCTTCATATTTTCGTGAAATCTTGTATGTACCTACATACATATTTCAAAAATCTTACGTATATCATGCATAATATAATGAGAAATTATAATATTTTTATTCCTGAATGAAATCCAAACAGTTGATACACAATCCATGATGTATGGGAGTGAAACTTGGACATGGAAGAAATATCTGAAAGTTGGTTTAAATACCATAGACATGAATCTTAACGCAGGATATGCAGAAAAAGACTGATTGATAAAGTGAATATTAGAAAAGAATGTGGAGTGAATGTAAGTACAGTGAATAAAATGAAAGGGAATAAAATGAGGTGGTTCGAGCAGGTTGAGAATGAAGAGCGAATGACAAAAAGGATCTATAAATGGAGTGGTTGGTAGACAGGCGGTTAAAACGCACTGCTTCGTGCGGAGGTCGTGGGTGGGTTCCTTGGTGACGATCATCCTTCTCTTTCACGAATCACGACTCAAGCTTTATGAATCAAAGAGTTTATTTGCGTTCACTTTGAGTGAATACAGATTCATTTTACTAAAAAAAAATCTGTACGAATGGGTGCAGGCATACGTGGCCGACCAAGCCGACCGTCAAGCAATTGCAACCGATATAGATTTAGTTAAGTGAATCTTAAAAATTTAATATTGTGGGAACTAAGATTGGAATAAGGCGCTAAGATTTGAATAAGATCGTAACTTGAAGCATTTCATGAATACCGGGACAACCTTGATCGATGTGTTCGATCCACGCCATTTTCCACCTTTTTTTTCTTTATTACAAAATATGCATCATGATGAAGCAATAATTGGAAAATTCAAGAAAATCATTTTGATAACAATGTAAATTATTGTAGAATACTCGCGTAACATGTTAGGAATGTGAAATAGTAAATTATCAGTTTGATTGACTCAGACGATATCATGAAGATAGTGGAATAATCGATAAGATTGTCAGTTTGTACACTGCCAAAAGAGTTCGGCTTAAAATCAACATTCAGGAAACCCAAAAATTAAAACGATAAAATATTTGTTATTTGTAAACTATATTATAAAATGGATTTGATCTTGTATAAAGATATAGGTACGTGATGTTTTTGTAAACAGAAACCGGAAATAATGATGTAGTTAATTGAAATGTTTACACAAAAATGATACAGGTAATCATCAAGTAACTATAATACAATTAGCAAAAACCTATCGGGATGACAAGCGTAGAAAAGGGACATTTATTGTTTGATTTTTCTATATAAACAGGGCCCCTTTTCTTTTTCAGGTTTGGTTTTATTAAGACATTTCTTTTCGTAGCAAAAGTTGTTATGTAATATTTCCCGCGGACATTCGTTATTATAAATTGTCATAGCAACTATCGACATATAGGCGAATAATATAATTCAATCAATCAAATCAAAACTCCCTTTGAACTCCACTCAGCGGCATAGGGAGGCAACAAAAGCTCTCCAATGCGCTCGATCTTGCGCAATGCTTATGACTTCCTCCCACATCATTTCTAACTCCCTCAGCTCTGCCTCGAAGGAACGGAACACGATATGAGAGGGTCTTCCACGTCTTCGAGACCATGATGGGAGGAAAAACAGCGCTTTCCTCGGCTTACTGTCATTCGGCATCCTCAAAACATGTACCAGCGATGCCCAACTCCTTTCCAAAATGCTGGAAGTGATGGGCCTGAGCTGGGTGCGCCGGCGTATAGCGTCGTTCGAGATGCGACAGTACCATCTTATTTATACCCAAGATTGTCCGGAGGCACTTCGTTTCAAATGCAGATACTTTTTGTGCCTGGGCTTTGGTCAGATTAATATGGTTAAGTATGAAAAATATTTTGTATGGGGTTTCAACGAAAATACAAACTTACGGACTAACTATCTTTAATTATTATAGACATTATTATTATTAATTATTTATTTATTTTCGGTTTTTCTTTCATCATCACATACGATTTATTCATAATATTTTTGACAAAGGGTCAAAATCACGTGGAGGTGGTAGTGCTTTAAAAAAATTGGCACTTAATATTCAATTTGCAAAATGAAATCGATACGGCTGGTTAGCGAAATATTCAATCGAATCTATAAGATTAAATCTATACAATATGTTATGGGTTACAAGTATAGGAAAGGCTAATGTTTTATGTAGGTACTTAAAGATACAATCTGACTTTTATATAGTTTATGGGTTTTTCAGTTAACCGAACATATGTGCGTAGATTTGGATATCACGCACTGACGCAGTATTTATACAAACTATGCGTTAATTATAGATTAGGTATGTAAGTGGTGCAAAGAAACGTTGGCCATTTTTTTACCTTTTAGCTACGGACAACCTCGCCATTTATGTAGATAAAAGTAATAAAAATCAATTATTTGACAGTAATTATAACCTAATTCTAAAATATACTGTACGAAAAAAATATACCTAAGTATGTTATGTTAAGTTCCCGCATTGAACTAATTACATAAGTATTTAAAATTCAGAGAACATAGCTATTTTTTTTTAATTAAACATTTGTTAAACACTTATGTATATTTGCAATAATCCGATTTTCAGCGAAAAGTATCGAAATAATTGCAAATATTTTAAGAATGATGAGAGTTTATTTTTAATATGATAAACATTCCACGATCTATTACAGTATGCATTTAAAAATAGCACGCGTTCGAAATACAAAAGAATTTCTAACGTCTAGGTACTATTGGTGTATTGATTACAATACTAAGGTAGGTACATACATACTTAGATCAAAGTGACGTTTCATGATATGCGAAAAGTTTGTTGGTGTCTACTTTCTCAATACGAAATACATATAAGATGAGATGCACAAGTATGTGAGTACAGGTAGACGAAAATTACTAGACATGAAGAGCGAATACGAATTACATTTGGGAATTTATTAAACTGTATTTTGGAAAATATTTTTTAATATATATTTTTCAAATGCTTTGTATAAGTGTGATTCATTTAACAATTTTACTGTATTATTTTTTATACTACAAAAACAAAATAACAAAAATCCAGTGTTATTAAATTTTATTTATTTGAAAGGTAGCGATCATCTTGAAAATTTAATAGAAATTCGTCAGTTTACGAACACGCCCTATGATGATTTACGAACACGGAATACATTTTCAAATCTGACATAAACGTGGTTTTCCCACCAACAAAAAATAATATTATTCGTAATTAATTCAAAAAAAGAATACGGTATATTATTACGATAAAACAATGGCAATAAACGAACACGGTCAACAGTTATTGGTAAAAGTAATCCACAGACAATATAATAAGTTGCAGCAGGTAGATTGTCTATTAATGTCATTATTATTCTTCTTATTATTTTAGTCTATGACAGTTGGATGTTGATATTGAGTACATCACCAGGCTGCAAAACCATACCAAGCCAAAAAGCGTCACCTCGACAACACGTTTTTTTTTAAACCACACCCATTCTTGTTGGTTTGATAACTATTTTCAATTATCTTGATATTTGAATACTTTTATTTTAATGCTTTTTAACCATATTCGGGTATATAATTGTTGAATTCATTTTGTGTAGAATGATCAGGTTGGCGCCTCTATGAGTTAATTTATTTATTCTATAAGATAGGTAAACAAACAGTGTTGATACAAAAAGTAATTACGTATTGATATATATGGACAACAAAAACACCAGTAAAGTATGTACGCTAAATCAATAGAGGGATGTAGGACTAGGTTGAAGGTTAGGATACTTAATATGAGCCATATTTTCCAAGCATTATACGGAAGTTATAGTAACTCTTTAGTTTTCAAGATAAATTTAAGACACGAAATTTCTAAGATGTGAAGGTGTAAGGGGCTGCGTCAAATTTTCCCCTACTGTGTGATTTACACGAAATTCTATTTTAAGTTGCAGAAAATGAATATGACTTTGTTGAGCAAATAATTGAAGTCAGGAGAAATTCGACTCATGTCCTTTAACCATGATACCGTTTTTTTGGAGATAGAACTTTTTGGCTTATAACCGTAGCGGTGGAGATGTGAAATGTTTGAACTCTACATTTCCGCTAGATTGATACCGCTACGTCATTACAGTGTGGTACTGGCATCGTGTGCCATAGCCACTCGTTGGTTTCTACGCTGCCATAGACACATTCACGGGAGTGGATTATGTGTAAGTATTATTACAATATCACTCTTGTAGATGAGTACTTTTGTATTGTATGAATTTTTTATAAGTAGCGGTTCTTCTAGCATTGCATTACGAACAAATCGTTCAATTTGTCATATTGTGAACAGAATAAGAGGAAAGATAACCAAGAGAAAACAGCGCTAACAAAAAACTTGTCAATTTTAGAGATATGACTTTTTGTAGTTTTCTCATTGATGCACACAATATTATCACTTATTATGAGATATTATTCAATTTATGAATGAACCATCAATTTATTCATGCAAATGAATATATTGTTACCTCATTTTGCAAAGATTGTAACTAACATTTTAACAAACGACCAGCTTTTGATGTGAAATGGTTCTAACGTCAGTTTATCGCATTATTTTATTAAAAATGGTTGTCATGTTCTTTCCAAATGAAGGTTACCATATTATAGTTTGTTGTACATCGATTTTTAAAAGTTTTTCAATGGGACAGGATGAATGAGATTGACTCAAAAATATGTGACAACATTGATGTTCTTCTGAAAAGAATTTTTACGGCTTAAAAGGTGCTCCACTTTAGGCAAGATGGGGGTAATAATAATAGAGGAAGACCCAAAAGAAGGTGAATTGAATGTGCTGAAAGGGACCCTGAAATGGACATAGAGCGAGAGTTGACAGGCATCAGTTGTTGGCTGGTAAGACCCGAAAATTTCCTATCTGTGAAGTGCTCAGGGGATAGAAGTACGAGCTACTGCACCTGATTTTAAAGGGCAAAATGGATGATCTAAGATAAATTTTCTGGCTCCGTAATACTTGGGATTGGACTGGAATAATAAGAATAGTTGTAGCGCTTTTTGCAGCTACCCAAGACTAGGAAGGATACTCTCGAGTGATATTTGACGTTGGAGAGACCCAGCATGACACATGAAGAAGAAAGGGACCTTGACTTACTATAAGAGATAGGCTATTTGTATGTTTGTATGAAGTAGTGGGTAAAAAAACCCCAGCTAATTGAACGAATACTTAATACAAACATCACATAAGCTGATAGATTCTATTTGTAATTAAATTAGAAACATAAAGCTTAATTATTTAGGGGAAGAAGGGAGTGTGAACAAAAATATTTGTATTTGAGGGTCGACAGTTTGCATGTTAAAAATATACGGGTATGAATTAAAGTTAATCAATCAATAAGTGATCAGTAGTGATAATTAATTTTGTATTAGATCATCGCAAGAACGGGATTGTTAAATTGTCCCCGAGACCACTTCGAGCGGCAAGTCGCATGAACGAAGTCTCGACCGATACCTTTATCTTTATGTTACGAATTGTCAATAGCAATTCTTTATGAGTTGCACATTTTTCAATTTTCTCTACGATTTGATGAAATCTATAATGTTTGTTAGGTCTTATTTTAATTTAAAGTTTGACCGATTTGTCTAAAAAAATGGTGAGCAAGTTTACATTGATTTGGTGACATTTGAAACAAAAAATTGAAAAAATAAACAATGACTGACGTTCCTAAATAACTTTGAATGGAGTTTGTTTTTGTTGAAGAAATAAGACGGTCAATCATGTAGTTTTCTATTATCTATGAACTAATTTTGAGGTAAAGGAGGAATTAAATGACCTCCGGTGTGTTCGATTCTACGTAATATTATTCGCATACCTTCGTTTTTTGAATTGATCAGAATTTAATTATGAATGCACTTAATCCTATTTTATATGCATCTACAATATATGTTTGATAGTCACCTTAAACTCCTAAGAATTTTCATGGTTGGTGCAAGGGACAAAGGACAAAGATACTATAGAGAAAGCCTTACATTAAAAAAAAGTCTCATTCAGAATCGACGGTGATAAATCAAAATAAAATAATAAATCAAAGAATGACAAATTACGAGCCTAGTTTTATGTTAAAATATTTACAGTTACTAAGGAGAAGAACTGACTGGAATTATTGGGGACACTCATAAAAAAGAGGATACAGTCCGAGGACTCCGAGGACATAAAAGGGTGAGAGAGAAACTTAAACAGTGCTCGGATAAAATGGTATTGATTGGTAAGTGTATATATGAAAGAGAAACGTGTACTGTGGCGGATTTAATAACATTTTTATCGTATGATAATGAGAACCTTCGGAAATATACGTTTACGATGTTTGTGTGTGTGTGTGAGGATGCTTTGTTTGTGTGCATGCAACTACTTAGTACTGATTGTGTATTGATTGGTATGGCGATGCATTAAGAATAAGCCTTGGCAGCCAGCGAGTTGACTGCGATATACATATCTAAATACACTGCATGATCGCAATATTACATACACCCAATCATTATTCGATACAATTCTTGTAATATATATGGGAAAATTTTCAAGGTAAAAAAGTAAACCGTAACTTCCGAGCAATGTAAGCAGAAGTGTCAAAAGTCTCAATAAAAATTGGATACGACGCAACTCAATCATCTGTTTTTAATTTCAGAATAATAGTCAATATCAATAACTAAGAGACGTAAGTCCTATGTTATGTAACGGAAGTTACGTCACTTTACCTTGTCACCACATCATTATTAATGTTGCTAAAAAATATGAAGAAATTACACTGTATATTTTTTTCAAATTATTGGGAATTCTTTGGTAAGATTCTAGATAGAATATTATGAGTGTGAGTGTCACCAAACGAACATAAAGCCGAATCTAGAAACAGAGCATACTTTCTTTTATGGTGGATATTGTACACCATGGAAATAATAACAAGCATTAATTGGCGACGATAAATTAGTGTCCATATCAACGATCAAGAAAATATACTCAATAATATTAATTAATTGCATGCCCCTCTGCTAAGATATGTTATGGAATAAGGTTAGTTATAATTAAGACATATAATGGTAAGAAAAGACGATTTGACAAAGACGAATGCTAAGAAGCTGAAATGGTTTTGAGATATTTTAATTGTTGATATAAAAAAGTGATACTATAGGATTAAGAAGGGCATAATAATATTGCGATTTTAATTGTGCACCAGTAAATCTAATAGGCAATAAAGATGAGACATTAACAAAAATGGATATATTCATATCCTGGCGCCAAACACATGGCAGCAGTCGCAGTCTTTAAATTTGGTTGCTCTCTTGTTCTCAACAATTTCCAACTTTTATCTCTATATTTCATTGATTATTATAAATATCTACTTGTGCATACATGATCTTTTTCGACATATTGAGAATTCTCATGATTCGGAGTTTCGGAGACTTAAACATTACCACCTAATGGCGAACGTTGTTAACGTAGAGTGATCACACTAAGCCAGCCTTCGAAATAACAGTAGAAGACGGTCGTAAGCCCGTAGTGGTTTGTTCCATTTAAAAATCGAACATTAGTAATGAATTCTTAGAGTTTTTAGTTGTTACATACCTATTCGTTATGATTTTAATATCACTGATGATCAAGTCGGAATGTTTGTGCATGAAATATAAATACAATATCCCAACTTTCTCAGAAACAAGTCTGTTTCTAGAAACACTAAAAATGTGTGATGTGACTTAGATGAAAAGTCATTATAATTGGATCCCCAACTGTATTCATATAATATTTCCATACAATTATTCTTGCGTCGGTCGAGTTCGCATGTATTGGGAGTGTGTGTATTAATAAAATAAAAGCGATAAAATGAGGACTATTGGTGAGTGGCCGAAGACAAGAAGACTGTCGCAGATTGACAACAATATTATAATTAGAAACGTGCGTAATTACATGGAAAAGTCAAAATCATTCGTATAATGTAAACATTTCACGATTGTATGAATCCAGATCTCTTTTTACTAATTGTCTGCGATGAAAAAAATTATAATTCGCACATGAGTGCTGAGCTTGTTCGCTAATTGGCAACTAATATCTTCCGGATATCGTCGCGCCACACCGCGTGTAAAAGCTGAACTAATATTATTTATTTCATATTGTTATTAGTACGGGGATACAATGAAATGTCAACACGACTATGAAAACGTCACCTCACAATAATTATTATCATACTGTAATAGGTACGATCGAGACCTGCGCGATCGCTGTCTCTTTCGCATAGACGAATCACGCTGGTCTCGGTGCGATACAGTTTAGCAATTTTCACGATATGAATTTTGTTAAATTATAATGTTTACTTATTATATTTTTGTTGCTGTGCTTTAACAAAGAATGATTTGGACATATGGAGAGAAATATTGAATAACAATTTCATCGCATTTTCTTATGTTATTGGCTTTTGCACCTCTGAAGTTTTTTCATTATGTGTTAACTTTCAATGTAAACATTACACTGATAATGATTTTAATGTCTGAATTTGAAATATAGCTGATTTTATTAATATGTATAATGTTAATATTCTCAAAATTTTGGGATTTCACGTTAAAGATGTAATGAAAGATTTTCAAATTTCAATTCGTTTAGTGAATTTTTAACGTTTTGTAAAAAATAAGTGCATGCGGGCAGGATACGAACCTGGTCATTTATAAATTATATCTATATAAACATAAAACAAATCTTATTTTCGCATCTAATTGATTTAAAGATTTGAAAAAAATGTGGTCTAAATTGTTCACGAAACTAAATTTTATGATATTAAAAGTAATCGATTCCACAGAAATTGAATTTAAAATCAATAAAATGTGTTTTTTCATTTTTTTCAACACGTGAAATAAGACATGTGCAAATTTGAATATAAATTGTGTATGATCCACAAAATTAATCAATCTTGTTAAAAGTTGCACATCAATGTAATTTCGAGTTCACAAAAAATTACACATTACTTGAATTTTGTGTGCGAAGACGATAATAATTAATATGTAGTATCTCAGTTTATAACTCAGGAGTTTGTGGCATGTACTATTATGCTAGTCAACACCCAGTAGTATTTTCAATTAATTATCGACTCAACAGCTCGCTGAGAAACGTGGGAGAATCATCACTAAACATTGACACAGTGTCAATGAGTAGGCATTGTCTATCATCAATAATACCAACTTGACGAACAATTAAACAATTTAATAGACATGTACGATTCTATGGTTAGAAGTGATGGTTCTATAAAAATATTCAAAAATGTAGATTTCGCAAAGGCTTTTGATAAGTATCCCGTGATGCATGGAAAAACTGTTTTTAAAATAACTTAAATTCTTTTTGTTATTAAAAGGCTATTACGTTTCTAAATAGGGTAAAAATTCAAGTTTGACTTATAAAGACGAGTAAAATCTCAAATCGCCAAGTTCAAAATCAAAGATCGAATTTTGACAAAAAAGTTTCATGGCTAAAGCTATTATAAAAAAAATTCTTAAATTCGTTACAAATAGGAATATACTTTTTTTGCAAATATTTTCATGGTTAATAGTCTCAGGACAAATCTTAAACAATTACTTTCTCCTAATTTACATTGATAATAAAATGTCAAAATTCAATTTCTAGTCATTTTTTCCAGGATTTTTCGTTAATTGAAATATGGGCTTAAGCTATAGGTATGGAGAAAGAATTAATACAAATTAATA
Organism: Mystacides longicornis; assembly: GCA_963576905.1. Classification (NCBI taxonomy): domain Eukaryota; kingdom Metazoa; phylum Arthropoda; class Insecta; order Trichoptera; family Leptoceridae; genus Mystacides; species Mystacides longicornis. The sequence goes on from OY756434.1 coordinate 10,211,982, forward strand.
TTAATTCGTAATCAAAGAATAAATTAGTCAAAACGATATCTATAGATTTTCTTTCATTTCCCAATAATTATTGTCGACTCAAAACATATTATTTGGATTAAAATGCCAACGTAGATAATCAAATGAATATGTTTTTTACAGCAAAAGAAAATTGCAACATTTTAATCGCTGGCAACATTGAACAATGACAAAAAAATCAATAAAATTATATTCTAAGGAATTTCAAAAATTACATTGACCAAAAACGAACAGATCCTCATGGTATTGGATGGATTCGCTCCATGAATCCGTATGTTAAAATTTTCACTGTCACTGCACTGTTTTTCAACCATTTAATATATTCTACTCGAATAAAATAATTAAATACGTAATTATTATATATAATTCATGCTGCCTACGGGAAAAAAAACTGGAATCGTTGTCGAAATTCCGATAAAAATAATAATAATATCACAAAATTTCACGATGAAGTGTTTAGTCTATGCACACAGTCTATGGTCTCTAAACAAAGCACAATAACAATTTTGACAGCTGGGCGCGAAATATTTTCCACAGAAACCGAATATCGATTGTCAGATTGTCACATCGCGTACAATATTGTAATTATTCAATCGATTAACATTTTTATTTATTTTTGTGATAGTTTTAGGAAAAAAAAATCGTTTTCCTAAACTAAAAACTGAACAAAGTAAGTAAGTACACGTTTTACTATGTTGTTTTCAAGATTTAAAGTCCTTTTTAGAACAGTTTTTCACCTTTTAAGGTCACCATTATTTTGTAAAATTTGTAATCAATGCCAACACCAACAACTTTTTATAACTTGATCTTTATAAAAAATGTTTAATGCACATTTTCAAAATACACATGACAGTTTCTACCAATTTTTCATGTTAATAACTGGACATTTCTCTTATAAAACACTTCGTTCAAAATTAATACCGTTTTTGTTTTACGTTTCAATGGCACTTTCAAAAATGTCAAATCACTGTTTTCTTTCACAGTCAATGATTGCACAAATAAATAGTTCACACTATGTTTTTTTTGTTTGTTTGATTTATTCAAATCCGTAATAAACTAATAATTCAGACAACGATTCACAGCACTAGTGGAAAAACACAAAAATAGATACAGTTAAAAAAAACACCATGCATACTTTTGAAAAATAATGAAATTAGGTTGAACTGTCGGTTATAACTGTGAAAAAAAGTATGTAGAGATAACCGATTGATCTGGCAAAAAAAAAAACCGAAAAACCAAACGATATGAATAAAATCGAAATCACACCACAAACTAAAAAGAAAAATCTACATTTAGAATACAAAGACGATGCTAAGAATAAATATATTATAATATTCTACAATATTTTAATTGCTTGTTTAAAAATAATGGTAATATTTACGAAAATAACTTTTTTTTCATGAACAACGAAATTTGGGAGGCGTCAATATGCAAAAATCTTAAATGATGACGAATTTGAAAAATGACCACATTGCACTGTTTACAATTTTAAAACTAAGTATGTAGTTAGTATAAAATTAATTTGGCGTCTATTTTTAGACTGATAGGGGATGCGTGCATATGAGTGTGTGTGTGGTCACGTGATACTGAGCGTAGCTATTCTGTTAGTAAACATTAGAGCTACGTTTTGACAAGACGAGACAGCCAAATAGGTTATTGTCAAGACAGCCCCCAAACTTCGAGTGTCAGTCAATAATAGAATTAATAATTATTAAGAGTTTGCACCTAATTTTCGACAAATTCGTTGACCGATCAATTGATTTGAACAAACTTCTCTCACTAAGTTATTTTAGTAAAAAAAAAATCAAAACAAAATCCACGATCACTGTTAATGCAATTCACAATATTGACGGGATGATTTTGAAACAGTAATTATAATAATCTATTTGTTTTTTTTTTGTTTGTTTGTAGATCACTTCGATTTTTTAATAATAGTAGTGATTATGCGTTTTTCAATTGGTAATGCAATTCGCGATTTCATAATAAGGGTGATGAGGTTTTTTTTGTCGTTTATTATCACTCATTCATTCATTAAAATACCTGTAGGACGTATATCCCAGCATTTGAACACGCACATACAGAAGTTGCAAACGCACCCGTCCCGGACATTAACCCGTCCAATATTATAAGAGAGTCCCCGAACTATCACCGGCACATCGCTCGCGGATATTTTTTATTTATTATTTTCGAATCGAAACACAACATATAAGTCCAGTCAATAATAATACGAAAAAGAAGTCAAGTATAGCGTCGGCGCTCGCGCGCGACATCCGCACTGTACGCTTGCAAAGGTAAAACTGGTTGTGCGACGGGTGCAGAGTGGTGGGGGAAGTGGAGAGGGGGGGATGTACCCCATTTCCCCTTCGCTTCATTCCATCACCGGCCACACAATATCGGTTATAGCCGGCGATGTTGCCAAGTCTACGGTCGCTGTTCCCTTCGTGTCGTGTCGACTGAGCCGAGCGCCCGACGCCTCGGCTCTGTTTCTGCCCGATGTCGCAGAGTTGATGGCTTTCTATACTTATTGCCTTCGGTATGATTATAGTCTGCCGCGGGATCTCGCGGTGGGCGGTTGTTTGGGGGGTTCGGGATATGGTCGAGGTGTGAGAGATCAGCCTTACGTGACAGGAAAGCAGTCGATGACAGGCGCCTGCCCCTAAAAGGCTCGCGGATTACCTTTTTACACATCTGAAGGCTAATATCTGTCATTGAGATTATTTACTGCTCTCTTGTTTGGAATTCTCAGTCTTCCACTCAACATTCGATTCTTTCATTTCTACATTATGTTTTTAGTTAAGTATGTTTTTTCTGATTGGATTCTTATCAGCTGTTGAGCGAAATGCAATACCAACAGTATTTTTTTTTAAATTAGTTTGATTCACTGTTTACCCCCATAAAATGACAAATAATCAATAATTGATGTTCTGAAAATAAACATTGTTTCTGCCAAAAATTCTATTCATTCGGCTGCTGAAAAAATTTTTTTTTTCTTTCGAATACCTGAAGAAATATCAACGAGAGGCAAAGGAAATATCACTATGGATAAAAGATGGAACATGGGGGTAGTAGGTAATTAGAAATAATTGTTTTTCTTTAAAATCGACCCAACGACACCTACCTAAATAATTATTGATTTGAAAATTTTTGACGTACGAATGTTCAAATAGGTAGGTACCTAATTAAAATGACACTTTGTAATAAATTTGGGGTCATTCAAACTATTGAGACACAAACATGGACGCTAACCTCAATAAATTATTCTGTGGTGTCATAGCAAAAAAAGTCAGAACTCCTTAATTTCCCCTAATGAGTAAAGTACGAGTATTTTTGGTAAATAAGAGGGAAAACGTGAAACATCGGTTGTATTTTGATAACAGGAAGATAGCCTACGGTCCACAGTGGTTTAAACCCTATCAGTGGTGGGCCACCAGCCTTTGAAAGTTAGTCCACCAATCACTTCCACAGAAATTCACTTGCCATCATTATACAAGCTTGCATTTCTTTACCTACACTTATTCAACAATTACTGCTGGTTGAGCAGCATTATTTGGAATACTTCCATCTGCAATAGTTGCCCATAGGCCGCAGCTTGCAGACCTGACTGGTTTGACAGCCTCCAGAGACGACCTTGAACTCGTAAATCGCGTTATGCACATCCGCCGATGCCCGATTTCGGCCATTAGACCACACATTGTGTGACGTATTTAGGTACGAAGAGAAAAAAAAACAAGTTCAAAAACGGCTTTGTAACGGGAAGTGGAGTGGATCTGATTAACAAAATCAGGGAAACAATAAAATCAACTGTGAAGTTGTAAAACTTTAAGTGAGACTATAAACGAATAAATGAATTTACCAAACATGGGCGTATTTCTAGCTCACTCATGTTATACTAGTGCTAAAAATTACTAGGAACTACTCTTAAAATCATTACAGTTAAAATCCCCAATGAGGAAATCAGTAAAACCTGTATAGAGATAGAAGGCGATTTTGAAAAGTACATGTTGGTGGAATTGGTCCAGAAATACTGACGAACATCATAGTGATGTCGAAGGCACCTGAGGGACGTAGATCACCAGAGGTTATGGGAAATCTGGGAATCCATTGGGATATCCAAATAACAATACTGATGTTCCTGAATGACCATCTAAAATCTTAATCTATAAATAGAAAGTAGAAGAATATCAAGAGACTTTGAATGAAGGAGCGCCGGGATCGATTAGGCGAGGACAAAAAAATGGCAAAGATTTGTGGAGTCATAATATAACCTAAAAAGCAGTGTATGAATGTCGGTCACGGTCATCAAACTTGGCCCTATGTTTATCTTATTCACCTCTATTCAAATAATCTACTTTGTCAGCGTTTTAGTTTCTTTTTATTGCCACGCTAAGTTGGTATCGCTGCCTACTTTTTGATTATTTGTAGTTTTTGGAGGCTTACGTGTGATTTTGATTTTATGCTTCAAATTTATTTCTGGGGTCGGCACACATTTCAAAATTGAGTGGTCGACTGATAGAAACTGCCAAATCAATTCACCTTTTCTGGCTTTACTGATCGATATGTATCAGAAAATGTACCTACCTCTATTTTTTCGAAATGCCATTGTCTGGTGTCGTCCTCATCTGCCAGGTGAAGCAGAAGGATTTTTTCTATCATCGAACCTGAGACCAAAATTTATTGGTCAGATTTTGCAGGCGCATTAAGCGGGTCTGCTCTAGTTACCTTCAACATAATTAGAGGACCATCCAGTCCATAAATCCGAGGATAATCAGTCCCAAAATCAACACCGGATCAATCTAGAGAGGCATAAAATAATAGGTACATATAATTTATGGCTGCTGTATTTTCGTTAAAATTCTCCAGATTTTAGGCCAAAGAATTTTGATCACTTTGATCTCGGAGATACTGTTTTTCCTTTTACAATTGGTGTAGTCTCTTAAAACAATATTTTATGTATCGTAATATTTTGTGGGTATTTGAATTAAAATCAGTGAAAAAAAACCGGTCTAATAAATGAGCCCTTTGGATGTATATTCTAAGGATTTGCATGTGCGATAGTAAAAGTGGCTAATCACTCGAGGATTTTAAGAAGTAAACTGGTTAGAAGACCTATAGCTCGTTAGATTCGGAAATTCAAGGTAAGAAGTATAAAAGGATTATGTAAATGAGGCGAACAGTTAGTGTGGTGCATACGGTTTGTACGCCCTTGTTACCTCAAACTATGCATGCAAATCAGATCGCGTACTATTGACACAGTAAGTACTGGAATGTCTTTACTCACATATTATTATAATAATAAATTAATAATTCGTACTGATGAAGCTGGACTTGTATAATATTTGTTGCTGTTTCATTCAATTTTAATAAAACAGCTATAAATAAAAATTTAAACACATTTTTTCAATTGAAATTTTGAACATTGCAACAACGAGTAGCATCTTATGGATATCAATGTTGAAGAAACTGCATTCCATTGTGCCAGAAACTTCGAAAGAATATGGTAGACGTCTTGCAGTAGAAATGACAAACCTTCTGGATTCCGGAGTGATTAAGCAGCCATATATTAGAAACCAGCAAGCATACGAGTTTCAGGCAGTTGACCTACACTGCAGTTCTACATCCACTTCTGAGGATTAGGAAAATCCAAAAGAGATATGACACAATAAAGAAGAACTTGAAAATGGTGATGGTAATGGGTGCAATTCCTCGAGAGGACCGCGATCTTGCGAATGGCACTTGGTCTACGGTCTTGTCTTTGAAAGATTAAGATACGTGTATCTGATAGCAAAATTTAAGTAAAGGTGATGATCTGGTTTACAATAACTTCCAGAGTAATTCATGTTTAGTACATACCTACATATGTACGTGAATATGGGTTTGTGGTACAAATCTCACAATATTCTCTCCGGCCTCAAATCTGCAGATTGACTTCCAGCAGATTTCTCTGTTCATCGCTCAAGCTCTCCAGTTGCTCTCAAATCTTCCTCCACATCATCTATCCACATTGGTATTGACCTTCCTAAACAACGTTTCTTTTCTGGTAGTGGGCTAACCTTTTAGAGTGGAGAATCTCGTTGCTTGGTCCTTAATCAGTCCCATTTGTCCTTAATCTGAGGTGTAAAAGGGAGTGTTTTTGTTGTTGTTGTCCTTAATCTATCATCCCCGATAACAATATTAATGTTAGCAATAAAGCAAAGATATATGTAATAAACTGGATAATAACTCCTCAGAATTAAACCATATCGAGATTGTTAGATTGATCCTTGGACATTTTAAAATCAATTAAACCAAAAAAAAACTGGAAAGTTTGGGTATATGTGGGGACTTGTTCAGATGGTTCTCTTCGTATATTACTAATAGAAGACAGGCAGTTGTTATCGGTGGACACAGATCAGACTGGATGGGTGTCCCTTCCGGGTTGCCACAGGGCTCTATTTTGGGTCCTACTTTATTCAATATCTATATAAATGATATCAACACATGTTTTGATTTTTGTAAATTTATTTTGTATGCAGATGATATGAAGGTTTACTCACGCGTTCGATCGATCGATGATTGTATAAGATTTTAACGTGACCTTGACCAATTGACTGCCTACTGCAAAATAAACTGTTTGTATTTGAATGTAGATAAGTGTGTTTTGATCAGATTCACAAGAGGTAAAAATCCCATAGAGTTTCACTACAAGCTTGGCGAATCAGAATTGAAAAGGGTTGATGAAATCAAAGATTTGGGAGTTGTAATTGACGATAGAATGACGTTTCGTAGCCATTATGAAAGAATAGTGTCCAAGGCTTCACGAATGCTAGGTTTTATCTGCAGGGTGACTAAACCTCTCAGAAGCCCCGAGGTTGTTAAGACTTTGTATAGGTCTTACGTAAGAAGTGTTCTTGAGTATTGTTCATCTGTGTGGTGTCCCAACTTTGGGGTTCATAAAGACAGAATTGAAAGAATCCAACACAGGACTTTACGGGTGCTAAAATTTGTAAGTTTTAAAAAATTTGATAATTATAGTGATGCTGAACGATATCATGGCCTGCATTCTCTGTCTGTTAGACGTAGAATTGCTGACCAGGTATTATTATATAAAATTGTTACTTCATCAGTCGATAGCCCGGCTCTAAATCAACTGGTGGACTATCATGTGCCCAGAGTTACAGCACGACATCCCCGGACGTTCCATATTGCAAGATTTGAAACGAATTACGCCAGAAATAAATTCATTCGGCGTTCTTGCGAGGATTACAATTGCTTGTTTCAGTCGGTTGACTTATTTAATCTTACTCTTACACGATTTAAGACTGGAATTGCATCGATGGCGGTAGATTTGTAGTGGGATGAATATTTGCATCCTTGGAGAGATTTTCTTCCTTCTTTCCTTTTTCCTTCCCCCAATAAGCCACTAATATTTGTTGTTATTGATTAGCTTTAAGTAATATTATTTTTAATGCATATTTCATTTTGATATTAGAGCACAAATGTGCCATCTGTAATTGGGTTAATTATAAATATATATATTAATTGTACAAATTTGTAATAAAACCTGTAGATGAGCTAATAAATAAAAAAAAAAAAAAAAAAACCATTAAATGAATTCTGATTCAACTCTACGTCAACTTTTATGGGTGCCTTATTTCATATAGGTCAATGAATCAATCAATTCTCTCTTTTACACCCCACTCAGGAGCATAGGGAGACAACCAAAGCTCTCCATTGCGCTCGATCTTGCGCAATGTTTATGACCTCCTCCCACAACATGTCCAAATCCCTCAGCTCTGCTTCGAAGGAGCGGAACACAGTGTGAGAGGGTTTTTCTCGTCTTCGGGACCCTGATGGGAGGAAAAACAGCGCTCTCCTCGGCCAACTGTCATTCGGCATCCTCAACACATGTCCCAGCCAAGTCCATCTCCTCCCCATAATAGTAAAGGTGATGGGCTCACGCTGGGTGCGCCGGCGTATGACGTTGTTCGTGATGGGGTGGTACCATCTTGTACCCAAAATTCTCCTGAGGCACTAGTGGGTGTGAACCCATGCAGGAGAATGGGCAACACACACGCATCAAACAGTTTACATTTCGTCTCGACACTAAACGCCGATGCTTTCCAAATCATGTTGTTAAAGGCGCCACTTGCAATACCGATACGTATCAGGAGCTCAGCCCCGAGGTCACCAGAGGTGGTAGTGGTTGCTTCCAGGTATTTAAATTTATCCACCCGGGAGACCTGGTGACCGTCGATGGTTATCGGTAGCTGTTTATAGGGGCAGGCATTATTTGCCATGAGCTCCGTCTTACTGGCATTGACTCGAAGGCCAAGGCGTGCTGTTTCGTCGCAGAGTCTTGAAAAACTGCGCTGTAATTCCTCTACTGTCTTACTGAACAACGCTAGGTCATTTTATATAGGTAAGTATTCTTGCAAGAAATGAAAATAGTCATGTAGTCATAAAATGGAAATTCAAGACGGTTGTTAACTATTCCTTATGGATATAGGATGAAGACTTGGAACAGTCCTAATGCATATTGTGCAAGAACAAGAACTATCATTCCACCATGATTTCATAGTTGTAGAAGACTCTCAACATGATTACGAGATTACCACCAAAGACGGCCTTTAAATTGAAAATGAGACGTTCCACTTATGAAAGCTGCAAAATACCGAGCAGGTTTTATTACACTCTTCTGGAAGACAGGTAAATTTCGTGGCCTTATGGAAAGGATTATTTTAGGACTATAGTGTTGACTGATACGAGAAGAAACAAACAAACATCAAGAAGTAGTAGTAGCTTGGCGAATTCCTATGAACAATTTTCTTCTCGCATTGACAGAATTGAGGGTAATGATATTGTTTGATGACATTACAATACAACCGTGCAAGGTAAAGGTCTTGTTTTGTTTGTATGTATTGTAATAATTCCTCTCTGTGACGCAGGGCCGGCCTCACACAGTCCGAGTCCCACAGTTGCGCGCTGCGAGTGCGAACTGTATTGGTGTTTGTTTACCGGTTATTGACTCTCGTGTTTTGTCGGCAGATTCTTCCTTGGAATTCTTTTGGATACTTCCTAGAATCTAACCTGATTTGCCTGCTTCTTATTTATTAATCGTTTTCAATAAATACACTTATCTGTCTAGTCTAATTTGCAAGTTCAGGGTCAATTTTTTACGAGTAGGTAAGTAAGGGCATTAGCGTATTGATAAATGTGGTCATTTAAATGGCGATATCGGTTCAAAATATAAATCTATTACCTTTGTGAGTTTTCTAATTTGCAGTTATCTGCGTAACAATGAATCGTGAGTTCATTTTTATCTCTTAGTTATTGTAAGATTCTGTCTCGGAAAATGAAACTTTTAATGCCTATCATTGATAAGGGGTTGATTTGTTTATAAAAGGGTGTAAATTAAGTAGTTATGTAAGATATTTCGAAATTTGTTGATTTGACCAGACTTTTGACTTATAATGTTATACTCCACTTGATTGAAAAACAAGAAAATATCTACTGCTAAGACTAGAGATGGAAACACCATATTCTCACTGTTGATCTGCTCATTTAAGACTGTATTGATGATTTCAGAAAGAAATTAAGGTTTGCTTATTTAAAAAAAAGCATCGATTATAAACGATGACATCAATACAATATTTGCTCACAAACTACATACCTATTAGGAAATTGTACTGATCACCTACTAAGTTGATAAGTAAATAGGTAGGCACCACCTAAGTGAAGTACATAGTATAAAGTTTAAAAAGTGTTAATATTGTTGTTTATTCGATGGTATTTGGTTGTATTTACCAAAGACACGACCGGCAGAGGTATTTCTCACAGTATGACATCTTTACAGCCTCAATTAGACGGGTATTTGAGGTTCCCGTGTGTTCCGAGCGCCGCTATCACACGACTAGATTACACCATTATTTCCTATCTGCCTATCCTATGAACACACATACACAAGAGCATTGTTACTATTCTATACATTCATAAACACCATGAGCGTAGAATGTACTAGCCTTCTGCACTGCACTCTGTATTATTTATTAATAAAAAAATAAATAACAATACCATTCAAAATAGGTATATAAAAAGTATCTATCCACTCCAGAATCAAGAAAGTATTGATATACGCAACGCACATCCAAGATCATATGTTTTTATCATCCATTCATTTCTCAAAAGAGTCCTTTAGATTTCTTTGTAGTACATGTCTAAATTATGGTCCTATGAGAAAAATCTCGGCATGGGTCGATCACGGGAGTTTGTCCTCTTGATCATCCCTTCCAAGATCGTGAGACCTTCATAACCTATCAAGTTTTTATCTATGTCTGCATATGACTGGGGAGGCCTCTGGTATTCTCAAGATGATGGTATGGTTGGAGTAGGCCTAGATTCCTATTGGAACAGCTGATCTATAGATTCTAGAAGACGAAACGCAAAATGTTCAATGCGTACTTTGTTACTTGGAAAAAAAAAACAAATAACTTTTTTTGAGACAAAGGATACCGTTCAGGAGTTGCCTTATTTCTTCAACTCATCTGCGTCGTTATTGATGAATTTTAGTGCAAATTGCTAGACTTAAGGTTATTAGAGATAGCTTTTATGATTTCAAAACCAAGTAACTGATCAGATGAAATAACTGTCTAGGGATTCTGCCGATTTCTATGTGATGTAGGCCGTATTGCGGGAATCTTACATAAATGAGGGTAGATAGAGTTACCACCGATGATGCGAGCCAATGGATTCGATTTGTTGAGGTCAAATTGTGATGAATGTCCACTGTCCAGTCTTTCATTACGTATAATCTGAGAAAGGACTTAGATCTATCAGGAAAACTCTCGTTAATGATTTAAGACATCAGTTCTCATTGTTTAGTTGGAAATACAAACATACAAACCCAAGAACATTGAGATCCATCGAACAATCAGTGATCAGATAAATACAAAGGTAGAGATCTATGAATCCACAGCATGTAAGTATGCAGAGAGATAGGCAGGCGGGTAAGTAATATTGTGGAACCGTTGGTTGTATCTTTGGTTGGTGACTCTTGCGCCGTTATGCTATGCTAATCGTGGTCGATGCTGCGGATCACATAATATCATGTTATTTTAATTGAGTGAAAGATCTATACCTGTTGTACTCGCATACATCCACTCAAACTGTAATGTAAGTCACGAACATTATTTCAAATTCAAACAAAGAATACATTCCATTATTTATAGTAGATAGATATTATTTGTTTTTGATATATACTTAACCGTTTATTATTTTCTTATTCCCCTATAAAGGCACCCATATTTATCATAAGCATTCGAGGAAAATTATCAAACCGTGTCCTGTTTGATAATTTTCGGATATATTATTCTTGGGACATGCAAGTCCACTGTCTATTTTTTGTAGGTGTCCAAGAGGTCTGCCACTATTTTTGGCACCGTAATGCACTGGATTCTTAGATTCCGTCGTCTGACAAGACGGCAGTCTTTCAAAATTACGACTAAGTTTTTTGTTACTATATACGGTAACAATATTGACAATGTAGTAACCTGATACATTCTCGCTGTTTAATAGACCATCACTGGGTCCATTCTGTTAATGTTGTCACTCCAGTAAAGCCTTCCTTTTCTACCCTATCGTACGACATCCTCGACAACCCTATTTGCATCATTTTTCTTTGGGCAGTTAAAGATGTGTCAGATACAGTCTTCTATGCTCCATAATCTTCACGAGTCAATACGTATTTCCTTTCCCTTTATAACGTAGTAAAATAAAAATTAAAATAATTGAATGAAAAATTAATAAAAATTATATACAATCGATGGCGTAGTTATGGAAATGACAAAAATGAATATCAGGTGGGAATGGTATGGATATAACAGTCGAAGCATATTATCAACGCGATCGTACAAGAAACAGGTTTAGTCATTAAAAATGTGTCCGTAACAGTCGAGTTGACCCATCGACCTTCCAAATTAGATTCTTCGACTCGCTCACATCGCCTACGTCCGCTTCGATCACACTTGTCACTTGCTTCCTCGCTGACGTCAATGTCCATCATGCGAGGCGGTGACACGAATCGTGAAAGGCCTAAACCAGAGCGTCAACAAGCGTCTTTTTGTATTATCTCTTTCGTTGCTGGGGTAAATGAGGAAGAGACTGTCGATTATACTAACACCCCAAGGTTAGAGAGTAAGTAAGATTAACACCATTGATTACACGCAGTTGGGATATTTATCAACAAAATTTAATAATGAGTTCGTTTTCAATGGAATCATGTTGACATTCGTATGTTGTTATATTTTGCTGTTTATGATTGCTCCTTTCTGGTTTCAGTATCTTTTTAAGCTCAATGGATACGTGTTTTTTATTTATTTATTAATGTAAAAACACAGTCATTTACAAAACAAAAATTTATAAAATAAATTAATTCAATTTTTAAATGACTCACATAATTTTTATTCACTTTATTTTTTTGCAGTTACAATCCTAGACTTCTAAGTTCAACAGATCCCATGTTCGATTCTCGGTTGGGTTACATTTTTCCAAATGTTATCTGGTTGGAATTCTAATGGAATTTTCCCTCCCGAAGCACTAGTATCAACTCATTTTCGGGAGGTATCTTGTATAAGTATATATTTATTTAAAATTTATAAGTTGTTGAACATGAATTTTTCTTTGTGGAAGTAATTTAAATACTTAATCAAATTTAAATAAAAAACTTTTTAACTATTCCACAATTTTATTAAACCTGACATGTTTCCAAGGGGCACGCCCTTCATGGTGTTTCAAATAACCTGTGACCATGAAGGGCGTGCCCCTTCGAAATATGTCAGGTTTAATAAAATTGTGGAATAGTTAAAAAGTTTTTTATTTAAATTTGATTATATATTTAGTTATTAATTATTTGTAAGCATGTTTTTTTTTATATTTCATTGTGTATTTTTTTCAACAAAGGCTTTATATTATTATTATTTAATGGGATCAATTGATTAAGAATGCTTTAGAAATTAAGATGTACCGGCTGTACCATCCACCAATGTATAGAAGAGTATTAATTGGTACATTTTTTCTTTATACTTATTTAAAAAAATAAAGTAAAAAAATAATAAGAAAAAAAAGGATCCATAGCGGCCAACAATATACCATCAGGTGGAAGACCGCCCGAAGGCCTTCCGAAAGATAGAAGGATAGTTGGGTCACATCATTAGATTTTGAGAGAGTTGCGATGGAACAGATCGCAAGACCTTTCAAAAGAAAAGAAGAAAGAACAAGAATAAATTGAAAAACATCAAATCTAGATCATCGTGACACCGAGAGAAGAAGAATGTCGCGCGGGGGCAGTAACACAGATTGACACAAGTGTCAAGTGAAATTGAGTAGAGTTTAAGGCAAGACAAAACACCAGCGCACATACAAACACAGGGAGATCGGTTTAATTCTCCGGATTATAATCTCTCACGAGTCGTATGTGTGTGTGTGGTGAAATCTCTGATACAATTATTTGTATTATTAAATCATACAAAAGAGACGGAGGCTCGCCCGTCCCATTCTAGCCCCACAATATTCCCGGTGAGTAATGACGGCCATCTTCACTGAGAGACTTCTCACTGTGTATTCAAATTCCTGAGAAATATTTACATTTCTTTTATAGTCATTGTTTTTTCCCCTTCTACTCATAATAATAATGTACGCTTAAACTTATTGCTAAACAATAATACTCTGGGGTATTGTACATATAAAGACTGACCAAACGATTGACGAAAATCATCCGGAGATTGTATTGATTGATCATAGGAAAGTGGAGAAATTGGAAATAAGGGAAGTGGTAAAATTATTAAGTAGTGATTGTAGCCGGTCAGTATGATGATCTACTCGAGTAAGAAGTTTGGGCTTAAAATGCACTCAAAACCAGAGCAATTTTAGCCAATAAGTTGATGCATGGACATAAGCTTCATTGTTTTGGTGCAGAATAGAGCATGTGAGTCATTTTGAATACCTGGGATGCTGGATTAATAGTGAGTGGATCCAGACTCTGAAATCAAAACACGAATTGAGATGGCGAGGTCAACTTTCTACAAAATTCTGAATCTCTTGTAAATCGTTACCTGAGCTTATATTAAAGGTGGAGAACCATTAAAGCTAAAGTTTTGGCAGTGCTGCTGTATGGAGTGGATGGTTGGACCCTCAAAGTCTCAACTATAAGATTGAGGCGTTTGAACTCTGGATTTACCGAAGACTGCTTCATATCTCGTGGGGGATCGCGTAACCAATAAAATGAATGAGGAGAGCTGCTAATCACTATCGAAAGATGAAATTGGCCATAATCTTCCGCAATGAAAAATATAATATGCTCTCCTGCAGTTATTTGTGGAAGGAATAATAGAAGACAGGCGAGGAATGGGACATAAAAGAGCCTTGTGTCTAAAGAATTTGGGACAGGTGATTTGGTGTACCGGAGGCTGTGTATAGTTAGTGAGACTTGCCCAAGATCGCGAAGCTAATTCGCAGATGGTCGCCATGTCGCCAAATTCCGATAGAACTGTTTGATGCATGTGTGTTTCCCATTCTCCCGTATGGGCGTGTGTCCTGGCACCTGACAAAAGCCCAGGAACAAAAAGACTCAGCTTTTTAAATGAAGTGCCTCAGGAGAATTTTGGGTGTAAGATGGTACCACCGCATCACGAACGACGCTATAAGCCGGCGGGCTCAGCGTGAGCCCATCACTTCTACCATTATGGGGAGGAGATGGACTTGGCTGGGACATGTGTAAAGGATGCCGAATGACAGTTGGCCGATGAGAGCGCTGTTCTTCCTCCCATCAGGGTCCCGAAAGGAAGACCTTCTTATAGTATGTTCTGTTCCTCCAAAAAAAGAACTGAGGAATCTGGACATGGTGTGGGAGGAGGACATAAACATTGCGCAAGATCGAGCGCAATGGAGAGCTCTTGTGGCCTCCATGTTATTCGAAGAACTCTAAGAGAATCTTGGAAATTGGGCATCTGTAGAGGTCTCAGATATGCCATTCAAAATGTAGTCCTATTGCCCTTGTAGAATATAGAGGAAGTTTCTCTCTTTGTATGTTGTAGCTTGAAGATCTCCAAAAATAACACTACACCGTAATACTCGTAAATAATGTCACTACAGATAAAACTGATAGGTACATTTTATGGATATTTTATAGCAATACATACCTATACACAAGAGAGAATTACCAAAAAATATACCTGCGGATTTGTAACTGTTTGCACAATTAGAGGCTTGTCGTTGCATTGTCGTCCAATAGAAACGCCCGTCTCTCAGATGTCAATGATGGGTGTGTGACGTCGACGTCACTAGCTTAAAATCTCTATCAACTTAACCTTAAAAGTGTCTTTCACTGGAATATATCGTCTTCTTGCTGCAGAAATGTCCGATGCAGGAACGTTGCAAAGATATACCATCCTCTCACTCAATGACGAGATATGCTGATGATCTCATTGGGCTGTCTCTTATAAACTTTAATATCTGTCTGATGGTTGTTACCTGTAAATTAAAACAAGATCTCATCAAAGTTTCTTAATTTATTTAACAAATAAAATAAGAATTTAATTAACAATGATCAATATAAAAAAAAAACTACTTGTGTGAATTAAGCGACACTTGTGTGTATGCGACTTCTAGCTGATGGATTCTGCTTTTGAAACATATTACCCCCTATTCGGATTTTAGAAGGTTCTTATTAAGAACGTTCCAAATGATTTAGAATTAAGTTCACTCGAACTAAAATTCGTATTCGGAATTATGCCGTGTTCTAAAAACCAATATTAGTTCACCATAAATATTTTTTTTTAATTATAATTGTCTATGGATCGAGCATGCGCCTTATTGGTTGATGCTGACAAGCGGACAGCCAATCGGAGAAGACAAATTCAAACGAGCTCCATGTTCCAAGCAAGTTCCAAGTTCCAAGTAACATGGTCGCCGGAAACTGCCGAACCAACCCGAAGTGTAACGAAGACGACTGTATGATTGCATTGGTGTTCAATGATAATAATTTTTGATGCTATTATTTGTATTACTTATAATAAATTCGGGGGAAATGCTTAAAAATAAACTTGTTTTATAATTATTTGGTTAAAAAAACACGTTTATCATAAAAATATCATCAGATATCTTTTTAGACGCATACAATTAGGTGTGAACTTAGATTAGGAACGTTTTGACAGATACACGCACTAAAATTGACTTAAATACGAAATTCGAATACCAAAATGAACTAATTTCAAACTATAGTCTAATTAAGAACAAATTGGAAGGTTCTAAAATTTCTCGAATACCAATCCGGCTAATTAAAATTGGAACGTTCTTATTTTAGTTTAGTGCGCACTTAATTTGAATCGGAATAGGGGGTATTGTTGAACATCGAAAAATAATTCTTATTCCATAATAAATGTATAGTCAAATTCTATATCTTTTTATTATTAAAATTGAGCCCTTATTTTCCTTGGTCATTGCATCACGCGTGAATGGCTGGACCAATTTCGCTAATTATTTTTTGTTTTGTTAGCTATGGCCAAGAGTAGGATCTTATAGAAGAAAATATTAAGAAAATAGCGTGGAGTTAGAAATTAAAAAAAAAACAACCTATCTTAGGTGACCTTCTTAGTACCTACCTACTTTTGACAATATTTACTTTTCAATTTTGGAATTTAAACGGGCGTCATTTGTTTTATAGTCATTGCGATTGAAAATATGTGCCCTGTAAACATTATTTAAAACTAATGCATCGATTGGAATTGTATTGGTAAAATATTCATAGCAAGGACCAAAGGACAAAGCCTGTCGGGAAAGCTAGTATTCTTCTTCCTCAGCCATCTATCCACTTCCATCTTCCTCCATTTTGCTCTATCTTGGGTTTTTATTTGTAAGCTTCTACACGCGACAGGGATAATGTCATCGGATCATCTTTTTTTGTATTATTATAAAAAAAGCACCATTTTTTTTAACCAACTTGAAATTTAAATGCGAAAACGAATTCAAATTCGAATAATAATATATTTTTTTTAAATTTGAATTAAGAACGTCATTTGAATTCTTACACCGTGTTGGCTTTTCTCGAATTTTTAATTCAAAGCGACCATTTCATAATATTTTAACCCAATTTTACATAGTCTTAAAATTCAGGTGAATGGGATCCAATCTTTCCTACTCGTCACTCACGAAGAAGATGAAACACGATACTCTTCGATTAATACAAAATGCGAAATAATGTTTTGATGTTGATAATCCTGAGAATCGCAATTATTAATTACTGTCATAGGATACCGTCATCCGTTTCATGTACCGTTGTTGACGATACTATTCTCTCCATATGGCTGAGCCACATAGAGATGAGTCTCTCAGACACCTCAAGGAGGACCACTTCACTTTGTTTATAGTAATTATTATTTCATTTTAATTTTGTAATAGAGATCTGATGATCCTTTTCTGTCATTTTTTCTATGGTAACATCATTAATAATCAACGAAATAAACCTTCTTTATTATATTTCCTATAATTAAACTTAATTTAAATGTGGTCATCGTATACTTTTACCGGTCTCAGTAAATTAATTATTGGTTATGTGCGACTTCTCAATATGAAGTGGAACAGAGTTCGATTCCAGGAGAACTAGTCTTGCAAATTTAACACCAATCAAATTAATATTTTAATGTTATTATTTAATTATTTTATTTTTGTTTCTGGAGGCGCAGTGCACAATGAACGGGCCGCCTGTAGTTAGGACCAAAGGGTCCACAGCACAACTTCTGTAGACAAGAGACCGATCCAATCGTACTGCCAGCGTACTGTAGGTCGTGGGTTCTAGTCCCGGTCCCGACCATTTCCACTTTCAGAGATGTCAAAAGTGTAGTTGTGTTGACTTCGAGTGATTTTTTTTCAATACTAATAAAGACGTCATTATCACACTTAGATTTTGGTTTCTATGCATAAAAATAGTTGCAAGTAGGTAGGTATATTTTGTTTCCGGCATTGCTTTACGAAAAAAATGATATAAATAAGAATTTACACAATTATTTATAGCATTAAAAGTATTGACATTTTGACGTTGAGTTTCAAGAGTAATCCACCAGGTTTGAAAGCAATGGACATCTTCTGTCTCTGCCTACCCCTTTCGGGACATGACGTGTTGTGTTCAAAATAATCGAGATAAAATCAACATAATATCACGTACGAAATACCAATACTTCTTAATGAATTAATTACTCTTGTATTAATATATGCGAGGTTTCTCTTGTCGACACATCTCCAATGTCACCGGCCTGTTTCGGAATCAATTGCTTCTTCCTGTGTTTAATTTTTGAATAAACAAACGAATAATTATGTATGCATCGTGTTGACGGATTATTGTCTATTTTTGACAGTTCTGTTGAACGCGGCTCATGGCTTGACCTCGTATTGTGTCATCGTTTCTTGCGTTCGGCACAATATTTTTTTTTTTTTTTTTTTTTTTTTTTTTTTATTTAAATAATAAACATTTAAAATACAACAATCAATTAAACAACAATTAATAACACAAGACACGGTATTCCTCCATAAGCAACTAAATGCTTGAGCGGAGGTATTTTTTATATAGGTATTTTTAATATAGGTACATAATTATATTATAATTGTTATATTGTTTGTTTAAAGATTTTACTCAAACTTTTATTATTGCTTCAGAATATACAAGATTCGTAGTACCTATCTCATTTTCATATTTCAACATCGAGTAAACGAGACCAGGACACTTGGGCGTCTTCGAAAGGAAACTCTCCTGACTGACTGGTCCATATATCCGACACAGGACCTTCCTTTCGATGATGTCACAATTGTGACATAATCTTCTGCGCGATATCAGAAGGAAGGAGGAGCATGGGAAGACCAAGGTTGCGATTGCTGAATGGCGCTGAGAAGGACCTGAGGCTTGCATTCTGGTATTAAAAACCCAATGTCAATTAACTTTTCTGTAATTTAACCGACCTCGGTAGTCTAGTTGTACTAGCGTTGACATTAGATCCGAGGTCCCGGGTTCGATTTCCGGTCGGGTCAGAGTTTTTCAAAGTGTTTTTTCACTTGAAATTTCTACCCGGGGTTGGCCTGTCTCAGATTGGACGGGACCGGTTGACTGGAAATAATTGACTCAGACAATAAGTTCCGCCGGCTATACTGACACCTTTGTATAGAAAAAGTGTTATATTATTATTTATTTACACCTATTTTACACCCATTCTTTTTCTTTTCTGTAATTTCTATTGCTCCTGTTGTCTTCCCATGCTCTTAAGTGGCGCGTAAAGGGAGTTTGGAGTTGGAATTTCTATTAGTTTTTTTTATTGGTATCTACGTGAAAATATTTACGATCGCTATATCAAACATAATGTTGTATCAAAATAATAAATTTTAAATATGATTTACCTATACTTTAACAAGGTTATTTTATTGTATCTTTAGTTTGGTCTACAACGTACTGTTTAGATCCCAATGATCTAATGATGACATCATATAAGGTATTATATAAAAGATCTATCAGGATATGTCAAATTATAAACATTATTTCAAAGAGTGGTTGTGTTAGGTCAGAATCAGAAGTGGCGACCAAGAAAAAGTCTTGTACTCTAAACATAATAATCTACTTAAGTAATCAATGGAAATAAAAATATTTATAAGTACTTACCCTACCTATTAAGATGTTAATTTTTTTGGATTTTTTATATATATATATATATTTTTTTTTTGAGAATAATTAATCTTTTATTTATCTACTAATTAATCAGATCCAACTAAATTGTTTTTTTTTTAATCTAAAATGTATAAGTTTTCATAAAAAATATATTTGGACATAAAAATAGTGAAGCCAAAGTCCAAAGAAGCTTTTAAAGAAAAAAGTTTGCCTTATTTTTTTTATTTTACACACTTTTAAAAAATATTTGCAAAAAATGAGTTTTTCATTTTTCAGAACTTGTAAAATCATCCCTAAAATATCCTCTTTCAAACGAGGTACAACATGTGTGTTAAACATTCCCAAAAAAGGGAGAAACAACCATAGTTGCTATCTCAAATAAACTATTTGAAACCCTGCGTATTAACGGATGGAATGAAGGCCGTGTAAAGGTACGATTTCCTAGGAAACCGGTGCCGTCGTAAAATAGCCGTCATATTACGGAAGGTTTGCACAATGACGGTATCAATTACCGATTTATTACGACCGCTATATGACGCTGCAGATCTTCTAGTAATCAAGGGTTTAAGATAATATGTCGTATTCTTTATGTATCAAATATTTTTTATTGAATACAGTTGTGATTTGTATAACTAAACGTAGTCTAGTCTAGAGCAATACTCGAACCCGTTATACAAACACACTCACCAAACAACGTGCTGATTTCTGTTATGCCATTCTTACCTAATACCACTGTTCACTACTGTGTAGTGTGTACTTACGACGTTTTCCATACGTGAGCTGGCTGCGTACCCACGTTTTGGTCCATCGGTAGCTGGAAAGATTTCGGGAGCAAAAATGAATAAAAATTAATACAACAACAAAACTCCCTTTGAACTCCACTCAGGAGCATAGGGAGGCAACAAGAGTTCTCCATTGCGCTCGATCTAGCGCAATGCTTATGACCTCCTCCCACACCATATGCAACTCCCTCAGCTCTGCCCCGAAGGAACGAAACACGGTATTTTTTCCACCGAGGTTCTTCCACGTCTTGGGACCCTGATGGGAGGAATAACAGCGATCTCCTCGGCCAACTGTCATCGGCATCCTTAACACATGTCCCAGCCATGCCCATCTCCTCCGTAATGGTGAAAGTGATGGGCCCGCAATGGGAGTACCATCTTATACCCAAGATTCTCCTGAGGCACTTCGTTTCAAATGCAGATACTTTTTGTTCCTGGACTTTGGTCAGGTGCCAGGACTCACACCCATACAGGACAATGGGCAACACACACGGATCAAACAGTTGAAATAGATATTTTTTTTGCTAATATTCACACAATTCTTTTGATCAAGTGTCGAAATAAAATGTTAGTTTTTTCTTGTATAATGATTTTTTTTAATATTAGGAATGCCTTCGAAAATTTCTCTATCTGTTTATATTTTTAAGTGTTAATTGTTTGCGAAGCGGAGAAATACGTTTGGAAACCACTCGAAACAAATCACTTGAAATATTTCCCACTACAAAAAAAACAGAGTATTCAAACGTATTTTGTGAGTACCTTTTATAATTATTATTAGCGACCTAGATGTCTTAATATTTTTTTAAATATATTTTAAGGAATAAATCTCTGAAACCTTATTAAAAACGATTGGAAACAGTGTTTAGTAGCAATTAACAAGAAGGAATCATAAATGATTTTCTCAGAAGGTTTCGATAGTTATTGTAGAAAGGAAATAACCTTATAAATTGGCCCTTCTTAGAATCATTACACAAGTTTCCTATAAACAATATAAGTAAAATTTAAGGCAACTTGCTCTTATGCCCCCCTCGGGGGGAATAAAGGCTCTTCACTCTACTCATGATTTGAAAGCACAAGAAAAAACGCCTTCTCTATAATACTCATCCGAGAAGGTAAATAGAACGGTTAGAATCAGAGGTTTCCATACTTTTGCGGTTTCCGGCCTACTTAATATAAATATCTATCTAACATCGACATCGGTGGACTATTCTATTTTATTATACTCTCTTTAATGCCCCTACCACACGCTCCGTCTTACCTGTGGTCTTGCCTGCGCAAGCCTGGCTTGTCAGGTAAGACGGAGCGTGCGGTGTACTGTTTTATACCAACCACACGCTCCGTCTTACCTGACAAGCCAGGCTTGCGCAGGCAAGACCACAGGTAAGACGGAGCATGTGGTAGGGGCATTAGACGTCATTTGGGTTGTAGAGCATAGTGAGGCAACAAGAACTCTCCACTGCACAGCTACAATGATCTCCTCTCATATGCGTACAAATACCTCAACTCTATTTCGAAGAAACGAAATACTACTGCATCACAGTCTGCAAGGAGATGGTAAGGTGTTACTGCTACTTCAAAGAATCTATAGAATTCAGCTTTAGTTGCCTAAGCTCCGACTTCTGTTCAACAGGTTCCAAATCCGATATCAGGTAGGTACATTTCCCAAGTGTTATTTTATTCAAATTTCTACTCGGGCCCGGAATACTGTCACAGGTTCTACGGAATTGGTTGACTGCTAGAGAAATCTTCAAGAATCAAGCTGCACAGACACACTTATATAGACTAGTCTTCTTTATATGTATCTTCAATGTTTTGGGCAGAATTGTAATTATAATAATAGTGTCAAAAAAAAAAAACAAAAATATATAGTTAATTATAAAAATATCACGGTAGTAAAAGATCAGCATTTAAATTAATGTACATTTCTACAAGTTACTTCCCGAAGCGAGTTAAAATTTACACAATTTTATCCATTTTTTATATTTATATCAGAGCTTTTCTGGACCCCATAAGTGAGAAAAAAGATTTACTTCGAAATGTGTTTGTGCTAATATCGCTGGTCTACCAAAAATGAATTGCTCGGTAGACCAGTGGTATCAGTCGATGGCTACGTACAACGTAGGTTCGAATTTCGGTGCTGACCATTTCCACTCTAACTACACAAGCTTTATGTGAAAGATGTCGAAAGTGTATGTGTGTTAAAAATGCAACTCATTCTTATTTACTGTAGATCTTTGACTGTACCTACGCTTTCCGGTTGCCCGTCGAGCACGGTCGCCCTCGGTGACGTTGGAAGCGCGTGTCACTACAAAACCCACCGTATGGATATAAATGGCAAACGGCATTTTATGTAATAATATCACCGCACAATATATTCTTTATTGTCATATAGTTAGTTGGATACTAATACTGTACAAAGTATTAACAAATACCTAATTCTTATCATGCAAATGGAATACTTTTAACGCTGTGCCTGCCTACGGGTACGTACGTAGAAAGGTCATTGTTCGCATTCATTGAGGAGAAAACTCATTTAACAATATTATTTCATAATAATCTGTTTGTTTGTACCGCGGTGATGGTCTGTTATAGTTCGGTATCACCTTACGCACTGATGACTTAAAGGTTTGGTTTGAATCACTGCAATTACAAGATAAAAAGAACTAAGTGGCATATCGGGTCACTTCCATACACTTAAGACTTTATTCTAACGTGGTTTTCTATTGCCGTTTTGGAGGGATTATCTCTTTTAGCTGATTGGTTTCCCTTTAACTGCTACTATTCACATACTTTGACTTCATTACTACCTTGGCCAAGCTATAAGGATGATTACTATAAAAAAAAACTGCGAAACTTGCGCACTACTGAAAGATACAATTATAAGCAACGATGGTCAAATCGAAACGTCCTTGAAAGCCACATGGAAATGCATCAATCGGGCTGCAAATTGAAATTGATGAAATGAAAATTGAAAATGATAAGACTTCCTCAATAATGTACATGATTAGATTACCAGTTGTGGTGGATAAATATGACCCAAGAGGACCCAGGTCGTCTTCGACTCTTCGCTAACCTCTTTGGCAATCATGGGCGTTATAATACAAACTACCCCTCAACGCTGTCAGCCGTATACATAAGTTGTACCAAAGAAGAAAGAAAGGCAATAAAGATGAGACATCAACAAAAAAGCAGTCGCAGTCTTTAAATTTGGTTTCTTTCATATTCTCAATAATTTCCAACTTTTGTCTCTATATCTCATTAATTATTAAATATCTACTTGTTATATACATGACATTTTTTGACATGTTGAACATGTTGAGAATTCTCATGATTAGGAAATTCGGAGACTTAAACATTACCACCTAATGGCGAACGTTGTTAACATAATGTGATCACACTAAATCAGCCTTCGAAATAACAGTAGAAGACGGTCGTAAGCCCGAAGTGGTTTGTTCCATTTAAAAATCGAACATCGGTAATGATTTATTACAGTCATTAGATGTAACATATTCGTTAAGATCTAGTTCTGAAAAATGGTCACAAGAATCTAGAAATAATAAGAACGCTGTGAACCAACAAGGCCAATAGGCAATAAATATGAGAACTGCGGACAATTTGACACTATAAAAATATAAATCTTAGACTCTTCCTAATCGAGATACTATACGTATGGTGTATCTTGATGTATGACTGTCAGACTTGGTGCCTTAAAGAAAGGCATTAAAGGAGACAGCTTGAAGAATGAAGGGGTTCCAGATGGACAGGACACGCGATAACAAATAAAGGAATCCTACATACATACTTATGGCATTATAAAGAAATTTTTATCTCTATGTAAAGAGTTGCAGCTCTCTCTAATGACAGTTTTTGGGCTTCTGTTGATGTTACCGAAGTAACCAAAGTATCAAGAATAATATTGGGTAGGTATTACAAATCCTCGGTGATAATCATCAAAGCCAATATATATTTGGGAAGTGCGTCCGTAGCTCGATATTTTTTATGAAACACCCTGACCTCACGCAAAAAAATCATATTATTTTTTCTTTATGTAAGAAACTACTACCGAAATATTTTTCAAGAGTATTCGTTGGTAAGTTGATGGTTTCAATGACAATCAATAATAACATGTAGATATATGCGGGAAATATTTATCACAAAGTAAATTTTAAACAACAATTATTACACAATTAAAGACTCTTTGCTATGACTGTAATCCGACAGGTTTTGCTGCTAGTAACTACCCAGTGATATTTGGATAAACCTAAGTATGTGATGTTGTGATGCTCAATGACCAGCCCAATGAAGGGTGACAAATATTACGGCATTATTATTTGTGCAATCGCTCTCGATAACTTACACCAATTTGAGACGGAAGTGACGTTTTGTAACTTCCAGGTAAATAAATAGAAAAGACATTATTATTAGTAATTTCAATGGAACTAGTTTTTGTATTTAGGAAATCATAATATCAACGCTTTCAATAATTGATGAAAATGTAAAAAGACCATAATTTTAGCCTTTTTGAAATCTTAAAATTACATGGAAATTGACTAATAAAGCGGTATATTTTTCTACATATTTAGTGAGTATTTCATTACGATTTCAACATCTGCTGTTATGTACTTAATTGATTAAATTTATTAAGAAACTAATCGAAATGTGATTATAAACCATCCGTGAAACACCCTTAACACAAACAAGGTTTTTTATTAGCGAATATGTAACAACCAAGACTCTAACAATTCATTACTGATGTTCGATTTTTAAATGGAACAAACCACGACGGGATTACGACCGCCTTCTACTGTTATTTCGAAGGCTGGCTTAGTGTGATCACTTTACGTTAACAACGTTCGCCATTAGGTGGTAATGTTTAAGTCTCCGAAACTCCCAATCACGAGAATTCTCGACATGTTCAACATGTCAAAAAATCCCATGTATACAACAAGTTGGAAATTATTGAGAACAAGAGAACAACCAAATTTAAAGACTGCGACTGCTGTCATGTATTTGGCGCCATGATGGGAATAGGTATATCAATTTTTGTTAATGTCTCAATTCGTCCAGCTGTTAAGGAGGAGTTCGATAATAACCAATTTATACAGAAGAAATATTTATAACTAGCTGTCCCGCCCGTTGACCTTCGACCTAACCCAATTAAAAAATAATTTTGGCTTATTACATAAATAAATTGCAATTTACGATGCAAAAACTTTACTAATTTTAGCTAATAATTCATTGCATTATGTAATGGTTATCGTTGATTCGGATGCAGGATGAAGTTCGAAGGGTCATAAATTTGAAATCAAAACAATTCCTCTATAATTGCTTTACTTTTTAAAAAAATCAAAAGATGGCGGTGTAGTAGGAAGTACAACACATGTGATGTATGTTTACATATTGTATACATACGTCGAAAGAATTGAACCCATTTAAACCAACTTTTTTGAATTATTATGTTAAGATTTAAGTAAGTATTCTTTTAACCATATCTTGGATTTGGTTGTCACGTGATCACTCACGGAGGCCAATAAAACTGCATTAAAATCACAAAAATCTCAAAAAGTCGATGAGTTTATTCTTGCCATATACCCTTCTAATGCAGCGTCATCAACTATTCTCTATTTCTGGAGGAAATGACAAAAAATATACGAATTGGAATTTTTTTTAGGCAATTAAAGGCGGGTCGTTGCACTTTTGTCCAATAAAAACGGTTGTCAGTTTAATGCAACGATGGGCCAACTTATAAATTTTGAGTCGATCTCTAAATAGAATATACTTACATTATTATCCGAAGAGTTTCTCTGTCAATGTCAAAACACATTATTCTTCAAAACACTATAGTTAATGCATGTTTTGCAATTTCTCCACCGCATCAAACACCGGTAAGGCATACTTGTACGATGTCTAATAAATTGCATGCACCTACCCAATTGATCTTTGCAATAAACTGCAACCTAACCTAACCCAACGCTGATCATGTTGTTAACATTCTTTAATCCAACGCTGATCCTATCCCATCATTTCAAGACATGATTATAAGCTAGAAGTATAAGTATGCTACACGAGCCAATGTCTGTGTCAGCAGTTCTAGACACCAATAATCTCGTTGCAGTCTGCTGGAATACACGGAGCAGGTTTCTGCATATTATTCAAATTGTTTATATAGAATCTTGAATAAGTATACTAGAAGAGCTAGTCTACACTCCATGGAGAGAATTTCGAGCCCACGTAACTGGGAAATTTTATAAAGAGATCTTAAAATAATTAAGGTAAGGAGTTTGGGATGTATTACGCTGTATGAGTATAATGTGACTTCTTCAGGCTTAATTATTAAGTATATTGTCAAAAAGAATATTAATTGCTTTCTTGGCTTCTTTTACCCTTTTCCAGGACTATTGACGTTACAGATTAGGGAGAGTTCAATATTAGGTAACGCAATTTTGGGGGCGGGGGTCTGGTAAAATGCTACTGTGCTTTTTCGGGGTGGGAGAGAGGTTCGAACAATGCGTCGTGTGTCTTTGACGTGCGTGTGATTTTTTGTTAATAAAAGTTACTTGGGTGTTACGCAACGTTACGTTACTGTGCGTTACTCTAACCTTATATACCTATAGTGTTTTAAGTATATACATTTGGTCCTCACCATGGTATCCACCCTGTGATGGCGCATGATCGAGCGCAATTGAGTGCTCTTATTGTCTCCCTCTACTTCTGAGTGAGGTTTAAAGGGAGACTGAACGAATTTCATTGAATTAATAGATGCTCTCGATCTCAGACTGACAATCATCTTCTGCTAGCGTCTCTAATTGGGTACGGCTAGGACTGCGGGTTTGAATCATTCAGGGTGTGTGTGACTTTTCAACATGTCAAAGATTTGGAAGATTCACATGATTTTGAATCTTGGATATTCGACGAATTTGATCACCTAAATGGCGAACGTTGTTAGCGTTAAGTGATCACACTAAACTAGACTTCTAAAACAGCATTAGAAGATCGTGTTTCAAATTTAAAAAAAAAAATACTACCAAGCAAAAACAACAGACCATTAAATGATAGCATCAAAATATGATTGGTTATACGAGTAAGCCTACCTTATATTAATTATATTAGGTACAATCTGAATTTTAGTGTTAATTCATAATTAACCAATTCAAAATTTGAGAGAAAACGTTTAAACATTGGAAACTTTACAAAATATAATTACTGTTGAGGCATTAAAATATAATCGTAGTTTTTAAAGGTTAAAATGCATCGACCACACACTGTAGTAACAGTCTTGCTAAGTACAAAATACTTAAGTAGTTGAAGTGACCTGTATAAACCACATTGCACTCTTTGATCTAATTTTTATTAGTTCATCATATGAATATTAAAACATAGTAAGTATGTATCACAACTTTATTAATTTCTTCTTCTTCAGTCAGTCCTTAGATGCCGAGGATCGCGACCGCCATGCCTAATAAAATCGGAACATTTCATGACAATCATCTACATAATATTTAATTGCAATTATGAATTTGTCGTATTTGGATTTGTCATTTTTGTATGTACAAAATATTAAATATGGCAACCAGTTCCGTCTTCTAGCCATCGCTAGACCAAACAAAAAATATAATATAAGATTCTACTCGTAACTTCCCCCCCAACTCCCGTAGTTAATGCTATATAACACTTGATTGAAGAAAATACATACTAAAAAGTTATATTCATATAGATTATGTAAAGAGGGAGAAGCAAGGATTTCATGCCACATATTATATATACATATTGTGAGGGTTTATTTAAGGGAAAGAGAACGATTGCCCACGAAATGGTCCGATCTTGTTAGGCGGGTAAGGGGATCACACTGCATGGGTCCATAAGAATGACTGAAGACCGGGAGGGATGGAGGGAGTTGGTGGGGATGCATGGCGGTCACGAAACTCGGCATCGAGGGACCGACTGAAGAAGAAGATATTTAACGAATAGAAGGGTAGAAACGAAACCTGTTAAGGCCTATAGGTAAATTCGTTGCCTAAAATACTCCTAGAAAATGTCTCGTTACAAATGGATTATAAATTTAACTGTACTCGTATTTTCAAGAGACATATATATTATTATAGACCCTGAAAACTATGTTTCACCCCCCAGAATACTGGATTTTAGTGGAAAACTATATTTTGGGAAGGAATTTCGCTTTGCAATCGTGGTAATTTAATGTAAATTACTCGATGAAAATGTCGCGCAGGCCAAAAATATCATGTTTTTTTTCAGTCCAGTTTGACACCATGATATTTCGGCGTATTATCGCCACTTTGAACCACATTTCCAGACATTTCAAGGTTTGGTTTTCTGTAAGCCTCCCTGCTATTAAGATGGTACACTGGATGTAGTTGTGCCAGGATTTAGTTTCAGATGCCGCTCTGAGAAATATCGTTCGATGGGTGTTGAGAATCCTGTTTAGTACCTCCTCCAGTTTTCCAAACCTCTAGGACTGGGAAACCATCGCCACATCATCCGCATAATATATGAATTTTGATGCCCAAAAATTATTATTGCAAGAGGGAAAAGGTAATTCTCTTAGGACATATCATCTTTCGAAGGCATCAGAAAGTCGATGAGGGAGACTTCTTGCAGAGAGCAGGAGCCGGGAAGAGCTACTTACCCACTGCAAGAGGCCCATGGATACGTGGCTCAATAATATGCAATGCCCCATGAACTAATTGAAGGATATCACATTAGAACAAATCGCGGTCACGGTGGTGTAAGGGTTATACAGATGTATTTTTACTGTTTTTGTCCTTTCTGTTGCGGAGTTTGTATTTGCGCTGCGTCGGTTTGGGCTGATGCGACACATGCAAGGTGGCGTGAGGCATTGATGCTGAGCCGATTGCTGCGAGCAGATTTGCTGGTAACGTATGGATGGCGTTAAGCTTATTATTTCATATTTGCTAAAATAGTAGTTTCTCACAACAGGTGATACACAGCATACATGCAAAAAAAAAATAGAAATCCAAAAAGATCCTATTTTTTTGTGGGACATTGAATGAGTTTTGACGGTCTAAAAACTCGGACGAGATTCTCCCCGATGTGGGACTCTTACGGCGATATCGGAGTCACGCCTCGGCTTTATATAATGCGAGTAAACAGGAATCTCCAAATTCCTGTAATACTCGGGTGATGGAGGGTCTTATTCAATGACATCTATTTTTACATCCAGAAAGTTATAATCTGACGTTGACTTGGACACTTGCTCACTCTGAAGCAGGTTGAGGTACAGCAGTGCAGTGTGTAGTTCTCGGTATCGTTTGTTGGGAGTGATAACACGTATTCTGCTACAATATGTGATACCATTATCACATTCCTGTACTCATAGTCGAAGGTGGGTTGGTATACAATACAGCATACGCGCTTTATTGTCGCCTTATCTGCCGAGCTGGAGGTAGTTGGGTTTGCTGCTCGGCGTTGACACACACGCGGCAGGCAGACAGATTTCACACATATATACCTCCACTATTCATATTATATACCAAAGGTTCCCAAACTTTTTTGAATTCCGGCTCGAGTCGGTGACACTGATTCTGAGTCAATTCTGAAAAAAATTCACTTCTACCGCATGCGTTGAATAATATTTTATTACTTAAGCTAGGCTTAGACTAAGCGATCAAAGAGCTAGAGCTAGAAAAGAACATTCATTTTTGAAATTTTTACTTAGAAACACTTACAAAATTCTTAGAAAATTGTATAGAATCTTACTTACTTTCCGAGTCCGTGCAAAATCTAAGTCTTTCCCATCCAATATGTAGCAGCAGCAATCGCCTTGTCATTCGCCTCATACATGTCAATCAGGTCAATCAATATTCAATAGAATCTTGACAAATAGAGAGTAATAATGGAACGATCTATGTCTGTTTACACAAGAAGAATTCGGTAAAATCTAAAGGTGCGCTTACACCAAACGAACATAGTGCCACGTCCAGAAATGCAGCATTTCCTCTTGATCACTGACTTTGACACCAAGAAAACATAAAACGAACAATAATTAACACCTAGAACTAGTTAATGAGCGATGACAGATTACGCGCGCCATATTTCTTGCTCGCTTTTTTTTGCCCTGTGTCAATGTCAACTTTAAAGAAAGAATGCAATAATATCTAGCTCTGGCTCTATGTTTGTTTGATGTAAACGCATCCTCGTGGAATGAATATTCGCTCATTAGGTGTTAACTCACCTTTATTAGAAGCAGTTTTCAAAAAAAATATATATATAATTTTTTTGTCATATTTTGGTTTTTGAGGTACAGATATGAAGATGAAGGGATGTCGGGGGGAAGAAGAAGTAATGCATCAAAAAGTAACCACAATTAGTCTTAATCTTACCATAATAATTCGGTAAAATTTGGTTTTGATGGACGTCTATTCTTTCAACAACATATAGAATATCGTAACGTGTATCACATGTGATTTATTTTTTACTACACCGCCATCTCTAGAATTTTTTTAAAGTTACACATCTATAGAGAAATTTATTGTTTTTATTACAAACTTATGACCCGTCGAACTTTATCCCGCATCCGAATCAACAAAAATCATTATATACATAATGAAATAAATTATTAGCTAAATTAAATTCATTTTTTATGTCATAAACTGTATTTAATTCATGCAATAACTCAAAATTATTTTTTTATTCTGGATTATGTCGAAGTTCGTCGGACATGTCAGCTAGTTATAACAATAATATTATTACTAGCAAGGCAATATTGTTCTTAGAATTTGTATACTGGAGGACAAGGCAAGATTTGGGCTGCAATCCTATTCTAACTTAACGTGAATTTTTTATGATGGTGTGAAATAACAAAGTTTTGTATGAAAACGTTCATAGCGCCCCTATAGAATACTTCAGAAAGCTGTTCAGAGGTCCTTTACAAATTCAAACGCTAGAGCGCACAGTTTGAGAACCGCTGTTATTTACAATATTGTAGAGAAGTGAAGGATTTCAGGTGAAGGTATTGAAATACCGCGATAATTTTATATTCACTTGTTCCGTTCAATATTGAGGAAAATTATTTATTCCATTGAATTGTCGACTATTTCTTCATACGTATAGACTTGGATTTATTTTAAACGACCTCGCAATGCTATTTTTTGCTGCACGGTGTGTGATTTTAAATACATTTTTATTTATTAAATGTCCTTTTGATACTGATATAAAGAGTCGAATGGCTCGAGAATATTGTCACAGGTATTATTCCTTTGCAGAGGGGGGAAATCCATTTAAATAAAAAGCCACGTTTCAGGGGAAATATTGAACACTTTCGCTCTTTCAATATCTTAAATTCCACGACTCGATATAAATGATGTACTTAAGGTTGCACAATATGGAAAGCGTCGGCGTTTATTTTTGAGACGAAATGTAAACTGTTTGATGCTGTATGAGTTGTCCATTCTCCTGTATAGGTGTGAGTCCTGGCACTTGACCAAAGCTCAGTCACAAAAAGTCTCAGCTTTCGAAAAGAAGTGCCTCAGGAGAATTTTGGGTTTAAGATGACATCACCAAATCACGAATGACGCTATACACTGGTGACCCTAGCGTAGGCCCATCGCTTCTACCATTATGGAAAGGAAACGGACTTGGCGGGACATGTGATAAGGTGTCCGAATGACAGTGACCGCTCCCATCAGGGTCTCGAAGACCCCCTCATACCGTGTTACGTTCATTCGAAGCAGAGCTGAGGGATTTGGAAATACATATTGTGGATGGAGGTCATAAACATTGCGTAAGATCGAGCGCAAAAAGAGAGCTCTTTTTGCCTCCCTATGCTCCTAACTGAATTGTAAAGGGAGATTAGAGGTTTTTGACTTGAAACTCTATTTGTAATTTCATTTCATCAAACGTTTTCCGAATTTGTTTACCCTTCTTCACCATTGAAGTCTCTTTTTCTCTAATCATTAACACAACAAAGCACTTTTACTCTCAAATAATTGTACACCAATGGTATAAGTTAGGTTACTTTTACCAGTTGTGTAAATTTTCAGCTACTTTCATTAACTTTGTAAGCTAGGTGATTTTCTTCAATTTTGTAAACTAGGTAAATTGTTACCGGACTTCAGATCACGAGGTCCCAAATTCGGTCTTGTCAGAGTTTTTCCAAGTGTTTTTTCACTTGAAATTTTACTCAGAGTTGGCATGTCTCAGATTGGACGGGACCAGTTGACTGGAAAAAATAGCTTCAGGCAATAAAATCCGCCGGCTATACTGATACATTTGTGTAGAAAAGTGTTATATTATATATTTATTTACAAGTATTTGTCCGACCTCGGTAGCCTAGTTGTACTAGCGTGGACTTCAGATCCGGGGTCCCGGGATCGGTCGTGTCAGAGTTTTTCTAAGTGTTTTTTCACTTGAAATTTTACTCAGAGTTGACCTGTCTCAGATTGCACGGGACCGGTTGACTGGAAAAAATTGCCTCAGGCAATAAGTTCCGCCGGCTATACTGATACCTTTGTGTAGAAAAGTGTTATATTATTTATTTATTTATTAGTATTTGATATATAATCAACTTTTAGGTGTAATATTTACCCTACAAAAAATGACGGTCGAAATGATTTCTTTTCCTCGCAGTTTATTGAACGAAAATTTAGTACTGATATCCTTGAATATCCATAGATATATGGTAAACGGAAGCCCTTAATGGTTTGAATTAAGCCATTAAACATTGGACGTGTAATGTTTGCTATAAAAATTAAGCACATTGTTAATCTACTTACTTGACAACTTAAGAGTCGAAGTTGTTTTAATGTTTCGTATCATTTTTTTCAAAATGGTGTCAGTGGGTGCATTGAAAGTGCAACTGCAATATAAAATGTCGCCTGTATGCTTAAAATGTATATTTGTTTGTAATAATAATATATTGTATGAACTTAGTTACAAACTGATAAAGTATTTTTATTGATTGCAACATTATTATGGCGGCTGTGGGTAACCACCGATGTACATTCCGACACAGTAGTGTTTCATTATAACATTTAACACACAATGCCACTATGGTATTTCATAAAATGTGACGTGGCGAGCAAGATAGAAGCAGACATATTCATATGATTTTTGAAGGGAAAATTGAGTTCTACCGTAACGCGTTTGAGTTCTGGCATTTGACCAAAGAACAGCTGCAAAAATTTCCGCATACGAATCATAACACATAATCTGTGGTTCTACATTTTGATGGTCTTGGCCTTCTGACACTGTGATAGTCTTACCCTTCTCTGGTAGTTTTCTTCATGTTATCCTGTCTACCGCCCTACCTCATGCATCACCCGTCTATCGCTTCCGCCCTTCAATCCGATTTTCGCCTTTCTATAAGAAGATACGTTAATTTCGATCTGAAAATAGGAGGAATATGAAAAAAATGTGGCATTGATGTCTTCATAAATAATATATGCATATTTTTTCGAGTACCTAGTACCAGTATTGACATAATTAGTTTCAAAACTACCACATTTACGAAATATCAATACAAAAATAGGTGGTTGATAGACCAGCGGTTACGACGCCGGCTTTCGCACTGTTTCGTGCGGAGGTCGTGGGTTCGAATCCCGCCCGTGTCGACCATTTTCCGCTTTCACGACACAAGCATTTGCTTACTGTGAAAGATGTCAAAAGTGTATTTGTGTTCACTTCGAGTGAGCACAGATTTAAAAAAAAAAAAAAACTCAAAGTAACACAACAGGCAATGGAGAGAAGGCGGTTGAACATTAGTCCGAGAGACAGGAAGAGATATGAATGGATTAGAGAAAGGACCAAAGTTACCGATGTGACGCATAAAATAGCGTCACTTAACTTGAACTGGGTCGGTCATATAGTAAGAACAATGGATGACAGATTGACCCTAGAGTGGAAACGAAGTACTGGTCATAGAAATAGAGGTAGGCCACAGCTGAGGTGGTCTGACGATATTAGGAGAGTGGATGGCAATCAATGGCACAGAATAGCAAGAGACAGAGAATCGTGGAAGTTGGAAAGTGAGGTCTTTATCCAATATTGTACGAGTGAAGGCTGTAATGATGATTGTTTCTATGATAAAAGGCACTCATAGCTGGAACACATATTGATAATGCTGGAAGAGATCGATTAGAAGAATATAAGGATTGAGAAATGGTTTCCGCCCCATGCATTTTTCGGCTCATTTTCATTCTTTTAAAGCAGAGATCAGGGAGTAAATGGTTAAGAACGAAGTCCTTCATTTATTTAAGAATTAATTATAATAGATGAATAATTTTCGGCAATGGAAATCAAACACGATTTCTGTTTTTAATTTCAAATCTTTAAGCAACAATTTTATTATTTAGCTAACTGTATAGTAAGTTGTGTATAGATTAAACAATGATTTTGAACTTCGATTCAGGACAACGACAAATGGTGTAGTGTTAAGGACACATAGGTGCTAATTAAAAACAACGAAATATTGCCTGGCAGGTCCTTACAATGTCAAAGCACGTGCAGCGAGGTACCTACAGCCATATTGATATCAATAAACCGATTACCTTTGTATCCTTGCGAGATCCTTTTCAGTTTCCGGTCTTCAGGGTCATGCTATAGTAGCTTTACGATGACAACGACTCATTATTTTAAATAAAATCCAGTCATTTAGATGAGTGTTTTTTGAATATTTTGAATCACATCAGGTAGCTGGAATCCTATATTCTAAAGATATAAAAGAAAGTCGGGTTAGTTCAAATACGTATAACTCGAGATCGGCTGAACAGATTTTTTATCATTTTTCGTTTATTGGATTCATCTCCGCACCCGATAACAGAATAACTAATGAAATGTCGAAAAATGGATAGTAAATAATATTAAAGTTTGTATGGAGCAAATTTCGATACAAAAACGCCGTCTGTGAAAAATTTAATACAAACACTTTTTTTATTTCTTTACCTGACAACCATTGACATTAAAAATATTGGCACGCAGAATGTTGATGGAATTTTTTTCAAGCTTTATTCTAATTTGTTAATATTGAAGGGCGCGTTCGTAATAAACGCGAACATAAAACGCGAAAGTAAATAAATCTAATTTAAAATCAAATTGTCGTTTGACACAAACTGTCAGTTGTTTGATAGTTGGTGCGATTGAAGAATTCGGATGCATCGGTCGGAATGAGATTGATTGAACTTTACTTTAGCACAAACGCTTAGTTCGACCTAAACTTTACTTTAGCACAAACGACGCAACGCACCGTGTGCGAAGGGCCTTATGCTATGCGAGCAAGATGCGTATGCAACCAGTAGCCAAATTGTTGGGGCTCGTGCCTCGCTTCACGCATCGTCATTTCAGATCATTGGCTGTTGTCCGGCGAGCTAGTGCGAATACGAACTCGTGCACTACGGTGATTCGTACCTAAACCTGTTTTCGAACTGTGGGCAGTTGGCTGCGTGTATGCGCTTCGAAGCGTCCTTATTGTTTCAGTATTGTAATTAGCCCGTGACATATTGTGATCGGTTTTACACACTTTCGTCAAACATCTTTGGATAATAATTTCAGGTGATACCGCATACATTTTGACCGGACCTCTCATTGAAATGTCGATTAAAATGTAAAGCTACCAATTTGATCGATTAGAATAACATTACCGCAAGGGGTTAGAACAAATACTTATAACTCGAGATCGGCTAAATAAATTTTTATGATATTTGATTTATTGGATTCTTCTCCGCTTCGGATAATAGAATAACAAATAAAACATTGAAAAAAAGAGATAGAAAGCAATATAAAATATAATATCAAAGTAAGTACCGACCTCGGTAGTTTAGTTGTACTGACATGGACTTCAGATTAGGGGTCCCGGGTTCGATTCCCGGTCGGGTGTTTTTCTTGAAATTTCTACCCGGGGTTGGCCTGTCTCAGATTGGACGTGGACCGGTTGACTGGAAAAAATTGCCTCAGGCAATAAGTTCCGCCGGCTATACTGACACAAACCTTTGTATAGAAAAGTTTTATATAATTATTAAGTATGGAACGGATTTACTGACAACAACGCCATCTGTGAAAAATTCCTCTACACAATTTTTATTAACTTGACATCCATTGTGTTTCAAAACATACGGTAGGTACGCAATTTTTTTATAGAATTTCTTTCAAGCTCAAGATTCAAGCTTTCAGAAATAATTTTTTGTATTTTGTATAAATTATAAATCAATATACACGGTAAGGACTACAGGACAACGTCTGTCGGGAAAGTTAGTAATTATATAAAAAAATGTCAATGACAAAATAAACAGCAGCACATGGCTGGGCCAGCTAGTTAGTACTTAACTTAATAAATAAATAAAAATGGCAACAGATTCAGTCAAAGTTAAGATTAGCGGCTAACCATAATAGCCTGATGATAAATTATTGTAGAACTCTTTGGTAGATCTGTTTGTTTATGTAAACACGTTGATATCTGGATAACACAATATATCTTTGAAACAAGCCGTACAAGTAGAATGTATACTCTACTGTACCGATAACATTATTATCTCGCTCGCATCAGCTTACCATAATAATTCAGTAAAATTTGATTTAAATGGGTTCTATTATTTCAACAATATATATACAATAAGTTTACAGGTTTCACATGTGATTAATTTTCTACTACACCGCCATCTCTTGGATTTAAAAAAAAGTAAAACAACTATAGAGGAATTGTTCTGATTTCAAACTTATGACCCATCGAACTTCATCCCGCATCCGAATCAACGATGACTATTATATAGTGCAGGAAATTATTAGCTAAATTCAATTCAGTTTTAATGTCGTAAATCACATTTTATTCATGTAATAAGTCAAAATTATTTTTTTATTCTGGATTAGGTCGAAGGTCGACGGGCGGGTCAGCTAGTCTACATAATAATTCAGTTATGTATTTATTTATTTTCTTATGTTGGCACATCACGCATAAACCGCAGAATCTAGGTTTGATTTAAATCGGTGTTGATCCTTGCAGGTAGGTATATTTGTGATAATGATAGATACAATTTTTTGAAATATTTCAAATATATTTAATGTTATAATGTATATGTTACCGCTTCGGTGGTAGAACAGTGAACCAATGCGGGAAATTTGAATCAAGATTTTTTTACAGTAAATTCTCACCAAATTGTGTAGACTAGTTGCATGTAAACATGAGATCCAACAATTCATACACATTTTTAAGGTTCTAGCTTTTATAGTTTTCGAGATATATGAAAAAATAAGTAAAACTTCAAAGGTTGATTACCCCTGACTGAAAGAAAATTTCAAAATTCTGGGTATAAAAGTTTTGCGGGCTTAAAGTATATTTTCTGAAATTTTAGGATCTGTGCATCAAGCGAATCACACACGCACACACACACTCACACACCCTCACACACACAGACACACTATATGCTGCGAAACCTCTAAGTTGGTGTTTTTTGTCGTCGAAGTTTGAAAAACCGTTTAAAATCTAGACCTGGCCATACAAATCTCACGTATCTTGGCTTGATACTGTCTCGAGAAATAATTTCTCTTCAACAAATCGACAGTTGGATAAGGCGTAGAATCGAAAAAAGACGTGAGAACGGGTGACAAACTCCGTCATATGTTGACGCGTTGACGGGCTCTTAGTAATGCAGTAATGGGATTTCAAACAGGATTTCATAGACAGTCATCATGGAAAGATAATATAGGTATTTATCTACCTATACTATTTTTTTATCCACCACCCCGTTTCTCTTGAGGGGTTGGCAGAGAGTAGTACTAACACTCTTTTCTATCCAAGCACACTACTTCCATTTCATTTCTCATACTCCCTCTCTTATTTCTTTTACTTCTGACCTGGAATTTCTTGAGGACGGAAAAAATGTGTTCAATCCATATTTTTTTTAAGACGCCTATCACAATTCCTGTCATCTTACAAAACTCTTAAAAAAATAACGCTGGCTTATTTAAGAATAACTTTATAATATAAATAAGTATTCATGTGAGCTTATAATTAGTTTGCGACCAGTTTATTTAGTTCAGATTGCGTAGATCAGTTCTATTTTTTCCCAAGTTGAAATACTTGATCTCTTCCACGCTTCACGCAATCCATGAATGACAGAAAAATGCGCGTATCAGACTTATTATACGCGGACTCTATAATCGATTCGAATTCCTTAAATTCTTTTTGAATTTTTTGTTCCTACATTTCACACAAGATGGCATTTCAACGATAATTTAGGTACTATTGTTTTTATTCAAAAGAAAAAGTGTTCGATTGGTTCTATTTTCAAGTTGATAAAATCATATAACATTCTTCACGATTACTTAATTTATTGCATTCTTAAGGAATTATAACACACATTTTATTGGTTTAAAGTTACGTTTTTCACTGTCCCCCTGTTAAACTACCCCCTCCCTGAAACCAGATGACAAGGCTAAACAGTGGACGAAGTGGGCTTGAAAGAAGAATACTGACAATAGGACATTATTTTAAGGGTTGGTTTTTAGTAAACTTAAGTCGCTCACAAAACAGTCGGTTTCATAAAAAGCTTCAAAAGAACACTTTAGTTAAAGTTCCTTTTAAAATTTTAAGACTCCTTTAAAAGCTGACGCGTTTCATAAAAAATATTCCAGCTAAAATTTGAAATGTCAAAAAAATATTTTAAAGTTGGTAGCAGTTGGTAAAGTTACATAGGTTGTTTACTAATATTTTCGCGGAATTTCTGTTGATCTGTCAATTTCATTTCTCAATAGAGCATCAAAGTGCCGTTTTTTGTGTTAATTTTTTTTTTTTGCGTTTTTTTGTGAAATCTGTAAACAATAATATTCTTCCCGTTTTGCTATGTTTTCCGCCCCATTTTAGTCATTTTTGTCCACAGTGTCACCGCATACAAAATGTTTATCATTGTGACAGAGAAAGCGCCACGAAATTTTCTATGAATTCCGGTGGTAAAAATTTGAACTACCTAAAGTCGATAATCAACAACGGTACTTTAGCTAAAAGTCGTTTTGTTGTTATGAAACCCGTTATTTTTTAAAGGGAGTTTAAAGTCTTCTTTACTTTTTATGAAACCGGCCGTAAGATATTCTGTGTGGGCTTCTATCAAGCGTGTAAAATAGAAAATTAGACGAACTTAATAAATTATCATATAAGATTTATGGAAAGAGTGAAAAATTCGAAGTTGTGATTCATTAAAGGAGTACCTATTATTTTTGATAATGATAATTTTTCAAATCATTTTCGATTTCTTTGTAGATAATATTGTGTATTATGATACACGTAAACATACAAGACAAAAATAAACGTAACCATCTAACACTCGTAATAAAACGTGGTAGCTGTGAATACGTTGAAACGCGTAAATAAATTATTTTAATGACAGAATATTAATAGTTGATAAATCTACGTAAAACGAGAGAAGTCAGGCGCGCGATATTCGTGATATAACACAGTTTTAGACAAACAGCATATTAGTGTATGATAGGATTTCAAAATATTTTCCAATCCACATTATTCTAGTTAGTCGATGTTGGCACTCGGCCAGCCAACTGATCAGATATAACGCTGCTGTAGTGC
Organism: Mystacides longicornis; assembly: GCA_963576905.1. NCBI lineage: Eukaryota > Metazoa > Arthropoda > Insecta > Trichoptera > Leptoceridae > Mystacides > Mystacides longicornis. The sequence continues at coordinate 10,251,997 of OY756434.1, forward strand.
TACAAGGAATGATAGTTTCAATACAATTTACATAGGAACCGATGAACTTTTTTTATACGACTAGCTGACTCGACGGACATCGCAACGTTACAGACTACAAAACCAAAACTCTTGGGCTTAGAAATTAATCAGTTTTGCTTAAACTAGATCAACTTAAATTAAATGGAACAAGTAAAGAATAGATTTTTCTTCATATAATTTTTCAAACAATGGAAACAGATTTGTATTTATGTAAGTTGTTCTTTATTTAGGTCGTCAGCCCTTCGTTTTTTTATGTTTTTTGTGGTTAATAAGCTGGCATTTTAATTTAAATCACTCGACAACGAGTGGAAAGGCTTAAAAAAAGAAAGCCTCAACTATAACTGGTGAGGCGGTCCTTGTTTTTTATTTTTTATTGTAAATTTTAGTGTATTAAAATTTCTTTTGTTTTTATAAATAATACAGATGCGACTATTTTAATAATAATAGTAATATATAATTTGGGTCTAATTAAAATCATAATATTATACAATAATTTGACACGCTTCACATGTGACTTATTTCCTACTACACCGCCACCTCTTGGATTGTTTTTAAAGTTATCCGACTATAGAGGATTTTTTTTATTACTAACTTATTATGGCCCGTCGAACTTAATCCCGCAACCGAATCAACAATAATTATTACATAATGCTATATATATTATTTTAGTTAAACTGTATAAACTGCATAAAATGTATTTTAATTCATGTAATAAGTCAAAATATTTTTTGTTATTCTGGGTTTAGGTTGAAGTTCGACGGGCGGGTCAGCTAGTGAATAAATAAAATAAAAATATTATATTATAATAATAAATAAACAGTCTACCAAAAATATAAGGTTTTATACACGGGCACATTTTAAATATTGGCCATTTTTGAATCAAATTAATCACAAATAAAATATTTCATAAAATATACCCACACACGCACAGAAGAAATTTATATATAAAGATTTGTATATCATACCTAGGTATTTTCACCCAAACAAAGAGATAGAATGTACCTATTGGAGTTTATTTTTAAATGGCTGTTATAGTTCAAACCAGAATACATGGACTCCGTTGAAAAATGTACTTAACTTCTGCCCTTTGACAACCTTTCAGAAGGTACATACTCGTACATAGGTTCATATCTACTTATAATATAATGTAAAACCTTGAAGAATTTACTATAGCTTTTCCATATTATATCCAAAACGATACTTAATAGATAATAATAATAATAAGTTCTTAATTCATTGGAAAAAATCACATTAGATACATTTTCATATCTCCCTCCACTAGGCATAGCCTGTCTTAGAGAGGAGATGTCACATAAGCATACATACTATATTATTAGTCTACATAGATAAAAATAAGATAAAAAGACTATGATACACAATATTATGTTTGTGCATAGTGTAAAAGGTACAAAGGAAGAATTGATAGATTTTCTTGTCCATGAGTAGGCAGAGAGAACGGACATTTTCTTATACAAGCTGTCCTATACCATTACCATTTTTGAACTCGCCTTGCTTGAGCATGTAAGCAATGTGTTCGATACGCATCGTCATTCTTTTAACATTCCCTGACTACCCCAACTTTCATGTATTAAATAACTTAAAGTAGGTAAACATTTACTAACCTTAAAAAATACAATAGTTTGTCGGCTTAGCATACTCAACAATTCGAGACAAGAGGGATGTAGCGATACTCTTCGCCTACCCCAAAAGGATTAATCATAGAATATCTACGTTTAAAATATGAACACTAGTCATTTTAGGGCCATAACATTTGCCAGAATATGAAATATATGATAATTATTATTCTTATGGTACTTACCTTAAGTAGGTACCTACTATTGCCAATCCATAGAGAACAAAATATCACACCACACTATGCAGCGGTCGATGACAGGTTTCGCGTACAAATCACCAAATTAATCTATGCTATGAGGATAGGTAGGTGCTGTCTTGTCATAAAGACATTACCTTCTATGGTCGGAAGTTGCGACCAATCAAATGTCTCTATTTTAAAATCACTTCTCTATTATTCTACTCGCGTTCCAAATTTGAATTATATTTTCATAAGAACGCTGTGTTTTTTTTTATTCGCGATAAAGTTCATAGACTTTTAAACATAATATAATTTATTATCTTTTTTTCTCTTTATTGTGAAGCTATTATTGACTCTTCTTCCGAATATTTTAGACAAGTGTTGTATTTTATACATAAGTTGGTAAGTGACGTAGTAGGTACCTACCTACATTACAAAAAATACAAAAATAAGATTAGATAAGACAAATTTTACGTTCGATTTTGACTAGGTACTTCTGGCTTACAAAATATCTCTTCCATTGCTGTAAGCCAGCTTTCGAAAGAACAGTAGAAGATGGCCGTAAGCTAGTAGTGGTTAAGTCTTTGAACATCCTGAACACATGTCCCAGCCAAGTCTATCTCCTCTACATAATGGTAGACGTGATGGGCCTCCGCTGGATGTATAGCATCGTACGTGATACGGTGGTCCCATCTTATACTCAAAATTCTTCTGAGGAACTTCGTTTCAAAAGCGGAGACTTTTTGTGTCAGGACTCACAGCCATACAGGAGAATGGGCAACACACACGCACCGAACAGTTTACATTTCGTCTCGATGCTAAACGCCGACGCTTTCTGATTTGATATCAATCAACAATCAAAGTTTATCTCTAAACATGTTATTAGACGTATTTTACTTTCTGTATGATTGATTTTACTGTGACGATATACTTGAACCTTGAATGTAGTGTTTGAAAAGCACACGCACTCACAACTCACTACCGGTTTCCGTGCGAAACAATAACGCGAAGACTTGCTTTTTACAGTTCGCATGTAAAGAGAAGGTATTGCTTTCCACTTGCGCCTTAACTATCATCATAATGTATGTATTTATAATGAACATATCATATGAATGATTGATTATACAAGTGTTAATTTGTGAATGTAATGAATAACACTTGTACGCCGGCTACTTAACACTTGCTAATCGTTAGCATTAATCACTATTTGTGATTTTTTTTTGATAGCAGTGACTGTTTTTTCTCTGTACTTAGCACGCTAATAATATTTTGTATTCTATTGTTGGATATTTATCCATATTTATTTATCGTACGTAGCTTCTTAGTTCAGAAGCCTACCTTTTTGGTTATTTATAAATTTTTGGGTCGAACTTCAACATTCTTTTCCGTGCAGCATAAAAAATAACTAGAAAAGAAGTGGTTGGTAGACCAGGGGTATCAGTCGACGGCTTTCGTACGTACTCAAGGTTGTGGATTAGAATTCCGGTGGTGATTATTTCCACTTTCACAACACATGCTTTGTTTTACATACATATCTGTAAGGTGTCAAAAGTGTATTTGCGTTCACTTTGGGTATGTCCAAATTCGTTTATGAAAATAGTTCTACGATTGGTCTATTTCGAATCCGGTATATCTTTGCGAAAAATGGTATAGGTAAATAAGTATTTATTATACTAGAACTTTCTCTATATAATTATGTATTTTATCTTTATTCTTTCTTGAATAGTATTAAAAATATAATCACAATGGAAACACATAATACGTCTGTAATGTTACGGATAGCAATATTAAAGAATACTAGTGGTCGACCAGTGCTCGAAATTCGACCATAACAAATTTAGATAACATTAGACTGAGCGAGTGCTATTTTACAATTTTCTTTTCAAAACAATGACATGGATACGTCAAATTTTAAAAGTTGATAATATGTATAAAGTTTTTTTCAATAAACATAAAAAAAACAATATTAATATATTCTCAATTCGACGCAATGAGTTTGAATATCCCGCTATTTTCAGCTCCATCTTCCATTTAAATATACCCCCTTCAAAAAGCTTTCTGCGCCCATAATGAGGCGCTTTACATTTTATTCTATGCAGTTGATCTTCTTTATAAGTAGTCTGTGGAAGTGTGTGTGTGAGTATCAAATACAGTAGTGTTTGTGATGTTCTTTTTATTGATTTAATCTATTTTTGTGCATAATTTTAAGAAAATATTAGCATTCGCCACCCCTCCTTTATATAAATTATAAGCATGCGAAATTTCATACTCCTCCATCCGCGCATTTTCCGTAAAAATAGTTACAAAGTTTTTTCTTCACGTATTAATATATTATAGAGATTTGGATATTTTTGGATTTTTTTATATACGGTGATATGTTACAAGCGCTAAGGCTCGTTTTGAGCGGACAAGACTAAATATTAGCAATAAAAACAGCATCATTTGATGCAGATCTGATGCTGATATTAAAATCGTTATTGAAAATCAGCTGATACTGACTTTGATGCGGATATTCGCAATACAATATCCCTGGTATGGATAACTAGGATTACATTAAATAGGATTACATTAAATAAAACGAACAGATGTCCAGAAGAACCAACAATAAAGTAGAAGTTTCAATTAAAGTGCTTAGAATCGTAGATAGCTTTGCATAGTTTTGCTATAGAATAATTATGCGTTTTTAACATTAATGTTTAAGCGAGCATAACGCCGCCTGCCGCCTGTCGTCAAGGCATCACAACTTTCAGCGACGATTTTCAAGATGGAGGCGCGCAGTGTCCCGCGACTATTTGATAGTTGCTGGTTCAGGTGTATGCACCGTCAAGATGAACCGGTTTTGCCAATAAACATATCGCGGCTACTGAGTATCGGACGCTTAAACTACCAAACAACAGCGATCAAAATCAGTCTCTATTAAACGTTAAATTAAACACTATTATTACTCTTAATCTAGTTGAGTGATAAGATCTTATCCGATAATCGAACGCGCATCCAATTATCACGGATACAAACAAGATGCACTTTGTGATGGTAATTAATATTTTAGCACCATTGACCTCCAATTTCAGTGTTTATGCTATAAAAAATTGTTATAAAATTTAGCCTTCTTCTTGAGTTTATTTTTTTATTTTCACATTTAATGCTGCAGATGTTTATGTAGATTGCAGACCCCCTCACACATACATTGTCCAAAGCAGGTCAAAGTGTTCTAGTTAACTTGCTAGACAACGCCAACGTACAGAATCTGTGGTTCCTGGATTGGTTCCGGGGATGGAATATTGTCTAAGATTGTACAAAATTTGTTTGACTCGGAATAAAATACATCAGTGAAGCATTAAGTTTCTCCGCATCAGATAAAAGAACGTTGACAAAATCGATAAAATCGTTGTTAAAAATGTGTGAATATGGCTTTTGGGATCTAACGCTATGAACCAGATTATGAGGTCACCTTTTTCCACGTCTATTGTTGTTTTTTGACGTCCTCAAGTTACGAGGATAGTAATAAATAAATAAATAAAGCTTTTTTGCAATAAACAAAAAATACATTCCTGAACCATTTTAAAGAGTCAAAGGGTGGACTTATCCCGAAAGATCTCTTTCAGCCAACCCAAAGGATCTATGTAGGTAGAAACGGAAAATTTGTGAAACAGTATGAGGGTAGTAATGTTATGAAATCTTGATGGGATTGTCATTTTTAACCATTACTCTAATCAAAAGGATCAGAATACTGTAAGAAAGTTAACAATAAAAGCTTTGGAAAAGTATTTGGTAGGCCAGCAGTTACGAAGTCGACTTTCGTGCTGTTCTGTAGTGGAAAATCGAGGGCTCGATCCCAGTTGCCGAATATCTTCCTCTTTCACGACACAAGCTAAAAAGTCTCATGGTTTTATCTTGTTATGATAAGGGAAAGCTTTCTCTCAATCTCTTTCAGGGAAAGAATTCTTTGCAATGTCCATCCCATCAAAACCTTGTCCTCTATCTAATACATTTCGCTTTCATCAGAATCATTGCAAATTTAGTGGATCTCATTTTAAGAGATTGTGCCTTTAGATATCTGTCTGCTATAGGGTCAAAACACTACGTTGCTCATATGTGCGTGCAGATCGTAAGAAAATAATTATAGCGGTTGAATTACAGATAAATTAGCGTTAAAGCGTCTCGTTACAGTGTGAACGGAGTGTCAACACAAACCAGTTGTATTTCTATGGAGCCAGATTTCGAAGACGGTCAAGGAGCGTAATTAATTGACCCGCTGCTAACACTTGTGTCGTGATGAAGTTTTGATTGATTAACTTCATTCACGCTACAATGTTATTTGATGGTGACGCTGCAAATATAAAAAAAAAACGATCAGTATTTAAATGGTTAATCATACTCTTGTATTGGCTTGAACTTTGCATGTATAAGTTTGAACCTCGGAGCAGATCGTTTCCTATTTCACGCCATAAGCCCTGCTTATTGTGAAAGATGTCGAAAAGGCATTTGCGTTTAATTTAAGGAAATTCCGCTTATTATAAAGAATCTAGACATAATTAGAACGTTGTGTACCAACAGAGCCAATAGGCAATAAATATGAGACATTAACAAAAATGGATAAAGTCATATCCTGGCGCCAAATACATGACAGCAGTCGCAGTCTTTAAATTTGGTTGCTCTCTTGTTCTCAATAATTTCCAACTTTTATTTTTTTTTTTACCCATCACGCCGTTTCCCGAAGGGGGTAGGCAGAGAGTACGGATTTCCACTCTTTCCTATCCAAACAAACCTCTTTTGCTTCTTCCAAACGCATAACATTCCGCATACATGCTCTTCTATTCCTTTTACTCCTGACTTGGCCCTCCTCTAAGACGGCACCGATATGATCGGACCATGTCATTCGAGGTCGGCCTCGTCTGCGTGCACCCATTCTTTCAGATTTATATATCCTTTTAGTCATTCTATCTTCGTTCATTCTCTCTACATGCCCAAACCACCTTAATTTATTCACTTTCATTCTAGTCACTACACTAACATCCACTCCACATTCCTTTCTAATACTATCATTCCTCACCTTATCAATCAGTCTCTTTCCGCATATCCTACGCAGTGATCTCATTTCTACAGCATTTATTCCAACTTCCAGATTTTTCGTCCATGTCCATGCTTCACTCCCATACATCATTGATGGAATCAGGATTGCATTGTGCATCAATTGTTTGGATTTAAGAGATACATTCTTATTTCTCATTAGAGGTCTTAGTGCACCGCCAACCCTTCTACCAGCCAGTTTCCTTCATTCAATTTCCTTTTCACACCTTCCATCTCTGCTAAATAAACTACCTAAGTAGACATACTCATCCACTTGTTCCAAGTTCTCATCATTCACTTTCACACTACATTGCGTTCTTAAATTTTCTCTTTCAAAAACAAGCACCTTTGTCTTATTGACATTCATCTTAAGACCATTCATTTCACAATTTTGATACACACGCGTCAGAAGTTCTTGCAAATCACATTCGCATTCAGCCATCAACACTAGGTCGTCTGCATACATCAGAGCGCACACATTCATTCCATTCAGATCTACACCTTCTGTACTGTTTTTTATATCACGCACGCAAAAATCAAAGAATAGATTGAACAGCCAAGGTGACATCACGCATCCCTGCCTCACCCCTCTCGTAAGACGGAACTCTCGTGACAGATGAGTATTCACCTTGACACAAGCAGAACTATCAGAGTAAAGGGAAGCAACAGCGCGTATCAGTTGGCTATCCACTCCATAAAAAGACAAAACCTCCCACAATTTCTTTCGGTCGACTCTATCATACGCTTTCTCCAGGTCTACGAATGCACAGAAAAGCTTTTGATGTTTGTTCAATAACTTCTCCGTTACCATTCGCAGAGAGAAGATTTGTTCCGCACAACCTCTTCCATTCATAAAAGCACCTTGCGCATCCCATACCTTACTCTCAGTCACATTCCTCACTCTATCTATTAAGATCCTGCCATACATTTTCCCTACAGCGCTCAGCAAGCTAATGGCTCGATAACTGCCGCAGTCCAGCCTTGACCCCTTTCCCTTATATAGAGGACGTATAACGGCCTTCCTTCAGTCTTCTGGAGTTCGTCCAGTCCTCCAGCATTGGTTGAAAAGATCCAAGCACCACTGCAGTGTCACCTCACCGCCCAACCTAATGAACTCTGTAGCCACTCTGTCACACCCGGTCGCTTTCCCATTCTTTGCCTTCTTTAGTGCATTCTTCAACTCAGTCATACATATTTCCTGGCGTTCTTCACTTCCATCGCTCTCCATTTGCACGTCGCTACTACCTCCAATCCCTGTCTCAAACAACTCTTCAAAATACTCTCTCCATCTTTCAGCTATATCTTCACCATTCATCAACATACACCCATCCTTACTTTTTATGCAGCATACCGCATCATCACCACCAGATCGCATTCTTCTGACTTCCTTCCAGAACAGTTTTAGATTACTGTTCGCATTCTCACTTAGTTTCTTACATTCATTTTCTTTCAGTAAATTTTTCTTCATCCGTACTACCTCTTTCACAACTGTTTTTTGTTCCTTGTATACATTTTCCTTGCATTGTCTTTCATACTCACTCTTTGCATTCATTAAATCTCTCCATGCTTTCTTCTTTTTGTTTACTTCTTCTTTTACTTCGTCATCCCACCACGCATCACCTTTTACTTTACCAGTCTTACTTTCTCCACATACTTTTACTGCATTGTTAACTAATACATCTCTCAATACTCTCCATCGTTCTTCGACATTCGATTCATTCATCTCCAACTTACTCAAGGTAACGTCATTCATTCTTTCATAATTTTTCTTTATTGCAACTTTTATCTCTATATTTCATTAATTATTATTAAATATCTATTTGTTGCATACATGAGATTTTTCGACATGTTGAACATGTCGAGAATTCTCATGATTAGGAGTTTCGGAGACTCAAACATTACCACCTAATGGCGAACGTTGTTAACGTAAAGTGATCACACTAAGCCAGCCTTCGAAACAACAGTAGAAGACGGTCGTAATCCCGTGGTGGTTTGTTCCATTCTAAAATCGAACATCAGTAATGAATTTTTAGAGTCATTAATTGTTAGATAATTCTTTAAATTCCGCTTTATCAAAAAAATATCTGCCAACCTTTTAATAAACCAAAATGAACAACTTTGTTCTAAAAATATTAATTATTAAATTATCACATTTTACTATAAGTCACGCTGATGAAAACCTCGCGGCTGACCTAAAATTGTGGTCGAGGATCACGTAAGGAATTCTGACAAACAGGATACCATGGACTCAATCAAATGAGAAGAATAAAAAAGAATTTTGTCATATTTTCCGTTAGTTTCAGTAAATTGATTGAAAAAACTCTACTGATTCAGCAAAGTACACTCCAAAATATGGTTCACATTCCATTAAGTGCTGCTTTTTTCGGATCTTCTTATTCTTCTTTCACAGTCGAAATTACTATTGACTAATATTTACTAGGCGATCGTCTCATTCGCATGCAATGTCCCAACATATCTGAATTATAGGAGTCAAGACAAGGGACAGACATTTTTGAATCTTCGAGACACAATATGCGAGGAGTTATTGGTTTTATATGACCACATTTTATACACGGTTTGGGAGGAAGTTCGAGGTTTATAGTTAAATGTCTGATATTCTTTACGATTTCTTGTAAAAACAAAATTGTAGGTTGTGGACAGGTTTTTGATATTGAATCAATCCACGACTACAGAAAATAGGCCATATAAATCCGAAAGTTGGAGATGAAAGTAAAGCATAGTGAAGGAGACTTCTGACCACATAGATTTTTATATATATTTCTTGGTCTAGCTTGTAAAGAACAACGGTGCTGACTCCGGAGCTGTTAGCGACAGACGAAGTAAGCAATAAAATATTGTGCAAATATAATTCGATAATATATGGATGCCAATAATAATCAAATAAGTGTTTATACCCAAATAAGGAAAAGCATAAATGATACTATCAACTTATATACTCACAATATTTATTTATATACTCGCTCGACGGCAGTCAATGATGATTATACTAGCTCTTTTACACTCTGCTTTGTGAGATAGTGGATCAGAATAATGTTTCAACTTTTTTCTATACGACTACTGCTTTTTGGAGCATGTGATTGCTCTTACATTGTGACAATCGAAGGTCATTATTCTGATCCGCTGTGCCGTATTGGTTCACGTAAGCTTCCTCGAAATGTATTTTGTTCCAGTTGTATCACAGAGCAAGAGTCTTCAATAGTTAAGTTTCTCAGAGATGACTGAACTAATTCCTCCTGCGACCAACGCTGAGGGACGAATCCCGAAACATTTCTCCATGATCAGAGGCACCTGCAACACCTCAAGTAAGTTGGTCCCAGATTGAAAATTGCTCAATATACCTACTATTTGTGCGGTAAAACACAGATTCTTACTAGCTTACTGCATACACAAGATATTTTATTGCTTGATGATTAAACTTTGAATCCTATTTATAATTATAGACTATTGGTTTTATATTTTATTGATTTTGTTATAAATTTATCAATAGCAGAACTATCAGTCTAATCTGTGTCTGTGAGAGTGATCATGAAAAAGTATCAAAAACCGACGAAGCTGTCTAAAAATTTTCTCAATTCATCATACATTAAGTTGTCGTGCACTTCTAACTATTAGGTAGATTATTGAGATTTGCCACAATGTTCTTCAATTAATAGTTATGTCTTTATCCGATCTTCAAGTAGGTAATAATTGCGATGTTGTTGATACTTCTAGCTGACTGGCTGATTCCATTTTTTGTGTCTTTTGGGTTTGCGTCATTACCAACTTATATAATTCGCGGTCATAATATTTTTGCGATATTAAATTTAGAGGATTCTTCAATGATAAATTTTATTGTGTTTGTTTGGTTGTCTTTTTTTTTCTTTAATATTTTATTTTATATTATTTCTTATCCATTTTTTTCAACTTTTTATCAGTTTATTAGTTATTCTGTTATCCAGAGTGGAGAAGAATCCAATAAATCAAACGTCGGAAGAATCTGTTCAGGCAATCTCTAATTATAAGTGTTCGTACATACCAGACTTTAATTTATATTATTAGATTAATAAGCTTTGGCGGGTAGAAGGTGGCAAAGAAAAGCCCAAGATAGGGCAGAGTGGAAGAAGATGGAAGAGGCCTATATCCAGCAGTGGAGAGTTGACTGAGGAAGAAAAAGAAAAAAAAAAAAAGAAAAAGGATAATACAAATCAACATGACTATTATTAGTATTCAACATTCTGGAAGTCAAAATGAAGGTTTGCCACGTCCGGGTTTCGCGACGTGTGTCCGTGCAAAACCGCGAAATCAAAAATGTCCGGGTCATAAGACTCATAAGTTTATTTAATGACCTTTTTTCTGTTTTTAGCGAACTTTCAACCTTCCGGATACCAAATTTTCATAATGGATTTTTTTAAGTTTGAATCCGGGTCGAAAATTTTACAAACACTGCTTAAAGGGCAGGCAAAAAGCACGTGGTCAAGCGTCTACTACTTGTTAAATCCACATTCATAGTAAGGAAGGGAGCTAATATGATCATGTGAAAGTTTTCGTGTTTTGTTTTATTGTTATTTAAGCGCATTTATGACAAAGTTGTGACAAATTTCACGGAGAAAGTTTTTTGTCTTACCGGGGTCGTGTCATTATCGTTATTTCGAAGATTATCTCATCTTCCTTCGTTGTCACCAAAGGGATCCTCGTTCTACGGTTTTTGCCTCTCTAGAATAATCGGCAATTCTTGATACTATTTCTTATTAAACTTCAAAATGTATAAAAGTCCTAAATACAAAAAAGGTTTGGTTAAAAATAGTTCTTATTTAGTGCAAATAATAAAAGAACGTATCAATGTTAAAAATTTAAAAATTTTCCTTGCTACATAAAACTGATCGAAAGTTTGGAGGCTGTCAGTGTCTCATAATAATCAATAGATGTCTCATTATTTCAATATTTTGATTATTATAGGTACCATCAAACATGTTAATTTTGTAATCAGCTGATGACCTGGAAGTTGGGTCTCGACATTGCATCATAGGTTCGAATCCAAAAGTGTCTATGGGATATTTCAACATTTTGAAGACACTTTCAAACAGTTTGTATCTTCTATAAGAGACTAAAGAAAATAAATATTTGAGTTAGGCAAAGAGGAGAGCGGAGGAGTGTAGGTTTGGTGTGTGGAATATCAGGGGATGCATGGATGCTAAAATTATGTCGGTGGAAGAAGCGAAAGAAGTATGTTTGGATAGAAAAGAGTGGAGGTCCGTTCTCTCTGCCTATCCCTTACGGGACACGGCGTGATGGGTAAAATGTAATTGTAGTATAGTGTAAATGTAGTAAAGACATTTTTATACCGAAAATTGATTGAAGTTTTTAACACGTAAAAACAAAGTATTTTTATCATTCGCTTTGTCTTAACACAAATATAATAAAATTTATCCCAACAATAATTTGTGAATTCGAGTGTTGAACTCAAACACAATAATAATTACAATAACTCTACTTTCACCGAACAATGTATACCGAGCGCATCTATGCAATGCTACAAATATGCATACGTACACCACACACAGTATACAATTACAAATAACCGTGGTTGCGTTTAAATCGTTGAGTGCATATTGTAAGTACATACGCTACGGATATATTAATTGTATTGAGTGTGTGTTGGTAACTACCTATAAACAGTGTAGGTGTTGAATCGGTGAGCGAACTCATCCAATACAATATGCATAGTAACAGTATCCATAGCAAACACCGTGTCTCCATATTATTATTATTGTTGTTGGTCTGTTTATTTTTTTATTATTATTTTTTTGTACGCAGCTAAGTGATTCGTAAAATGCGTTCATTTTCCTCAACCTAAATTATACCGACTTCTTCGTAGTATGATTTATCGATTCGTATAAAACAGCCCTTATATCTTTTTTTAACATAGACACTGTGTAAGAAGCATCAAAAAGTTTATTGTGATTTTCAGCTTTTAGATCAAAATAAAGATGGAGAAATTCCGCAAGATTGGTTATGCAGTAGCAAGGATGTTGCTTACGATCAGAATTGTATAACAAAAATTACATTGCATTGTGAATATATATGTACGGTGTGTCTACTTGTCTTCTCGCAACAAGAATCTTTATTGCATTTTTTATAACAAGCGATAAATTCTCTATACTTTGAATGCTTCATTCATTCGAGACATTAATTACTACTGGTTTAATATTATTAATAATATGACTCCAATGAGTACGATGCTGTGGTGTGTTGATTACATTATTTCTATGCAGGTACATTAGGGAGTATTCACCCTTAAATTAGTGATCGCCGCAGCGTATGCATGATTTTGTAAAAAGAGGAGTTATAGAAGAAGTTTTTAACTTTTAACAACTTATCCTTTTTACGCGACATGGTGGGTGGTGAACCTCGCCGCTGGTGGAATTTTCAGCAAGTGTTTCATTCAAAGTCCTATTTCTCCAACGATTGTGATTGTTTGGCCATGTTGAAATATCGCATTTGTAAATGTGAAACATAACGAAATGCTCATTATCGCTTGGAATGGAAATTCAATCGCGAATGTTCTTAATACAAAATTAGTCCCACTCAGCCAGCTTTGAAGCAGAATAAGAAGACTGTCGTAAGCCTGTAATGGTTTAAACTCCAATAAAATTATTAAAAATCAGAGCTCACATCTCTACTGCATTCGTTTTTTGTCCATGTCCACGTTTGTTATCCATACATCATTGATGGTTTGTAACAGGATTGCGTTAAACCTCAAAATAGATATCCAATAATTTATCAAAACTTGATTTTGTTCAAAGATGTAAATTATGTCTTTTGTACGTATACCTTCGGTTCGAAATCGAACTACGTGCCAGATAATAAAAATTTATTAGACGATAGATTAATTACAATAGTTATAAATCAATTTTTCATTAAAACTTTTTTTAATTTTTTTTTTTTTTTTTTTTACATTACATTTAAAAAGAAAATCATATATAAGTAACACAAAGCATGTCCCAATCAGAATTTTTTCTGGTATAAGGGTCAAGCTGTAGTGTCCTATTTGCCATTTGGTGTTTGACCACTTACTGTTATTAACACTATTTATGTATATATACATATTATATTTAAACTTTATCTCTCACTTATTATTAACTTCTTCAACTCTCTCTTAAAGATATTAAAACTTGTCATGGATGTAACTGTTTCTGGTAGTGAATTATATATTAACGATGCAGTGTATATACAACCAAATCTCGCTCTATTCGTTCTTGGTGATCGCCGCAGCTTCAACTTCACTCTTTATATTAATAATTTTGCCAAACTCCAGCACATCGCCAGCTCAATGAGATCAGAATAGATACTTTACAATATACTAATACCGTGTTATGATTCAGTCATTCAACGCACATAAAACACACTCGAATACCTCGACGATAGGATTGTATGTTCCCATCCAAGAAATGTTATTTATTTGTTGCAAATCTGGTCAAAAATAATACAAATAATGTCGCACTGGAGACGTTTTTCTTCGAATTTCTTTAACACTATTGTATATATGTTTTCAAACTGCATTTAATTACAATGAAGAGACAAATTGTTTATTTTTGTTAAAGCAGAAGAAATCTCAATATTACAAATTCTTTTTTTATGTCCCTAAGGACACCTAATGACCCCACTATTGCTGCCGAAATACCTATTGACAGAATGAGGTGAGCCGGACACATGCGAAGAATGACAGAGGATAATATGCCGTAGAAGTTTCTAGACTTCATAACGGGAGAAATATAAAGACCACGATGACCGGTGAATAGATAGATGTTGTTGTGCGGGATGCCCTTCAGAGTGTAATTTCCAACTGCCAGAGTGCTACGCTGGATCGTCAGTCGTGGATGCGAGCTGTTGAGGAGGCCAAGATCTGAAAAGAGTTTGTAAAAACCGAATTATGCGAAAATACGATGGCAAGTTGACCCAGAGAGATGTGGAGATGTCACTGAAAATCCGTAAGAAACTAGGCTCTAATGATGGAAAACGGTAACATGATGGATATCCATCCCACAACAATTTAATGCATTGAGAGATTTTGTGATGATCAATTGATTGACCAAGTTATACGGCCTAGATAGAGTTGGGATCATGCTGGCAATAGAAATTATATGAAACAGTTTAACATGGTGATGCTGATGTTAAAAAAGTTTTTGCCCAGACCTTATTGCTCACTGTCTAACCTAGAGGTCATCATACATTATGCTGGAGATCGAATCATCAATGTTGGAGGATAAAAATGATATTCAATGCTTTTGAAAATCTGTACCGGACATAGTATACTGGGAGAACATTTAGTCTATCTACCAAAATTTTATATTGGATGATGTTCCGTTTTTTTAATTAACCTGTGGAAGGCATCCTCATTCTTTCACATTTCGCTTCAAGCTACGCAATGGTACATCCAGGGAGTCCTCTTTTTTCATGATCTGTTACATTACGGTACGGGAGTAGCAATTCTGCCTTCTCTTAGACTTTTTCCTCTTCATGTTGGAGGACCCGAGAGCACACCAAGAGAAGAAGGTAGATCATAAGAATATTATAATTAATGATGTAACAGCAAAAAAGGATACTCTATATTAGACGGGTGTCCAACAGTATAATCTTGGAACTAATGAACTCATTGACGAGACACAAACAAGTCGCACTGTAATATGAAATCTGTTGAACGTGCGTTCGGTCATACTTCTCGCAATACACATTGACAGTAAAAATATTAGTTCGGTCACCTAACTACGAAAGTCCGTTTCTTTTATTTTTAGTTCATGCTATTACTTACTTCATAGTTGTGATTTCTATATTTTTATGTTTATTTATCAAAAACACTCCATGAAAGGCGTTTCAGCATTTTCTTGGTGAAATGTTTCAACCTTCGTTTACATTAATTCGTTAGACATCGTCTGACCATCTGCTGGTACGGGGATCCGTTCATCGTCTTGTAGTTTTTATCTGCAACTCGCTTCATAATTTCATAGAGGCGATTCTTGATGCTTTTTCCTACGACTCGTTCTCAAGTCCTCGTCATATAGCTCTAAATCAGTGTTTTTTCGAATAGTGTTGGTTTTTCTTGGTGAAAAAGTGGCCCTCCGAAATCATGACTTTTTTTTGAACGATTGCTTCACAGTTAGAAGTGATGGTAGTTTCTTTGTTCTTTGAGCAGTATTTACACTCCAAATCCTTGTTAATACTACAACTTATTTGGTTTTTGCAAGTCCTTCGGTGGTGAACTCCTGTGAGTATCATGACGTAATCAGTTCCTTCGCATGACTCAATCCTCTACGATTTGCCAAAATTTCGTAGCCCTTTTTTTGAACCCACTGCTGAGGGCCACCTAGCGGCCATTTGAGTTCATTTTTCCTCTTCCAACTATCAGATAGTAGAAAGTGGATGGTGATTTTTCTGACTTACTCTCGTTTGACTCTGATGTACAATGTGTGAAA
This sequence comes from Mystacides longicornis, assembly GCA_963576905.1. NCBI lineage: Eukaryota > Metazoa > Arthropoda > Insecta > Trichoptera > Leptoceridae > Mystacides > Mystacides longicornis. Next base: position 10,268,371 of record OY756434.1, read on the forward strand.
AGAATACTGTATCCGAGCCTGTCTATCTACCTTGTGTATTGAGTACACAGTGGGTACACGCAAGTATTGGGTGTGTTATAAATAAGTTTTTGATTGTTTTGTCCTTTGCGTGGATAAGTTCGTTGTCTCTGTGTCACGACCATCATCAGTTAGTCTTGAGGAACGCATAATCCCACCAGCATATCTTTCCATATATATTGCGGCCTTCTTTTTATCTCATAATAATTATTTTTGTGATTCTCCAACCATTTCCTCAATGCCCAAAGTGTTTCGTCCAGTCCACCAGAGCTACTGGAAACGCCTCCAATCCTCTTTGTCCTTCGCAGTGCAAGTCTCCACCATTCATTTTTTATATTTGATCGTACAGAAGACAGTACATAAATCAGGGTTCTTTAAAGCAAGATTATAAAATACAAATAAAGCCATTGAGCCAAAAGAATGAAGATTTCTACAATGGAAATTACAGTTATTAATTTGACCTCCAAAGGTTGGCCATATAAAGTGATCATGTTTATGATCTGCATAAATTATGGTTGAAGATACGATTCGTTTCTTTTTTCTCTCTTTTCTCTTCAGACCTTAGCATTAGTTTGCTTTACATATTTGCTATGCAAATCTTCCATTTGGTCGTACATTTTAATAATAGTACGAAAGGGTTTCTTGGCGTTATTAACAACGTTTCATCAAGGTGTTTTTAGCGCATCTTGTTGCTTTAGATTACTACCTTATTTTAGTGTTTCTGGGTGAGCCACGATTCTCCAATTATTTAATTAAAATAGAGAAATCAACTGCAAAATATTTTTTTTTATTAATAGACCTCCAATCAGGCTCGAGTGATTTTGGAACTGTAAAAATATGGCCTTAAAAAAGGCCAGGAAAAAGTGGAACAGAAGCAAGTCAAGCTGAAGAAGTGTGTTGGGATTAATGTATCCCAACAATAATTTAAAAAGTTCAAAGGCTTCTTCTTGAAACATACTCTTTTGGGATTCAACTTTATGGGTAAAGGAAATAAACACGTTAATAAAAGAGCGGACAGACATACAAACAGCAGATTTGTCCAATATTTATACAATATTCATACACATAGTGGGAACAATTTCACATTCTTCGATATAAAACACACCGTTTGGGACACTTACACAAATATCATGATTGGTATTATTATTAGATTTGTCTTCTTTCTCGTGGAAATGTACGGAATTACGAATCACCTTTGAGTCCGTTGACATCTTGACTCCATATTATAACAACTCGACTTACTTGTTTTATCTTGTAACTTATTTGTGGCAAGATATAACTCATCTCCATTTCTTCGTTTCAACAAAATTTCTATCCCAACTCCCAACCATTATTTATGAATGTTTTATAGTTTTGACAGGCGAGGTCAGTACTTTTTGAAGTGTTACTTTTATTTCTTGAGTTGTTTCTATATGGATAGGAAGCTTGATACGCCATGAAGGTCCGTTTAACATCATAATTAAGGGGATGACTGAGGGGACTATCTCCCGTGGATGAACACGTTATTAGGTCCCACAGGGTCGCGGCTAGACTATGAGCAAGATAGTTGGGTATACAATAATTATACTTCACGCCAGCGTTAATGTCACAGAAACATAGAATAGTGACTTTGCCGCGAATCATAGCAGGACCAATAGAGGGTTTTTCTCGAGTGTTTTTCAGCATTCTTAACACGAGCCGTAGCTATAATCATTCCTCGCTTCAATAGCCCTATTATAAGGCCTGCGTTACAAGTTGTATAGACAGATTGATACAATAAATTAAACTCGCATATTATATACTGTTTTAGATCATGATAAAATTTCATTGATTAAAGAGCGTATGAAGATCGAGCTACCCAGCGTCCGGATTAGATTCACATTCTAGATTACTAAAGAGATAAAGTGAGTGGTAAAAGAGTCGACTCATTGAGACTCACACCGCGGTAGTGAACAAGTCAGCTTGACAGTTGGGCTCGTAGTTATGTCGCCGCTACAAGATGGACAGAGATAAAACTCGCTTGCAATTTTTTTCATTAAGGTGACACTAGCTTCTTTACCCGGCGAAGCTATTTCTTGGTAAACGATATGTTTCCACCAAAAAATCTTCATCATCCACCGATTTATTATGCAAGACATTGCACTATTAAAATCCTCGAACATAATCAAACGTTAATTGTCTGGAGTATCCTAAAGTTTGTCTCTGTTGAATGGTGTCCGCAATTCATTTGCTACATCGATATTAGGTATATTATTTTATTACATTCCACGCAACTATGAATGTTGCTTTTATAATACAATGATATACTTTAAAAATAAACGTTAGTTCATAACAATTACAAGTAACATACTAGAAAAAAATGAAGTAAAAACCGCAATAATAAATTCTGCATGGTAATAGATAAAATGTACAATACTAGAAAACATCCCCACCAATATTGGAACATATTCCAAACAAATTGCTGAGACATTAATAATAATTATTGTAGATGGGTCAGTTTCGATTATGCCTTGCTGTATGCACACTACCACAAAATTGGGACTTTGGAAAACAGACGGACTGTCACTGACACGTGTCATTTGTTTTGAAGTATAGATACGGCTTCAAACTTCCATTAATGTGGATAGATTGACTCACTAGCATTAAATTTCAGATACAAAATTATGATTGTACTTTTGGACTAAAGATTTACATCCATAACATCTTTTTCGGAGTCATGACCTGTCCACTGCCAAATATTTTGTCTAATTTACAAAGTGGCATGTTTTTAATAATATAATCATCCTTTTTGTACTAGAGTTGCCTGATGGCAAGTCATTTCAATGACATAAAGGGTTCCGATCATTTGTTAAAAAAAAAGTGACAAAGCGGTAAACTTTTCTTTAAAGAATTGGTACATGGATCTAACTTAGGCGATATTTGTCATTTAAAATGACAAATAAGTGATCAATTTCTTATTTTTAAACACAAAATAATTAAAGGCGAAGATGTTTTAATCGTAAAAATGCAGCAAACACATCTACATTCTAACGACTTTCACAATTTTATTAAGTGAGATTACGTTTTTTTAAGTGTTCCAGTGGAACCAACAGTTTGTACGCAGATAATATCAACAATGTATATCTGTTGAACGAGTTTGTCGTTGTAAATTGTGACAAATTGTTATATCACACGTCGGATATAAAAACAGTGACGAGCGAGTGTGTGTAATAGACGGCAGGTGTAGTGAAGAAGATATAGACGTATTAATTATGATAGGACGCTGCCATTTATAACAACGTCCAACTATCTTGTGATTCCTTTGGGATTTCCATTGATCACCTGAGCTTGAAACGGGGCCGTCTACATGAGAATATCACGAGTATTTTTTATGTCCAATACGCGATTTTTAAACCGAGGAGCGGTGTGTGGTACCTAATAATTTCATTCATATTTGAATTAGTGCAAGAACTCCCGTGGCAGTAAAAGGTGCTTATTTAAGAAATAAGAAGAGAAATAATATGATCCACCTGATACTGACAGCTGAAGAAGACAGGAATATCATAAAATAAAGAATTTCAAGGAGTCCAGGATAAGGAAAAGTACGATTGTGCTTTGGGACAGGCACAATTTTCTCAGTCATAGCGAACTTTTAATTTAAACAAGGTAACCTCTTAATACATACATACATACATTCTCCCTTTAAGGCCCCCGCATACCGCAAGCCAGCCCGGAGGAAACAAATCCACAGCAAACCCGACCCGCACGAAACCAACCCTCTAGTTCGATTGAAGCAATCAAACCAAAAAGCCGTCTCCACACAAATCAAGCCCGCCGCAGATCCCCACCAAACCAACCCGCAATTCGGGGAGCCTAAACCCAACTTAGGTGCATAGAGAGGGACCAAGAGCTCTCCATTGCGCTCGAAGGCGTCCGAGGCTTATGGTGCTTTTTCTGACCGGTTGAGGTTTAAGGACGTGAGGTGGTCAACCTCAATATGAGGTGTTATTGGGATTGGGACATCTTATTGAATTGTACACCATTACACCACTTTGATTTACGTTTTGGCTGTTGCAAAGATTCTCCGGTGTGGCGGAAAATTCTTGAGTACTCAGGCCCTAAGGCTGTGAATTTTTTTTTATATTTTTATTAAGGCAATCCAGAATTTTGAAATTTTATATGCGAGGTTAGGTAATAAATCGAATGTAAATATAAGAAATACCAAAAAATACTCCTAATTAACCTCTCACGGGATTTTTGGCTGTAATTTGGTTATAATTTAATAAAGATCATTTCACCCAGCAGTTTTCTTTAAAAACAGGCAGGCTTGTGTACACGTTATCGAAAATACAAATGAAGAAAAAACATGTTCCAGAAGTTACCAATTACCAAAGCAAAAACCACGTATATACATAGGTACACAAATTCATTAGGTAATCATACGAATATTAGTGTTCGTGCTAATTTAATTACAGTAATCTTCGACAGTGCGTCGTTTAAAACACGTATGCTCGACCATAATCAAGGCATACGAATAATGTGTTTTTGTTATTGAAAATATTGACTGACACTCTTAAAAGATCCATTTTGAGTGAATAAGAAAGAAATACCACAGCAGTCAGAAAAAAACACCTTTTATGTCCAAATATCCTTTGGCGGTGTCGACAACATTTTGCATTCGATACCTTTCTGGTTCTACATCACATTTCTACAGAGTTTTTGTATGTGTTAATGCAAATATGTTTATTAATACGCATACTATCTTCTAAAGATGTAAAATATTTATTTCTTACCCTAGTTAAATAAGGTTTACTTGTTTGTGGAATTTGCAAATTATTTATTCCATATAAGTATGCTTGATCAATCCTAAAATTAAAGAAAAAAAGTCTTGAACGAGATCAAAATATTATAAAAAGTGTTATTTACTAACAGAATAGACAGAAATTTTTTGAAATAGTTTGTTAAGTCAGGTTCGAAAACAATGGAAAAAATTACAAAGTAAATTTGCAGCTGGAATTCCAAATTCCTAACGCGGTATATTAAAATTTGAACTAAAATTTGTATAAAAATAGTGGAAAAGTGAGGCTTACTTTGAATAAGTTCAATCAAAGAGGTGTTTGGTAGACTAGCGGTTACGACGACGGCTTTCCCACTGTTTCGTGCGGAGGTCGTGGGTTCGATCCCACGTGCCGATCATCTTCCTCTTTCACGACACAAGCTTAAACTAGGTAGCTTACTGTGAAAGAGTCAAAGAGTGTATTTGTGTTCACTTTGAAAGAACACAGATTCATTATAAAAAAATATATATAAAACCAAAAATAAATAGGAAATATTTAAATGGTTTTTTCTCTTTTTGATGATTTTCATAATTTTAATCGACGTAGGTAAGTAAGTAATAGTTAGTTACTGCTCATCGAATCTGTTCCGCATTAGCTGTGTTAATTTTATGATCCAAAGTGGTGTTTGAGGTTCCATCAATGATCTTTTGAAATACTAAATATGTATTACATAGTTTATCGTTTATCGTTTCGAGGTTCAATGGTTGTCAATACGCGGGGCGCCCCTGCTCAGGACTCCTTGTTAAATTCACCTGTCGAGGGTTCACGCCATATTGGCATATCATTAAGCATAATTTTAGGCTTAACTAATATGCTGATGTTGCAGTCAACCTCATTAAGCCATAATATATTCGAATTTCTCTGTTGACTGGGGTAAAAACCAGTTAAAAACAGAAGACGTTTGAATTTTTTCTAGTTTTTCCGTTAGGCCTGCGTCCTGTTTTTTCTCTGATCTTCCTGTTCCTGGGAAAAGGATGACCATCTCCTCATCCCTTTTATCAGTCTGCCATTTCCTTTCTCCAGAGATAAATAAGTTGACTTTTATTTTTGATTTTGTATAAACAATTAAATACCATTATTTCATTACTAAGTACATAATCTTCTGATCGATTTTAACGTTACTCTAGTCGTTTAATCAAAATTTTCGTCATTTTTGTTTTGTGATTTCGATATCCAACTGACCCTCTATCTTTCAGCTCTTCTACAAGAGTGAACTACGATCAGGTACAGTATACAATAATAATTTAGTTGTTATGGCGTCGCAGGATTTCCATTATCCATACTAACTTTAATATTATATTTTATATTTTTTCTCACATTTTCAACATTTTATTTGTTATTCTGTTCAGCCGATCTCGAGTTATAAGTGTTCGCATTAACCCGACTTTCGTTTATATTATAAGATTTAAAAAAAAAAAGCATTCGCCACTCCTTATTTCGCCGAAACTAAATACCCCTCCGTCCGCACAATTTCGGTAAAAATGGTTACAAAGTTTTTGCTTCACGGCGTATTAATTAATACATAGATATGCCTATTTTATCATCTCATTCATTATATACAACATCTTATGGTTTCCTCTTCCCTAACTTATTTTAAAGAATTGTCTTAAAATTACCAATTGGTAACATAAACGTAGCTTCTTATAGGCACACGCGCGCAGGATACAACAATATGCGCCTCTTAGCATCCTTCATTCATTTAAAAGCTGCATTTATTGTGAATATCATTATGTATGCATTTTATTTCTTTTAAAATCACCGATCAGAGGTTTGAGGGGAGAGGGAAGGGACACCAAGATGCGTCTGCTCCTTAGCATCATATGTAGCCGGATCATATTACTCATAGTATATGGAATATACATGAGTCTTGTGATCGGATTTCAAGAAAAAAAAAGATTTCGCTGAAATTAATTTTCTCGACGTTTTCGAGGGTGTAGATTCCAAAAATGCAAAAAAAAATTTAATTTCCCCGTACGCGTACGCCAATAATGTGTGCGCACCCATAACTCATAGTAATTCTTATCCGATTTGATTGAAATTTGGTAGAACGGTTAGCCCCTCGATGTAGATGAGTCAGTAAAATGTTGAGATCTGTACCTTTAGGGGAACCCTCTTAAAGTATCCAAAGAAAATTTCAGTTGTTCTAGAAAAAGATATAAAACGAAAAAAAAAAAATTCTTCGATTTTCATAAAATTATTGGTAGGTACACGGGTTGGTCTTATGCTCCTACACAAGCACGTAAATTTGAGGTCCGTAACTTCAGTGGGTCCCCCTTAAAGTGCCGATTAATATTTAATATGTAGATAATAAAAAGCTCTAATAGTCGATATCTTTTTAAAGTTTCTATAATAATTCCAAGGATAAATAAATCATTTTAATCGTAAAATTATGAATTTTTATGCAAAGATATGTTTTAGACGAAAAGGCTGTTATAATATACTATGAGTTCTGGGCTACCCTAGGTTAGCAGCTTTTTTGATTCTATGTGGAACACGAAACCTAAACAAGTTTTGAGAAAATAATAAAGTAAATGCTACAATAACTCGATGAATGGACAAAAAAGCGAATGAAGAATGTTAATCGTAAGCTTAAAACACAGGGAGCCAAATGAGTAAGATCACTTTTAACTATACTATATATATACACTAGGACTGTATTCAGTATTGGTATACGGATTTGACATAGTGTAAGACTATGCACTATGTCACTATCGGCCGGTTTCATAAAAAATAAAGGAGACTTTAAATTCCCTTTAAAAAATAACGGGTTTCATAACAACACAACGACATTTAAAACCGACTTTTAGCTAAAGTTCCGTAATTGATTATTATTTTTAGTTAAAGTCGACTTTAGTGTAGTTCAATCTTTTGCCGTCGGAGTTCATAGAAAATTTCGTGGCGCTTTCACTGTCACAAAGATGAACATTTGTATACGGTGACAATGTGGACATGAATTACTGAAATAGGGCGGAAAACATAGCAAAACAGGAATGAATATTATTGTTTACCGATTTCTTTTACTGATTCATAAACCATAATAATAAATTAACACAAATGAGGGTACTTTGATGCTCTATTGAGAAATGAAATTGACAGATCAACAGAAATTCCGCGAAAATATTAGTAAACACCCTATGTTTTCCATAGATTTCCATGGTAACACTACCAACTGCTACCAACTTTAAAATATTTTTTTGACATTTCAAATTTTAGTTGGAATATTTTTTTATGAAACGCATCAGCTTAAAGGAGTCTTTAAATTTTAAAAGGAACTTTAACTAAAGTGTTCTTTTGAAGCTTTTTATGAAACCGGCTGTATGACTACTTTTGTCTGTCTTCACGTTTCATAACCATACACCATTGATGGTAACAGGATCGCAGCAATGAAACTGCGTAAATTTAATCTTTAACTAGTAAACGTTGATAGATATAATAGGTATTATGTCTAGGAAACGATTGCAACTAAGTAAGTAGAGACAATCAGTAAGTTATGCCGTAACAATCTAATAAAGGAACGTGCTGAATTCTTCAGATTTAACAGGGTGACATCACACCGTCACGATGGCTTATAATTGAAGCCCTTCCTCTACCACAGTGAAGTTCTCAGAGTTAGATCATCGCCAACAAGGACTGAAGTGGCCTATATGCAATCATACGACGCACCTTCATATTATGTCACATTGCATATTATATTCTTCTTATAAGTATGTATCTTATACTTTCCCGACAGACGTTCTGTGGTTCTAACCAGAGGCGACCCGTTCATAATATTATGTACATAATGTCCACTGCGCCCCCAGAAAAAAATACTTAAGTGATTCGATTGAGTTAAGCTAATAAAATAAAAACATTCAAATATTTCCAAAACATCCATATTTCATTCGTATTCAAAACTCAGGCGGACATTCTACATCGAATACGATGTGCCGATGCTGCGTGTGCATAATTATTATATTATAAAGGTGCCCGATGTTGACTTGGTATGAAAATTGGAGTAAGTGGGATGGGCTACTGTAAGAGCGGCAATTAGCGGCAGAATGAGAGGGAGCTAGCATCATGGCAGTAAACAATAATTATTTTGTTGTTATGGCGTCGCAGGAAATTTATTCCATACTAACTTTAATATTATATTTTATATGAATTCTTATCCATTTTTCAACTTTTTATTAGTTATTCCGTTATCCGGAGCGGAGAAGAGTCCAATAAATCAAACATCGAAAGAATCTGTTCGGCCGATCTCGAGTTATTAAGTATTTGCACTAACCCGACATTCATTTGGATTATAAGCTAAATGATTAGCTGTGCGTATGTTTCGATAAAACTTAAAAACGCCTGGTACCGATTTATCTAATTTTTGTTTCTAAGTGTTTGTATAAGAAGAATATTTTTTTGATGAACACAAATACACTTTGCCTCTTTCACAGTAAGCTACTTAAAGCTTGTGTCGTAAAAAAGGAAGATGGTCAGCACCTGGGATCGAACCCACGTCCTTCAGTACGAAAGCCGGCGTCATAACCACTAGGCTACCAACCATTTCGTTAAGATACTTATTAAATACAGCAACAGAAGGAAAGGTAGAGAAAACAACTAAATCACTGTTACCAAAAATCACCAGTTGTTAATAAAATAACAATACTTGCTGTGTGCAATAAGGTGGCTTTATTGTTTGAGTTGCTCAATTGATAAATTGATTACAAAATGTGAAATAGCTCGCTTCCAGCAATAACTGTTTTGGGTTCTTGTAACTGTAGGTGGCTCTTACATAAGCGGTGTGTTAATTAAAAAGTAACCCAAGTGAATTCTTCAATAGGAGAATTAATTAGATATTTCTCATTGCGAGGAAGTCACCAAGGTTCGGGCAGGTACTGACAATGCGGCTGCTACTTCTTGATGAATTACACCGTGAACAAACGTGTAAACAATGAAGAGTGCGAAGTGTTACTAACGTTGCTATAAAGTAGCAGGTGCGAGTGTGATATTATACACTTTTATTCTACAGCAATTCATTCATTCTGAAGAGAACTTTCGAGTGAGAAAGTTTTTTTGAGGGCATAAAAGTTATATTTGTTTGTTCCAAACAGTTGATGTGAAATGCAATACTGATTCCGTCTATGATGTGGATTGAAACTTGGACATGGATGAAAAATCTAGAGTTTTGTATAAATGCTGTTGAAATTAGATCTTTTTCTCAGGATATGTGGAAAAAGACTGATTGATGGATTAAGGAATGATGATATTAGGATGCATGTGGAGTAAATGAAGGTGAATCCATTGAGGTGGTTCGGGCATTTTAATAGAATAAATGAATGAAAAAGGATCGATGAATCTGAAATAATGTGTACATACAATGAGACGTAGCCGACCTAGATGAATTTGGGCCAATCATATTGGTTCCGTCTTAAAGAAGGGTCATGTCTGGAGTAAAAGGAATAGGAGACAGTGTATGCGAAACGTCATGCTCTTGAATGAAGCAAAAAAGGTTAATCTGGATAGGAATGAATAGAAGTCCGTACTCTCTGCCTACCCCCTTCAGGGTAAAAAGTTATGTACCTACTTGGCTTAGCTTAGGGTCGGCGATCTTCGGTGTCTTCAAAGATGGGGTGCCTACCCGATAATAACATTACGTGCAACACCACCTATATAAGAAGGCCTTAGTGCTGGCGGCCATTTTTGGCCTCTCGCGTCACGGCTGCCTGCGTATAGACAGATATCATAGCGTACAGGTAAGTACATACAGATATAGAAGAGTGAATGCTGGGCCTCCCGCTGTGACGTAGCGCTAAGGCCTTCTTATATAGGTGGTGTTGTTACGTGCGACTGCGAAATAGCCCAGGATGACAATTTAACCAGTTTTAACAGGAAATCTATTCGTCAAAGATTCTATCCACCGAAGGTTTTGCAATAATGTGTTGCATCTTGGATTCATCGGTAGATTTTACACCCTATATTTTTGGGTTGAAGAGTTGGATAGTTTCTTTGTCGGGTCAGCTACTACATTTTTGTTCCGTCGTAATTATCCATTGCTGCCTTCACTTAAAGCAGCAACAAATCAGTATAATATACATGAAAAACTTGATAAAATTGAATCAAGTATAATACCTGCTTAAGCAGATAACCGAAGGGAACTAATAATGAAGACATTTTGATGGGTATCATTCATTCCATCAACACCCAATAGCAATATGATTTAGGATTCTTAGCAAAAAGGAACCGATAAGGAAGAAGTAGAAACAAAAATATAAAATATATTGTATTTTTAATCAAGTGTTTTAACTGCAACATTCTGCTAATCACCTTCTTCTCTAGCCCATTCCTGTCCACTCCTGGACTAAGGTCTCCTCCATCTGCTTCCACGTCTAACTAGCATGTGCTTTTTGCATCCATGTCACCCCAGATTGCTGCTCAATATCGTCTCTCGATCTTAGCTGTGGTCGTTCTGATTTTATTTTTTTTTGTTCTGGGTCTCCACGAGTCTCTCTATTAAGGGAAGGAAATCCCCAACAGAAAAAAACTGTTAAGACCAACTACTGGGCTAACTTAAGAATTGGGAGTTCGGGGCTAATCATCCTGACTTCTGAAATAAATATTGCTAAATTCTTCACCATCAATGTCCTGTAAATTTTTACTAGTAGGTACTTGCTGGAATGTTACTGTGATTTATGAACCGATTGAATTACAAATAAATTTATTGTGGGCGTAGGTAGCAAGACGTCAAACAATAGATAAGTGTGAATGTAGCAATATTGGAAGATTCTAGTGGCCAAGGTGGGATATGATCAAGATTATTACAATATACAATATACATACACAGCTATTTACTTTTCTATCGTATTAAGATTTAAACTGAAAATTTTCCTGTTATTTTTTTACTATGAAATCAACAATTTTGGATAAATACACGCGCAATTTTGTTTTCAAACTACTGTTTACTTTAAAATTGGAATAAGAAGTAGGTAACGAACGCTTTCTTCCTCAGGCAAATTGATATAAACATCAAATAGCCTGAAGAAGAAGACGTTCAAAGACCGAAAGTCTTCTTTAGGCTGGTGGAAAAAAACTAAATATTTTGTGTTAAGCACTTATTTTGATAAGCTGGAAACATTGTTTCTAACTTAATATTGAAGCTTCTATGGGTATAACGTAGGTGCATAGATACAACAACAACACTCCCTTTTACATCCCACTCAGGGGCATAGGGAGGCAACAAGAGCTCTCCATTGCGCTCTATCTTGCGCAATGTTAATGACCTCCTCCCACACCATATCCATGTCCCTCAGTTCTGCTTCGAAGGAGCGGAACACAGTGTGAGAGGGTCTTCCTCGTCTTCGGGACCCTGATGGGATGAAGAACAGCGCTCTCCTCGGCCAACTGTCATTCGGCATCCTTAACACATGTCCCAGCCAAGTCCATCTTCTCCCCACAATGGGAGAGGCGATGGGCTCACGCTGGGTGCGCCGGCGTGTAGCGTCGTTCGTGATGCGGTGGTACCATCTTGTACCCAAAATTCTCCTGAGGCACTTCATTTCAAAAGCTGAGACTTTTTGTGCCTGGGTTTTGGTCAGGTGCCAGGACTCACACCCATAGAGGAGAATGCATAGATACAAATTCAATTTTTTTATATAGTTATTATATTTTAAAAATATTTTTATTAAAATGAATCTATGATCACTGCCAAGACTCTTCGACTCTTTCGCAGAAAGCTACTTCTAGTTTGTGTCGTGAAAGAGGAAGATGGTCGGCACCTGGGATCGAACCCACAACTCCCAGTACGAAACATTACAAAAGTCAACGTTGTAATCAGTGACGTATACCGGAAATAAAATACGCACTAAGTACCAAAAATAAAAAAAATTAGTTCAGTATGAGGAAATGTTCTATAAACCATTGCCAATAGCCTAAATATTGCACTTAGTCCATATCCATGATCTAAAGGCGTAAAAAACAGATCCAAAAATCATAATAGTACTATGTATGTCTATATGGGGGGAAACTCAGTTTTATTCGATTATCTCAGAATGAATTTTTTGGTACTTAGTGCGTATTTTATTTCCAGTAGGTATACTTGTTTATTACTTATTTTAATAAGCTGGAAACACTACTTCTAAATAAATATTGAAGCTTTTACGAGTAGGTGCATTAATAATATTGAGATGAACTCGTCTACTGATTAAAACAACGAACTATTATTCGATTTATAATTAAAACGAGACAAGTCATTATCTTGTGAAAGACTTTGGTGATTTATAATTGTGTGTGTGTTGAATTAAGTTTTTAAAAAAAAAGTATCTCGTTATATTTTATTAATAATAATTATTAAGTATCAGAATTGGAGAGTTTAATAAATGAATAGTTAACACGATAGTCTACGAGGATTTGTTATATTTTTTTTAAAATTATTTCTTTCTTTACCCAGCTGCTAGTTGGTCCTATACTTGGGATGTTTTATTTCTAATTAGAGGCTAGATACCTAATACTGGTTTTAATTTAACCCAATATCACAAACCTTATTTTTCTACCCGTTACCAAAAACCTTCTTCATATTATTCACTACGATACTTTGGAATGAGAATTCTAAGGGTCGAATTTCTTAAAGATAAATATTTTTTTATTCATTTACATTACATTCTCCCTCGAGGCCCCCCGCACACCGCAAGCCAGCCCGGAGGAGACAAATTCGCAGCAAACCCGACCCGCACGAAACCAACCCCCTAGTCTGGTCAAAGCAACCAAACCAAAAAGTCGGCCCCACACAAATCAAGCCCTACGCGGACCGCTCCCCGAAACCAACCCACAATACGGGGGGGGCCTAAGCCCCACTAGGAGCATAGAGGCACAAGATCTCTCCATTGCACCGGATCATGCACCTTTACAGGGGGGACACCATCTGCCTGAACTGTCTTAAACAACAACAAAAAAATAAATAATTAAATTATCACGTAATATTATAAAATACGATTAGATAAGTTTAGTTTATTAAAAAATAATAAAATAAGCAAAAGAATAAAACAAACAGTGGGGCTAGTACAAGTTTGGGCTTATTAGCGTTCACACGTCAAGTTTGTGTTCACTACACACCGATTTTATAGGCATTCTTTGCTTTGCTAAGCGGCGTATGGCACATATTTTTCTTTTTGCAGCAGAAAGTATACCTAAATGGTTGTGTAGATATTTATGTTACGTTTCTTCATTAAGAACATCTTCACCGGATAACGATTGTGAGGTCATAGAAGACACTTCTTCAATATTTTCTGTCCTTCGCAAGCGGGATCAACCTCAAGATGACTTCCAGAAGAATTTTCCTGTTGGTCATCATGTCGTAATGATTGTTGACGTGTTGTGTTGATCATAAGAAATAATGAAAAACATTCAAAGATTTTACGCATTATGTTTGATAGCAAAAAGACAGTATCGTCATCACGAGACAGGTACATAGGGTTAATATTCTTACATTATCTATATATTAATTCGTGAAGGAAAAATCTTGTGACCATTTTTACGAAAATTGCACGGACGGAGAAGTATGAAATTTCGCACACTTATAGTTTATGTAGAGGAGGAGTGGCGAATGATAATGTTTTTTTTAAATAATGCATAAAAATAGATTAATTCAATAAAAAAAAACATTTCAAACACTACATACTGTAATGTTATGTATTTTACACTCACGCACGCTTCGATGCATTTGACATTGACACATACGCATATATTATTTTATTTATCTGTGGTCAAATGTAGAAAAAAATAATATTGCTTGTCTTTAATAATAATGAAAAAAACTGTTTCAACTTCATATATGATGTCATTGAGTTCAACGGTTTTAAGTGTTTCAACTTGAATACAATATGAAGTCATAGCGAAATACAATATGAAGTCATAGCGTTCAACGGTTTTAGCTTTATATGAGGTCATAGCGTTCAACAGATTCAGCTTTATATGAAGTCATAGCGTTCAACGGTTTCAGCTTTATATATTATGAGATCATAGCGTTCAACGGTTTCAGCTTTATATATGAGATCATAGCGTTCAACGGTTTCAGCTTTATATATGAGATCATAGCATTCAACGGTTTCAGCTTTATATATTAAGTCATTGCGTTCAACAGTTGCAGCTTTATATACATATGAGGTCATAGCGTTCAAACTGGTTGGTAGGCTAGCGATTACGACGTCGGCTTTCGTACAATTTCGTGCGGAGATCGTGGGTTCAATCCCAGGTGCCGACCATCTTCCTCTTTCACGACACAAGCTTTTAGTTACTTACTATGAAAGAGTCAAAGAGTGTGTTTGTGTTGACTTGGAGTGAGCACAAATTCATTTCAAAAAAATATGATTTCAGCATATTAGTATAAATAGGATTTTGATATCTTGTGAAACCAATGTGCAAAGCAAACAAATATATTTGATAAAATGTACATAATATTTATTTATGTATGTATCTAATACCACTGCAAATAATGATTTATCAAATTAAAGTGTTTTAGTCTCATTAATTTTGATTGTCCAAAACTGCATGTAAAAATGAAAGATCACAGCGGGGTACAGTGCAATCGTTGTAACTTGGATATTGCAACAAAAATATTATGGATATATTTAGACAGTATGTAACTAATAGAATAATGTCGATTTCTCTTAATTAAAATTATTGAGTTGTACGTCCATACCCCCCTACACTCGGCGCTTCCATAGTGCGGTGATAATAATATTATAATCGTAGCAAGACGTTCACTGAGCGAAATCACAATCGCCTCGAAGCTGTCACGGGCCGATGGTTTGGGACCACTGATCGGTCATGGAAATCGCCTTGCGTGAAATGCCGACATACATAGCACGCAATCTCAAGAGGTACGCAACTGTTTTTGAATGAGCCTCATAATTATAAAAAAATGTTTTTTTAAAGCTGGAGTAAGAAAGGTATTACTATCCCTAGTGGATGCCGTTCAGGAAGAACATGGAAATATGATAGAATATGGAAAAATGTTTCATTTCATATTTTGTCTTGTTATTTATCAAAGATTTAACCCATTCTGACCCACTGTACAGAGTTGTGCACACTATTTGGATGGGAATGGATTGAATGTATTTTACAGAGGTTTTGAACAACTCAATGGAGAAATTAATTGCCTAAAGAATACTTTTTATGATGTCCAAGTGGTGTATAAAAATGTATCTTTTTGAAATTTCAAGTCATCTTTTCAACAGAAAAACCAAAACCTATTTGCTTGGAAATATATCATTTTGATAATGCATGATTTAAGTTATAAAGCAACGTGTTATCTTTTTCCGTATTTGTACATACAAGGTTTTTTGAATATATGTAAATCTTGTTCAAATACGGGTTAAAAGCAGATGAAATTGTATGCTCCACTGGTATTTGTCCTTTAAATAATCAACTTTAACAGTTTATAACTTAGGTCCAGGAATAGCATAAAAAAACACCTCTCCTGTTTAGTCGTCACAGCAACGCAGAGAGGAATTGTGGCAAGTGGACTTTGAAGCAACGCAGTGGATGGCCCCATATGAGGGCATCAGTAAGGTCGTAAGCTTTATGAACTGTCATCAATAGAATCAGGGTTGGTGTCACTAGATCTAGGAAAAACCTATATAGATGGGGCTGCCTCTCTGCAGACGAAACTGAATGAGAGTGTGGTGAACTCCAAGATGACAACCACCTCTTGACATGCCCGCTGATTGGCGAAACATGTAACCCTCAAGACATTTCCTTGCGAACGACAAGGCGATGGCTGTCACTGCTTATTGCTGTACCAAATGTAGACCGCGTAAACGTAAAGTTAGTAAGTAGGCTTTTAAAATCTTTGCTCACCTCCACATTGTATTATATTATTCATGTCTTTCTGAATATTTGTACAAATGTGTCGTTGTATCGAAGGTTATGCACCTCTGAAGAGATGACCATTGTGAGTTAACTGTGTATTGTCTGTCTGTAATGGACGCTTTGAAAATAACTAATACCTATATTGTTGTGTTCTAATAAAAATGTTTCGTCTTCACTCCATCATGTTAATTCTTTGTTTTGACTAGGCTAGTGGTCACCACGATACCTTGGAACTTGGAAAACCAGGGAAAGAGTGTGACCTTCGGTGAGACCCATTAATATTCTTCCTTTTACTGGTCATCTTGGGTATAAGATGGTACTATCGCATCAAGAACGACTCTATATTTCTGCGCACTCATTGCAGGCCAATTTATTCAACAAATGTGTTAAGGATGCTGAATGACAGTTTTCCGGGAAACGCTGCCCCTCCCTCCATCAGGGTCTTGAAGACGAGGAAGACCCTCTCACGCCGTGTTCAGTTCCGTTGAGGAATCTGGATATGGTGTTGGAGGAAGTCATCGAAGCTGCTCGAATCGCGCGCAGTGGAGTGCTCCTTAAATTATTGCTAGCTTCGGCCGATGGTGCTTGGTAGTAGTCCATAAAAATAAAAGAGTCTTCAGTTTGTGCTACCATATTTATTTATAACCATGAACTAGTCTTCGGGTGCGACTGCTGCCTTTCTCAGATGGAGAAAGATTCTTGGAAGGAAGGAACAAAGGAGAGCTCTTCTTGCATTTCCATTTCTTCAAGGGTCAATAAAAAACGGAGTATGCATGTCCAAATGTATAATTAAATGCCTTTGGAAGTTTCTATCAGTAAACCTGTAATTTTCAAGCAAGAGTTTTTGGCTTCGAAACCTGATCAGTTCAGAATTTTTAATGTGTATTAAACTTTCTTTCTGGGATTGGAATCCTGTCTGAAATCGGACAGCATCGATTGGCTGGGAGAAATTAAATAAAACTTCCGGGAAAAATATAGTGACAAGTAGGGGATCCAAACTGGGGAACTCTTATTTAAAATTAGTAAACTCATAAACAACTAGGTTCCTAAGCTCGTATACAGTTAAGTAGCTTAGCTTATTCATGTGTCAACTTATAAATCTTTCTACTTGTATTCTACTGCGTCGAATTCGTTTTAAGTGAGTTAAGGTTCTATTCCGTGAGGTTGTGAACTATTGACACATATACAGGAATCACACTGCTATAGATACCATGACTACTTACCTGTAAGTTAATTATACTGTGGTATTGTATGTTTATGTATTTTATCTACAAACACACCTAGCCATCGCCTAGGTCTAGAAAGTTCTTAATATTTTGTTTACCTATACTTCTTGTAATATAAATACTTACATTAAAAGATATTAACTGGTGTACTCTACTTACTTTAGTTTGTTTTTTAATAGGAACTGTGAAGAATCACAGGCGACATTATTTTTGTTTTGTGATTTTCAAGTGTTATTTTTGTGTAAAATTTTTCAATATTACTAATAGAAACTCACATAAATCGCTTATATCAAGCGCTACTAATACTCAACCCAATACCGTGTCATAACTATATCGCAGAAAACTTTAGCAACCTCGCATTTTTCAATGTTGTTTGTTGTTCTTCGATACTACGGGGTTGGTTTTTAAGCATTTTTGTTTACGGACTCGATTGGACCCTCAGGAAAGTTTGTGCGCGGAATATCGCGAGTATTTACGAATCGGTACACGAATATTGCCGAAGGTCGATTAGATTCATTGACAGCTCGGACTTGTAACTTTGAGTTTGTTTTCGTAGTGTGTCAAAATATGAAAAGTGCAGTGGTAGTCTGTCTCATTAAATGTCGCTATTCCTTCTTTATACCTGGGGGAAGCCAGGAATAAAATGGCATGGAAATTTTTCTTGTTATAGCTTATTCCTTGTTTTATTTGTTCTGATGATAAACGGCATAACCTCACAACACATTTATCAAACTTAGCTTTTTATTCATTTTTCGTGCTCAAATTTTCAATCAATTTTCAAAAAATTTAAAAATACTTCTCAAAGCTTAAAAGAAATTCTAATTTAATATGCGTGCCAGTGTTTTGAAATTCTATGGTTGCCAGGCAAATAAAAATAGTGTTGTTATTGAATTTTTACAGATGGTGTTGTTGTTACGAAGTCTGTTCCATTCTAACATTAATATTATTTTTTATTCTGTTCATTTTTCAATTTTCTAATAGTTATTCTGTTAGTCGGAGCGGAGAAGAATCTAATAAACCAAGAATCATAAAAATCTGTTCAGACAATCTCGAGTTAAAAGTGTTCGCACTAGCCCGACATTATTTAGAATGTAACTATGTCAATTACCGCTATTTAGGAAACCGCTCCATTTGGTTTTCATACACAACATTCAAGTGACACAAACCATCGTTGAATTACGGGTGCCATATTGCGGCATCCCTCTTTTAGGAAATCATAGCTTAAGCCTCCTGTGAACAGTGTATTTTGTGATTGCTCTTTCATAGACTCAATGGGTCTGATATTATTAGAGAATCCGTAACAGCTCAAAGTGGTGGTCCAGCGGCGGTAGAGAGAGACACCAATACAGAGGAGCGTGGACAGCAGGTCTTAGACCCATGTATGTAGTAGGTACCACCGCCGTGCTCAATGGGTAATGTCCGATCTTGGGAAATGCACGATATTGTGATAAGTCTTATTCAACAAAATTCCACTTAGCTATCAATCTATTTGTTTATGATGCATGCCTCTTGCATACCTACTTATATTACCTATGTTTTACTACAGTGAGTGGTCTGTTATTCGGACGCAATATTACAGGACGATCATAAAAAAGGTAATTAGACCCTTACAAATATCTTACAAGTATCTTGTAAAAAGAATTGTTTAAATGTATAGGCCAGACACTTATGTCTCTCATTACAATCGCAGATGGGATGATTGAGGCAAAAACCACGGAGGCTCCCTAAGAAATAACTACGTAGACCAAGTGATCGAGGACATGCTCTGTAGCACCTGCCAAGAACTGAAGAAGCTGGTGAGGGACAAGACCGGAATATTCGGCCGGAGCATGGGATTTTCGAGATTTGAAGATTCTCTCGAATACTCCAAGCAGTCCAAGCCAGCAACAGTAGATGAATGTCATTTACTCGTAGTAGCTCTAATCCAAAATTAACCTGTTTTTACCATTAAAATGTAGGTACCTAATGTTTGCATCAGTTAAAATTTAAAACAATTGATTAATCAATCACGACAGTACAAAGCGAGCAAATAAGCTGGCCCTGTCCATAATATCCCTAAGTCCCTCAGTTTTGCTTCGAAGAAACGGATCACAGAATTAGAAGTTATATAGGTATTTTAATTTTTGTGCAGGCATCATGGTAAACAAGAATATTCATATCTGTTTATTTATTTAGCTTTTGCCAGTAATATTAACAATTTTAACAGGAAATGATCAATTGTTGCAATTCAAAAAGAGTATAGAACAGGGCTAATTTTACTGCTTGTCATGTGCTTAGGTATGTCTAAGGTATCAAAAAATGCTATCGCTCCACCTGTTGGGTTAGAATGAGGAAATCTGAGAAATTGCCTTGGTATTTAGAAATAAATAGTATGAGAAATGTTATGAAGTATGCTTGATAGAAAAGCCTACGTGGCGTGATGGGTAAAAAATAGATAGAAAATAGAAAGACAGATGGATAAAAAGCCTACTATGGCGTGATGGGTAAAAAAAAAACTTTTTTCTTTCACTATTTGTAGATATGTGTTTTTTATATCTAATTTAACACTTAGGCCCAATATCCCTAGTATAAGTTTTCGATGATCGAATATCGAAACGATCATCGAAAGAGTTTCGAAAATTTTCCATACAAAAATGATCGAACGATTCGATCGTTTGATTATAGAACCCTAATTGCACGCTTATAAGCGCTTATTTGCGTGCAATAAGCTTTCGATGAAACTCGTACTAGCCCCACTGTAGCTGGTCGCATGATCGTACGATCGTGCGATTACGATGATCGCATGAACAAATTTGTGATCGCACGATGAAAAAATGTGTGTCCTCACTGCCATCGCATGATCGCCCGTCCACTTTCCTTGATAACGCAAACAAATAAATATGAATGTTAGTAAGAACTTTACCAAGTAGGTGTCGTATTAATTATCGATACAACAGAGCAATAGAAGCGAAGCGCAATCATTTCAAACAAGGCACCGATCGGACGATCGAATTTAAGTCTGTTCGTCTGCCCAGTTAGGACACGTTCATACGATGTTATATTATTGTTTGAACAGGGCGTCCGCGTTCATGCAATTACGCAATCGCACGGTCGTGCGATCATGCGTTCAGCTAGGACAGGGCCTCACTTTTCCTAACTGGTTTTGGTAAATCTGTCAAATTAAAAAAAATATTGCAAACGAAAACCCTTTTCAAAAGCTTGTGTTACGTCGGAAAGTGAATAAGGGACCTTTTGTTCGATAAGTTGTGGAACTAGTAAGCTTAGCTTATTGCCTGCTAATAAGCGCTTATTAGCGTTCAAATAGTGTTCTAAGATCAAACGATGGAATCGTTCGATCATTGTTTATGGAAATTCTTTCGAAACTCTGCGGTATAGACATCTAATTGGTATCTTAATATTGAAACAAAAAAAATACATACAGAGATAGGATGTTGATACATTCAATCACACAAAATCAAGTGATTTGATTCACCGGATATTTAGCTATGATTATTTACACGTCGGTGAAACGATATTGTTCAACCCAATCAGAACTGGTCTTTTAATAGACCGGAAGACATTTTATGTGCCTCTGACCGATCTATCTCTTGTCTGGGACCAAAAGTCTGTGAATAGAGATTAGCTGGTCTAGAGGAGAAATATTAATAAACAATACATACCAATTGCGATGGAGTATGAAACAATCTAATTTGTCTCTAAAAGAAAAAGTGAAAGGAAAGATTGGTGTCTGTTTCTGTATTGAGATCGTGATCTCCTATCATTGTTTCTGTTGAAATTCACCAATGAGACAGTGCAACACCATCCGAACAGGGCCTACACCGGGAGGATTTCCAACTGTGCTATAACACTGTGTGCTATAAAATCAGAAGCAATCACACGTTTATAATATTACATCAGTACCTACCCCTAGTATAAGTTTTCGATGATGAAATGTCGTATCGAAAGAGTTTCTAAAAAAAATCTATACAAAATGATCGAAAGATTCGATCGTTTTATAGTAGAACACTTACTTATTTGCACGCTAACAAGCGCTTATCAGCGAACAATAAGCTCTCATTAATCTCGTACTAACCCCACGGTTAAGATAGTTATACAGCATCCCATGAAACAAAATAGTAATTTGTTGTTGTTCGTTAATTTATTCTGTATCATTTTATTGGAACACTTCATAAAGGAATAAAAACACATTACTTGGATATAATAGTTGTATGAATAAAAATACCACATATTGTCATAGCTTAAAGTTAGTGTTAAAACTCAACTCAGTAGCTGACTCACTGAAAAAATAAATAATGTCGCTCCTGTGCTCTGTCAATGTTTTTTTCAATATCTATTTATTCTTTTATTTTTATTTCCATCATCATTACAAGTTAGCACAATAATAAGTACATAATTGATATTATTATTGGAATTTACTACCCCACTAGACAACGTCTGTTCTGGGGCAGTACTACTTTAAATAAAATCGTGAAACCATCCCATCATATGTTTATATTCTAGGTTAAAATGGTATCGTTCAAAAAAGATGGCACCGGGTTTCGATCTCACAACACAACCCTTCACTGCGCTGAAGTCAACGACGGATCTGCTGTCTCCCAGGACGATCATAATAATATAATGTTTCCATGCTGGACTAAAAATAAGTATCTATACTATTAAAACGGTTTCTTTATGCCTAAGACCGGCCCATTGTTTATGTATATGATCCGCAGTCTGTGAAGTTACAAATTAGATATAATAATATTTACTTATTACTGGATTGCACTGCTATACCATACCTAAGCGTAATACACAGACCAAAAAGAAATGAATTAGATTTTGCATAATCACCGAGTCTACTAACTTATTTATATAACAACAACACTAGAATAATGGCCGACTAGTCGGTATTATAGATTGACAGCGTAAGTAGGTGTTTCCACGTCGACCTAACCTGAGCAGCAAACATCATTCAGTTTGCTTTCTATCAATTGACGTAATCGCTGCACCGCAACACACAAACAAAAGAAAACTATATATAAATAGATAAATGCGCCAGAGCGATATTGTGCCTTTGTATTTATAATGAAATGCCAACCCAAAAATACACTTTGCAAGCTATTATTAGTTCTTATAAATGTCAAACCTAAAAGTTTTTGAAATATTTGAGAAATAAACATTTTTTCCAATATATTTCTCAATGTTTCATGTTCAATAAAATGCCTACCTTCATGCTGTACTCATTTTTGAGACCTTATAAAGAAAGATAAAGCATCGGGCATGTTAGGTTATACAAATACCTACAGAGACACACATGGATCGACAGGTAAGCGCAAAGATCTTGAAAAAAAAAAACACAGAGAAAAGTTTCCAAGGTGATAGAATCAGTGTGATTAAATGAAGAAAATGCTATTGCAGCCTCAAATTCGATCATTGTCGGCTGCGGAGGTTGGAGAGGTTTGAAGGCGTTTCGTACTCAAGCATAAGAGGTTTTATTGATCACGACCCTCAGCGAAACTATTGAAGAAGAAAAAAGTGCGAAGTCAGTTCTTCGCTGATGTTAGCCAATCTTCATAACAGTAGTTAAATACGTCTGGATGCATTTACTGGTTCAAATTTATGTATAATCAATCAAATCTTCAACTGTCATTCGGCATCCTTAACACATGTCCCAGCGAAGTCCATCTCTTCTTCATAAAGATGTAAGTTTTTTTTAATTTTTTTTATTATTATAGACCTCCACCCGGAAAGATATAAGTTATGAGAACTTCCACTGGGTGCGGAAAACCATCACTCATCATCAACTAAACATTTTGAGCTTTGCATAAAAGTGTTGTTATTGATATTATAATTGAAAGTAAAGACAGGCAGATGGGTTTGAGGAGTAACTAGGTTCGATAGCGATAGAAATATCCAAGTACGATGAAGCTTCAAGGACACTCAGACCACCACGCAGACCACCCGCCACATCAAGAGTGACCTAAGGAAGTCGAAGTTAAACCAGAGCTGGCGCTTGACAGAGCGTCTTGGCGAATAAGGAAGAGAGCTGACTCCAAATTCTGGGACACAGGCGAGGGAGAAAAAGATAATTTTACATAGACAGCTAATTATTTTCAATGTCAATGTCAATTATTGTCAATGGTTTATCAGATGTTTTCTACGATCTATGGTGCTTGGCCAATAATAGTTGCAACATTACTGATGGACAATGTTACAATCACATTCGACAGAACGAGGGCATAATTAATTGTAACGCACACAACTGAAATTGTAACAGAATATTAATTATACGTATGTAATTAATTAACAAAAGATCTCACTGAACGAAAGGCCAAATATAGGAAGTGAGTTCGTTGAACCAAATTTTCGGAGAATGATGTTGAACGATGAAAGAAAAGACATAATTATTTCTAGAGCCATTTTTTAGCTCTTATTAGAACCATAAACACCAAAACGTTATGTTTCTGCTAGTTATCCAGAGCATTGTAAGAACTTTTTACCCTGCTTATGCGCACGCGCGGCAACGTAACCAATTGAAGTAGGTACTGTTTCCTTCGGAGGTCGTGGGTTCGATCCCAGGTGCCGACCATCTTCCTCTTTCACGACACAAGCTTTAAGTAGCTTACTGTGAAAGAGTCAAGAGGTGTATTTGTGTTCACTTTGAGTGAGCAGAGATTCATTTATATGTAAAAAATGTGATGAGACATCGCGAACCGCGTACTATGGAAATTTGATACGTTGCATGCAACGTTACATTGCATGCGCGTGTTCAGATGTGAACAGACCCTTATACCGTACAATACCACGATTAGTTTTAAAATTTCCGTTACGATTCAAAAATCTGGATTTTACGGGACTGAAGGAAACCCCTTTTAAAAAACTATTATATTTCAAAAAGAAAAAAGACGGCAATGCGTGCATTAAGCGACACAAGTGTAACTTTATCATTTTAATATAATATTAAAAATCTATACACATTAATTAACCACGTTTTGCTCTCTAATTACATAGAACCATTTGACTTGTGGTATATTTTTATTGTTGAAGAATTTCACCTTCTGCTGTCTCGTGCATTTTTCATCTTTCGCAACCATTGGAGATGTAATGAATCGATTGTCTACATAATGAGTTGGTCACTTGTACACACATACAAACACACGTGTCTTATATCACCATATATTATCTACTTGAAATACAGCCTGATTCATTATAAACCCTCTTACTGACAAATCAAATGGACATCAGGATCAAAAAATGTTATCAGAACCTAAATTGAGCCTTGACCTCCTGTGACATTCACTTCCATAGATCCCGTTCCCTCTATTTTCCACCTGCAAGAGTTGCAGTGCATCTATCGTCAAGTTGTCCTCCAACTTCAGTCTCGGTCTGTTCATCCTTCTTTTCCCTCCCCTAGTTCCCATGTAGGATACTTTTTGGTAACACAATATGCTGTAATTTTATTAAGGATACGAGAAACATTATTGTAATGTAATAGGCCTTTTGCACAATGAGCCTCGGACGCCTTCGAGCGCAATGGAGAGCATTTGATGCCTCCATATGCCTCTAAGTGGGGTTTAGGCCCCTCGCATTGCAGGTTGGTTTGGGGGGGATCCACGGCGGGCTTGATTTGTTTGGAGCCGGCTTTCTGGTTTGATTGCTTCGATCGAACTAGGGGGTTGGTTTCGTGCGGGTCGGATTTGCTTCGGATTTGTCTGCTCCGGGCTGGCTTGCGGTGTTCGGGGGGCCTTAAAGGGAGAATGTATGTAATAGGCCTTTTAAAGGCTGTCAGTCTTGAGACTTACCTTCTAAGACCTGTAAGATTCATTGTCTGCTAAGATTATTTTTAATGCGATGCTTTTATTCTTCTTCTTCAATAGCGATACAGCTCAATTCTGGCCTCCTTTAAGATGTTCTGTCCTCCGATGCTGTATGTATTCCAGCTGGCTAACTGAAGAAGTTCCTCCACATTTTTAACAACCTCATGCTCCCATCTAAGCCTTAGTCTTCTCACCTTTCTTCTTCCCCCTGGGTATGTGTTGAGATCTTAGGAGTCTGCTAAATACTGTACAACACTTTCTTGTAGCGTATGCGTCGTTCTTCCTATTGCACACAGACACCTTCCTCTCAAAGATGACCAGCATTTTGGCTGAACTTGTAGACTATGATAGTGCCTCACTGTCCTAATTATAATTTTGTACATGGTTAAATAAGAATACCAAATGATACAATATTTAGTCGCTTATTTTTTATCATGACATTGCAGTTCCAGATCTTTCCCTAATGTTTTCAGCATATGGAGAACCCCAATGAAAAACAGCATAAATGATCACATCGGACCAAGTTCTGACCACCCTGTATGTCTAAATGATGGTGGCTTATGATAAATTAGTGAGTATTAGTGAGTTACAATCTAGTATTAGTGAGTTGATATTTCGACTGTTAAAATATCTAGAACACACTCACACAAGCATAAATAATGTACATTACCTTTAATGAAAATGTTCAAACCTGTGTTTTGCTTCATCTCGTGTCCTTGAAAGATTATGATAAACTATTTATCAGGTCTATGATCTTGTTCTTGGGTAGAAGAATTTCAAAGTGTACTTTGATTTTCGAACTGTTTTGGTATGAGAAAGGAACCAACTCTATGGAAGGCTATCATACAAAATGTCACTGGTCAATGGAAAGCTTTGTCTTGCTAAAAGTTTGTTTTTTTTGTTTATATTTTATAAGCTGGATCCTAATTTTTACCTTATCCTGATTATTCTGAAGACCTTTTACAAGAGATGAAATATAGAATAGAGTGTAAAATATAGAAGCCGTGTTTTATTTTCCTCGTCATAATGGATTCTTTGGTCGCACCAGACATATCAAATATTGCTATACCATTCAAAGCATATTTAAAGCTATTGAAGGATTTTGAAGTGTAATCGAGCGCTTTGTGGTTTGGGTGCTTTCAAAATTTCGGGGTGTTTCCAAATTTCTTGGGATGTTTCATACCAATTTGTTAAGTAAAAGAAGAAGGTACTTTCAAAGTGGCATTTGATTATGCTGTGATTATAAAACACTATTTTTTCTGATGTGATTTTATGATCCTGGCACTTGACCAAAGCCCAGGCTCAAAAAGTCTGCATTTAAAACCAAGTACCTCAGGAGAATTTTGGGTGGTAAGATGGTACCACCGCATCACGAACAATACGTCGGCGCACCTAGCGTAGACCCATAACTTCTACCACTATGGAGAAGATATGGACTTGGCTGGGAGATGTGTTAGGGATGCCGAATGACAGAGAGTTGACTCAGGAGAGAACAGGTCTGTTCTTCTTCCCATCCGTCCCGGAGACGAGAAAGACCATCAATACCGTATTTCACTCCTTTGAAGCAGAGTTGAGGGATTTGGGTATGTTGTTGGAGGAGTTTATAAGCATTTATAAGCATTAGCATTTATAAGCATAAGCAAACAAGAGTTTATAAGCATTACGCAAGATCGAGCGCTATGGAAAACTTTTGTTGCCTCCTATGCTCCTAAATGGAGTGTAATGGAAAATTTGATTGATTTTTTATGATATTTTCATATACTAAATTAGTGGAGTGTATTGGAAATGATGAGTATAATTAAACTAAGGCCGATCTCGAATTACATGGTTCGACCACGTCGGTGTTGCCTTACAGAAGGGCCAAGTCACGAGCAAAAGGAATAGAAGAGCATGTACGCGGAATTTTATGCGTTTGGAGGAAGCGAAAGAGGTTTGTTTGGACAGGAAAGAATGGAAGTCCGTACTCTCTGCCTACCCCTTTGTAAAAAAAAAGATTAATCAATCACGACAAAAAAAAATTCCCTGCAAAATGAATCAAGCAGTTAGATAATGCCAAATAGATACCTCTGATATTTGAAATGTTCTTACCGCTAAATCGCCACAATAATAACAATCTCTTCCTACTCTGATTTGGTCCCATTTACTCCTAAGAAGCTTTCTTGCAAACTTTCGTTTGGCATTCTTTTAAGATGCCGATTTTCGAAAACAGTTTTGTTGATCTTAATATGTAATCGATTCATTTAACCAAATGATATTATGAGAAAACCGATTCTTCTTAGAGCTATGTGTAAGTATTTTGATAGCGCTCATGTTGAGTATCTCTCGAAAGGTCACAGTGAAGCGTTGCAAGGTATGTCGTGATTTAATTAATTTTTATTGTGAATACATAATCTCACTCTTTAAGCAATGTAGGTTAGAATGTTGGACATATCTTTACAAATGTCATAACATACTTAGGATAGGTATTACTCAAAACCATAGTATGCACCAAACGTGTAGTTTTATTAAATATGTTCAATATCTTAGTGTACTGTAAAGTCTATTGTTGATACAGTATGTAGGTATTAGTTTGGTTAGGTAAAATTACTT
This sequence comes from Mystacides longicornis, assembly GCA_963576905.1. Taxonomy (NCBI): domain Eukaryota; kingdom Metazoa; phylum Arthropoda; class Insecta; order Trichoptera; family Leptoceridae; genus Mystacides; species Mystacides longicornis. The sequence goes on from OY756434.1 coordinate 10,296,628, forward strand.
TAAATATAATTTTGTTCGTTTTTTTGTCTCTGTATGTTTCGGGAACCTTAGTTGTTACCGCTGTAAGTTAGGACGTAAGCTGGAAGTATGAGGACTTTATATAGCCAATAAAGGCCTGGGTCTTTTGCAATTTGCGCCTCTAAAGCTCCACTTCACCGTTAAACTTATTTTTGAAATGATTTCTTACTGTTTTACCCATTATTTAAGTATTCTTCTTCTGTTTTTGCCACAATTTCAGCATCTTGGGAGGTCAACTGCCAACTATCTCTCCATCGTTTTGGTGGTCTTCTTCCTTCAGGGTTGACTTGAAGGGCAAAGCGAGTTCTGTCGTCCAAGAATTCTTTTCACATGATCGTTCCGTTGTCGCATTCGTTGCCTTCCTCATTTGACGATGTTCTCCGTGTTGGACATGCTGCGGATGTCGTTGTTGTATGCGATCACGCAGTGTGTTTCGGGTAGGTAATACATCTTATAGCAGCGGTCGTCACACCTTTCTGTTCAAGGGCCACAAAGGACAATGTGAGCTATCATGGTGGTCTTAGTTGGTAATTAAATTAGTCAGTTTTCTAGGGTTTTCTGAACCCCTATTCTCTGTTTTATCGGAAGGTAGTCACGGTAGTAAAGTGAGTATTACACGATACATTTTGTACGGGAAACGCGTATGGAAGTAGCCACATGAATATTACCTTCTAAAACCTTTGTCAATATAGCGAATTGAGAATCAGGCCTATGAGTTTGAAAAAAAGATTTGAGAATGTTGAAATTACGTATGAATACCTAATGATGGGGGAAGACCAAAACAAAATGCTGCACTGTCAAAAAATCTTTAAATTCGGGTGATAGATATCAAATGTTTCTCCTCAATGGGGATGAGAAATTGGGGAGCACTGGAATATTTATGGGGAGACGAAGTCGTTATGACTCAACGTGATCTATTTGTGGGGTGACACGATTATGAATAGATCCTACTAATTATAGATTACCCCTAAGATAATTACGAGATGTTTAAGCATTCTTTAGTTTGACAAGCTAGATCAACAAGGTTATTTTTACGATCTCTAACAAAATCACTTCGCAAATACATAATAAGTCAGTTTGTAATGACTGATTTCGATGAATTCGCGGGATATATAGTCAACATTCTGTTTTAGATTAGGTGTAGGGATTGAACCATTCATAAAACGTCATGACTCATGCTTGATTTTGATAGGAAACAGAATTTTAGAATTTTCTTGATTTTTGGCCGAACAAACCTTCAAGTTGCCGACGACAATAAGTTCCGCTCCACTTTTGAAACTAAGAATTTCAAAAGAATATTGGACTTAATATTATAACGAACAACGCTTTATGAGGGCGTGACCACCACATTTCCATCATTGTGAACATGGATTGGACAATGGACATGTATAAAAGAAGCGGAATGATGGACGAGGAGAGCACTGTTCTTCATCCCATCAGCATCCTGAAGACAAGGAAGATCGTATCATACTTCGTTTGGATTTGGACATGGTGTGGGAGGAGGTCATTGAAATTGCTCGAAATCTAGCGCAGTGGAGACCTCTTGTTCCCTCTTATGTCCCTCAGCGGAGTTAAAATAAGTGACGATTCATTGAAAAAACTGTAAATTTGGCACCTGGAGGCTGAGAAGTAGGATGCTGATATAATGATGTCAGATAAAGGAGTTTAACATGGATTGGACATATTACCAGGTCCGGCGAAGAGAGATACACTAAAAATCTTCTGCACAGAAGACCGCAGGAAAGATGAAGAATAATAAGCTTGGGTTCTGTAAGTACGGTTGTGGGAGATGAGAGCCTATTACGCCTTGTTGAAACAACCTTGACCAAAACTCTGCAGGAGTTTTAAGGACATCAGAAGTAAACAAGTAATGCAGAGAATAGAGACGCAATTACAAAATATAATTACCTCTCAGATGTAGGTATATAAAAATAATAGACAATAACGATGTGTGCATCTATGATAATACTGGCAACATTCCTATATGACTGGGAATCTCCCCATTCGATACAGAAATAACCGCACTCCCAAAAATAGCGCAATATATCCCCAATCCAGTATCGCTCAAAATACCTACATAGCAACACATCACTTTAGTCAATATGTGGATGATCACACGTGTGAAATAGTTGGTGGATCTTATTGGTACAGTCTGGGTACAATAACCTATAACGATTAAGTTAACAGATAATACATCCATCGTTTAGTACCACCAATTGCAACACTTGAGTGCTGTTTAAAACGAAAATCTCATCGTGTATATGGTGCAACATTTAAATATTAATTTTATGAAACAATATGTTATGTTTTAATACATTTATTTGTATAGAATGAAGAATCTTCTCTATTTACATAGGTAATAATTGTTTTGAACGCTTAGTACGAGCTGAATTAAAAGTTAAAACAACTCATAACTTATGTCCAAAAGAGGGAGGGGGGGGGGGGTCTAGTGAGAAAATCACGTGCATTTATTTTTGTGATGAATTTAAAGAAAAACAATTTAACTTTCAGAAGTTTTAAAAATTTACGAAAATTAAAATCATAAATTGCTTTATTCTTTGTACAAAAAAGTACACGTGATTTTCGGGAGGGGGGGGGGTATTCTGAAACATCATCAAGGGGGAGGGGGGGGGGGTTTAAAAATTTGCAGAAAAACATCACGTGATTATTGGATGTCTCCTTATTGAGTAATATGATTAAAATGAGGTAGGTACCAACTGTTTTTTGTATTTTTTTTTGCTTATTCTAAATTAACCCTTCAACGCCTAGTGTTACTTATAAGTAACGCAAAACAGTATATGGAATATTTAGCATTGATACCAAATAGTTTATCGTATGAATTTGAATATAATATTATTCCATAAGCACAAGGTTGTTCTTCAATACTAACTAAAATTTCAGCCAGTGCAGTTGTGCGTTTATAAATTATTATGTCTCGAAAATTGTGAAGTTTCAAATATGAGCAAAATTGGGGGTTACTACATATTTTCAATTTTTAATTTATACTCATTTTTTATTATTTAAAAAAATATATTTATATTTCCCATGTCAATTGCTGTCTTTTTCATATTTAGTTCAAGAAACTTTTATATTTTAGTATTTAGGTACCTTATTTTGTACCTAAACATGAGCGTTACGTATAAGTAACGCCAGGCGCTCCCACTACCAAAAAATGCCTAAAAATTGAAATTTACGACAACAATATTTTAGTCATTTTTTAGGCATATTCAAAGTTTTTTTATATGAAATGTTAAAGATTATAAGTTATTTTTTAGACATACACCACCTTTGGAACCAGGCTTGACTCTTGAAGATGTGTTACATATAATCGGGGAAGAAAATGAGGTGGAGGGAGAAAATTATATTGGACCAATTGAAGTTTTTATTACGCCGCCAAATGTAGCAGAACTTACCGATGAAGATGAGCCTGGTAATGCAGATAATTTACCTGGAAGAATTCTCTCATCATCTGCGGAAGTCAGATTTTCAACAAAGGAGGAAGCTTCATAAAACGGTTTAGCGAAAATGGGGCGTTGGAGATTTACAACAGCCTCAATAGCAAAATCGGAATGACGAGTTTGATATATCAGTTTTGTCTGAAAAATATTCTTCCATGAGTATTCTAGATGTTTTCGAACAATTTGTTGATGGTGAGGTGATCAATTTCATTGTTGATGAATGCAACAAATATTCTATATTCATAAATGCTCCGAATCCGAATATTACAGTTCATAAAAGGGAAGCCGATAAGGTTAGGTTTTCAGTCATGGTGTCTAATTAGCGGTAAAGGATATTTGATTGATTTCGATCTATATCAAGGTAAAATCACGCAAGCGGTAGAAATATTTGATAAATCGTTTGGGAAGGCTGCTGCACCTCTTGTGAAAATGATGAACGATTTACCTGAAGGAATCAACAATAAATCATATAATTTGTTTTTTGATAATTTGTTTACAGGGTTAAAACTTCTTGGCTTTTTAAAAAACAAAGGGATATAATACCACAGGAACTATCAAAGAAAACAGGATACCAAAGAATTGTCCTTTGCCGTCGAAATAAGTTATGCTGAAAAAAAACTAGAGGAGAATATGCTACTAGTCTAGATGCATCTGAGAAAATCCAAGTCACCAAATGGATGGATAACTCAGTTGTTTAGATTGCTTCCACCTGCTTTGGAATTGAACCGATTTTGCAGGTGAAACGGTATTCCCAACGACAGAAAAAAATAATACTTGACCCTCAACCTTCCGCTATAAGAGAGTACAATAAGCACATGGGAGGAACTGATAGAATGGACGAGGACATAAATGCTTTGAGAATCGGGGTAAGGGGTCGTAAATGGTGGTGGTGTGTTTTTATATGGATTTTAGACGTGGCTATGAATGATTCCTGGTTATTGTACAAGCAGTCGTGGAATTCCAAAATTACTATGTTGGATTTTACTCCTGTATCCATCATGCTGAGAGCTATGACATCGGAGGAATCCTTATTGCTTAGATATTACAATCTTAACCATTTTTTTTCAAGAAATATCTAACAATAAGCGCTGGAGATGTGCGAATAAAAAGTGTAAATCATCGGTGAGAACGATGTATAGTAAATGTGGTGTAGGATTATGTGTCAAATGTTTCATATCATATCATTCCAAAAATGTTTAAAATTTATATCAAAATCCTTTTTACTATGTATTATTATCCTTCAATACATAAAAACAATCAATACATTGAGTTTTTCATTTCATTTAGCTCATATATTTGAAACAGTTTGATACCAATTTCTAACCACTTTTTGGTAGTGGGAACGCCTAGCGTTACTTATATGTAACGGCCTCTCTGGAGACACTGGTGACCTTGACAATCAAAATTTTATCGTTGGGTGTCTATTAGGATCCAAATGAACCCATTTTATAAGAAATTCATAGAAAATTCCCAAAAAATGAAATCTCGGCGTTGAAGGGTTAAGTATATATTTTTTTAACTTATCACGCCGTATCCCGTAAGGGGTAGGCAGAGACAACGGACCTTCACTGTTTTCACTAACATGACATTTCTCATCCAGCCTTTTCTATTTCTCTTACTTCTTACCTGGCCTGGAATCGATGTTTTCAAGCCACGTAATTCTCGGTCTGCCTTAAACCTTTCCTTTCAGCCATATCACTTCTCTTTCTCATTCTGTTTGCATCCATTTATTCCACATGCCCAAACCATCTCAACTTATTAACTTTCCTCTATTAGCAAATATCTATACTTACTTACACTTGTATAATATTTTAGTAATTAATTTTGTGTACTTACTTATTTCCAATAATCTGTATCAACTTGCATGAGATGTGACATTCATATCATGAGAAAATAAAATAACTCCTTTATATAGAAAAGTCTTACAAGTGTATTCCAATGATTTTAAGCAATAAGTCCGACCAATGGTAAGAGTTCGCAGAGAACAATAATGACAGATCCCCTTATGAATCCGTCTCACGTGCGATTGGAAACGTATCGGGCGTTCTTAATCTAATTATGAATCCATAAGTTAAACCCGTCCAGAGTGTTTGTTGTTGGATGCGTCGGCTTATTAATATCACCGGTCCAGGTTCGGGTGTAACAACACATAATGGCAGCGGGGCGCTGGGAGAGCTCTGGCCGAGGGATATTGAGTGATATATGACGGAGGAAGAGAATGCGTCTGGTCCAGTCAGTACGGGTAATATTAGAGGTGGAGAATTCCGGAGGACGCCTGACCATCTGAAAGCAAACATAGTAATTATCTCTTCATTAACTGATCTTAAATCTTGGAAAGGCATCTAAGGTATGGAAAGATCAATTGCTGGAATAAGTCTAAGAGATGCAGTTAGAAATGGGTAGCTAGGAGCAGAATCAATAAAGGCAGTCATTATGAATTATAATAATAGCAAAGGTGATATTGAAACGGGCAGGACATATTGCAAGATACAACGCGCTAGACGAACCCTTGAAATTTAAAATTAAAAGCGTAGGGGAAAGAACAAAGGAGTTAGAAGACTTAAAAAAAGATGATCCGATCACGTAGGGGTTGTGTAAAGAAAAAAAACTGGTAGCAACCGGAAAAAACGCAGGAGAATGGAAGTGTTCTATATCCAACAGTGGAGAGCAGAAAGATGACGAAGAAAGTGTTACAATTCATAAAAATAAAGGATTTATTGGTAAAATAAGTTAAAGGTAAAATTAGAATCTATCAAATAGAGGAAGCATAATATGTAAGTGATAAATTTGGGGAAAATCTTCAACATCAACATTTTCGGTAAACTGAGGATTGTCTGTCCCGATACTTTGTATGCAGACTTGATGTCAATAAAGTGCCACGGTAGTTCATGTAGCGACAGCCTCCTCTCTCGCGTATTATATTTGTGTAATGCTGCTAATCCGGCATATGAATTCCAGATGAAATCATTTTATTAATAAACCATACAACTAGCGAAGACTCTATGACGATTTCTATTGGAAACGTGCAATAATCTATGGGCTGATTATGAAGTTCACCAGATCTTGGAATGATTCAAAAACTCTAGAGGAGGTTATCTATTTAAGAGCACACTGGAACTTATAATACCTAGTAAATATTCGCATTACTTTCTTCACACTTGATTGTGAATCGGAGTCCCGTCTTGACTTTATATGTACAATGCGAATAAAAAGGAATCTCCAAATTCCTTTATTACTCGGATGGTTATTTTTAATGTATTATTTTTTCTGCCATGTTTTCTACGGCATTTTCATCAAAAGGATTTTGTTCAGTTAATCTGAACAGGAAGTTCCATTTGGCAACTTACCATTCAATTAAGTGATATGGTCTTCTCTTTTTAACATTTCTGTTAGGGTTTTTAAAGATAAGGATTACCCAAAAACCCATGTAAAGAGCTATTCTGGGTGTCGCCTTGAGAGATAGAGTGAGAACTGAAATGATGCGTAAGAAAACCAAAGTAACAGATATTGTTCAACGTATTACATCTCTCAAATGGTGGTGCGCAGATCATATGCACATGACATCTTCAAGAGATTGAAGTCTGAAAATCGACGTCTAACAGGAGCGTATGGAGATCACCACTTCAATGTTTTTATTGCGATTTGGATTAGTGAACAATGTGAACATCCTTCTTTTTTTTAATTAGCCTGGTTCTTGGGATGCCGATGACCAGCTCTTCCTCCATCTCTTTGGTGGTCTCCCCGGTGGTCTGCGTCCCTCTGGTATTTCCTCCGTTATTATTTTTTTAGAGTCTCTCTGGACCCATTCTGCCGACGTGGTCACTCCAGTGGCGTCTCCTCTCTCTACCCCACCTTCCAACATCTTGGATATTGCAAGTGCTGCAATATCCAAGATGTTGGAATTCTATCTCTGAGTGTTTTGCCCAGTATAGGTCATAAGGTTTTCATTTCCGCCCTAGCCTCGGCTCCGTAGGTCATTATCCATGTGAACATACATTATTTTTATTCTAGATGCTAATGTTTCCTTTACGAAACTTGCTCTGAAAAGCAAATTTGCTGACAAAAAGTACAATAGAACTCACATCCAATATCAGGGAGTGTGCAAACTTGTTGGCATGTGTCAGTATATCTTGGTGTTAAATACCGTTCACCTTTGTGTGATGTGTTATTATTCCTACGGGAACATTCGTGCGAGTGTGTTCGTGATGGATTTTGTAATATCTTTGATGAGTTCGCCTCGGAATTATTTCGAGTTACCTCTCCCGGTATTGGAGTTGGAGTATTTCCATCTCGATTATCGGTAATAGCCGATAAATACTGCTCCTGTATAATATCGTGTTGTATGTTGTATTAATGATCACTTACTTCAACCAAGATTGTTCATGTATGTGGAAGTAGATACTATAATAATAGTGATATCATATTGTTATGAAACTAAGAGATCATGTACCAAATCGACTGAAACTAATTCGATATATTTAGAATTTGTAGCTTTACATTTTAAGAAACTAGATGATCATGTATGTAAGTAGTGAAACTTTGTCTACTTTTTTCTCTTTAGTTGCATATACATACATAAGTACATCCGTGGCGCTACAACCCTGTGTGGGCCTTGGCCTCCTCCAAAAGATATCTCCATGCCACCTTACTCCACCATGCTCCATCAATCGTTCACCCCCAGCAGTCCGAGGTCTCTCTCAGCTCCCTCCAGCCACCTCAGTCTGGGTCTTGCAATGCTCCTTCTTCCAGTAGGTCTCCCACAGAAAACTTTCATGAGGACGGACGGTTCGCTCAGTTGCAGCATATGGACTCCACAATCCTTGCAGCCGCATCCTAGCCAACACAATGGTCTGAAGGTCAGCTTCTACAATTCAATTGATGATGGTAGATGAGACTGAGACGGGTTATGTCATAGGCTTCCTTCGTAAGTAGCCCAGCCAGGTCAGTCGGCCGAAACTTATAATAGAGGTGACCTGGGGTCGGCTTCTGATAACTCTGGTCGGCGCAAAATCGTTTCAACGAATTCCAAACTTTCCTCGAAGGCATTTGGTCTCGAATCCTTGATACGAATCTTTTGAGCGTCCATCGGGTGCCAAGATTCACAGCCATAGAGCAGGACTGGAAGGACATAGGCATTCTCCAAAGCTTGCCAAACATGCTGAACGCACAGAGAGCTCTCTTTACAAGGTGATTTTTTTTTTCATATGTGATGTTTAAATACTTATATACGTGCATGGCGCTACAGCTCCTGTTGGTGTCTCAGTCTCTTCGTTTGCTCCTTGATATCCTGTTCCCTCCGATAAGATATGTAAGAGTTTGATGCCGTGTGTTGCCGATTCGCCGTGAGTCCTGCTAGCTCGTATAAGCATTCCCCTCTGTGATATTTAATTATTGTAATTAGTAATGAGACGGTCGTTCTTTTTATTTCCCAAATTATTTTCACCATTATTTGTCATCAAATAGCGAAAGCATCCACCTACGTCCACGATTCCACTACATAAAGAAAAATAGAAAACACCAAAGTACGCGAATCAATCAAACAAAACTCCTCCCTTGACGGCACTTAGGGGCATAGGGAAGTAACGAGAACCCTCCATCGCGCTGGATCTTGCGCGACCAAAGTACGTACAAGTTTTATTTTTTAGAGTTCTGAAAGTTCTATAGTACAGCCTATTAAATGTTAAAAATAATAACTGCAACCGTTCCTGCAATAATTGCTTCAGGAAGTCAGAAAATTGGCACATCATTACAAAGAGCTATCCGTCTTTAAAACATCAGAATTAAAATGAATATTTTCATACAATGTAGTAAAGAATTATATAAAAATAATATTAACCTCTATACTGTATCACGACGCGACAGGAAGAAAAAGTAATCCAGGTCACCACCGTCTGCTCCTATAGTATAATAATGTATCCAATAGCTACGGGGAACAACCCGGAAAAAGACGTCAAGGATTTTATCGATAATTTCTCAGATTTCTCTTACTTTTCACAGCTCAAGAATGGAAGACAGACTTTGCTTCTACAATAATTGTTATACGTTACACAGTTTTACTTATTTACATCGCGACTCCGATCCGATTCCCATCTTAATAACGATGTCATTATGTTGTTTACTAACTTACTAAATTAGGTCTAATTCATTAGGTCCGTCATGGTTGGTTGATTGGTTTTACGTTAATATGCCTACGTATATTTATGTAAAATTCTGGAAAACAAAACGGGTGACTAACTTCATCACGTAGTGATTGATGGGTGATCCCATTGCAAGAGACATTAATGTGATAAACAATGACAGATCTTCAATACCAGGGAATTTTTATAAAGTGAAAGTTCTTACCTACATGATGAGATGCTTAAACGTATAGCGAGTTTGTTGGTTGGTTGCCCCATTCTGTGACGCGGTACCAGGTTTGAGTGATGGGATGAACTCGGGACCCTCGTCGTCACACAGATCTATAATTAGTCCCATATTTTCTCTCCTGAACATTGAGTAATGCGTCTATTTGTGGAATCCACAATACTTGGAGGATCCGATGTGTTCACGCGCGCTCTTAATAAAATGATTAGAGGGGCTAAGAGCGGCAGGTGGGGAGGGCATTGACAGCGGAGAGGGGAGCACCTTGGCGGGAAATTGTCTATAATTGTCACTGAATAGGAATTGTTTCCATTTTCAAATCGTGTGATTTTATTGGATGGTTGCGTAAACACGATCTCAGTTTGATTGTTGTAGCACTTTCAGTATGATTGTTACACTCTAAATATGATTGATCCTTTCTAAGCATTATTTTAAAATTATTCTTAGTGTGATTGTTGTAGCACTCAGTATGATTGATATTCCTACAACATTAGTATGATTGTTACTTTTTCACTGCTTTTTTTTTGTTTTTGTTATAATGAGAGAGATATTGTTATAATGGTAGGACGACTTAAAGACAATTGTCAAAAATTCGAATTCGCTAGAGGTAACAGTATCATTTTGAATGTTCTACTTCTTGAATCATACAATACACTTGAAAAAAAAATATGATTGACATTATACCTATTAATTAAATAAATAAGCGAAGTGTGTATTACTGTGTGGTTGAGTTTTTGTATATACTATCGAAATCTGTCGTTAATTTACATGAATTTAATACAATGAACATCCAGATTTAAAAAAAAAATCATTCTTACACTAATTGAACAATGCATGCTTTGCTTATTTTCTGACTTTTATCGAATATTTACTCTCATAAAATTTTCGTGGAAACGAATTAAAGTTTTTCTTTCCGATGTGTTACATCATAATATCAATAAAATGATTCGATATAGTCGTGAATTTCTTTATATTAATTCATCATTGAACAAACCAAACAATTATTATATAAAAAAAAAGTTCGTGAGGCAGTAGCCTGAAAGAATCGTGTTCAGAACCGCCCCTGACTGATGTTTTCATTGGCTCGTTTGGTCTTTTGTATCAAAATTAAATAGACACCGTTTGACTAACACGGCAAACCTATTAAGTCTATTTATTATCTTGTAATATTTTACTACTAACATTTTTATCTTCATATGCCTTGAAAAAAAAAACAATGCATGAAAAGGTCTTCCTCGTCTTCGGAATGGGAGAAAGCAGAGCGGTTTCCTAAGCCAACTGTCTTTGGACATCTTTTACTAATGTCCAGCATGTTCATCTCCTCTCCATACTGGTACCAGTGGCAACCACTGTCATCACGAACAACGCTTACGTTCACAATAATCCATCAAATTTATGATTGACTTGATGCTACCTGATGGAAACAATTTGAGCAAACCTTTTTGAGGGTGGTTTTTGAAGAGAGGAAGGAAGTACCTTAACCTCGCTAGTTGCATTTTTTAATATATAATTACCTATTTGTAAGCCCCAAAACAGACTTTTTCTTGTGTGGCAGTAAATTTCAATAAGTTGTATATAAGTTTCTATAAATTTTGTTGATGTAGACATTGTAGAGATCATTTATAACATTTTATTTATTCATAATTCATTTTTCAAAGTTTAGGCAAAAAAAATATATTAATTTTGTACTTACACTTTGTTGTCGTTGAGACGGCATTAAATGAGGCGCCATCGCCACTCAAATCTAAATGAAGCTTTCGACCGCGTTGACGCGTGCCACTTTTATGAAACAAATCGAGGTGAATTGGTAGAAAAATCACTAGCTAATTACAGCCGTCTTTAAACTAATTAGATACACAATCATGACTTTTTTACTCAAAAGATATTCACACAACACCGATTGTAAGGCCTGTTTCACACATATGCGGTTGAATGGGATTCGGTCATTATCGGTTAACGCCAACAAATTGTGAAACGGTGATTTTGTTTCAATTCATTTGTCCAAATAATAAACTGTACGTACATTCTTTGCCAATTAACAGATATTTTAACAAGTTTCCCTTTTCCCCTTGTAATTTTATTCTGAAAACTCTTTTGCTCTCTTTCAGTCTCACTTTTGGACATGTTGTAAGAATATATGCTTATAGGATAACATATAGAACAAAGTAAAGGCGTGTTCGATTGATAATTTTTATTTTCAAAATGTATTAAAATTCAGATTAACATAATGGAATTAATCACCCCACTAGACAAAAGCCCTGAGGTGATACTAAGTATTTATCCTGCGCCTTAATTATGTAGATTACATCGATTCCATCTTCAATGAAAGAAGATACATACGAGAAGAATAATGCACAGAAGTTTATAGGAGAAATTGTATGATAAATGAGAAGTTCGTGGAAGAAGCAAATCTAGAGGATGAAAAAATGCAGATCTGTAGGCATAGACAAATTCAAATTGGCGTTCGACTACAAACGAAGATTTCGCCAATGTGTATAGTGCGAAAAAATTAACTGTCCACTGGAACATGTAAACAATTATTTAGACCAAACAAAGAGACTTATATAAAAATATGAAAAGTGGACAGTTAATTTTCTTCCTACTCTACATTGTCGAAGAATTCGTTTGTAGTCGATCGCCAAATGCATTTTGTTTAGGCCTACATGTTCTGTCTTCCTACACCTATCAAGAGACACGGCCTGATGGGTAAAAAAAATCGTTTCGCTTTTTCGGTCGGTCGCGACCGACCGAAAAGGAACCACACAGTGCAAATGTCGTGTGAATAAAGTCTTATCATAAGCGATCTGTGAACGTGTAAAAGTGTCAATTTGTCAAGATGAATTACGCGGGTTATCTTGTTGCGACAGTTTAGACCTGTTTATAATTTCGCGTGTTCAGTTCAATGAACAAAATGATTCAGTGCTCGTGTGTGAATAAATGATCAAGATTAGTGAACTTGTAAAAGGGATTAAAGTAATCTACTTAATCTAACTAATAGTTTGTAGAATATTAATTACCTTTGTTGCGTATTGCTTCTGTTTACATAGTGAAGATTACTCCTTACACCCAAGCAGTTTGTCATTGATACGCCCAGCTATTATTTGTTTATTTATTCACTAGCTAATACCCGTCTTGCTTTACGTTGTTGATTCCGATTGTCAGGCTTGATCGGTAGGTAATTAAACAAGTTCTAGTCTAGATAGCTTCCTATTGCTTAACATACCTCTGTGGAACTTTTTGTGAATTTGTAAAAAATATAATCTGCCACTCACATGGAAAAAACTGTCTGTGTATGTTACATCTTACACTGTTCAATAAAAGGGGTAAAAAATACTTCAATAATAATATTGTAGGACCTACCTAAATAATAAGCAAGTTTTATTAAACTTTTTTACTCTCACATGGTTTGAGACTTAACTACATCAGCACCCTCTATGTGTGGAATTGTACAAACTTTATGTGAAATCAATTGATAGACGGAGCTGTCAATCTCCGAAAATGCACTAATCAATTGATTTTCATTTATTAAATTTATTTATTTATTTATTTATTTAATAAGGCAATATTCCCCCCTTCAAAAATGCGTACGCATTTGTGTGAAGATGAGGATAATACAAAATTATATATTTACATTAACAATGAAGATTACAATATAAACCTTACTTAAGTCTTAAATTATCACAATCCATTACAGTAACAAAAAAAAAGAAGCAAACAAAATGAAACCAATACACTAACACTTTCAATGTGAAGAGTTAGTTTGCTTTATAAAAAGAGTGAAAAATATATTTAAACAAGAATTGAGGATCACTTCTTTAATATTAAAATATTAGATTACCATCGGCCACATTGTGAAAGGCAATCCGAAAGCAATATAGGGCAACTCACATCTATCAAAAATGCAGAAAAGGAAACCAGAAACGAGCCCAGAGATCGAACCGTTCAAGCCTCCCATGCTATAAAATGCCGTTTCAACTCCCTTTTGAACTGCTGTTTTCCCGATATTTTTCTAATATTTAGAGGCAGTTTGTTTAATATGGTTTGAATTACATTTATTTTAATTTTAAATCAATCTTCAATCTTTTAAATACATTTTCATTGAGTTATACTTCGGTTCTGTGCAACATATACATGAGTAATTTTGTTTTCAAATATGGTTATATGTGTTAACTGGGATGTTACTATGAAGATTTTACAAAAATATTTTTTTTCAAAGTGCTTTAAAAATATTACAGTGAATGCAGTAAATTGTGTTTACAAACACTCCGAGAGATTTTGCACAGCTCTGGGAAGGAAAAAAAGTCACGATAGGTTTCTATTTTAGGCCTGTTGCTATGACATATAAAAATGCATAACTGAATTATTATGTAGATACACCTATTGCACGAGTATACTATGTATATGTGTGACGAGCTATTTTTTATATAAATTGTATATCTACAGATTAAGATGCTAATATCTTAACAAAAAAGGATCTCGTCGTTATTTATTACACTGAAAAAATGACAAGCTTGAAATGCGAACGTTATTGCTTAGCGCGGGTTCGAATGCCGTCACTGACATTGTATTTTTTTTTTTTTCTTCTTTTTTTTTTTTTTTTTTTTGAAATGAATCTGTGCTCACTCGAAGTGAACACAAATACACTTTATGACATCTTTCACAGTAAGCAAATGCTTGTGTCGTGAAAGCGGAAAATGGTCGACACGGCCGGGATTCGAACCCACGACCTCCGCACGAAACAGTGCGAAAGCCCGCGTCGTAACCGCTGGTCTATCAACCACTTCAAACACACTTCACTTTTTACTTTGAATACTTTGCAAAGCCGTGTTTTAAAACAGTGAAAGTAGATTGATATTCTTTTGTGGCAACATAACGTCATGTACGCCTATGATTGGTGCACTGGAGATTTTATTCGTTTGTATCATAAGTCTTTTTTTCGTTGCGCGCAAGTATAATTTTGTTGAAAGAGTCCATAAAGTCAAATTTGTATTTTATCTACCTATTTTATTTTATAAGACAGATATGCAAAAAGTAGTATGTATGTAGGCTCAGCTGGGGTAAAGGGACGAAGGCCAAGGGTAAGGGGCAGGAATAAGGGACACAGAAAGAGAAAGATTTCTTTGGCATTCTTATATTTCTGTTATATTTACTTACCTCTGCTTTTGGAGATGGACGATCCACGCTGCATAGTGGTACAATTTATAAACATTCACTGATTGAATGCTCTTAGGGAATAAATTCTTCTCACAATTCTTAATATAATTCTCATCAAAGTCCTCCTTGCAGTAAATATAAATAAAATGTCGACCGACATCCATCGGTACATTTGCGTGTGGAGTCAGTTTAATTTCTGGGCCAAGGTTTAGGAACAGAGTTTACGTACAACGTTGGTAGGTACAAGTCATATTATTTATAAAACTACACTCTCTGATCTTAAAAATTAACCCACACATATTTTTGATTAGTTAATAATTACCTACTATCAGGTATTTGTTAAGGCGTGGTAGACTTATCGGTCTCAACTATCTGATAAATAAATTGTGTTTAATTAGTTTGAGTACATAACTAACTAATGTAATAATCAAGATGAAGATAAAGTGAGAAAGAGCAGAAAAAGAAAGCCATTTTCAGCCAAAAAATGAAAATAAATCCCTTAAAGAATAATAAAAGCGGCATTCTTGATGTTTCCAGAGGGACGCAGGCAATCGAAAGTAACGTAGAGACAAATAGACCTCGTCGTTTAAAAACAGAACTAATGATATTATGGTCTTGCAAAAATAGGTCTTTATCTTGATCCAAATCCAAACTTCGTTTACTTAGTGACGGAAGGGACTTGTAGGTTCCGTCTCGCAATTAGCCGTAGAGAAATAAGTTCGCTAAAGTGAGAATTTGATAAATGACAGCTCCGTCTAATTCAACCGCCAAACCTAGATAGGTACGTGTGTCGCATGCTGCTAAAGAAATTACTATTTTTTATTTATAATTCCTCACGGTGAACCATTTATTTTATAAAATATTTTAATAGTAATGTTTTTAACTATTATAAGTTTTTTTTTCATAAAAAATAGATTATGTATTGTTTTTATCATGATTTTTCTTACCGGGACTCCGAAGTGGGCATTTGACACTTTTTTATTTTGGAAATTTTCGTTAGACTTGATAATACGCATTAGCTGTTTATTTTTTCAGATTAATATACTTACGGAAGCTGATATCGAAAATATTCTTCTGGAAGATATTCCAGACATAAATGCACCATCTGATGTTGGCAACGGAAAAGGGTTTCCATAAAATATGGAATGCGACAAAGCCTTGAAATGTGGATCAAGTGATTACCGGTTTTCATCATTGGAAATCGGCATCTTCAAGTGGATGGATAAAAAAATTGTTATCATTGTGAACAACCAAGGGCGGATCCTGCTTTGGCGCCCGGGGGGGGGGGGGGTCACATAGTAAAAAAGGTCATTTCCCAAATTTGGTATCTGGAAACTAAACTTTTCCAATGAAAAAAAAATTGGAATCTGGGAACTAAACTTTTTACCCAGGGGGGGGGGGGCGGCCCACAAGAAATTATAATTTTATTATGATCGTAATAGAAAAGTATTTTATTAATAAATGTAAGTACCTAGTGTACTTATCAACAGACAAAATTATAGGTCCTGGACCCAGCCCAGAGGGGGTCATGACCCCTGGTCTGGGTCCAGTCCAGGGGGGGTCATGACCCCCGTAACCTCCCCCCTGGATCTACCTTGAATCCAACTACCATGGTAGCGAAGATTCTGTTGTGAAACGTACTGCAATTGATGTCAAAAAGAAAGAAGTCACTACTTGTTGTCCCTTGGCTGTGGACCATTACATTAGAAAATATTTTTATTTCAACCTCTTTCTCCTTAGAATTTTTTTTTTTTTTACCGATAAACTGATTTTTTCATTGCTTGGGCTTTAAAGGGTTTTAAGTAAGGACCGATTCCTGTCTTTTCTCGAATCTTCTTGTTCGTGGGATGCAGATGTATAGCAATCCTTCCAACGTTTGAATGTTCTGTTTCAGTGGCTATTTTTATAAGCCTTTCAGTGTTTGCTTTATCCATGTGATCTCGTTGGAAACACCTTCCAGATCTACCTCAGTTTAAATTCGAATTTTAAAAAGACCTACCTTATTTAACATCGTTAGTAATATTGAAATTGGATCGGTATTGTGATTGAAATGCAGAGTAACCGCCCAGTTTCGCCTCATATCAAAGTGTGTAACCCTGTCCGGGAGTGTTGTTCTGCAATGGAACAGAGAGTCTTCATATCTGTTGTTGTTCGTCTTTACTGTATCGGCCCTTAATTCTATACCATATCATTATGCCAGGATAGGTCTAATGAAGAATTTGTTTTACTTTACCTTTTTCTCCTTCAACATATTGTGTTGGTTTCTCCATTCAAGCAACTTTATGTGATATTATTCTCCATATCAATCTTCGACATCATAAGAAACATTTCTTAGTGTGCTGAAAAATACTTTGCCTATTTTCTAGGACTTGACGAAATGAAATCTTCGAGAGGGCCAAGCAATTCGGTGGCACAGTGTATTCGAGTACAGATATAGCCATTCGCGGTGGATATTGATAAACAAACGTACATTGAGTTCTATTGCACGCATCTACCAATACCTAGTCTGTGGTATTTGGCTGCTACCTACTTATTACAATAATATTTACACACGTAAAAACAAAATCTTGTCAGCGGCTTTATATTGGAGACGATTTAAGAATAATAACTTTATCGTTTAACCTTGTCGGAGTATTTTTTTTTAACTGGAGCCAATAATTATGCCAGGTATCTACCTACTAAAACAAACATTAGTCACGTGCGTTGCAATACCATCAGTCGTCCAGAAGTTTTGGCTCTTGCTTCCCGTTGGAATCTTATGTATATAAGTGAGTCTGATTGTTTCAATTCTTTGAAAGTGTCCTAAATAGTACCTTCTTCTTTGATTTCTACATCGTCTAAAAATGGAATCAGCTTCACATACCCCATCTATTTTATCCAGTTGTTCACGTCAGAGATTTTCTGGCTATTGTTGAAAGTGGTGAATCTAAGAAAATATAAGTAGATTAGTAGATTACGAAATTGAACTGGATTGATCAAACTGTTTTTTCCACTAAGACCTCCAATGTTATGAACAGTAGCTCTAAACATAAACAATAATATATCATTGTTGTTCTAACGCATTGGATTGACAAAAGCGTCCTTCAACTTCGGATTATGGTGCATGATCATCTTGATAACACTACGCGTGGCTTCCTTGGGAGGTCAATGTTAGTGATGAGGTGTTTTACTTGAGTTCAAATTTAATACCCTTTGGCTGAATAGATTTTGGAGTTAACTGGTCAATTTATTTTTCTTAAGTACCTATCATATGCCATGAACTGTTATTTTATAATCTATTCGGATTTCGATTAGCTCTTAATGAAGCGTTTCGATGGTCTTCCTCTTGAAGATGGCTCTTAGGGGTTTTGTTGGAAACAATTTTGGAATTAAGTCATCAATTGAATAGACTCAAATAAATTTCTCAACTATAATATGAATTGGAAGCTCAAAACCGAATGTGAAGGGATCCTACACAGGAGAAGAGACGCCTTTGACCGAAAAAATTGGAAGTTCAAAGGACATGAGGGGGCTGAAATGAATACGTAATAAAGGGGCGATTTTAATCTGAAATAATGCACAGAGCTACAGATTTGATGCCAAAAATTTTCGCCTTTGGACAACCAAGAAGTAAAGGAGCTTGATGTAAGGATTATCTCCAAAGCGGTAGCCCTTGAAAGATGTTCTGTTTTATTGACAAGTTCACATTTTGACCTTTCGTTATTGGTGCGGACAATAAAATCGATATCGCCGCTTGTCAAGTGAAGGTCAGACGTATTCCAAGACAGATAACAATTAACAACTACGAGGTTAGTGTATATTCACAGAATTGTAATCCAGGATTCGGTCAAAGTCACAATTCGTACATTCACTGTATATATGACTCATGTTTTTGGTTTACCATGACAATAATATACATCGGAAAATCTGCAATGTCCTTAACTTACCATACGAGTCGTGATACTCACTCTTAAGGATAGTGAGCATCATGCATGGTGGACCTGTCATAGACGGCTTTTAGTTCTCCTGGAGATGAAACCCCCTGTGAATGAACTGCCCGAGGTCCGACGCCTGACACCGAGAGACCGGCGACTCCACCAGCTGAGGAGATATCTGTGGGTTTCGCAATGGAGGAGATTACTTGCCCTATACGTATTAGAGAGCACAATAAGCTAAGAACAAGTATCACCTGTTTCTACAGTAACCTTAAAAAAGTGAGGTTACGGAGAAGAAGACACTGCTAGTACGGCTCTGTGCAAGACAACCGTCACCGGTTTTCGTGCCCTCTGATTGGTGACACATGCACAAATGAGGACACCGTGATGGCGAGGGACTTGAGGGAGAGCGGCATTCGGGTGGCCAGATACTGGGGATTTCTGATTTGATATAACAGAAACTGAAAGTAAGTATCTTGCTTAGTGGACTCTCTCATGCCGACGTACGGCGCGATGCAGTGTTGGAGCGATTTTGGTACTGTCAACGCATCGGTGATTTGCCTCTGGAAGCTCTCCTGACCATAATATGCTTTTCCAAGCTTTCCTCTCCTCTGCAAGCTACGTAACCAAGATATTTCAGAATACTTTCGAGACAAACATATTATTGCGATGTTTGATTATTGTATCATTGACATTCGTTCTTCTTGTTGTCCAAGGTATTCGCATACTCGTCTCCAGCACTGTGCTTGTCTTATCTTGGAAGTGTCTTTTTCTCCCGGTATCGGGCTCGCAGAGTCTGCGATTTCACTCTACATGGTTTGTTTTCATATTTTTGAATACATAAAAGTATATATCAAGATATATTCAAGTTCTATTAAGGCGGGTCATGGACTGAACTTTTCACTACTTATTTCGCACACTCCATGGTTCGTGACACTAATTCCAAACACATAAATAAATATCCAGTGTCCACTTGAGAGGCGAAAAATTCATTTCGAAAGGATGAAAATGATATGTCGTATACAATATAGTGTACCAGAAGGTTTGTGGCGTTTAGATGAAAGTAAGCATTATTTTCGGCCAATTGGTAATCGCTATCCTCAAAATAAATTCAATAATATACACATATTAAAGGCCTTTCTATTGTCGCCGCAATGTGTGATAGTCCTATAACCAAACAGGAATACCCAGAAATATTGTGTAGATAAAAGGTATACTGTACAGATTTTTTGTAATTGTTTCGTTATCAGAAAGGTTTTCCCCCGATAAACCAACACTCATTAGAACAAAAAAAAATTGCATATTATCTTTCCACAGTTATTGAGATAGTCATTCGTCCATTACTCCAAACAGATCGTCAATGGGGAAACTCGAATAGACGAGGTCCAAGTCGCCACGTCATTTGATCGTCAAAAATCAACTATTTGATGCAATCATTACATTTCGTACCTGAGACCAAACTTTTTTTTTTCTAGATTACCGGCGACTCATTCATTTGCGAACATATTGCGCCGTGGTTTGAGACCAAACTTGTGTTAACGTAAAATTTTTCAGGGTCTTATTATATTATTATTATTTTTTTTTATAAAATGAATCTGTGCTCACTCAAAGTGAACACAAATACACTATTTGACACTTTCAAAGTATTATCTGCACGGCTACTCTTGAAACTCGATTCCAATCCTAAAATCGTAAAATCCCAAAATGGTACTCTTGAAATGCGACGCTAGCGCACGATTGGATTCAAATCGAGTGGTGATTTGAAGAACATGTGAAATCGTGTAAAATTTGAAAATTGGTACTCTTGACGTCGTTTTGACAACTACTCGATTCCACGAAATTGTGTTGGAATCGTCTAACTGTCATTATTTACAAGATCGCAAGAAAGTAACTTTTTTGAAATCGAGAAGACGTATTTTAATTATATTACTTAAAAAAATGGCTCGTCTTGTATTATTTTTTAATATTTTGGAAAACGCGCATCAAGTCGATATGCGTCAACGAAATAACTTGCGTTGAATAGCAAGATATTCGCAAAATGCGTTTAGCATGAGTAGTGGGGAATTTTTAGCAAATAACCTCATATGGCAAAACCTATAAAAGACGAAGTGATATTTTGTGTGCACAACATGCAACTCGACATCATTACCAATGGAAGTCATGAAAATCATAATATAACCATACCCATAGTACCAAAAGTTCTTTCTGCAGCTCAAGACTTAGAGGAATGCAAGCCAGATATATATATATTTTTTTTAAAAATGAATCTGTGCTCACTCAAAGTGAACACAAATACACTCCTTGACTCTTTCACAGTAAGCTACTGAAAGCTTGTGTCGTGAAAGAGGAAGATGGTCGGCACCTGGGATCGAACCACGACGTCCGCAGTACGAAAGCCGGCGTTGTAACCGCTGGGTCACCAACCACTTCAAATCTATGATTTCTATGATTTACGAGTAGTTCATCGACTGTGGAAATCACATCATAGACGAATATAATTAATTTAAGAGAGTTTAAGAAATAACCATTTTATTATAAATAGCTTCTGTATTGTGAATTTTATTACAAATTTCACGTATATAATAGTAGGTATATTATGAATTGTCAAGGTTTGTAAAAATAACAGAATTGTAATTAATTATAATACATAATAATTTTATTGACTATTTATTTTAGATATTTAAATTATAAAAAATACAAAATAAAAAAATATTAAAGCTATTTTCTGTTGGAATTTATTTTTTTCCTTTGCAATCTCCCTCAAGGCTGCCGCCGCTACAGCAGACCGTGAACGAATGGCAGCAGTAGTTGCGATTAAAGATTCGGCACACTGTCCCAATTTTTCTGCAGCTTCTTTAAACGCAATTATTGAAGCGTTGTGCTTCCACCCGTTTTTCTTCCATTAATGTGAGACGCTCTCGTTCTTAAAAAGTATATACTGTTTTGATATTAAAATAAATCAGCAAATAAATAATGCTAGCATTTTTAATAATTATAATAAAATATAAGTAAACAAATAACGCAACACTCTAATACAGAAACGTCAAAATGTATATTTGAAAATAAATATAAACGAGTGTTTCCATTTATAGAAAACAAATCCTTAAATATTATAGCAACGTCAAATTATTATATTTGTTGAGTAGGACAGTTATTAGTAAATCGAATTCGACTTATTTTATGTTTCAAAAAATATATACCACTCACGGGTGTCAGGATTACTTCCGTACAGTTTCTTTGAGAATAACGCGACATAACAACAATTATCAATTCCCAATTTACAGCGAAAATATTTTCATATTGCAATAACAAACTCGAAAGGAAAACGTTTTCACGGCTTGGAACGCCAATCTCAAATCCGATTCCAATCGCACGGAATTTGGTTCAAGAGTACGGTTTTGGAATTGGAATCGAGTTTGTGATTGAAATTGGAATTGGGTTCGAATCGAGTTTCGAGAGTAAGCCTGCTGTGCGGAGTATAGCTGGTATAGGTAGGCCTATATGTAGTTTTCCAGATTCGACGTTTACGGGCTTATGACCGTCTTTTATTGCTGTTTTGAAGTCTTGTTGTAATTTTTTTTTTAATTCAATATTTTTTTTGTTTTATGTTTGTTTCTTTCATGGTAAATTTATCAAATTCGCATTCTCATCATGCGAATCTTCGATAGGTATGTAAAAATCTATTTTCCCCAGTAACAATTGAACTCTCAACTCCCAATATACTCAAGCAGAGACTTCTTCCATTAAAACGTAATATGTAGGTGGGAATCACATTAGAAACATCTATTGATAAATGGGGGAAACATTTTTAAAAAACCAAATTTGATGATTACCTGCTGATTATATCATTGTGTCTTTGAATGTTTTACATCCTTATTTCCAAGGCATTATACTTCGGTTAGATTCAAAT
The DNA here is from genome assembly GCA_963576905.1 of Mystacides longicornis. Lineage (NCBI taxonomy): Eukaryota > Metazoa > Arthropoda > Insecta > Trichoptera > Leptoceridae > Mystacides > Mystacides longicornis. The sequence goes on from OY756434.1 coordinate 10,319,442, forward strand.
TTGACGTATATTAATGTAACATTTATTTTTCATTTCTTTATCTAACTATGTCACACTATCTCTACTTACAATTTATTCCGTCAGATATCTCCATTCAATAGTGTGCCTATAAGGTATAGTATTATTTTTTACCTCGCAAAAGGCGGGCTGGCGATAGATTATGTAAGCAGGTATTAATAATCAAATAATATTACTTATAACCATATTGTTATCAACAACATTACATATTATGATAATTCTTATAATAACGACATATTTCATAGTGGTGTTGAGCTCAGAATATACTTGTAAGAGCATAAGAAGGCAAACAGATCAAGGATCTTTTAAATTTTGATTGTTTCTTATTCTTCTAGATCTTGTGATGTATTCTGATGAGGTAACTCCGCCGCCAACTCTCCTTTCAACTTTTGTCAGTTTTTTGCCTTGTGGAATACCATCAGCTACCACCCTGGATATGCTGTCATCTCCCATTCACGTATATCTCGTCAACACGCGTATTTTTCTATGATTAAAACATCAACACGTGTGCCCTGGTGGACGGATGATGACAAAATAAGACCAAATTGGACTTTTTTTTTTACCCATCATGCCATTTCCCGAAGGGGTTAGGCAGAGAGTACGGATTTCCATTCTTTCCTATCCAAACAAACCTCTTTACATGCTCTTGTATTCCTTTTGCTCCTGACTTTGTCCTCCTCTAATATAGCACCGATATGGTCAGACCATATCATTCGAGGTCGGCGTAGTCTGCGTGCACCCATTCTTTCAGATTTACATATCCTTTTACTCATTCTCTCTTTGTTCAGTCTCTCTACATGCCCAAACCACTTTGAATTATTTACTTTCATTCTAGTCACTACTCTAACATCCACTCCTATCTAATATCCTCCTTTCTAATATTATCATTCTTCACCTTATCAATCAGTCTCTTTCCGCATATCCTACGCAGTGATCTCATTTCTACAGCATTTGTTCCAACTTCCAGTTTTTTCGCCCATGTCCAAGTTTCACTACATCATGGATGGTATCAGGATTGCATTGTGCATCAACTGTTTGGATTTAAGAGATACCAATTTAACCAATTTTTTAACCAACTTAACCAATTTTTCAACACTGATCAAGGGATCGCAACAACTTGGACCAGAGTTTCTCCACTGACAAGCCGTTTGGAGTGATGGACGAATGGCTAGACGGGATTGAAATAATTGGATGGATGGATTTCCGACTCACCCTATCACTCCAAATTATCCATTCGATATTTTAGAGTGACTTCGCTCCATCTGGATGGATGGAGTGATCGATAAAGGCGAGATCCATGAGTCTTTGAAATCCAACTTTGATGCATAATATTGATTTCTTCGATGTTTTGGGTAGAAGGTGCTTGGTGATCCGGTGGTGGTCCGTTTCAAAATAAAAGAGTCTTGTGTAGTTCTGTCACAAAATTTATAATTCAAATATCAACCGGTTTTTGTGTGGTTGGGAAAAGTTTGGAGTGCAAAGTTTGAATCGGGGGAAAGCAAAGACTTCCAAGTGTTGGCCTTAAATTATTTACGCTTGGCACTGTTTTTTAATCCGAATCAACTTATTCACACCTACATCATACACAAAATGAAATGCTGTCTAAATTTACTTTAATGAGGTGCTATATTAGATTCAGGTTGATTTTTATCATCGAGTGAAAGATTGGGCATGTAATGCATAATATTCTCCAATCTTTCATCAAAACAATATAAGTAATAAACACAGTCGAAGCAGGCCCCAGGGTCAAATATTATAAAATGAACAGTTATATCAATATTATTTTTTTGCAATATAAAATCATATATTGTTACTAACAGCCTGTGAAATATTTTCGTTTAATAAATCAGCCGTGATTAGAATGGGTAACGCCTTCTTTTATCAGCGATACTAAATCACTATACAAGGTGTTAATGATGATCGTATGACCTGAGATTTATATTGCTATCTGTTCTTTAAAATAACTTGGATGAACCCGACACTACTTTAGTATACTACAAAGTTAATCGTCTTCTTTAATAGTTCTCATATGATTTCTATCAACCACGACCCCGATTCCTTCTTTTATATCGGGATTTTGCAGTTCGTCGTCTACATAAATATTCCTTACACAACTTTGTTTCTTTTTCTTCTCTTGTACCATATCAGGTCATTTCGACGTCGACATTCGCGATCACATCGGCGAAAGGTTCTCTGTCTTGCGCTATTCGGAATAACACCTCCACACTTCTTGTTCCGGTCCAGTCTTACGCATCAAAGACATCGCTGCCTTCTTCAGACCCCTCTGCTTTTCTCTATTTCCCCCATAATCATCTGGAGTATTGTTTATGTATCAATCACCCCTCAGCACATAATCCAGATATGAAAATTTACTCGTCTTTAAAGTCATGAGTATTGCTCACGGCAGGTCTTCCGAGCTTGTAACTCTCTCATTTCAAGATATATTAAGCATCCGTCTGTGTTTCTACTTTCGAAGGCTTCTATTTTATTCATCGCGTTGACTTTTGGTGTCCACGCTTCGAAACTGCATAATAATATTGACCAGTCGTAACATTTTACAATCCTTTGTCTGAGTTTTAAATGCATTTGGTCTTTGCAAAAGAATGATTTCATCTTATTAAAATCATTTCAAACAAACTCAATCTTGCATTTTCAACCAATATAACATCCTGGGATATGTATTAAGAATGCCGAATAACAGTTGGCCGAGGAGAGAGCTGCTAGTCCTCCCATCGGAGTCTCGATGACGTTGAAGACCTTTCTTCTTCTTCTTCTTCGTCAGCCTGTCTCCGTCCATTGCTGAACATAGGCCTCCCCCCTCTCCTTCCAATCATTCCTGTCCTGAGCCTCTCTCATCCATGTGTGGTCTGCAATCTTTGCGATGTCGTCCGCCCATCTGGCCTGGGGTCTGCCGACATTTCTTCTGACTTGTCTAGGCTGCCACTCCACTACTCTTTGAAGACCTTTAGCGCTGAGGAATTTTGATATAGTCTGGGAGGACGTCATAGAAGCTGCGCTATATCGTAGGGCAAAAGCGAGCTTTTGTTGCCTCCCTTAACCCCTATGTAGGCTCATCAAGGGAGAATGATATGTTACATCAGAACCAAACTTTCGAACCACCCAATATCGCTGAACATACTTGGGGGTTAAATCGATAGATAATGAGGTTCTCACCTCCCTGCTTCGGGTTATCCACTATCGCTGTTACACCGTGTATATCTCGTATTTGTTTAAGAGCGCCATTGGATTTTTCTAAACAAATTAATTGTTTGTCGCAACTTACAATTAAACGCAAACAAAAAATGTCAGAGTTAACATTGTATGTCCTTCCTGAGACTTGGCTGCTGCCCAACTAGAAGGTGATGCAGCACTTGACACTGCGCTAAAATAATACTCGGGTGATTTACCCCGAAATTTTTCGAACTCGCGGCTAATTTCGGAGGAGCGTCTCATCGCAGTTCATCAGAAACACACATTTTATTCATTTGGAGTGTTCGGAAATTGAGAGTTTGTCTTGTACAATTACTATCTCCGTATGGAGGTGTTTGTTAATTAGGATAAGCCGAAACGCTACATTTTTCAATTCGTTTTTTTGAGAACGTTTGTAATTTGGGTAGTGTTTAAAAATATTTTTCAACTACTACATATTCATCTTTTACTGAGCCTGTTGGCCTGTTATGTTCCATCTGTGTTTGCCTCTTGAACTCCCAACTATCTTACATCTTTGGGTGGTCATCCAAGAAGTCTGCCAAATTATGGAATGCCATCTCTAGCTGCTTTTAAGTATCTTGTGTCCGCCATCCTGGATTCATGATCGTTCCAGAACCATCTTATCTGTCGTCCTCTGTCAATTTCGCATACCTTTCGAATTTCAGTATTCCATACTCTGTCTCTAAGGGTTTTGCCAGCGACATTTTTGAGTACTACTGATTGTTAACTTCTTCTTATTTTATGGCTTAACGTATTCCTTTCTTTCGAGGCAGAGCTGAAGGATCTGGATAAAGTTGGGAAGGAGGTCATCGAAGCTGCGCAAGAACGATCGTAGTTGAAAGCTCTTGATGCCTCCCTATGCCCCTAAGTAGGGTCAAAATGGGAAAATTGATTGAATGATTAGCTTATGAAACTGCTCATTCTAGCACAGGTCATATTATGTGGAGCCTTCGTGTGGGGCGAGTAGGTACCGTCGGGCTGCTTGATATTGAATACAGGTAGCACTTTTTTGGTGATGTTTGGAAACTGCTTTAATCCCGTGTAGGTTCTTTAGTAGGTAGTTTTTTTTTATGAAAACTAAGCTACATATCAGAAACACTGAAAGATTTTGAAAATAGTTTGGATTTAGAAAAAAGCATGCACACATCGTTTAATCCGATTTTCAACTAAAAAATATGATGAAGAATAAAATGTAAGCCAAAAAGACATTGTTAAACCAAAAAATCAGAAGGCAATTTATTTTATATTTGCGCGGACGTATTACTGAAGGTCATGCACCACCACCTCTTCCGCAGAAGTAGTCATTCACAGATATTACGGATTATGGATAAAATTGAACTAAAAATGGTCACAAAGAATAAAGAGATAAGATGCATGAAGAGAAGAAGTTCATTTTACAGAAATAATGGATAAAGATAATTTTTTGATATTAAGTTAACTAGATGAAGTGTAATGTCTCCGAACTCGTATAGATGTTTACGTTGAATCGAATCAAAACATTTAAACACTCCAGCAGCGAGTATTGGTACTCGCGTTATAATGTTTGTGTATATTTTGTTTCTTTTGCAGACCAAGTTCCAAGGTTTCTCACCGTGCAGAATATCAATGAGTTTGTTTCTCGCTCTATGTGTATATGTGTGTTGTTTGTTTATTTATAATAGAAGTGTGGTAATGTGTCTGTCGTGAAGTATTATAATAATCCACGTAGATCCTACTACTTAAAGAATTATTTCCTCGTTGTATTTAAGTGTTGCCAATTTATCAAATTTATAGCATCTCATTTTCCAAATATCAATCAATCAATTATTTTCTCCTTTCGGGCTTATTTGCGAGCATAGCGAGGAATTTAAAGCATTCACGAGCAAATTCATTGATCTTATCATTATTTCAAACTAAAAAAAGTGTCTCACCACCTTTTAAAATTCTGTTTGGGTTCTCTGCTTTACTTGGTTTTCTTGTCCTGCTTTGTTTTAGCGCAGCATCCAGCTCCTTTGATCTCCCCGGAGTGTTCATTATCATTGACAATCTGTTTTTCCTTGGACATCATTCTTTCCTTGCATAAGATGATCTTATCCAACGCATCATCTCCGAAAAGGGACCCGAACTGTATATAACACGAATCACATAGAAGCGTTAACATATTGCTTCAACGTTACGTACTTTCTGGAATCTTAAGAGCCGAATCAAATGAACATACAGCTGAATCTGGAAACAGAGCATACTTCCTTTTATGGATGATATTAGACACCATGGAAACAATAACAAACATGAACTAATTAACGGGCGATGACGGATTAGTGCCCATATCAACGATAAAAAAGGATACTCTACTTCCAACTCTGGATCTGATTTTTGGTTTATGCATTAACATATAAGTTCGCAAGGTCTCTAAATGGGTTACGTATTTCGTGGTGTAAATTACCACCTGCTGAAATTGATGCTGATAGGAAAATTAGAGCATACGTCGAGATACAGGCAGAAGCAGATATCGAGGAACTGTTTCGGATGGCGTAGAGCCACGATGCTTTCACCCCAGTGTTCCCCAACGTCGAGAGATCTGTGGGCCTAGACAAAATACACTTGGCGATCGACTTCAAACGAATTCTTCGACAATATAGAGTAGGAAAAAAATTTGCTGTCCACTTTTTATATTTTTATATAAGTGTCATTGCTTGGTTTAAATAATTGTTTACGTGTTCCAGTGGACAGATAATTTTTTCGCACTATACATTGGCGAAATCTTCATTAAATGGTATATAAACACTACAAGTTTTGTAGTCGAACGCCAGTTTGAATTTGTCTACGGGGGCTGAGATGGCAATTCCAGAGGATGATTTTTTTTAATGGCTTTGTTTGGTCCTGCACAATTAGAGACAATCATCATTAGTGGCGCTACAGCCCGTTTTGCGCCTTGGCCTCCTTAAGAAATCTTTTCCATTCCTCTCTGTCCTCTGCCACTCTCCTCCAGTTCGTCATTCAGATCGCTCCTATGTCGTCTATCTGAACGTATAAAGTGTTTTAATGACGAATGTAAGTTGACCAAATTACTGATCATGCAGGTCTCTATGTGCAATTTGTATAATTATCTAAGTAAGATGATATCTCTATTGTGTCTGAAATATTAACATGTGTTGTATCGATTGAAATAGATTTGCATGTGATAAATTTATCATCCTTAAAAGGTTTTGGATCTATACCATAACGTGGATCATTGTTCATGCAGAGAATGTCACGTTGAATGATGACGATGCTAATAGCAGATACCTATCCGTCCGCTAATTACCATTATTCATATTATTTGTCTCATTGCTGTGTTCATTGTATTTTCTGGGCTGCCGTGTGTAAAAAGTATTATAAAAAACACACTCTCTGCTAGGTATCGCACAGCAAAATTGATAATAATTGACAACTTCTACTGGATCATAATATCAAAGGAACACCATTTCCCATGGACTTACACGGATGTTTTAGATAAAGCACGACGTTTTAGGTCTACAGTTTTTTATAGATTAAGTGCCTATTGATAATCGACACTGTTGGAATGTCAAGATGAAAGAAAATACCTCAACAATTAGAAGAGCTGATTAATATAAATCAAATTATAAAAAGTCTGAGTATGGTTTGTCTTCCCTTTTTGATGCTTCTTAATATGGTTTCTTAACCCAACCTCCAGGGTCTAGTACTTGAAAATTTGGCATAATCAATGATGGCAGATCCAATGATGCGTTTGGGTATTTAGAAAATTTCAAGACAAGAACGACGTTAAAGATTATAAGGATAAAAGAAACGAACATGAGATACGTAAATCATTTTGAGCACAGATAAATAGCAAAAAAAACACATACCTAGGAAGGATTAACTATGATTATTATAGTTGACAAGTGAGCAGTGTGTATATATGTTTGAAATATAGTTAGCACGAGGCACCTGTACAATAGATTTAAAACAATAGAACACACATGTCGCGCTGTCGGTACAAAACAAGCTGCTACTCGCCTCTAACAATCGTACCGTAGCATTGACGATAATAATTATTATAAGTGTCTCTAAACAAGTTACCTATAAACAACGAAGTATTGTGATTGACATGTAATATCAGTCTGTTTCCACTTCATACTTGTCGTGTGTCGGGTCCGATTTTTAATAGGATGCTCTTGTGGTAGAACATTTTGTATGGAGCTGTTCACACTTACCGGGCAACGATCGGGTCCGGTTTGGTGTGAACTAAACAGCGCCATAATAAAATGTTCTGTCACCGACGTACCCGAATAAAAATCGGACTCTAGGCACAAGTGGGAAAATCGGGGTAATTCACAATATTAAGGGGCTTTGCACCAAAATCGTTTTTGTCACTTTTACCGATTTTACTCAATGATTCCGCGAAAGTACGAAACTGAAACATACGTTTTACTGTAGACAGACCTTAAATTAAATATTTTCATTAGCTCAGCATGCTTTTTGAGTAATTGTCTTTTTTTCTGGAACGTATCTCAATTTTTTTTATCAATAACTCAAAAATACAACACCTATGTTCTTACTTATAGATATGTATGTTGCGTAAAAATGTAAAGGGAGATCTTAGTAATCATATAAATTTGTCTCATTTACCTCAACATGATTTCTTTTGAGCGTTTACCCTTAAGAAAATAATTAAGTTAAATTCAAATAATATTTATAAACATAACCGAATAGATTAGATAGACAAGTAGATTTTACCACTCAATATTTCAACGTATACAAAACCTCGAGATACAGCGCTTAGGTACTTCAATACCACATTCTTTCTCAATATTCTCATTTTTGTTCCATAGAAGATTAGTTAAGAAGAATGGAAATAGGAGAAGCTGTATCAAAAATGGCATACTAATGTGGTAAAAGAAGGACATTTTGAAACTGAGGACATGAAAAAAAAATCTCCAACAGATAATATTTTAGAGTGACCGAGTAACAGTATGAAAATATATTGTAAGAAATACGTTAGCAATTCGTTAACTGTCACAGTTGTTTACAACTTGTAAGTGAATACTGTAGCAAGTAAATCAGAGCAAAACGTTTTGAACTAATTCTAGTACTTACCTACATCGTCGGTCGCTTCTTGGGTCAAGCGCTGGCTAGAGCCAAGTATGGGTGAGGTCATTCTCCACGTCTCGCGGACCGTTACAGGTCATGTCGGTTCTATATGGAGCAGGCTTTTGTTCGTGGTACGTACCTCTTCTTGTGTGAGTTTGTTTGTTACTATCATTACAAATAGACAACTATATGCAAGACATAACTATCCCATTATTTGTATTATTTTATTATTTAGTTTAGGGAGTGCAATTCTATTGTGATGTTTTGTACTCTCGGAAAGATCATCAAGTTTGATGATTGATTGATATTTCTATATGAGTGGAAAAGGGGTTTGGGGATGATTAAAATTTGCGTATTTTCACGCGGAAGGGATTTTTAAGAAATCATAATGATTTTTTTAACACATTCGAACACTTATAAAAAAGCAATAACAAAAATGACATGTTATTAACACAACGATCGGAAGTTCAACATTCTTTTAGTTGATTTTATTTTGAATAGTTACCTTTTTTTAAGACTTATCGGACGACATTAATTGTATGATTGTCCTATAAGTTAATGATATCATGATCTGGAATTTCTTCCCTGTTAATGTTCAAATTACCTGGATATTCCATCATTGAAATTTAGATACCAGCGGGACGAATACAGCCATCATAGTTGTAAAGCAATTTATTCGATAATATATACCTATTGTATTTCACCCGGTTAATGCTGCATATTGTAAACTCTAGTAATTGCAACAAGGAAATTGTTATTTAACTAAAATATTATATTGTACAATACTGATGAGAATTTACTAGTATTTATTAGAATGTTTTCTGGTTTTCATGTAAATTCCACTTTTAACAGTTTACTTGTACAATACTTTACAATAATAATGTGCATCACAAGACAAGTCATCTGTAAGGGATATATTTTTCTTCATTGCCCCGAACTTTTGTCCCGGTCTAACCAGGATCGGGCCTCCTTGTACATTGGTGCCAGGATTTTCTGTTCTGGGTTGTTGATTGGGGGATATCCTGTGCTGCCAACTCCCTCTCGATTGCAGACCACCAGGTTGCCGGTGATCTCTCTCGGTTTCGTCCACAATTCAGTATTTTCGAAAAGCCCAAGTTGAGCGACATTGATTTACTGGACATTGCTGGAGTCCAGACCATAGTATGGAAAAATCATTTGACTAAGCAACGCTCTAAGTAAGAATATTTTGAATCTAATCGTTTAATCTGGACCAAGGTAAAAGTCTGCGATGTTTTCATTCTCAAACGAAATGTGCAGAGTTCAAATAAGTTGTTGATTGCCAGAAGCGCTTCTAAGCTAGGAATATGATTACATTATCTACTTGAGTGTTCTTGGAGTGGAGAACCTACATGTGCATAATGAGACGCGGTTCACCAACAAGTGGAGTACCTAACTGTACCTGTCTAGAGCCTGCGATATTGTGATATCCTCATTGTAGTTCTCCTTTATGGATCCATGGGTAAGAACAAAACCCTACCTGCAGTTACGACTGAAATGATCTTGCAGTCACTGCTAATTATTCACAACCTGGTCTTCCCAACGTTAGCGCAGAGCGCAGGCTTCTCTGTTCCTGGCTTTCTGGTTATTTTTCAACAGTTCTTCTACTTATTCGATTCCGTTCACACATCGTGCCATTGTAACATGTGACACATCTCGATGGAGTTCAACTTAGTTTAATGCCATAAATTAATTCTGTTTCTACTTTTAATGTATAGTTGTCCTCTGTAATGTGTTTTGTTAAAATAAATAAATTATCACTATCATTAAGATAAACTTTTTGTCAGAAGATACAATAAATAAGAAAGGTCACATTATAGACCCCTGGATAATACCACTTCTGTGGCAAATCGCTCATTCTCATGGGCCGCTTGAAACAGCTCCTATACACTCCAGAAGCTGATTCAATTTCTGTCGTCGTGTGCGCGGCCTGTCTTCGTTCAAATCTTTAAGCGGGTTCTAATATGGGCTGTCTATGAAACCTAAAAAACTTTGATCTTCTTTATTCTACAGTATCTCTATATTTTTTTCAGTGAAGAAATAATCAAAGTCAACCATTTGGGTATATATTTTTAATCCGGTATAGGATCATATTTTAGGGCGCGATGACAAAATTGTCAAGGAGGAGTCCAAGAATTGTAATAAAGTATATGCGGGGATAACAACAAAATAAATGGTGATCCATTGGTTGTCAGAAGCACTACATCTCAACTTATACATAGATCTGTCAGCGGAACACCAAACGTCCTTGATGGATCGGTTGACGTATATGAAGAAACACGTTCGTTTAAATTGAACTTTGTCACTGTTGGTCTTGTAGTTACTCTGCGAATAGTCACATAACCGTTGGCCTTCGAATAATCAACAATCAAGCGAGGGAGAGAGATAATAAGATGATACACAGTTTTCCCTGCATCTCTTCGTTGATCTCCTTTGTGGTCTATGTATGTCTCTCTTGCAGATCTTCCCTTACTATTTTTGGAAGTCACTCTAGACTAATAACTTTGCCAACATGATCGTTTCGTCTCTCTACTTCATCTTACAACACCTTGAATGTCACAGATGCTGCGGATTTAAAACTCATCCAAGGTGAAGATGAAGATGCAAGTATTCAAACATTTGTGATTGCTCTTATTCTGCATCGTTCTCAGGAAGTTTTAAGAAATGATTTTAGCATTATTCTTGTTGCAGTTCAGGCAAACGCTATTATGATTATAATGATAGTGATGTGCAGCCTGTGATCTATTTTCCACATCATTATAAGATCGATGGAACTATTTCGATGAAGGTATTGTACGTTCATTAAAATAATCATAATGTAGTTTAGCCCTTGGCTGTTCCTATTAGTTGTCGGTAATGCGGTTAAATCGAGTATAAGTCAAATTAAAATGTTTCTGTTGCGCTTGAAACGGAAGCTTTTTTTCACCCATCACGCCGTTTCCCGAAGGGGGTAGGTAGAGAGTACGGACTTTCATTCTTTCCTATCCAAACAAACCTCTTTCGCTTCTTCCAAGCGCATAACATTCCGCATACATGTTCTTCTATTCCTTTTGCTCTTGACTTGACCCTCCTTTAAGACGGCACCGATATGGTCGGACCATGTCATTCGAGGCGGCCTCGTCTGCGTGCACCCATTTTTTGAGATTTATATATCCTTTTAGTCATTCTATCTTCGTTCATTCTCTCCATATGCCCAAACCATCTTAATTTATGTACTTTCATTCTAGTCACATGCTAACATCCACTCCACATTCCTTTCTAATATTCTCATTCCTCATCTTATCAATCAGTCTCTTTCCCCATATCCTACGCAGTGATCTCATTTCCACAGCATTTATTCCAACTTGCAGATTTTTCGTCCATGTCCAATTTTCACTCCCATACATCATAGATGGTATCAGGATTGCATTGTGCATCAGCTGTTTGGATTTAAGAGACACGTTCTTATTTCTCATTAGAGGTCTAAGTGCACCGCCAACCCTACTATCAGCCAGTTTCCTTCTTTCAATATCCTTTTCACACCTTCCAATATTGCTAAATAGACTACCTAAATAAAAATACTCATCCACTTTTTCCAAGTTCTCATCATTCAAATTCACACAACATTGCGTTCTTAAATCTTCTCTTTCAAAAACAAGCACCTTTCTTTTATTGACATTCATCTTAAGACCATTCATTTCACAATTTTGATAAACATGCGTCACAAGTTCTTGCAAATCACGAAACGGAAGCTTTTTAAAGTTTGTTTTTTTTGACAAGCACCAGTCAAATTGAATGTCAAACAGTTTTATTTTTATGGTATGGCAATGAATGAGTAAGAAAGAAAAAAATGCCGTATGAAACCATGAGTTATTACTTGTAATAAAGAAAAAGTCAAATGGTACGAGTGTGTTGCAAAAATTAGTGGCGCAGGTTTTTATAAGGCTGAAAAAAGGCTGTGATGATGATGATGCTGGATAATTTGTTTGGCGCCGTTTAATGGATTTCCATCTCAAGGGCGCACGGGAAGCTCTGTGGGAAGAGCAGTGTCTTCAGTTTGTTCCTGAATGTGCTGATGGGCTGGTCCTTTCTAAGTTCTTCAGGAAGTCGGTTCCAGGTGACAGGTCCTGCTACGCTGAAAGCCCTGTCGTGGAAGTTCGACTTGTTGCTCCTGTTGATATCCTTTAGTATGTTTGTAGATATCATGGCTGAACGTAAGGGTCTTGTTGCTGTGGTAAGTCTTTATTGATTAAGAAAGATGTGGATCGTTCATTTTGATCACGTATGTGCTTAACGATGACCAGGGGGGTAACTCTGCATTTTCGGCACAATACCGATCCAATTTCAATCATTTTAACATACCTATAATATATTATCAAGATTTTGGTTGCTATGCATAAAAATAGTTCCACGTAGGTCATTTTTATGTTCGGTATTGTTTTGTGAAAAAAAATATTAAGTAGGTACTTCAACTTTACTAGATTTCCCGACAGGCGTAGTCCTAAATAAAGATCAAATAATAAAATTGTTTAACTTTTCCACATATTTCTATTTTCCCGACTAGTTTCGTAGGCTCACGTCCTACATGGTCACAGGAGACTAAGAAACGAGTAGACGAATAAGAAAGTATCTTAGTCTCCTGTGACCATGTAGGACGTGAGCCTACAAAACTAGTCGGGAAATAAAAATTTGTGGAAAAGTTAAACAATTTTTTTATTTGATATTTATTTTCTAATAAACTCCACCAAGAAATGCATGTTCATCAGTTAGTGAATTTTATTTGAATTTGTAATTTATACATTCAAAATAATATGTTTAAAATACGTTTAAAATATGTTTAAATGATAAAAAAAGTAGGTATTTCTGAAAGCTTGAAAGAAAGAAACTGTATCAAAAATCTGCGTACCAATATTTTGAAACTCAATGGTTGTCAGGTAAATAAAAATTGTGTTTCTATAGAATTTTCACAGATGGCGTAAGCATATTCGTTGTTCCATACTAACTTTAATATTATATCTTTTAATATTTGATATACTTTTTTCGAATTTTATTGGTTATTCTGTTTCCCGGAGCGGAGAAGAATCCAATAAACTAAAAATGATAAAAATCTGTTCAGTCGATCTCGAGTTATAAGTGTTCGCACTAACCCGGCTTTCTTTTATATCTCTAATATAATTTAAAGTCGGGTTACTGTGAACACTTACAACTCGAGATTGTGCATCAGCTGTTTGGATTTAAGAGACACGTTCTTATTTCTCATTAGAGGTCTAAGTGCACCGCCAACCCTACTATCAGCCAGTTTTCTTCTTTCAATATCCTTTTCACACCTTCCAATATTGCTAAATAGACTACCTAAATAAAAATACTCATCCACTTTTTCCAAGTTCTCATCATTCAAATTCACACAACATTGCGTTCTTAAATCTTCTCTTTCAAAAACAAGCACCTTTCTTTTATTGACATTCATCTTAACCCGGTTCGCACTAACCCGGCTTTCTTTTATATCTCTAATATAATTTAAAGTCGGGTTACTGTGAACACTTACAACTCGAGATTGGCTCAACAGATTCTTCCGATGTGATTTATTGGATTCTTCTCCACTCTGTATAACAGAATAACTAATAAAAAGTTGAAAAATGGATAGAAAATAATATGAAATGAAATATTAAAGTTAGTATGGAACGAATTTCATGCGACGCCATCTTGAAAAAAGCTGCTAACCTAGGGTAGTCCAGAACTCATAGTATATTATAACAGCCTTTTCGTGTAAAACATATCTTTGCATAAAAATTCATAATTTTACGATTGAAATGAATTTATCCTTGGAATTATTATAGAAACTTTAAAATGATATCGACTATTGGAGCTTTTTATTATCTGCTTTAGAACTAAGGGGGACCCACTGAAGTTACGGACCTCGTAGGAGCATAAGACCAACCCGTATACCAAATTTTATGAAAATTGAAGAATTTTTTTTTCTTTTTTAGCCCTTTTTCTAGAACAAGTGAAATTTTCTTTGGATACTTTAAGAGGGTTCCCCTGAAGGTACAGATTTCAACATTTTACTGACTCATCTACATCGAGGGGCTAACCGTTCTACCAAATTTCAATCAAATCGGATAAGAATTACTATATGAGTTATGGGTGCGCACACATTTTTGGCGTACGCGTACGGGTACGGGTACGCGGAAATTATTTTTTTTGCCTATTTGGAATCTACACCCTCGGAAACGTCAAGAAAATTAATTTCAGCGAAATCTATTTTATTTTTTTGAAATCCGATCACAAGACTCATGTATATTCCATATACTATGAGTAATACACTGTAGATTTTTAAGCTAGGTATATTTGATCCAGCTATAGCTGTACTCTGTTCTTTCAAAAAAACAAACTTAACGAACCAAATTCACTTTTTGATTTTTGATATTTTTGAAAATTGAATAGGGTTTAGTGACCCTAGAAACACGTTGTCCATTTAATACACATAGTTGAAGGAATGCCACAACCGGATTCGCGAAATTCGCAATTATATCCGTCAGGTGTTTAATAACGAAGATTTATTTTATATAACTTCAACTGTATACATACCAGGACCTATATATTGTAAATCTGACGATGTTATTTCATAATGTTGTGAAACCAGTTGCGCTTTTTAATGTTTCCCAGATACAGAAAAAAATGTTCAGAAATATACAAAACTCCGAGTTATATTTTGTAAATTTTGATAAATATCGCTGTTTGAATGCAAAACAGTTTAAATTTTTTAAAATAGTTGTGACTATATTTTTGTAAAATTGAGGCATACCCAGTCATACATTTTTTTTATCTCTCGATTCTTGTTCTCGATCGAATAGCTCTCCGTGTTCCAGCCTTTTGCAGCGCCAACATGTAACAAGATAACCTTGTGTTGCTGTATGTACCATTGCTTCGAATGTAAGCATTCTTTAGTGTAGGAACTCACATCTTAAGGGCTCAAAGTTCTGCCTTGGTTTTTAAAAGTTAATGTCTGGATTCAAATTCGTACAAATGACAGACATCACATGACAATTGATCAAGTTCTGAGAGTGTTTCAAATGAAGATTTTCTTCACAGGAAACGGGTAAAACGTTATTTAAGCATCTATTTTACTCATTAAAAGCTTAAAACACACTCGTTTTGCGATTTCTTGTGCGTTAAGGATTCTCTTGAAGCAAAGTGATTGATATTTTCAAAGAAATTTTAGCAGCAATGTGTTTATTTTATTTATTTATTTTATTCATACTTTACTGTACATTGGTAGAGTATCACATAGTATAAACTAAACATAACAAAGACATCACAGAATTAACGTACAGAGGGCGAGCTTACCACAACGAAGTTTTCGTGTTTTCGACTTTAAGCGTTTAGTCCCATTAAACTTAACTGATCGATGAGCCATTTAAGGCAGAATCGTTCCACAATGGGACGCTGTGGCCGCAACTTCCAAGGAGGAAGGATACCTATTAATTATAATAATGATTTTCAACTACATTATGTTCAATTTTTTTTATTAGGTACTTATTAAAAAAAATTGAAATACATATTATTTTGATTCTATAATTGAATATTTCAGCTATCACAATATCGCACTACCACAGCGTTATATAAAATCAATACCTGAACTGATAATTTCAATTTTTAATTGCATACAGACAGGTTGATTTTGGTCGTTTAATTCATTTCAACTATGATGATAAGATGTACAAACAAAAAGATATGTATATTATATGGTAGATACGTCTATAGAATACCGGTTGACTGCTCCCGTAGACTAGTTTTTGCTCTATGCCCACCAACACATACCGAAGTATTACCTAGATCGGTGCTATACAAATTATTATATTGGTAGCTGATGGCCATTGATCCGTATGGGACTAGCGCAAAAAATAGCTAACTGAAAAAAGTTATTTTTTCAAAAAAAAAATTTTGTGAAAAGATTATGAATAGTTTTGAAGTGTAAACCATCAGGCCTCAACAACTACCCCTATTTTTTTTACTTCTGAGCTAGGGGTTACTTTTGAAATTCAATCCCGAGTTCAATGTCCACCGTCAAATAATTTAATACTTAAAGTAACTAACTGTATAAATCCTCATCTATTTTTTTTTTCGTAAAGCAATAATGGATTAAAAAAAAAGACCTAAGTGAAAATATTTTTTTTGGCAAACAAAACTAAATGTCATAATGACATCGTATTATAGATTGGAATTGGATCGGCAACGAAAGCCCCAGCAGGCTTACTCTCGACACTCGATTCGAACCCAATTCCAATTTCAATCACAATCTCGATTCCAGTTTCAAAACCGTACTCTTGAACCAAATTCCGTGCGATTGGAATCGGATTTGAGATTGGCGTTCCAAGCCGTGAAAACGTTTTCGTTTCAAGTTTGTTATTGCAATATGAAAATATTTTCGATGTAAATTAGGAATTGATAATTGCTATTATGTCGCGTTATTCTCAAAGAAACTGTAAGGAAGTAAACCTGACATCTGTGAGTGGTATACTTTTTTTAAACATAAAATAAGTAAGTCGAATTTGATTTACTAATAACTGTCCTACTTAACAAATATAATAATTTGACATTGCTTAAATATTTAAGGATTTCTTTTCTTTAAATGGAAACACTCGTTTATATTTCAAATAAACGTTTTTTATAAACATTTGACGTTTCTGTATTAGAGTGTGCGTTGTTTGTTTACTTATATTTTATTATAATTATTAAAATGCTAGCATTATTTTATTTGCTTATTTATCAAAATAAATCTTAGGTATATATTTTTTTAATTTGTTGAAAGAACGAGAGCGTCTCACATTAATGGAAGAAAAATGGGTGGAAGCAGAACGCTTAACAGCAATAATTCCGTTTAAAGAAGCTGCAGAAAAAATGGGGCAGTGTGCCGAATTTTAATCGCAACTATTGCTGCCATTCGTTCAGGCTCTGCTGAAGCGGCAGCAGCCTCGAGGGAAATTGCAAAGGCAATATCCAACAGAAAATAGTTTTAATAGTTTTTTTTTTATTTTGTATATTGTATTTTTTATAATTTAATTATCAAGTATAAAATAATAGTCAATAAAATTATTATGTATGACATTATATTACAATTTTGTTATTTTTACAAACCTTGACAATTTACATATACTTACTATTATATACATGAAACGTGTAACAGAATTCAGAATAAAGAAGCTTTTTATAATAAAATGGTTATTTCTTTAGCTCTCTTAAATTATTCATATTCGCCTATGATGTGAATTCCACAGCTAATGAACTATTTCATGTCTGGCTTCAGTCATGAGCTGCCGAAAGAACTGTTGGTTCTGTGGGTATGGTTATATTATCATTTTCATGTCTTCCAATAGTAATGACGTCGAGTTGCATGTTTTGCACACAGTGATATCACATCGTCTTTAAGGTTTTGTCATATGAGGTTCCAAAATCCCGTACAACTCTTCAAACATCTCTTTTGATATTCGCTGTAATTTGCTATACATAAATTCCCCACTACTCATGCTAAACGCATTTTGCGAATATCTTGCTATTTTACGCAAGTTATTTCGTTGACGCATATCGACTTGACGCGCGTTTTCCAAAATGTTAAAAAATAATGCAAGACGAGCCATTTTTCAAAGTAATATAATTAAAATACGTCTTCTCGATTTCAAAAAAGTTACTTTCTTGCGATCTTGTAAATAATGACAGTTAGACGATTCCAACACAATCCCGTGGAATCGAGTAGTTGTCAAAACGACGTCAAGAGTACCAATTTTCAAATTTTACACGATTTCACATGTTCTTCAAATCACCACTCGATTTGAATCCAATCGTGCGCTAGCATCCCATTTCAAGAGTACCATTTTGGGATTTTACGATTTTAGGATTGGAATCGAGTTTCAAGAGTAACCGTGCAGATCGGTTGTTTAGAAACAAGTTACAATAGTAAAATCGTAATATTGGGACAAGGAAAATAAAGTAATTGTTATCAAGACATATGCATGCATTTTGCGTGCACTTTAATGTAGATATTATGCTTCATATTATTTTTAATAGGTGTAAACTAACTTAATTAAGGATTAGTAGAAGGTTTGCAGTATTTTTTTATTTAATTTAGTTAGCGCATTTTTGTGGCAACACCTCGGACGTTTGTTGATTAAATTTTTTAATTCGATTACCATAAGCGAAATTCGACTATCAAGTATCTAGTATGTGTTTTTTTAAATATTATGAACACCTTAAAATATTCATATTTAGTTTTATAAAAAAACATTGTATATTTATACTCTGCTTTATCTTTATACCTTTTTATGTTTCAAACTTTAAAGTTATACGTTAAGCTTTTTTTAACTGATTCTGGGCTCACCCAAAGTAAACACAAATAAAGCAAAGCTTTTGCTGTGAAAGTGGAAATGGTCGGCACCGGGATTCGAACCCACGACCTCCAATACTTCTTCAAAAACATTGCTCGTTCTTCAAAACAATCACCCAATTGAATCGCCAGTTCCCCGAATTGCAAACCTATAGGTATAGCTGTTTAGGATTGCGTTTTTTACAGTATAAAGCTTACCTATCGAATAATGACAAACATTATTTTAATAAAAAATATAAGAATGTTGTTGATCATGAACTACCACTTAGTTTCATGTTTACATTCTAAATCAGTTTACGAGAAAGCAAAACATTTTCCCTAAATTTTATAGAATGCTAACAAGTATGTAACAACTAATGACTAACAATTTATTACTGATGTTCGATTTTTAAATGTAACAAACCACCACGGGCTAACGATCGTCTTCTACTGTTATTTCGAAGGCTGGCTTAGTGCGATCACTTTACGTTAACAAGTTCGCCATTAGGTGGTAAAGTTTAAGTCTTCGGAATTCCTAATCATGAGAATTCTCGACATGTTCAACATGTCGAAAAATCCCATATATATGTACAACAAGTAGATATTCAATAATTAATGAGATGTAGAGATAAAAGTTGGCAATTATTGAGAACAAGAGAGCAACCAATTTTAAGACTGCTGTCATGTATTTGGCGCCAGGATATGAATATCTATATTCCGTTGTTAATATCTAATTTTGTAAATAGTTACACTGTGTTTTTGGTACCTACTCGACGACTGGATCGGCTTTCTGGCCTCATTTGGGTAATGGGAAATTTTCTGGGGAGCTTCCAACTATACACACTAGGTGGCAGAACTTCTAATCAGGTCTATTGTCAAATTCAGTGCTGCCAACGTAGAGATGTTTTTTTCAGTGATGCCAACACTCGAAAACGAGTGCAGAGCTAAAAAAAAAAAAAAAACGTTGGGAAGTTTGTTTTCCATTGTGTTGCTAAGAAGTTGTTGATTGAGTTGCTAAGAAGTTGTTGATTTTGTTGCGCATAAATTTGAGAATAAATCTCAGGGGTGCTGTTCTGTATTTTTTAATTTGTATTTAGGTAGGTATATAAAAAAAGATGAACAATTTCATTTGTAATAGTATGTAAAAAATGTACAATGATTACTCTAAACCTATTGTAAGCTATCATGTATAATAATATATAAGTTGTTTAATTTGAAATAAACTAGAATGATATTTTGGAGGTTAGATTGTGAGCGACCATAAGAAGAAGAAGAAGTAAATCGGCCCCGTTGGCAACACTGAATTTGACAATAGACCGGATTAGCAAGGGCGCCTCTAGCGGCACAAAAAGGAAAAAAAACATCCCATTCAGAATCTGAGCTCACCCAAAGTGAACACATATAGGTACCTACACTTTCGATATCCTTATTTTTATGAAAAAGGAAGACGGTTCGCTGACGTCGAGTAAAAAAATTGATATATTTTATAAACGTATGCAGCTCCCCAACAGAACTATTCGGAAAGCTCTGCAGCCCATACAAAATTATTCCCGTGCGATTCTCACTACTATATGGTAGTGAGTAAACTTCGGAATAGGGGTACGAAAGTCGGCGACTCAACCCCTAGGCTACCAACACCTTCAAATAACGTACCTACACATTAACAAAACATAGCTTGAAAACGTCTCGTCACAAAATATTGTTTTGGCCAAAACATCCCCCATGTGGATGATATGCCAAAAAGTAGAAAAAAAAAATTGTTTATACATAGGAATATTCTTTTTTCTTAGGAGTAGGGGAAAATCTTCATGGACATTGAATCAGACTAGACGACAAAAAATCCCGTATTTTGATGTATGACAAGATCGGGATCTTCTTAACCAAATCGAATCAAAGAATTTGTTAAAGTATGCAAAATAACCGGTGTGAAAACACATTAGGCACATAATTTTATTTATGCAAATTTTATTGAAATAACTTTTACCAGGATATCAACGTCGTACTTAATCAATTTTTAAGGATATGATTGACATTTATTATGAATTTGATATGACTAAATTGAAATATTGATTATTATTATCCAGGATGTCGTTTCCAAATTTTTTTGGAGAATGTTTCTGTGAAAATTTGGTTGAAGATGCAATGGAAGAGATGTGTGTCTATCATAGAAATGAGTGGCGATCTGATTTTTTTTGTGCCTACCCCTTTAGAGATACGGTATGGTGACTAAAAACACCCCCTTTACCACAACTTTTTCAGATCCAAATTTGTATCATTTTGTTGTAATCCTTCCCTGCGGTCGTAGCTAAAATTGCACTCAACGACTAGTCTGTCATATAAAACGACAGAAAACTCGTAGCTATTTTAGCTTTTTCTGTCACAGAGAATTCTATCGGCGTCTCTCTGGCCATGGATTTTATAAAGAAAAGTTACTTTATCTTTTCACACATTTATCTATGACTAGTGGTCGACCAGTGCACGAAATTCGTCCATAAGTTTTATTTAAATTATAAGTTTGAACATTTTTGAGGTTAAATATGTAATTTCAAATACTGAGCGAGCGCTATTTCAAAATTTTCATTAAAAAACAATGACATGGATACTTACTTATGTCAAATTTGAAATATTGATAAGTACAAAGTTGTTTAAATTAATATTAAAGTCAAACAATATTAATCTATTCTAAATTTATATACCGCCATCAAAAAACTCTCTGTGCCCATTATGAGGCGCTTTTCGTTTTACATTTGTTTCTATGAAGTTCATGATCTTTATAATTAGTCTGTGGGTGTGTGTATGAGTATCAAATACATAACATTTCAGTAGTGTTTTTATGTTTTTTTTTATTGATTTCATCTATTTTTTATACATACATTAAAAAACAAACTTCTTCTCTATGGAAACTATAAGTGTGCGAAATTTCATACTCCTCCGTCCGCGCAATTTTCGTAAAATAGTCACAAAGTTTTTCCTTTACGTATTAATATATAGATAAATATAACTTCTATGTTTGTGGTGACGTTTAACTATACCTAATAAATGTATGGGCCCAGTCGGGCGTTATTCTGCGAAACGACTAGTCGTTGAAAGTCCAAAGACAGCTCTAATTTGTGTGAAAATGACTGCGAAACCGCTTTTTTGTTGATAGAGTAGTTGATAGAGTAGATTAGAATGCAAAAAAAATCGACAGGCCTACAGGGTGGGTATACGTGTTGCTGTTTTAAATTTAATAATAGCAAAATGGGTGTATTAACGTAGTGAAATATCGTTACAATTATTAAAAAACAAATCCCTAAGTTTCACATCTGCCAAAAATGGATAACAAACATTTCGAGTACCTAATCGTGGAGGGAGGACTTAAGATTAGCTTACTTTCGTGACACGTTAATTCTATACCAACAAACTATATTCTTGGATAAAAACCTACCTATAACTAAACCGGAAGCGGAAGTGTGAAGACAATTGAAATCGACAAAACCGTAGGTCACCTCCTACTTAAGTAGGTACCTTTATATACATTGATACTTACTGTGAGTGATATTACATTACACAGTAAGTAAATAGTATAGACGGCTATAGACACTCGCCTAGACAGCTGTCTATAGGTATTATATTGGTAGATAGGTATACTTATTATAAGATGAAAACTGGGTCACATTGTACATCATTGTTCTACATCGATAACGCTCGACGAACACTCTATGACCACTTTTATTGCTCGCCCATATTTTTATTTTATACATTTTGGTACAATGAACGTCCATTAAACGGGCATTTTTGTCATTAGTACCTATGATTGCTAAAATGATTCATGGCGTGTGTTTTGTTATTGAGTCAAGTTTTTTTTTTAATGAATCTGTGCTCACTCACCCTTTGACTCTTTCACAGTAAGCTACTTTTAAATCTTGTGTCGTTTTAGTTTAGTGAATCATTTTTCTCTCTCCTTATTTTCATGAACTCTTTCATGTTTTCATATATTTTTAACAATAACAATCTTTAATATTAAGATTATAATATTTAAAGAAGAAATAAAAATATGTTTTGCCGATTAAATCGGTATGATTGTTTACTTTAACAGAAAAAAAACGAAATTTATTAAAGCGGTGTTATGAGAAACACTCTGTATAAATGATCGTTCGCTTTGGTAAATGTAACAACTTTTTACTTTAGATATTGATAAATTTTAATAGGAAGCAGATATGAGCCCGAATTCAGAGTCGATTCTGATAAAAAATGGAAGCTTAGCCAAAAATTCACGTCATATAATTTTTAAAGCAAAGTGGCTTCTCAACTTCTTAAGCCACTTTAAAACGTTGATCTCGTATGCAAAGATGGTCCTTTATCCTCACTTTTACCTCAAAACAATATTATTTTTAAAGTGGACTTATTCTTTAAATATATTTTGAAGTCTTTAGCATTTGAGTCATCACCAGGCAATAAAGAATGCTTCACCATGACAATGCGACGCGTCGCGACGTTGAAGCAGAAAGAATGTCAATGCATACGGGTGCCAGTGCCGTTCAATACCTTGTTATGTTTTTTTTTTTAAATGAATCTGTGCTCACTCAAAGTGAACACAAATACACTCATTGACTCATTCACAGTAAGCTACTTAAAGCTTTTGAGAAAAACATTATTTCCTACTCTTTTTAAAGCTCATCGTCTATACGCATCTATTTGAATAGAATAGAAAAAATATATTTCTCATACCTTTTGTCAATTAACAACCAACACGATGTGCTCATAAAATAAATATTATGATAATTAAAAAAAGAAAAACAAAACTTCAGGACTACACAACTAAGTAAGTTATATAATAAGTGATAAAATAGCAAAAAATTGTTGGATTTAGGCAATAAAAATCCCTTATACATATAAAATAAAAACAAATAAATGGTAGGATTTAGGTAGGTACCCTAAAATCAAAAATCCCTAAATAAAAAAGGAAAACAGAAGATGTACCTATTGTAAAATACTCAAAACATGAAATAGGTATTAATAATGTTTGAATAGAAACACGATAGAAAATGTGAACAATAACAATAAAAATTAAATTATAAATAAAAATAATTAAACGATAATTTGAAACAAAATAAAAAAAAAATGAGTGGGATAATAAATTGTATCACGGCCAGTGATGAGGTCGCTACGTTCATTTTGGAATGTGACGATTAGACTGGATTGACCTCACTACGTTGTGATGTTTAAGTACGGCGTAGTCTCTCCCATCCCTAGCGCGTTCATGTTTCTACGCAGGTCTACGTTACAAACTAACCCGCGCTTTCGACTTAACCCGCGCTCTCTCGTCAACAGCTGTTTTGGTGTAGGAACGTGTTGGGATATTGATTGTTACAAGCTTACGATTTATCCGATAATAGTAGGTAGCCTAGTGGTATAGGCGTGAACTTCAGATCACGAGGTGCCGGGTTCGATTTCCGGTGGGGTCAGAACTTTTATACTTGAAATTACTACCCGGGGATGGCCTGTGTCGGATTGGACGGGATCGGTTGACTGGAAAAAATTGTTTCAGGCAATAAGTTCTGCCGACTACATTGACACCTTTGTATAGAAAATTGTTAATTAATTTATTTATGTGTAGAAATACTGATTAAGACAATACCTACTGTTTTTTATTGTCCCACATGAGCTTGGTATTCGGAATGAAAGAACTTTTTTTCTTAATGTGATTGGATGTTAGAGATTGGTTCGGCTATAATCCCGCCATTGCCAATAATTGTTCAAAAACACTATTTTTAATATGCATAAAGAATAAAATAAATAAAAAAAATTATTGAGCAACCTAAGATTTTAAGATGCTATTGAAAGCGTGATGTAATATGCTGTCAACACTTTTAAGAAGCGCATGTCTCGACACTATAAGACCATAAACATTAGTGATAAAATGGCATTGCGAGTCGTGTGGCTTTTCTTCGTAATGACTTTACAAATAATGTCTCTAAGAGTCGTTACGTAATTTTAAATAGTCAAAATCCTTCTCCAAAAAATATGATAACAAATTGGAGGTGGTTGTTAGTCCAGTGCTATCAGTCGGCGGCATTCATATGTATAGCGTATTGGAGGTCGTGGGTTCGAATCTCGGTGCAGACCATTTCCACTTTCACGACACAAGCCTTTGCTTAGTGTGAAAGATGTCAAAAGTGTATTTGTGTTCACTTCGAGTGAGTACAGATTCAATTAAAAAAAAACAAAAATAATTTTTTAATCTGAATAATATACATATTGAGATCGTAGTGTTCAAACACAAAACGCATTCAGCTTTATTTATAACTTTAGGTCAAATCAACACAATATATAAAAAAAAAAATACTTAATAATTATTATTAACGTATTGGTTATACGATAATTTATGGTTAAGTAGGTAATTAATTAATTACTTAAGAATGTGAAGAGGTGATGATGATAATTAACCGATACATTGCAGAACAATAGACAGTGGCCCGAATGCGCCGCCAACCAACCATTCCTCCGACGTCCATTGTCCGACCATTTAACATCGACACAATGCTGAATGCTGAATCCCATCATCGATGCTCCTGGGTCAGAGTTCAACGTGTTCTTTGTGAGGTGGTTAATTCGAACTTCTTCATGGTCATTGTGACTGATGATTCGAGTCGTGAACTCGATGATGTCGTTTTAAGTTTACTAGTGGTCGTCCAGAGGTAGAATTTCGACCAAAACTGAGACGTGATATTTAGACAATTATTGATGTTGTTGGCGGAAACTTTGTGAAATCCCATTTTTGAACAGGTAATTATTTTAAATAAAACTTTGTTTATTTCACTTATATTATTTGGCCTTTCGGTCACACGACCATCTCCAGTTTAAGTATATTTGTGGAGTGACCGAAAGGCCTCTGCCAATATAAGTGAAATAAACAAAGTGATATTTAGATTTTATAGTTTTTTTTTGATCCAGCTCAATATTGGTCGATCACGATTTTTCTCCCATTTCCTTTTCATATTATAAGTATACTTTTTGCAATCCTTTTAGCTTTTATTCTTTCAACACGCTCAAAACAACTCTACTTATTTGTTTTTTTAATTGTACTGTACAAATGTCAGATGTGTGCTTTTTGTTATTGTAATCAGCGACTTTCTTACGTACAGCGTATTGGAGATCGTGGGTTAGAATCCCGGCGGTGCCGACAAAGGCCGATCTCGTGCACAAGCCATTGCTTAGTGTGAAATATATCAAAAGTGTATTTGTGTTCAATTTGCCGTTGATGAACAAGGCTGAGAATGACGTGGGTCATGAAAGACCAGTTCTGAAGTAAGAGAAATAGGAAGGGTTGCATGGAAATGATATGTCGGTGGAAGAAGTGGAAGAAGTATGAGAGGATAGAATAGAAAGGAGGCTCGTTCTCTTTGCCTACTCCTTACAGGACACGACGTGAAGGGTAAAAAAAAAAGCTTTATGTGGGTCTTGGCCATTTCGGAAATTTCTCCATGTCACCCTGTCCTGTCAGTCTGGGGTCTCCAATAGAAAATTTCTTGAGACCGAACATAGAACAAGGCTCAGCCAGCGGAGTCAAGTAAGCTTTGTGATTTACTAGCTTTCGTGACAGACGTTGTCCTGAAGTCCTTACTATGAATATCGAATAAGAATTTGTAATTATTTATACAAAAATACGTTTAAAATAATATTATGTTTGAATGTTAAAAAAATATTTCTGAAAGCTTGAATGAAATTCTATCAATAATTTGCGTGCCAGTGTTTTGAGACTCTCTGGTTGTCAGGTAAATAAAAATTATGCTGTTATGGAGTTTTCATAGATGGCGTTGGCGTCGCAAGAAATCCGTTCCATACTAACTTTAATATTATATTTTATATTATTTCTCATCCATTTTTTCAACTTTTTATTAGTTATCTAATCTCTGTTATCTGTGTTATCCAGAGCGAAGAAGAATCCAATAAATCAATTTGTTCAGCCGATCTCAGATGAGAATCAAACACCAAGTTGTATATTGCAAAGATGACACAGGGGCAGTTTGATGACAATATAGATGAAGGATACTAAATTCATTACTTAGTTTGGGGTATTTGATACCTAATCATCAAATACCCCAAACTAAGTAATGAATTTGACACCTTTTATCCTTGTGACAAATCGATGCGATTCTTCACGGATTATCGTCGCATTGACTTTACCATAAGGACGAATGTCATATTAACAAACTTCACAGATTAATTGAATCAAAATATTTCTTTTGATCTGTTAGACCGATAACAATATAAGGATGACATTTTTATAACCGTGACCATTTATCAAAACGAATTAAGTATGGGAGTGTTTTTTTGGTCCTGTCTCAAAAAACACGGTCATAACTTTTTAGCCCGGTGTATTCACCTATGAGTAAACATCGAGGATTTTGAGGTGTAGGAGTTAATTATTATTCAAAACTAAAGATTTTAATAAGCGATAGAGCAGCTTGTTCAACACTAGTATGAATCGTTTAGATATAAGTTGTAGATCTACTATAGAAATTAAAGTCGGGCTAGTGCGAACACTTATAACTCGAGATTGCCTCAACAGATTCTTCTGATGTTTGATTTATTGGATTCTTCTCCGCTCCGGATAACAGAATAACTAATAAAAAGTAAAAAAAAAATGGATAACAAATGATGTAAAATACAATATTTAAGTTTGTACGGAAAGGTTAATGGGACGCGCCCACGACATCGCGGGTAGTTCCCTCTCATTCTCGCATACGCTCTTACAGTAAGTAGCCCATCCCACTCACTCCACCGTTTCGATAGTTTTAGAAAATTTTCATACAAAGTCAACAATATTGTCGGGCACATTTGTGTTGATAATAGGCGAGGTAGGGTGTGTGCGCGAGCGCATTTTTCTCAAGTTGTTCCCGCCAGAGCTTTGAATACTAATGAAATAGGGATGTTTCAGATTTCAATGTTATTATTTTGTTAGCTTATCTCAATCGAATTAATTTTGTATTGTTTAATGGGGGCGCAGTGCACATCATGTACAAGACATATTAACGGGCCACTTTGGGCTAGAACCACAGGACAACGTCTGTCGGGAAAGCTAGTATGTACATAAAGAGAGGTAAAATTCGTGTTAAAATTTGTCTACGAATGATTATAATATTTTTTTGAAAAATCATGATATTGGGCATCTTTTTTGGGAGTTGAAAAGTCGTTTTCATAAGAAAAACACTAATAATAATAATTATTATTATAGGGTTATTGTTTTTTCTCTAGAAATTATTTTACCTGGGGTTGGCCTGTTTCAGATTAGATAGGACCGGTTGACTGAAAAACTAGCTATATTGGCACATTTTTATAGAAAAGTGTTAATTTATATTTTTAATTTACGTTTATTAGTTTTAATATTTTGAATTTTGTATTTTCGTTTGTTGTGTATTTGTTTTGAAATTATCCTATAGAAGCTTTTATTCATTTTTGGTGAGTATTTTTAATCATGTTATTACTGTTTTGAAATGATCGAAAAACAATAATTATTAATATATGATCGAATTTTAAATATTCTTATAAGCTTTCTATTCACGTTTTTGATTTCAAATTATTTTCTGTTTACTGTGAAAAAAAAATTAAAGAAATTTCGCTAAAGTTTGAATCCTATACGAAATTAGCTTAGAAAGGTTAAAATTGATAGTTACCTACGTGTGATTATTAGTAGAGGTAATAATAGGCTAATGAAAATAGGTAGATAGGTCTGTTGTGTATCTATGTGTGTACAGAACAGAGGTATCTCACATGCCCCAGGTACCTGATATTGTACCAGACATACGTCCATTGCATCTGATTGCGCAATTAGGCCACTATCTCCGCATTTAGTGCGCACACAGAGCTGCAATAGAAGCTCCACTCATTTTACGCTTGCCCTGTGCTTTGATTTTTAAAAGATATTTTCCTTCTTTATGAACTCTAACTAAATGTAATAAAGGTAAACCGAAATTCACAGAAGGGTCTGACTGGGATGGGCAGCTTTTAAAAAACTTGACTATATATCGAAAAACAAAAAGATCTCACAGAACCTCAAAACGAAAGTGTTTGATCAAAGCATAATCCCAGTTCACACATACGGATGTCAGACGTGGACCCTCACAAAGGAGATTGTGAATGCCATGTTAAGAATCGCGCTCAGATTCAGAAGGAGAAATATGAGCGTAATAATTTGACATTGGCGTTCATGGTTGGGAAGGAGAAGAAGGGGCAGGTCATTTATGAGATGGAGTGACGACATCATGGCTTGCGCTAGTTTTGACTGGATGAGGAAAGATGGTGACAATTAGGGGAGGCCTGTGTTAAAAAATGGACGTGAGAAGAGGAATGCTCCCTCTTGGAACTCTCAACCCTTTTGACCACCCTGATAAACTAATCTGCAAGGACATATTTTGTTTTCTTTTCCAGGACATCGGCGTCTCTCAATTTTCTCCTTAGATATCAGGAATCAGGGCTGGTGCTTGAAAAAGATGATTGGCGATTGACTAGGAGAGCTAACCCCAAATAATGGTAGGTATAAAAGCGAGGGTTAAAAAGCAGAAGAGATATACTTACAACCTCATCAAAAGTTGACAGTATTGAAGACGTGAAGACCAGTACTGAGAAAATAAATCCTTTCGTAATGAAAAAGGGATCATTTTAGCTGTATGGGCCAAATTGGTAAGTATACCATATCGTAAAGTCGAGGTTCGATTTGCACTTAAGTTGTTACCAATCTTTAAAAACGTTCTTGATATTAATTTCCGGGATGATCTTGAGGAAGTCTTTATCAACCCGCTTGAAGAATAGTGAATAGGAAGAAGATCTATCAATAGATCCTCGAAACTTTTATATAAATCCAGCCTGTGGTTTTAGATTCCCGTATATTTCAACAATGTTCACCATTTCCACTAGAGAATTTAACACAACTGGGGCGTCCCTGATGATAATATGTGAGTTATGTAGAATAGAGCAGATAAGAGAATTGTGCAATATTCAACGTTGTATACCGTTATGGAGACATTCTGTCAATGCTATGCTACGCCGTGCTGTGCTTTGCTGTACTGGACTAAGTTCAGCTGTCTATACCGCACTAAACTAAACCAGGTTGTATTTAACTGGAAGGTTAATGCGCTGTCCGAGATTCTATTATACTCTCTATACCTACAAAATTATATATTAAATTCTACATTCTAATTTACTTGGCAAGTTCTGAAGCACATTCTGGCTTAGCCCTATACATCAACTTTGAAATCGTCTCTAATCCTATTTTTTTTGTTTAAAACTTCCACCCGAGTTCGACTGATTTTGGAAAGAAGCCAACGATAATGAAGATATTATCACAATTTTTTTTTTTACCCATCACGCCGTTTCTCGAAGGGGGAAGGCAGAGAGTACGGATTTCCATTCTTTTCTATCCAAACAAACCTCTTTCGCTTCTTCCAAACGCATAACACTCCGCATACATGCTCTCCTATTTCTTTTGACGCCGACTTGGCCCTCCTCTAAGACTGAACCGATATGATCGGACCATGTCATTCGAGGTCGACCTCGTCTGCGTGCACCCATTCTTTCAGATTTATATATCCTTTTTGTCATTCTTTTCTCGTTCATTCTCTCTACATGCCCAAACCACCTTAATTTATTAACTTTCATTCTAGTCACTACACTAACATCCATTCCACATTCCTTTCTAATATTCTCATTCCTCACCTTATCAATCAGCTCTTCCCGCATATCCTACGGAGTGATCTCATTTCCACAGCATTCATTCCAACTTCCATATTTTTCGTCCATGTCCATGTTTCACTCCCATACATCATGGATGGTATCAGGATTGCATTGTGCATCAGTTGTTTGGATTTAAGAGATACGTTCTTATTTCTCATCAGAGGTCTTAGTGCACCGCCAACCCTTCTACCAGCCAGTTTCCTTCTTTCAATCTCCTTTTCACATCTTCCATCTCTGCTAAACAGACTACCTAAATAAACATACTCATCCGCTTGTTCCAAGTTCTCATCATTCACATTCACACAACATTGCGTTCTTAAATCTCCTCTTTCAAAAACAACCACCTTTGTTTTATTGACATTCAACTTAAGACCATTCATTTCACAATTTCGATACACAAGCGAC
This sequence comes from Mystacides longicornis, assembly GCA_963576905.1. Classification (NCBI taxonomy): domain Eukaryota; kingdom Metazoa; phylum Arthropoda; class Insecta; order Trichoptera; family Leptoceridae; genus Mystacides; species Mystacides longicornis. Next base: position 10,350,217 of record OY756434.1, read on the forward strand.
ACATCATTAAATCAATGGATGTACAATTTTAAAATATTTTTTTTCAAATTACGGGCTTGTAACCATCCTTTACTGCTGTTTGCTGTTGTGATCACTTTACAACGTTTGCCATTAAGGTGGTCCAACTCACCATTTCGAAAAAAGCCTTAGCCCCGGCAAAATTCGAACCCGCATCCCCCAGCTGTTAGTTATTTGTCAAGAAAGTTCACAAAAATGGAAGATAACTGTAATTTGAATGTAAAAGTAACAAAACAAGATAACAAAAAATACAAAAATTTATGCTAGTTTTCCAAAGCTTAAACAACTTACCACGTCTGAAGTGTTTACGAGTAAACAGATAACCCTGATTGATAATGGCAAGCATCCCAATTATCTTCAAGGCAGATATGACCCTAAGAATTTTTGGCCAAATGTGTAAGGTATTTTATGGCCCGTTTATGAGCGCCGAATCAAGTCAAAATAGACAAGGTAATAGAAAGAAGAATATCACACATTTGAAGCCTTCCACAATCATCTTACGTACGCTTACCTATTTATGAAGGCTTTCGCTGTTATTATAATTAATTAACAGAGAAACCTTTCCGTTATAATATAATAATAAACTGAGGACTGGTATAATGTTTCATTGATTTTACTTAGAAAAACCATTTTATGGTTCGTTTGTGAAATAATTATATTATGTTTGTGATCACCAAATTTTAAGACATTCCATCAAGAATTAGTGGTTAGGTTAGAAGCTTACAGAATTTTTTCCATTTAAGTCGGTAGTCAAACGTTGATCCAGGACCAAAATTTTTTTCCTGTTTTACAATCAGTTTTGTCTTGCCTCCTCATTCAACTCAAACGGTCAAATTCTTTCTGATGACCACTTTTTAATATTCTAACTTTTTTTCTTCTAAAGTGAGGAAGAAAAGGTGCATGAAAGTAAATGTTCGTAATCAACACGCAAGGAAATGCGATGGCTCAGAACACGGGTAGATAATATAAAGTTTTTTTTTTTTAAATGATTCTGTGCTCACTCGAAGTGAACACAAATACACTCTTAAAACATCTTTCACACTAACCGTAGGGGAGGTTGTGTCGTGAAAGCGGAAATGGTCGGCACGGCCGGGATTCGAACCTACGACCTCCAATACGCTGTACGTACGAAAGTCACCGATTGATAGCACTGGACTACCAACCCACACGTATGTATGTATGATAATTTTTCCCAAAGTTAAATTGGTACCTACTTTATATCGAATGAGACGGGATTCCACAGTTTTGATGTGATGTATAATCAATAAAATCAGCAATTCTGCTACCGTTTTAAAGAAAATGAACATGTCTCCCATGGAATTCCAATCATAATATAATCATTAATTAATAGGTATACTTATGTTGAAAAAATTCCAAAATATTCGCATAAACTTAAGGATATTAATCAAATACATTAGTTCTTCTGTATAAACAGAACTGATGTTTTAGCTTATAAATTATTAAGTTATAAACGTAGTACTGATTTATTATTATTCGTATATTCAAATAAAGTTCTTTAAAAGCTTTTTGAAGAGGTTCGAATGTTAATGAAGAAGTTTTCTTAGATAAATATGAAAAAAAAAATATGTTCGATCACCGGTGTCGACCATTTTCCTCTTTCTCAAAACAAGCTTATGTTTATGTAAAAGATGTCAAAGAGCGTATTTGTGTTTACTTTGGGCGAGCTCAGATACATTATAAAAAGGCATTATTTTTCCTAAAATTTGGAGTAGAAATGAACAAAACTGCATCATTCAATCGATCATTTGCTACAAAACATTCAATATTGATACATAATTGAATCTTTGGAATAGTTTTTATTGAAACATTCATTCGATAGCGAAACTTTGTTTCTTGGAGGTAGCGAAAATAAATAAACCAACGATGTTGTATTGTTGTGGGGTGTTTTACAGGCAGGGCTATTTCAAGGGGGTTGATGAGCCGTCATTGTTGTCGCGAGGTTTCGCAGTGGTAGTTGGCGTCTCGACGCAGATGGGGCGCCGCGCCGCGTTGCGCCTGACAGAACGTGACGTAACGAGGCGGTGACGTCACGCTCGCTGATGATCGGATTTTCCGTCCTTTTCATGCGATGGGTACACCCACACTACACCAGCCGTCCTGTTGTATTCTTGGATACGTTTATCGCTGTTTATTCGCAGAAACTTCAAGAGGTATGTTTGTTGACGCTACGCCGTGTTCTGTGGCGTTTTGTTTCGACGTCATTTTCACAGAAACAAGGGTATCTAATCATACAGCAGCCCGATTCACGGAAAAGTTTAAGTCTAAGTTTAGTTCGAAGTTCGAACGAAGTTCGATTCAAACCCTCCGTGAATAGGGCTGCTGGTAATAATAATTGTAGGCGGCGACTATCTACAGTCTATGTACTTAAACTTTTCCGTGAATCGGGCTGCAGGTATCATGTGATGCTGATAAAGATAAATCTAGCAAACGGGCTATTTTTATATAAGAAAATATTTAGAATTGATGTCATAATTTGTGATTACATACACAATTTGAGTATTTACTTTCTCACTTTCCTTTCTTTTTGTCAAGAAGTCGTAATGCCGTATCTTTACTCTATCCTTGAAACAGTATTGCCTACTTGTTTCTAGGTTCTGAAATCTGTCCAATCTTTGATGTTTCACAATCAGAGGACATTTGCATTTTCCAGCCTCTTTAAATAACATATGGATACCCAATCCAATGTACACGCATGATGTGTCCCGGCTATGAAATCTAATGATCTTAGGAGTTTATTGTATAACTAGCTTTCCCGACAGACGTTGTCCTGTGTTCCTAACTATGAATATTGAATTCGAATTTGTATGGTGATGAATTAATAATTATCATTTGATCAATGTGATTCCGAACGATGCGTCTGTTTTAAACCATGTAGGTATATTCCATCCGGATTCTATCAATCGCACCAATTAACAATTTCTGTCAAAATTTCAAAATTGGTATAAAAATTGTAAGGTAAAAAGTACTAATAAGGTTGTCTACGTAGAGTTTTCTTTAATTTTCTAATTTTCCATGCATTTTTCTTAATTTCTTTCTTCTAAAAGGACATTCTCCTGATAAATGCCTACACGACAAAAAAAGAATTAGCGAAATCGGTCCAGCCGTTTAGGCGTGATGCGATGACATCGGGAAATAGCTCTCCATTTTTATATATAAGATATGTGCAGACAGACATTGTCATATGCTGCATCAATATCTAAGAAGCCGGCCAAAACGAATTCTGTTTTAGAAAGCCAGATGGATGTCTGTAGTGAGAAAACTCAGACAGTCCATACAGGATAGCGGTCTTCTTTATCCAATATTGGGGTAAAGAGCAGTGAATTCTAGATTCCATTTCAGGCGTGATTTGACGAGGTGTTCAAGGGTCTTCCCTATAAGTACAGCAAGAGAGAGCAATATAGATCTTCGGAATTAGTCAACAGGTTGGTACAACAGATTTTTAGCAATCTGTGATTTCATTACATCTCAAAGCCTCAAATCTGTTCTGTTGCAAAGTTCAAGTCCGATGCATGAGAATTTGAAGACTGCTATTCAATATGCTGCATCTAACAGACTTATGAAACTATCATGTCTAGTGGGGCAGTGAATTCCAATAATAATGTTTATATTTACTAATTGTTATGCTTACTTGTATTAATGATGGAATTAAAATCAATAAATATTCTTTCCATTCTCACAATTACGGCTTTTCATTCACTGCTCTACATGCGAGCTGGTGGCTACGACTTTAGCAGCATAAAACTTGTGTATTTACCAAGCTCACATTATGCCTTCTTCCAAGTTGGGGTATAATAAAGCATGCATTGGGTACAATCCTTTCTGCTCGACCTGGTACTGGGATTTCAGGCGTGATTACTTCGAGAAAATGATATGGTGGGACCCTTTGAGTTGATTCTAAGTGTTAAAAATAACAGAATTATATATTGAAACTGTGTTTGAGTGTATATTATTGTTATTATGGGAAATACCTACGCTTATTTTTTTTTTGTTAAACTTTTCATGACTAACATGTTTTTTAAAGCATGCGTGCTCACTCAAAGTGAACACAAATACCTACACTCTTCTACTAAAAGCTTGTCATGAAAGAGGAAGACGGTCGGAACCTGGAATCTAACCCATGACTTCTGGTACTAAACAGTTCGAAAGTCAGCGTCGTATCCGCCAGGCTACCAACCACTTCATGACATACAAAAACAGTACGAAGGGGATGCTTCAGAAACCCCATGTTTAGAAACAACGATATGGGCAAACTGTATTTTTGTCTGTCTTTGAAAATACTGCTTAAAGAGTAAATAAAATTACAACATATTATCTGCACCATTTTATAAAGTCTTCCATGTTTTACCCACATCAATCAAGGTATTATATTATTATGTTCACAAGGAAGGCCTTGGGACCTGTGGTAGGTGGGTCTCTATGGTCCACTTTGGGGCTGGGCATTCACTCCATTTACCCAATTCTTTGCTACTAACCAGTGCAGTGGTACCCAGAGTGTAATGCTCACTTGGTCCGCGTATCAAACTAATCGATACAATAAGGTGCCCTACATTGGACAGCTCACTGTTGTTAGTCTAGTACTAGCTGTTAAGCCTATTTCACACTGGTGGAGTATTTTAGTCAAGTTAGCAAAACGTTTCTAAACACCCCCGACCATGCGTCGGGGGTGTTGGCTTACTTGCTTAGCATATATTATTGTGAACTTACAGTTTTAGTACAGTTCATTTGTTGCTACAAACATGGGTTTTGGTGAATTGAGACTACATATTTAATTTACTAACTGACCCTCACATGAAACTTCGTTCTACCACAGAATAAAAAAAATCTATTTCCGTTCCGTACTAAACTAAATTACAAAAATTATAAATCTCTATAAGTACAATCAATATATTATTTTATGATAAACAAAAAAGTAATCTGTGATAAATATGAATAACTAGCTTTTCTGACAGACAATTGTCCTGTAGTTTTTACTATGAATATTGATTTATAACCCCTATATGGACAAAACAAAGTAAAAAAATTTTATCGTCGGCGACCTCCTTCCTTTGAAGGAGAGCCGAGGGATTCAGACTTAATGTGAGAGAAGGTCGTTGAAGCTGCGCAAGATCGAGCGCGATGGAGGGCTGTTGTTGCCTGTCTATGTTCCTTAGTGAAAACTCCCTTCAAACCTAGGTCTCAAATCCAGACATATTATTAGGTACTTACTTAATTGTAAAATTTTCAGTAGAAATTGTTTAGTGGGAATTAAGAAACTAGAACCTAGTGGTGATCTTTAAAAATGATTGTCTGGTTCCCAAAAACATAGAAAGTAATAGCCTAAAATTTATCGACCAGGTTCCCAAAAACATAGAAAGTAATAGCCTAAAATTTATCGACCAGGTTCCCAAAAACATAGAAAGTAATAGCCTAAAATTTATCGACCAGGTTCCCAAAAACATAGAAAGTAATAGCCTAAAATTTATCGACCAGGTTCCCAAAAACATAGAAAGTAATAGCCTAAAATTTATCGACCAGGTTCCCAAAAACATAGAAAGTAATAGCCTAAAATTTATCGACCAAAATATGATGCATGCTATACCTATGATAAGTTGACTTATGTACTGCACATCGTGGTTTTTTATTAGATTATATCTGTGAAATATATATATTTGGCGTTTGTGTCAATGTCAAATATATCAAAGTGTGTGTGCGTTTCAAATACAGTGTTTCTCATCCCGCTATTTCCAGCTCTACCTTCCATTTGAATATACCGCCTGCAAAAAGCTTTCTGCGCCCATTATGAGGCGCTTTTCATCTTACATTTGTTTATATGAAGTTGATGATCTTTATAAGTAGTCTGTGGGAAAATGTGCGAGTATCAAATACATAACATTACAGTAGTGTTTTTAATGTTTATTTTATTGATTTAATCTATTTTTTATTCATAATTAAAAAAATATATAATCATTCGCCTCTCCTTCTCTATATAAACTATAAATGTGCGAAACTTCATACCTCTCCGTCCGCGCATTTTCCGTAAAAATAGTCACAAAGTTTTTCCTTCACGTATTAATATAGATAAAGTAAGATGAACTTAACAATATGCGCATACAATGACCATAAATCGAATACTCTAAGGCCATTCTCCCACGAGGATACTCACGGGCTACGCGACTGAGACGCAATCCATTGGTCGTCGACGCGTATGCTACTCTATCAAGCTAGGTTCCGCACACGACGCTACCCAAACTATGACTACATTCATCATTCATTTGTTGTAACTCTTGAGAACACACGCTCGTTCATAAAATGTCCAGTGATTCTAGCGATGAAGATAATGTTCTTCTCTTAATTTAAAAAAGGAATAATCGAAAAAAGTTGATTTTGGGTGCACTCATACATAACTACATGAGAATGATGATAATAAGTTTCTTCATTTTTATTTAATGTCAAAAAAGTCTTTTTCTAATTTGATGCAGTTATTAGATACACATATTCATTAAAAAATACAACAATGAGAGAGCGCGTGTGCGAGTTTAATTTCTTTCCTATCTCAGCCCACGCCTTATCTCGTACGTATATTCCTTACATAATCCGGCAGTCCATAATTATATAAACATGGATAATTTTCAACCTCCTGAACAAATTTAATGTTTTCCGTTTGATCTGACGCCATTTTATTACGATTAAAGTAGCGTCACAATCGCGTTGCAGTCTCTTGCGACCAGCATGACCAGTGGCATGCAACTGGTATCAAACGCGTCGTAGACGCGTTTTGTCGTGTGCGAAGCCGATCAAATATGTATGCAAGCGACTAACGAGCGACGCGTATCATACGCGTAGGATACTCAAGTCGCTTGTGAGTATCCTCGTGGGAGAATGGCCTAATTACACATTGGAATAGGAAATGCAGGACCTGCTCAAGTGCTCAATATACAGACGAATTTTGAAGTTCAATTGCAATGTATATTATTGATCTGCGCAATAAAATGATTTAGAAGATTTGCCAGAATTTTTTTAACCAGACAGGGTTGAAGATCAGACAAGTTTTGATAAGTTTCTAATCCAGACACCCAAGCAAGGGTTTAGATTATTTATTAAATCTATGAAGGATTGGATTTTTTTCCATCAATACGTAAACGACACAAATAATATAATTACTGAAATAACGATCTACCCGGGCAAGCAAGTATTATAATATGATGAACACGAAAAAATATCATAATATAATATAATATTTTTTCCATTACAATGTCAAATGTCATAATTACGGCAAATATGTCATTAAGTTGTTGTGTGTATTGAATCACAGAGGCATCCATCCGTGAAAATAACACAAGCGCGATACTCCGGAATCATATGACAGTTTATTACTGATGAATATAATTTGACAGATTATTGAAAAAAAAATCTAATTACATACATACAGAATACAGAACTAAAAACCAACATATTTTTTTTATCCATCACGTCGTGTTACAGAGAGGGTAGGCAGAGAGTACGGACTATCCAGATAAACCTCTGTCGCTTCATTAAAGAGCATAACGCCAAACATTGTTTCATTTTCCATTAATCCTGACTTGGCCCTCCTTTAAGAGGGCAACGATGTGATCGGCCCACGTCAATATAGGTAGGCCCTTTTCTCAGTGCAGCCATTCTTCCAGATTTATAGATCATTTTTGTTGTACTTTTTTTCGTTCATTCTCTCAACATCCTCGAACTACCTCAATTTATTAACTTTCAATCTAGTCGCTTACTCCACATTCCTTTCTAATATCATCATTTCTCACCTTATCAATCCGTCTCTTTCCGCATATTCTGCGTAGAGATCTCATTTATACCAACCCCAGATTTTTCGGCCATGTGCAAGTTTCACCACTATATATGTATCAGGATTTCACTGTGCATCAACTGTTTGAATTTTAGACATACATATACGTTCATATTTTTCATTAGTGGTCTTAGTGCACCGCCAACCCTTCTACAATCCATTTTTCTTCTTTCAATCTCCTTAACCTGAAGGTAGGCGAATATTGGGTTTAACTAACGAATAAGAAAGTTGTGAGTTAACTTCGGAATAAGTACAATTCAAATTTAGAATACATGTTTTAAATTTCGAATCACAATAAGTAATAATATTGTTCTCCGTGTAAATCACGTGGTGTTTCAACAACAAATCCGAATAAAACGAGACACAAATATATTGATATACTTACCTGTCTCGTTTTATCTGGCGTCGCGAAACAGGTAACGTTTGAACCGCTGAAACTTCAACAGCGCCAGCGTTTATCACCAATATTAATTTATAATCACTTATATATACCTAGATACGTATAATTAATACAGTACTGAACTGAAGTAGTGTGATGTACCTATATTATATATTTATATACCTACAGATACTCTCGCAATCAATGCTGTGTAGGTATTAATAATTATTAATAGTGGCAACGCTGCAACAACAGAACTAGTGATTATGTATCAATATTACGATGTGTTTAGTATAATCCATCTCTCTCCCACTAACTTCTGTTTATATAATGTGCAAATTGACGTGTTATGTGACCGTCTTGCTTCCACACAAATGGTGAAATAACATGAATAGCCTTCCCCATCCATACGCAAATTAGACAAATAATAATATCGCACAGGTTCACAAACATTTCTTGTTCGGCCGCATTTAGGGTTCACGCGCGAACTCTCTTGTTCTAAATTCAAAATTCAGATTTAAAAATATTTTTTTTACCTATCACGCCGTGCCCCGTAAGCGCTAGGCAGAGAGAACGGACCCCCACTCGTCCGCCCTTTTTGCGCCTCCACTTTTTGACACGACATGGTGGGTGGCGAGCGTAACCGCTTTAAGCTGAAGATTATCGATTCAGTGTCAGTCATGTGTCAGTTTTTGTATGGACGTAAAAATTGTGATAGATAAGTTATATGGACAGAACCAAACGTGAGGACAGTTTTTTCGTCTTCTTCGTTTACTTAAATAAGATCTTAGTGTTAAGAGCGTATCCTCCTTTTTTTTCTATAATTAGTACAAATCTTAGCCAAGCTGACCATTATTTTGTATTGACTCCAATTTCATTACTCTATTCTGACTACTTGTATAGGTAGGTACTTATAAATTTTCTGATTTGTGTTCTAAATGGTCCTAATATTTGAAAGGATTTCGAAGAGGATAACTCTCTTTTGATGAATTTCACTTTTAAAAGAGACATGAAGAGATGATTTCGGAGAAGACATGGGTGCCCCGCCACTGATCTAGCTTTATTCGTAAAACGAACTTAGCCATTCTAAATTCAAAACGAGTTCATTCGTGAAAATTGACAGAACTTTTTGCCAGTTTTGCTATGATACCGTCGACATTGAAATATTTGCGAACTTTTACATCGCATTATTTTTCATAATGCGCCTCTACGCTATCTTTCATCTTGTTCCCACATGTTAAATGTTGCATTTGATTGCATACTTATATCTTGTTCCCTTACGAGTGTCGCAGGACGTGAACAAGATTCTTCCTCATCTACACGAGGTCATTTCATTTTATATCATCAAAAGTTTCATTGTTTCAGTCCCACTTATGACATTGTCTTATCTTTTATCCTTTTTTGTTGTTAAATCAAAATCTCTTCAAACGTATGGAGAAAGAGTAAGTGCAGTAATTTTTGAAATTCATGTTCTACGAAACAGACTCACATACGTATTGTATTCCGGTCCTTGAAAACAGAGCTGGAATAATTCGATATGATAGGATTAAAAGTTTGAACCGTTAAGGGAGAATTCATTGATATAATCATTCATACGCCAGAATTTACAAAATGCATTACAAAAAAAAAAAATATATGTAGGATGGTGGCTAAATCTAGACCCTCTCAAAAATGAAAATGCTTCCCATGTGATTCTTGAAGTTTTTATTATAAAATTAGGAACAATCAAAGCAAAATGCATTTTGCCCAAACTGCTTTAAGAAGTGGAGAGTTGCATCTTAAAACTCTCATCCAATAATTTAATTAAGGCTTTTGAAACGTGACCTTTAACTTTCTGCTTGTTACATTTAACGAATATGTAACAACTAATGACTCTAACAATTCATTACTGATGTTCGATATTTAAATGGAACAAACCACTACGGGCTTACGACCGTCTTCTACTGTTATTTCGAAGGCAGGCTTAGTGTGATCACTTTACGTTAACAACGTTCGCCATTAGGTGGTAATGTTTAAGTCTCCGAAACTCCTAATCATGAGAATTCCCGACATGTTCAACATGTCGAAAAATCCCATGTATACAACAAGTAGATATTTAATAATTTATGAAATATATACCGGGATGCATTCTCCAGAGTGATAGTCAACGTTGGGGCGACCTGGAACGACACAGAAAGAAGAAGAAGATATAAGTTGGAAATTATTGAGAACAATAGAGCAACCAAATTTAAAGACTGCAACTGCTGTCATATTAGGCTCGAGGATTTTCAAAAGGTAGAATATGACTCATTATGCTAAAATGGTCCCTAAAAAACAGTTTATGGATCTATTTCTGGCAAGGTTTTTACCTTTGTCTAGCGTCTGAAAAGTGTCTCATTTATTTTTTATTTTTTTATTTTTATTATAGACCTCCACCCGGACTCGAGTGATTTTGGAAGTGTCTCATATGAAATCAGTGATATTTCAGTATGTTGATGTAACCGATACATTTACTGCATCTATGGTAGATAATAACCAACCTATTCACACATGCCCATACATATGCCTAAATATGCATGTATGATGGATAGAGTATTATTGCGTTGTTAGTTTTTCACAAATGTATCGCGAAACTGGGAGTTTAAGAGTTATTTATAATTATAATTTGTTTGTGTTGCCGAGCTAACACGTATATTGCTGACCATCATCCGACAGGGCCTGCTCCAATTATAAGGACCATTCCCAAAAAAATATTTTTCTTAACTGAATCATGTCTCAAAGAACCAGAAGAAAGTCTTCTTTTTGTCAAAGTTCCCAAAACATATTTATCATTCCTTGTTAATAATCAGTTTTTTGTTTAAGTTTTGCTCAATTCTGAGGAATAATGACCATTTAATCTCCTTTAGTATTGGGTTGGTCTCCATTTGCTCTGAGAGAGCCAGCCACTGACGTAAATCCATCTTTCACTCAGTTATTTCACGTTGTCATGTATTTTGAAGTGGTTGGTAGCCTTCAGTTGTAACACCACGGGAGACGACTCCCAGGTAGTACTCTCAAGAAGCAAACCCCACCTCTTAATAACAGGTCTTCAGGCCTAGAAGAAGATAAATAAACACAGAACGAATGCGAACGAGGAAGAGTGAAAATTAACGTGAAGAAATATTGCCTCTACATTAATAATCACAAATGTTTTAAAAATGATATGCATAAATTTGTTGCAATACAATGACCTGACCATGTTTGTCCAAGATTGAAACTGCAAAGAAAGGAAAGCAATGAGGAGGATTGGTCTTGAAGTAATGTCCGCATACTGTAGGATCATCCATACAACGTCAATAATGTTATACTTGGTGTGTTTATATTACAATATTAGTATTATGAGTTCTCCGTATTATTTCTGGACGAGATGGATGGTTGAAGTCCACCCATCAATATTGAGATATTTCTGTATGTACTGGACTGATACGGGTGCTGTATTCGCTCACTCTAATGCGTATTAGTGTGTATGGACATAATTGCAGATATTATACTGTAGGTATCGTTCACAGTCACCGTCTTTATCGCTATGTGGTAATATACTAGCGATTCTTCGGACCGATAGGGAATTGTGTGATCCAAAAAATCCATGATCATCTCTTATTGATTTCTTGGCATTGTTTAATTCTGTTTCTTTATGTTATATTAATTCAGGCGCTATTTCTATGAAGAAAATTGCAGTAATAAGCCTTCTCAATATTAAACATAAAAAAATAAATGGAATATATCAAGACTAATTCAATAGTATCCTCAGACATTTTTTTGTAAAAATCGTTAGTATGTATGTAATTAAAATATCTTAGGACGATATCAAAAGTTCTTGAGAATGTTGATGTTTCTAAAGTTCTTTGGTTTATTGCAAATAATAAATATATAAGAATTTAGGTTGATAAAAAAGAAAATTTTAATAATAAAGGAACGAAAACAGTTCCCTGAGGAACACCCAAAATGGTCGATTAAAATTATCAGTACTTAAGACATTCACTGAAACATTGGGTAAACTGTGAATCATCAATAGGTATTTACATATGTGATGTGTTTATGCATACGTATCGTTATATATATTTGTAGGTAGTTCTTATAAATATACTTTGGTTTCGTATAATTTCAATACCTACTGTCTGTTTGGAATGACGCAGTCCATCGTCTGGCCACCAGCGCTGCATTCCAAGGACTCAATATTCAATTGGGATGATATTGGATTAATAATTTTATTACACACACACTCTTTGCCGGCACCGGAAGGTGACGGACCTTCCATAATGTTTTAGTTGTTAGTCTCTTCTATCTTCTCATAATAAAATCACGGCTTTTTCCTCAATATGGGATATTGAGATTTTATGGGTGTTTAATATTGTTTGACCAAAGTTTAGAAAATGACATTGAGTATTATTATTGGATTAAGAAGACATTTAATCCAATTTTTTATCCTTTGATTTTCCAATATTTTTATTGCTTGCAGTTTTTGGACATTTATTTCACCTTTTCATTTAGTCCTTCAATTTCCTCCTCTCTGGTGATCCTCAACAAGGTTCTGAAATACGTGCTAAGTTTTTAATGCGCTTCAGTTGTCAACCCATAATTTTTGATATCCATTCATTTGATGTCCTTATTCCTTTTATAATGCACATTAATCAATTGGGAATTATTAGTTAAATTAAAGCACTTATAATCCAATATACTCTAAGAAAAGAAAACTATAAGAAAAATGTGGTTTATAAAAAAGCAGACTTTACAAGTGCTTGTATAATAAGAGGTGGAGAAATACTATGGAGGAAGAACGATATCGTTCAGCAGTGTATGGGTACAGTTTAGAAAGAATGAAGAAGATATATGAAGATAGATAACAAAGAAAAAGTAAGGAAATCTTTAAATTTCCTTTGGAAAGGTAACAAAAAAAATCTATAAATAATCTGACCGAATACAATCTCTTTTGGCAAAAATTCACCCGTAAGGATGACCACACAAAATCGGTGAATAGTCTTTTTATACGTACGGATCCGTACATAAAGGTGTCGCCTTACCGCTGGGTATGAAGATGTATAAATATGATTACCACCAGGCATAAAACACGCACTGTCTGGTTAGTGACAAAACTTTGTGATGAAGCGTGACGGAAATTAAACGATGATTTGCACAGTTTATCCGCAATGGTATCTAGGGAGCAATTCTGCTGACAAAGATGGCAGAAAAAGTTCCTCATTTCTCTGGGCCAGTGGTTGTTTCTAATCGTATTTGGTATAGGTATTTTTCTTTTATTTGAAAAAATCACTAAAATCATTTTTTATACCAAAGTATAAAAAATCAATCAATCAGAAGACCGCGGCTCTGTCTCATCGTTTTGGCTTATGTCAATTTGTTTTTATGTGTACTCCCCTCAAATACGCTATCCTTTTGATAGTAATTCCTATCAAAAAATAATTATTAGCGCTAAATTTTACACAAATTCCCCTTTAAGCAATCGAAAAGAACACTTATGTAGGCCTAATAGTCTAAATAGAATGCATGGCATATTTTCGTTGTTTAATTATATATTCTTCATCATTAACTTCGTCAAAATATTGATAAGTCGGCTTTAATTTGAAGTGATATTATATTTCGTAATGGCTATTTTAAATTCTGGACAAGGCGATTTAAATACAATAATATCATAATACTTGTATGTTTCAGATTTTACAATGCACAGGATGCATTTCAAGATCATAAAGCCATTGGAAAAGGCAAGTAGTATCTATGTATGTCTAGTTTTTTTTAAATCGAAATAGAAAGGCCCCTGCTTCAGATATTTCACAAACCAAAGACAAAGAACCTCCAAAACGCAACAAATTCAAATATTCTAAGTTTTAATTCAACAATAAATTTCGGAGCGAAATGAAGATGCACACGTCTTGTCAGTGAGCGTAATGGTTTTCACACCTTAAGGGATCACAGGGAGACTACGACATACATGATTCTTATACCCACTCTTATTTTCAGATTTATGGCTATGTCCTTATTCTTTAGTATGGGTTTCATATATTCAAAGACTGCCCATCCTATTGGGGATATCTGATTTCTGATTTTCCCTCCCCTTATTTGATCTTAACACATACATAACTCAAGTCGCGGGTAAAAGGCGCCAAAGAAAAGCCCAAGATAGAGCGGAGTGGAAGAAGATGGAAGAGGTCTATATTCAACAGTAAAGAGATGGCTGAGGAAGAGGTCGAAGATCAGCAAGTTTGGGTTGATAGGGTAAACATATAAAAATAAGTAGTTTAAATAATGTTGTGTTATGGGGTAGGTACATAAAAAAAATCCGAATGGCTAGTAAAATTGGCAGCGGATTTGTTTGCAGCAAGGATCTCAAATGAAACCAGGAAGCATAAGGATGACACAAGACCATAAACGGATGGTTAGCTTGAACCAGAAAAGGCTGTATGGCGATAAATCCAAAAGGTACCGAACAGTTTGAATTAAATTTGATATTCACAAATGAGTCGAGTATGTTGGGACTATCAGTATGGTCGTCAAACACGGGCTGCCGAACACTTAACTAGGTATTTTCTTATAATACCGCCACACATCCATATAGCGCGGTGGATCATTGGTCTGAGGGGGGCCTGAGGGGGGGGGTGACTTTAGTCTGGGCTGAGGCGTGGGGGGACCTTTGGTGTCACCTTGGGACGATAATTTTCATTTGTTTTTTGTTCTGTTTCTTTATTATTATTGTTCTTTTGTTTTTTTCCTGTATTAGGTGTATTTTTATTTGCTCAATCCGATGGCTTGAAACATCAGTTTGTTCTGTCATATAATTAAAACTAAATTAATTATAATAGTTTTACTTTATCAACAATTATAATAAAAATAAATATATAACACTCTTTTATACAAGATGTCAGTATAGCCGACATGCAGAACTGATTGCTTGAAGCATTCTCCACCGCAGTCAACCGGTCCCGTCCAATCTGAGACAGTATACCAAACCCGTGTAAAAATGTATGATCCGACCATTAATTGAACGCGGTACGCCGTGATCTGAATTGACATATTTGCCACTAGGCTACCATGTTCAGTCGATTATGTTTTCTCTAAACTTTGGATTCATTCATAAACGCGCGTGTGGGATATCGCAAAATTTCGACCACCTTATAAGCGAATGCCCAAATCTGCATTTCTCGAGAAAGAGGTTTGCGAAAATGCGATGAATTACTAGAAGGCTAAATAATATAAGCTGATTAGGCTAAGCGTCTCCAATAAAGGCATTCTGAGGGGTAAAATTTTTGACAGATTTTGGAATATTTTATAGGTATTGTTGTGAATATTGTTGATCCACATTGATCTGAGAATACCTAGACTGGTCGATTTGTTATAGTAATCAGTTCCTTTAAAGAAGAGTTGAGTAATTTTGACATGGCGTGAAAGGAGTTCATGAACATCGTGCAAGATCAAGGTTTTGTTCTGTCGATGGCATTGATTAAAGTAAGTTCAAAGCACCCTCATATTTGTTTTTTTTATCCTTAAAACTCATTTTATTCACTATATGAAGAAATCATTTTAATATCCCTAATACAAAAACGTGACGTTAAAAGTGTCCAAGGAATAAAACAACAACAATAGATTTATGCATTATTGATAATGATTTACATGTAAAATCAATTGTCAATCAAACGTCAAGTAGATTCTCTTGACATGCGCATGTGCAGATTCATCTATCGGTGCGATCTTCGTTCAAAATAATTACATATTTAATCACTGCGATATCTTATTGAAGTAATGTTGTTAGTATGTAGAGGAAGGGAGGGCGCGGTGTAACAATGTTCACAGCCATTAGCAACAGTTTCAGTATCGTCAACCGGAGACAAAAGGATGACGTCATTTCTATGACCGTGACATGTATCAATCGTCCGTTCTACCTAGGTATATCTACCATACAACCTATCTACTCTACTAAATCTTTTGTTGTTGTTGCATATTTTAGGAGGTTTTCATTGTTTTTAAGGTCGAGTTTTTACTATATTTGAATTTTTTGGAATAATTTTTTTTTGGGTTTGTGACCTATGGGCTACTCTTCTGCAAAGTCAGCTAAAGCTCAATACCTTAACTGACCTATCTGGAGTTGTCTTCCATGGTGTTGGCTGTGCAATGAAATGTAAGGTTACCTGTGTGAGTCCAGTTTCTGTACATTCCATACCAGAGTGCATTTCAGAATCTTCTGTGCTTTTCCCATCTTACCATACCATCAAATTCCCATGTTTTGGAAACCTATGCGTTTACTCTTATTTGAATCATCTCTATATTTAGCCAATTTTGATTAATTATGTATATTTTTACCCAATAAAGTGTTATATTATTATTATATTATTTTCAATGGTTAGATTAGAATAAACACGGCTGAAGATCGGTTTTTAATGTTTTTTCGGAGGCTTGATTTAGGTGATCACTTTTATATTTGCATTATTCGCCATGAGGTGGAAAATATCCATTTTATATTTGCATTATTCGCCATGAGGTGGAAAATATCCATTTTATATTTGCATTATTCGCCATGAGGTGGAAAATATCCATTTTATATTTGCATTATTCGCCATGAGGTGGAAAATATCCATTTTATATTTGCATTATTCGCCATGAGGTGGAAAATATCCATTTTATATTTGCATTATTCGCCATGAGGTGGAAAATATCCATTTTCTGGCCCATGAGGAAGAGGATGGAAGAGGATGATACCACTGGAAGAGGATGTTAATCTCTATCACGCCTTTGCCTTCAGTGGGACTAGTCAAAAGGTTTATAGGCAGATTTGGAAAGCTTCGTTTTCAGGGGCCTTACTGTGCATTTACATAGTGATTCCGATCCAATTACAATCTTGATAACGATTTAGATTTGGTTGCTTAACATAAAAACAGTTTTACGTAGATATATTTTGAATCTGGTATTGATTAAAAAAAATAGTATCAATAAGGATTTTTACAAGTGGTTATTGTGGTATGAAAAGTATAGAAGGTGGACACTGAAATCTATATTATCAGAGTAAAGGAAGTAAAAAGTAAGTAAAATCATATAATAGATTTCTTCTTTAAGTTTACTTAAATTTTCTAATGCGCCACCAAAATTTCTTAATTCATTTATTTATTTTATGCATATTAAAAATAGTGTATAAAAAAGTGGCAATGGCGGGATTATTATGTTAATCTCTTTTTCATGAGAACCTTCTCCTGACAATAGCAAAAACAACAAAAAAGAATTAGCAAAATTATTGGTCCAGTCGTTCACGCATAATGTGACGACCACGGAAAACTAGGGCTTTATTTCTATATGTAGCGATATGTACATAGTTTCAATCAAATAATATCTGGATATTCCTTTCTAAATATCTGAATTTCTGAATATTCCTAACATAATATCTGAGTATTGTCTTTACAATATCTGAGCAAATCTGACTATTCCAGGGAATTCGAATTCTTCTTTCTACATTTTGATTAAGCAAAGATATTCAGTGTTGTGAATTTCTACAATTTGGGCAGTACAAACGAAAGTTCATCTCAGCGGTCTTAGGTTACACAGGTTTTTTTTTAACAAACCGCGGCACACTTTTTATGATATCGACTCGCAAACAAGTACTTACACCCGTGATAATAATTTTATTTATGACGAATATAAAAACGTTATCAACAAAAAGTTATGCGCCACTTATCACAAACAACAAGGTGTTGCGACATGTTTGTGCAAACACGGATAGTGTGCCGTTGCATTACAATAACTTTAAAGAAAGAAGATTTGGAAAGTTGGACCGGTCTTAATATTCATGCTCTCGGCGTTAATTCAAAAATATTATATCTCTTTTGTAATGTTTTGATAAAGACATCATTTTTTGTACGAAACATCCTGATACGTCATATAAAATATTAATAAAGTCGAACTTTTGCCAAGGGTGTTGTCAATGAACGATTATAAACTTGCTTTAAACGAAAAAAAATCCGGATATAATGAAATTAAAGGGCTTTAAATCATCGTATTTAAAGGAGTGATGCAGTCTACATGCAACTCCCGCTAGAAAACTAACGAGGATCCAATGAACGAGCATCGGCGGCGGTATGTAGATTATCTAACTACCTAATAGGAAAACCTGTTGCAAAGCCATTTCATGGTACGGACGTGGACAAAAGTGTTTAATATCTCTTTCGGAGAATGTCCAACTAGAAACCCGTAAGTTCAGATTGGAGGGAGGATATTGTTCAGGAGTGGATGAAGTGAGCTAGGAAGAAGAAAGGAATGATAGAAAATACACTATATAGTGTGTTGTGGCGAGACATACTTATACATATAGCGCAAGAACAAAAAAAAAACAAATCTTCTTCTCTTTTCATAGACTTAAGATCAGGAGACTTTTATGTCGGGATTGTTCTTTTTAGATGCTGAATTTCAGATCCCTTTCCATAGTTTTAGGGTCTTTTTGTCCATTTAGTGTTCCATGCAGGGCTGGATATACGGTATCCTTATTGTTCTGTCCATATATTCCACATGTTGATGCCATTGATTGATCTTCGCCGCCTTTGACATCCCAATTTGCCCGTATCTTCGACTTCTCAGATATCTCGACTTCCCGTGTTTCTTAGTCGATCATGCAAAGTTTTGCCAGCTATAACATGGAGAGTTTTCATTTCTGCTGTTTTGAGCATGCTCTTTATTGTTTTGACAGTGTCAACTCTTTTCATCAATCAATGCCATATGTGAGGATTAGTGTTATAGATGGGCACTTTGCTGTCTTTCCTTACAACCGCTCATTTGTTCCTGTGACCTTACTTCTTTGACGTGGTCGTTAAAGCTGGTTGCTTCGTTTTCGAGGAAATCTCAAGTTGTCGGTAGCCCAATGATTTCAGTCGAAGGCTTCCGTAGGTACAGCGTTGTTTGTGGGTTTAAATCTCGCTGCAGACTATTACGCATTTGGTTTTTGATATAATTAATGACAATTTGGTACCTGAATCAGTTCCGTAGACTATGCAAAAGACTACGATTTTCATTCGCAGTTCCTGAATGTCGCATATATTATGTGATAAAAGGTAGGTACCTAATAATAGTAATAAGTGGATAGCGATTGGTTCTATTTATATATTTGAATAACTAATATAGATTGTTAAGGTGATCACTAAGCTACTAGCTACGTCATATGTAAACAGAATAACTGATATTATAAATGCAGATAATTGTGCATACAATAGCCATCCATAATATAATATGTAACGTATGCTAGGTACATCGATAATATAATGTTTCTACGTAGGTAGATTCTTCAAACACATATAGAATGGGAAGTAGGTATATTATACATATTATTATATCGATAATGCATAACATTATGATGTAAGTAGGTACCTACCTACCTACCTGTTGTCAGCATATAGCAACTATTTATATATCCCTCATGCATATTATGTACTTAATAAAACAATTTTCAAAAATAACAGAGTTCGAAATTAAATTAACACAGATTGAAAGTGCATTATGCACAACTGTATGTATGAAGTATTATTATTGTATATTAATTTTAAGCTTTTTATTAGCAATGTTTTTTTGCCCATACAGACTTTCTCTCTTTTCTATCCGAGAAATCTTCACAAACATTTCTCATACAACTGCCCTTTTTTTCTTTTACTTCTGCTGTCTCCCCTTTTAGTTGTGCTCTTTTTTCTTTTACTTCTACTCTTGAAATTCAATGCCGATTTCAATTTCGACAGTCTATACTTTTCATATTAAAAGTACCTAACTACCTACTCGAATAGATCCTTATTTAAACCATTTTTTTACGTAAATCAATATAGGATTCAAAATAGACCTATGTGAAACTATATGAATCTATATAGTTTCACATAGCGATCTGAATATAAACGGAGAGATAACCACATTTGCCGATGACACTATCATTTTATTTACTGCTACTAATTGGAATGAAGTTTTAGAAAAAAGTGAACGGGAAATGTGCAGAGTCAATCACTGGCTCGATGATAACTTACTTAGTTTAAATATAGAAAAAACGAAATTCATTACGTTTAGCATAACAGAAGCAGGGCAGCCTAGTAATATTAAATCTTTAAAAGTCCATTCATGTAATATGAACCAGATATTATGTAACTGTGAGGATGTCATTAGCACAAAATGTATTAGATATTTGGGAGTCTTGATAGATAATAAGTTAAAATGGGACGAGCATACTAAAAACATAGCTAATAAATTAAGAAGATCCATGTATATTTTTAGAGATTTGCGAAACATACTAAGCATAAAAACCTTAAAAAGTGTATATTTTGCCATTTGCCAATCTATATTAATGTATGGTATTGTCTCTTGGGGAGGTTGTACGGAAACATTTATTAACGTAGTGGATAGAGCTCAAAAGCAAATACTTAAGATTATACTTCGGAAACCACGCACATACCCCTCCAAAGAGCTATTTAACCTATTCGATGTCCTTAGGATTAGACAATTATATATATCATCCGTACTCTGCAGTACCCACTTAGCAATAAAAAAAGCACGACAGAACCCGAACAAACGGTTTACTAGGAAAGTCCTAGAGATACAGGCCGTTGTGCCCCGTATGAGGACCGCTATGGGACAGAAATGCGACCTGTTTAACGGTCCTAGATTATATAATCAACTAGACAGTAGTTACAAAAAATTAAATAGCTTTATTAAGTTTAAAAGATCAATTGTTCAGTTCTTGAAACAGGATGATAGTGAACACCTGATGAATTTCCTAGCTTAAAATTATTATTTTATTTGTTAAAGAAATCATTGATATCTATTTACTCAATGTCCTCTAGTTAAGTATAACAAAGAGGCCTATAATTGTTTATTTATTTCATTAAGATTGTAGATTAAGAAATAATTAAGCTTTGATGATTTTGTATAATTTTGTATAAACTGTAAAACTATAAAGATTTTACTATCAATTTAAAAATACGTATACCAGCAGTATTGCTTTCATATACCTAATTAGTTATTAAGTTCTAACATTTATATTCTTGAATACCAATATGTAATATATATTTTTCCCTAAGACAGGCTTGCCTAGTTGGGAATATTTTTGTATTTTTTTTTCATCATATTTTTTATAAATGTAGCAAAAATTAAATAAATAAATAAATAAATATATTACAAGATACGTGAAGGAAAAACTTTGTGACTATTTTTACGAAAATTGCGCGGACGGAGGAGTATAAAACTTCGCAAACTTATAGTTTATATATAAAAGGAGTGGCGAATATTAATATTTTTTTTAAATTATGCATAAAAATAGATTACATAAAAAAATACCGTAATGTGATGTATTTGATACTCACGCACACTTCGATGTATTTGACATTGACACCGACGCACATATTATTTTGTTTATCTGTGGTGAAATTGAGAATAGATTAATAATAATGTTCAAACTTATAATTTAAATGAATTATTGCCGAATTTCGAGCACTGGTCGACCCCTCGTTTTCAGAAATTCACAATATATTATTTCAACTAAAACTCAATTAACAGCTATAAAAGTCACTTAATTACTACTTAAACTATGTTTGTGACTTAATTTATTACTAAACCAGTCATATTACTAGTAATCTGTACTTAATT
This sequence comes from Mystacides longicornis, assembly GCA_963576905.1. Classification (NCBI taxonomy): domain Eukaryota; kingdom Metazoa; phylum Arthropoda; class Insecta; order Trichoptera; family Leptoceridae; genus Mystacides; species Mystacides longicornis. Next base: position 10,372,062 of record OY756434.1, read on the forward strand.
AATAATAAAACTCGCCATATTGCCAGTAACTGAACTTGTCATAATAATAATTAATATCGATTTAATGACAACTAGTTGAGATGTCTCAATATTGACTTCTTGCGAATGATAAACAAGCAGGAGGACAAAGATAAATCAATTATAAAAGGGCTATCCAGTATCCAACCCATAGATAATAATATGGAATGCGTCATTCTTAGCCATGGACAACATCAGTACCTACTCAGAACTGTGTCCTAGATTTAATCATACTGATAAAACATATTACATTTGTGACAATTGATGTCATGCAAAATACAATCATAGCGATTTTAGCCTTTGCCCTTATTTATAAAAATCTTTTGAAAGTAGCTATCCATTCAATGTGTTTGATTTGTTTTATAATTGAAAAAGAAAATTAGAATCCGACATAGTGAGATGGGGAGGCAAAAAATAGAAGGTTCTGGTATGCACATTTGAGGAGAATATACCCTACCAGACCCCTCACATGGCATTGCGCTGATGCCAACCCCGTGGAAGACGGCTCTCGGGCAGACCACCAAAGAGGTGGAGAGACAGAGGCCAACCCCACCGCTTGAATTACAGACCACAAGGCCTAAATTAAGAAGAATATATACATTTAAGAATAAAAGTTTTGATTATAAGAAGGCGTTTGATAGGATAAAGCATGATGATTTTATGAGGATGTATCGGGAGTGCAGTTTTGATATACCATTTTTTTTTAACAAAACGCTGTGAGGCTTGCTAGACGTATATGTAGACATGCTTTGCCTCATTAGGTACTCAAAGGAACTGCTTTACAATCCTATCCCAATACTTGAATTATGACCAGATAGAAAGTGGTTATATAGAAAAGAACGGTTGGTAGGAGAGGGTGGAGGCTTATGTTCAGCAATGGACGGAGACAGGATGATAATGAAGAAGAAGATGATGTAGAAAAGTAGATAATCTAATGAAGAGCACATACTTTCGTTCCAGGGGTGAAAGATTCTAATATCAATACTTTTTTTACCATAAATTGATACACTGTCTGTAAAGCTGGTGGAACTGAATGCTAGAAGCACTGTGAGACAGGATTTCTCTCCCGAGTAGAAATTGCAAGTGAAAAAAGTAGAAAGATGTTCTGATGAGAGCTGAACCCAGAAACTCTTCATCTGAAGTAGGCGCCTATGCCTCTAGGCAATTTATGTTTTTGTTTAAACGGCATGCACTACGACTTTATATACCTAATCTTAATCCCTAAAAAAAAAACAAATAATTTATCTTGTGTTTTTTTTTAATTTTTTTTATTATACAAGTGAAAAAAATAATAATATACAGTTTAAGGTACAATAGTAAAGTCGCGCCAAATCCATACAAATGGATTTGTCGGCGCGTTCTTCTACAAAAATAAAAAACAATAATAAAAAATAGCAACATAGAACCTAACCAATAGCAGCAAACAATATTATTCTTAACTAGCTTATACCCGTCATGCTTTACGTTTTTGATTCCGATTGTCAGGCTTGATCGGTAGGTAATTAAACAGGTTCTAGTCTAGCTTCCCATTGCTTAACATACCTCTATAACTGACATAAGCACAGAAAAAGAAGAATGACACTTTTACAATTTTTGTTTTACCGACCTCATAATATTATACGAACCTACCGACATAATTTGCAAGTTTTCATAGAGAGAGCACTGTGGTTTGAATCTTAGTTACATTCCCTACACCCTCTAATGTGTGATAAATAAATAGGCATTCCACCCATAGAGGGTGATTTGTGCCTGTCAAACTTCAAAATGGAGGAATCATTTTGCAATTTTTTTCATTAAATCTTTATTTATTGAGAATAATAAGATTTGAATAACATTTATATGTATAGCAAATCAATCTACAATTATTTTATTACATTTTCAAACCGTAATGCCAAGATTCCATTCAACGTTTACATGAATAATTTTGTTTCCAAAAGATGGTTTACTGTCTTTTTGAGAAATTTGTATGAAGATCCTAAAAATAGAGTTTTTTTAAATAGCTCTAAATATATTAAAGTTAATGCAGCAAACTGTATTTAAGAACCTTCTCAAGCAGTTTGCACGGCTCTGTGCAGATTCATATCTGTCGTAGCATTTGTGTTTTGAGCGTGATGCTCACATATACGGTAAAAGTCAAACAAACATTTCTGAATTATTATGTAGATTATTTACAAATGTTTAATTATAAATGTTAAAAAACATTTTGGTAATGGCTGGTAGCAGGGTGGGCGGTACACGTAAACGCACGAAGAAAAACAATAACGTCTCACTGCAAGTTAAGAAAATAGTGCGTAATGCAATTATTTTAAAATCGATTATGTATGGATGTGAAACGTGGACATAGACGAAAAAGCTTGTATGAAAGCAGTAGAGATGAAAGACTCCGTGGCATATGGAAAGATATGAAGGTATTAGGAAGGAATATGGTATAGAAGTAAGTGATGTGACAAAGATGAAAATCAATAAGTTAAGATGGTTTAGGCATGTGAAAAGAATGGGTGCAAACAGAATGACAAAGAAAATTTATAAGGCTGAAAGGATGGGTGTGAGAAAGCGTGGACGACCGAGAATGACGTGCATATAGAACACATCGATTCCGTCATCAATGAAGGCCTGTTCAGCAGTTAGAGAATTAGGAGGTTATATGAGAAACCGTATGTCAGTGGAAGAAGCGAAAGAAGTATGCTTGGATAGAAAAGAGTGGAGGTCCGTTCTCTCTGTCTATTCCTAAGGTACTGGATAGGCGTGATGTGTAAAAAATCGTGTATGATTCATAGGAAGATGGAAGTGATTTTGTGTGTTCTATTAAAACATATTAGAAATAAATACCGACTCTCTGGTTACATAGTTTTGATTTTTATCTATATATAAAACTGAATGTTTGTATGTGTACTAGATAGCTTCAAAGACCAGTGAACGTATTTCAATGAAACTTTGATGATCTTTTCTACTATTGTCCGGGAAGGTTTAAGCGGAGTATCAGTTCAATACCACTCCTTGGAGGGTAGTCGCAAGTAGAAAAGGTTAAAATGTAACAAACATTGCATAAACCAGGAGTAACTTTTTTTTATTCTACGTTAGGTGGAATATCGACCTAAATAGCTTAAAGATAAGGGAATGGCACACGGATTTTCATAAAGAGCTTATGATGGTTGCTTAAAAACATCGCGATGCAGGGACGTCGCGTGGGTGGGGCGACCGAGGCGGTCGCCTTGGGCGCCGCGATACGAGGGGCGCCGCCGTGGGTAAAACAAATTCTATTTGTTTGTAGTACAGTAGTCCAGTACAGTCCAGGGATTACATACGAACTCATAGCTGAGAAAATCTAAAGGAATGCAATATTTGCAATAAAAAGTTAAATCAATAAAAAAAACTCTAACTAAATTTTATTTTCATTTTATCCTTGATTTTCATTGCAACCGAGCGAGCAAAAGGAAATTTTGGCTAAGAGACGTCAACAATCCAGGGAACGAGCGACTTCATAGCGGAGAAAAGCCATATATACGAATGCAATAATATATTCAATACAATTTTTAATAAACACCCATACACCCCTATTACGTAACAGATCTCTAAAATTTAGCACCTTCTAAAATTTGAAATTAAGCGGATCCTCTAAAAGCTTAATTCAAAAATGTTATTCCGTAACATCCAATATTAGCGGACCCGCCAAAATCTATGATTATAACACCCTCTAAAATCATAGATGTGAACATAGCTGCAGGTCGTGTGATTTCAAGTAAAATTATGAATATATGACGTAACCGCAGCCATTTCTATGGTTCAAGTGTCAATTTTGTCGTTCATCCGCCAAATTCAATCATTATTTTTACAAGAGAATTGATCGTTCATTTTTATTTTAAAAACGTTTTAAGGACAATTATTAATAATTATGTTGCGGTCACAAAGGATGACGAAAATGCAGAAATAAAGGCAATATTGTAAGCACAGTTGACAAAAAGTGGGAGGAATGTGTCATTTTATTGAGTCAAATGGCCCATCTCAAGTCATGGAAAGATGTGAGTATCAATTAATATTTCAATGTGTTTGCTTACTTATTGTAAACTAAAAATTGTAGGTAATTGTAAAAGGATATAATTTTTCAATATTGATTCATAAAAGTATGTTTATGAAGAATTTGTACAAAGTATAACTTTGTAAGATAATTTTTATGTTCGCTCTTCATTACTATCAAAATATTTTTTTTCAGAGTTTTGGTGAGATGAATACAAAAATATAACGAAGAGCCAGAGATTCTATTTTTCATTAATGGAGCTGCGAATGGTGCGCCTACCATAAAACCTCTCAAAAAGTTATAACTGTATTTCCAGAAGTACCAGAATTAGGATAAGAAATATTGGATTGGCAGATTGAGTTCAGTCACTGAGGATGACCGTTTTGCAGTATGAAAATATTTTGGCAATATAAAATATTCTAAATTAAGTGACATTGCAAAATTTTATTTTAAAAGTTGTAGAAAAAACATTAAATTTAGATTATTATATGTTTCACCTTCAAAAAATATGCCTACTAATATTATGCATACTTCGAAGAAATTTCTTAAGGCAATAAGCCTGCCAACTTGTGTTAATTATGTATTATCATTATCAAATGTGATTTATAATTACCATTATGAATGAATATAAAATACTCTATTTTATTACTAGGTAGTTATAATTTTGTATAGGTATGTATTTTTGGAATAAAGTATTATTGTTAATTAATGGTTTTCAATCTTATCCCAGTTTTCAATTGTACACCGCCATCTGCCCAAAATGGTAAGAAGCTTCTGCAGTCATTGATTTGACCGATACCGCTAGTAAATTATTATTCCCTCTAAACAGGCCGTAGTGTTTAATGCAAGTTGATAGTGTTGTATATTGAAATGAATCTCAGAACATGCAATAGTAAGTAATATGTACCTTCTTATTTGTAATATTTTTTTCAAAGTATATCCTTCACTGTTAACTCAGCTCCATACTTTTTCAAAATGATAAATAGGCCTTTCATTGCTCCATAAATGTGATGAAACTGATATTTCTTCATGCATTGATAATCTTAAAATTTGTATTTTTGCCTTCAGAGATAACTAACAAATCATGAACAAATTGTTTTTGCACTTCATAGCAAAAAAAACAGCTCAAGTCCTCTCTAGTACAAATTCCACATATTATCTCGGCTGGGGTTCAAACCCGAGACCATCCCATGAATGTAAATAGAGTGGGCATTTGCTCACTGTATGTTATTTGATCAGATATATTATTATCAATGTTAAATAAAATCAAGATCTGGTTCTTGAGGAGTAAATTTCTAATTAGATATCGTAGATACAAACCATTCTCAATCTTCAGCACATAGGATTTAAAAAAAATTATGATGGCTTACAGACATCGACAAGAGTTTACGAGTACTCATCCAAAATATACTTGCAATATATAGATAAAACTTTATCTGTCCCTCAATGCTAAGGATTGTGAGCAACATCACACACCAACTCACCAGCCTGCCCCAGAGCTACTAGGTGCAGGGTCCCCCGCAATGCTACTGCCATTTCCTCGCAAGCCCAATTGCACCATCTCGTCTAAATCGAACTTCATGATAATTTTATTTATTAAACAAATACATATTTTGGTTTGGAAAAACTAAATTATTAAAGAGAAACAAATAGGTAGGTATATAATAACAATAATTTTATTTCCCAATATGGGCACTTATTGGAGTAAAAATAATGCAGTTGATCAAACAAGGTACTATCTGTGGGACTGCTAAAATGTGAAAGGTGAATGAAAAGCTTCATGAGCCTAATGGATAACACAAAACCTACGCTATATTCCAAGTAGTATAAATTAATCTTTCCGAGAAATTAGTTGTAAAACCAATTATTATCTACATGATATTTTAATTGTAGTTTTGAAATATCAAGCTTCCCAATTCATCTGAGTGAATCCATTACATTTGATAATCATTTACTCTTTGAATGTAGAATGCAGTTCTCTCTGAAGACTCCCTTTGAGGTGGTGGTTAATCATTTTGTTAAAAATTTAATGGGGAAACCAGACATGGAACAGCATCTTCTTTCAGGTTCAACTTCTCATGTAGTATCACAATCAATTCATCTGAAATTAAAGCATATTTTCAATGGTTATTAATTATTTATTTACACTTTTATGTACAAACTAGTGTTTTAAAGGCGCCCGTGGCGCCGACCTATGGCCTTTTCCTGTAAATTTTGCTTTCTCATAGCTGAATTCACATGTGAAACTTTTGATTGCAAACTTTGCATTCAAATAGTTTTTAGCATGTATGTATTTAACTATTTGATTGATTAAACTTTTGCATGCAAACTTTGCATTTATATGGCTTCTCTACGCTATGAATTCATATGAGAATCTTTAAAAAATTACTTTAGTGTGTAAACTTTTTATTGAAAACATGGCATTCGTATGGTTTTTCTCCGCTATAATGTCATGTGTGTGGATTAAAGATTCGTGATTTGGTAAACTTCTTCATGCAAACTTTGTTTTCTTGTAGCCGAATTCATATGTCAGACTTTAAAGCACTTGATAATAAAACTCTATGAAAATAAAAAAAAACTTGAACTTTTTATAAGAAACTTTGCATTTAAATGGCATTTATCATGAGTTATTATTTGATTGATTAAACTTTTTATCGCAATGGTTGCATTCGTATGGCTTTTCTCCACTATGAGTTCGCGTGTGATTCTTGAGTTTGAAAACTTTTTATTGCACACATTGCATAAGTAAAGCTTTTCTTCACTATGAAGTCCGGTTGTGCGTAAAAGTTTCCTGATTTGACAAATTTTGTAAGAGTCATGAAACTAATTAAATATTCTATAAATAATACAATTAATTTTATACAAAAAACTCACCTGTAATTTTTGCCCTGATGACATCGTCAATTTATTAAAGGCTTCCCACAAACAATATTTGAGGTTTAGGAATTCATCTCAGCTATTTGTTTTTATGTTCCGAATCACAAGGAATAGAGTGGTATACCTATATATTTTTAATTTACTTCCAGGTACACAACAAGCAAAAACCTGTAATTATTACAAACAACAATGTTAGGTTAGTTTAATAGAAGAAATAATAGCATATTAGCGACATATACCTACGCCTATTAATATTGAAATATAGATTTAATATATCAGAAAAAAACATAAATTCATACTCTTAAAATCAATATTAATAATTCACTTACTTATTTGTCAATTTTAGTAAAGCTTGGTTGGTTAGTGATCAATGTAAAATAGACGCACTTCTAAAATCCAAATTTCACACAGAACCCTTATGTAATCGCTGAAAATAACTATACACCAATATTTTATTCTGTTAAAATGACTATTTCTTTATTATCACACAACATATCAACAATTTTGAACATAATACTCGAGACGACGTCAAAAGCGCGCGAATACAACACAGTCGTGTATGACGCCTCAATCTGACATAAAGCAACGACATAACCAACTGTATGAAAAAACATCCTCTAATATTTTAGCAAGACCTTCTTGCCAGCCGCCAAAATTAAATCAATTAGCGGGTCATTTAAGAGGATTTCCGCTAATTTTAGCGAACATGTCAGTTACGGAATAAGCTTTTTTAAAAATAGAGTCCTCTATTTTTTTGGCGGCAGTTAAATTTTAGTAGGTCATTTAAGCGTACTTCCTCTTAATTTTAGAGGAACTGTCAGTTATGGAATAAGCTTTTATAATTAAGCGGCCTCTATTTTTTTATCGGCAACTAAATTTTAGAGGATCTGTTACGTAATAGGGGTGATATTATGCTAAATCATCGCGGAGAAAAGCCATACGAATGCTATATTTTCAATAAAAAGTTTAATAAACACCCATATGCTAAATCATTTTTAAAATCATTATTATTGAAGTAAGAAATTTTTGGATTGTTGTTAAACAGTAAGTAAAATTTAATCAAATCTACCGACATTTCGTTCCAATGTGAGTGGCATAATAAACCTATATTTTTTTATAAACATAGTTAAATTTTGACTCTTAATTTTCTCTTTCTTCTATCCTTTTTTTTATTTTTGAAAATAACAAAATTTTCATCTTCTTCCATATATTTATTCTTTTTTATGTCTATATCTTATTTATTCTTTTTTATGAATTATGAAAGTGACATACTGTGTTTTCAATTTCTGTGTGTGTGACATTTATAATCCGCTCAAGCCTCCTTTTCATCTTGGTCTGTTGAACAACGGGATGCTAGACTAGAATCTGTTCAAATAGCTACTGATAAAGCTCAGGCTCTTCAGAGCTAGGGTATCATCCTCCCGAACCAAAACTGGAATGAACAAAATTACAAGTTATATATGAGGGGGGGGGGGGCGCTGATTAAAGCCTCGCCTTGGGCGTCTAAAAACCACGCGACGGCCCTGTCGCGATGTATGCATTTGAATAAATAATGAAATACAATAAAATAAATAGAAGATAGAGATATAAAATGGCTGCAATAATAAGAAAAAATGATACAAACAAAAATCAACTAATCACTGAATAAAATTTGTCAATTTAATATGGCAGCGATCAAGTTCAATCCTCAAGATCGGACCATAAATAATTTGGTGACAAAACCATAGTTAGTAGAGTCGTGTGGTGATTGCCGGTTACCTGCGAACAATACTCTTACAGCTAAACCTGTTCTTTACGTAGGTACACCACATCATATAAATAAATTATTAGTATTGAATTCCAACTAACATCATCCGGTATGATGGCTCTGTTTTAACATAAGTCTGTTCATATGTATACCATATCTGCCTGCCTCTTATATTATATTGTTATCATTGTTATAATAGTGTTCTCGATATACAGTGATATTATATGTGTAAATACTAAGGTGGACCCAAAGTACAAATAGTGCTGGTCAAACTGTATGAAACTTTGAGAACGTGTGGATCATACTCACCAATATAGATAATTATACCTTGCATAGTAAAAGATGAAAGCTTTGAAAATATAATTAACTAGAGGTCCGCCCCAGCTTCGCACGGGTAGATAGATACTTAAAAATAATTTAGTTTTCATACACATCCGTAACTTTTTCAAAATATTTTATAGCATAATATGTTAATCTGGAATAATTGCATTGCAATGTATCGTGTCACGTCACTTTACCACCGTGACTACTTTGCGCGGTATTTCTACTAAACTTGACATGACCCCTCCCCGCTCCCGTACGCACTCTGCATCGGATAAGTTGAGATGATAAGAGACTATGCTTTTTTTTCCAATACTCACATTTTTAAACTCGTGATAACTTTCGAATGGAATGTCCGAATTGAATAATTTAAAAAGTTATACAAACATATTGAAGCAGACTTGAATATTAACTAATTTATTTTAATAAGGAGTAATACCAAGATACCAATAAAGAGCCTTTTCTAGAGGTGACATTTTATTGATTTTTTTTAAATAAAAAAACACTTATTGTGGCTTAACTATAATAGTTAGACATATGCTGTCGCGATACTTTTTGTAAATAATGATGTCTTCTACAAAATTGTAGTACTTTGTTTTATTCTATCATCATTAGTTTTCACAGCGTTCGCGATAAAAAGAATATTTTGGGTAAATTTTTTACACCTTGGGTTACATTATTGAAGTTTTCGTAGGTTACCCAATTTTTTGGGAAATTAAATATAGCCTATGTTCACCGCCGATATTGTAGCTTCCCAAAAGTGAAAGAATTTTTCAAATCGGTTCAGTAGTTTTGGAGCCTATTCGATGCAAACAAACAAACAAACAAAAAATCAAATCTTTCCTCTTTATATATTAGTATAGACTAGCTTTCCGGACCGACGTTTTGTGATCTAACTATGAATATTAAATACGAATTTAAAAAAATGTTAAAAATGACTTCTAACCAATGTCATTTCGAGCGATGCATCTGTTTTAAAAAAAATATTTTCCATCCGAATTCTGTCAATCGCACCAACTATCAAACAACTGACAGTTTGTGTCAAACGACAATTTGATTTCAAAATTAGATTTATTCACTTTTATTCAGCCTTCAAAAAAGTGAATTCCAACGTTAAAAAGACCTGATAGGAGTGATAGGGTAAAAGGAGGAATGAAAGTCTCATGACTAGAGTTATTGGCGATTCACTAAAACCAACTCCTGTGCCGTGGTTTATGAGTATTTTATAACATAGCACCCCCACATCTTAGATTAGAGGAAGTTTTAAATTCAAGAATTAGGAAAAGTTGCGTCCCTCAATGCATCTTGATGTCGATAACCCGCCTCCAAGCCGTCTGAAATCCCTACATCCGTAATGGTTAGCAGTTATAGAGGTTACTATTTATCACATACTTACAGACTGCGATACAGAAGTTGGTGCGAGAGCAAGAAGTTGTGGTAAACACAGGTTAGAGGTGGAGGACTTCGCCACCTTGGATCCTCTCCTAATGCTGGCCTTCGTGAAGCGCCTGGGATTAGTAAAGAAGTTCTATTTGAGAGACACTATAAGATTACTGATTACAGATGACTACAGGTCAGAGTGCAAATCACCCTCAAAAGAAAAAAAAAATGTTTCAAATCGTCAGTAAGAAACCAGAACCCTGTAGCTGACCCGACAAAAGAACTGTCTGGCCCAACACAACCCAGAAAGAAATGGTGTTTAGTCAACCGAATTAGTTTCAATGAAGGCTGTACCGATTCAAACCTATATAAATGGGGATTGATAGATCCGCCGGCATGCGCATCAATCATCTGATAAACGAGTGCCCAAAGTACCTAATAGGGACTGCAAAACTTTGTGAGTGACCATGTGAAAAATAAGAAGATATTTTAGTTGTTATCTGCTTATTAAAATATTTTATACGTAGATATCTAATAGTGAATACTTTGCCAGACCAAGTATAATTTCATCGATGACCTTGCCATCGAAACCGGTCTCTGATGAATACATCGCTCACTTGATGGACCGTTATTCTCTGCATGCGACCAACTATTACCTTTATACGTATCAAAACATCTACTTGACCGCAGACTAAAAGGGTATTCAGCTACAGTACTAGCTCAAAAAGTACGCACCTACTATCAAAACGAACCTTTTTACGAACAAAACGGTTTACATTGACAAGTATCACAATTATTCAATTGTTAAACTGTAATAATTATTGTTTTCTGTTTATTTCAAGTTATTGTCAAATCATAACAAATATTTAACGCTTCTTTATAAAAGGGTTAAGATCATTTACAAGATACGGGTTTTGTGAATAATTAATATATTTGATCTTTTTTATTCATTCACGCGCAATTATAGTTATTGTGTTATAATTTTGATCATCATTTTATTTATAGTTTTTGTACTAGCTTTTTATCACAATTTGATTTTGAACAACATTTTAATCATTTATTATAATTAGCAAAAAAGCATATCAGACGACAGGCATAAAAAATATCTAAATTGTTTACAGTTTGACATTTCTACCCATAGCAACAATTGTATGTTGGAACCTCTTGGATATAATTTTTCCTGCTAACACCAATGATTGTCAATATTGTCATAGCAATGATTATCGACTGATTGACGAAAACTGTAAGAATAAAAAACATTTCCTACTGCAGTTGGACTGGTTTTGTCATTTTTGTATGAAACCTACCAATTTGACTTGAAGCTATAAACGAACTTTACCAATTATAATATAGGTAGTATTAAAAATAATACTTTTTTTTCAGGATGCTAATTTATCAGCCTTGGAAGACTAGCAAACCAAGCAATGACTTGTGACTTGAAGTTATTATGGGTAGGAACGTTTCCCGTTCGGATCAGAAATTTTCAGTTGTTTTTTTTTTTACTTGAATTTTCTACCCGTGGTTGCCCTATCTTTGATAAAACAGGACCGGTTGACTAGTAGAGGGTGTCTAAAGCGTTGGCAAGTTCACACAAGCCACGGCAAACACCCCATTTACACGTTCGTGTTTGTGGTGGCTTGCCAAGCCGTTGCAAGCGTGTAAAGTAAATTTGAAACGGTTGGTGGTCTAGCGGTTACGACGCCGGCTTTCGCACTGTTTCGTACGGAAGCCGTGGGTTCGATCCCAGGTGCCGATCAGCTTCCTCTTTCACGACACAAGCTTCAAGTAGCTTACTGTGTTCACTTTAAGTGAGCACAAATAGATTTAAAAAAAAATCTATCAAAAAGGCTCCAACCAACCTTGTTCTAACTAACCACTGCATTTAGATTCATTTTCGTCACTTAAATTGCATTAATTCCATTTTTGTAATTATAATTTAAAATGTACCAAATTTCCTTATAAGATTCACTAATTTTGTCAGAAAGTAAAACAAAATGAAAAATAGCCGGAAACAAAATTTCACTAACAATAAGGTTCTTTTTTTAAATTAGCTTTTCAATGTCATTAAAATCAGCCGCATACAACCCAGTGCTGTCGAAGAAATTTGAAGTTTATACATACAAAATACTTTCCCCAACCTAATATTAAAACTATCCACTCTCATGTTGTCAAATATTTGTTATATAAAAATAATTATTGGGAAGTTATAACGAGTATTCCCATAACTCCAATGCGTGGTTACCTAATAGGAATAGAATAATTTATCAAAAAACACGGGCGTCCGATTTGATGAGTGGGCCGGATACATATTCACACTCAAGCTTTGATTTTCGAATTTTGAACGTATCCGAATACAATAGGCGGAATTAGAGTAGCTACATAAGGTTTTCTTTTATTTATTTAAGGCTCACATGGGTTCGATGTGTTTGCTACTGCCTTAAGAATGTAACATGAAATATTGACCATTATTCTGAAATGAATTTTGAATTTTTGAAAACAGACGATTGAGTTGCGTCGTATTCAAATTTTATTGAGACTTTTGACATTTCTGTATTCTGAAAATGTTTTTTTTTCAATACATTAGTTGCGTAATTACTGGCAACCGATTAAGTTCTAAGCAAGAGCTTCTTGCGTTGAGTTGGAACGTGAATTTGAGTATACTAGTCATGATGGCATGTTGATTAAACTCGATTTCTGCGATACAACAAAAATATGAGGTACAAAAAGCATCGACAAAGAATAAATACAACATGCGCTATGTCTTATTTAAAGATTTTTTATAAATGTTATGAAAGTTTTAAAAAATGTCGCTAAGACAGCATAATATTATGAAAATATGGAAATCAGAAAGGTATGCGAATTTTAAGACATTGTCATACGGGGATGACAGAAAAAGGATCTAGGAGGAGAATTTATTCAAGGAGGTAGATATAGCCCAGGATGACTACTCAAAAGATTGTAGGATACTTTAGAGTCTTCGGATGGGTAACGTCAGAAAATGAACTGGTCAACTCAAAAGAATACCGACAAAAAACTGAATATTTGAGAGTTTTTATGAGTTTGATCTCACTGAAATTAAATTCAAATACATTTACATTTTTGCAGCAAGCAAAGCCTATGGCATAAAAGAGAAAGAGGGTTGGTTTTGGGGGTTCCAAAGATATTCCAAAGTTCCAAGATAGTTAAGATATTTTCTATACTTGAGTATATTTTTTAACTACATTAATGTAAGCTTTAAATGATATGCGCGACTTGTTTGGGATCTTGGTCATTCAAACAGCTTTGAGTGAAATCCCGTAAACACGTGGTGTGAGTGTACACACATAACTTCCCTTCTCTCGCCGCACTTCCTCCATCTCGTCTTCTATCAAATAGTTTATTCAAAGATATTTGTTTCGACGGACAATACCTAACAAGTAACGGAATAAGTTATTAGTGAGTGTCTTCCTCAGGTCTCACGCCTCCGCGCAACTCATACACTAGACCTGGCTCATACAGTAGACCTGGCCCATACAGTCCGGTACTCGCAGGTTCTTATACACCAAACTATAACAGTTGTTTTTATTTTATCCGATACAATATTATGACGAATGTTGGTTTAACTATTTCACACTTAAAGAAGTAAGCAAAGCATCGACACAAATTATTATGAACTCCTTCTGAAATGTGGCTCTATGAGTAAGAGGATCAGGGGTCTTCATGGCAAAGTAAGTTCTGTTTTAAAATTTTTGACTTTCTTAAAAGTCTGCATAAAACATGTTGTATTTATTTTCTATCCCGCTTGTAACAATCTTTTCGCTGAGAAAACAGAAAATTGTATGAATACCTAAACATGGCTTCTCATTATATTGGCGCAAATTAAATTCTAATAAAATAAAAACAAGGGAAGTTGGGGCAGGAAGTTTGTCAACCTCCACGTGGTCTGCTCCGGGTAACGCTAATAGGCAAACAACCGAGGTGCTGCTACACAGCAATGGCGCAAAGGAATATTAATTTCAATGATATGTGGTGACTTTTGATGCAGTCACTATTTTGTCCCTTTCCTTTGACTTCCGTACCTCGTATACAAAAAATATACCTTACATGATATTATGAATTTTTACTTACTACAAATAAATCAATGAAGAGGTATTTGCTTAATACCATCAAGACAAAATTATTTATACATGTAGCTAGAATGAAAACCAAGATGATCACAAAAAGGGCTCAGGGCCCAGAGAAGATAATTCAAATTCAAATATTTTTATTGAGGAAATAAAAAACATTAAAAAATAGATTCACAATAATAAATTTATACATTTTTTTTTAATAATATAATATAACACAACATAAGGTAACGACACATAAATTTGGTCGGTAACAAGTATCACATAATATTATTACAAGATAAAACTACATAACATAATCTAACATGATATAAAACTATATAACATAATCTAACATGATATAAAACTATATAACATAAAATAACGCACGTTACGCGATATCACTAACACATAACATTACGCAATAACATAACATAATATAATGCAGAAACATTCTATAACATCATATTATATAACGGAACATAAATTGCATAACGTAATTTAACATAACGTTACACATTAACATAATATTATAATATTACACAACTTTCGTAATTTTACGTAACGAAACAAAAAAATAACATTACGTAACCTCACATAATATACTATTACATAACATAAAGTTTTGTAACACAATTAAATAATATAAAGTAATATATTACAAAACATAACGTAATAATATTACCTTACACAGTATTTACATAACAATCATAAGATAATGTAAAATAACGCAACGCGATAAAATTATATATAAGATAATATTACATAACATAACATATACCAATATTAAACTCCATAAATACGGTTAAGTAACATCACGTAACGTGATAATATAACATAATATGACTATAAGTAATATAAGGTTACGCAATAATATAACATAACGTAAAAATATTACATAATATGCAATTACATAATGGACATAACATGCATGCATGTTTGGTTTTGGATGCTATAAATGTTAAGTTACATGCTATAAATTTTCTTAGGTGCTTATCTCCGAAACCACCAAATGAGATAATATTTTGCATTTGATTACAAATTTAATTTGATAAAGCTTATATATTACTACCTGACCCGCCCATCGAACTTTGACCTAACCCAGAAAAAAAAATCATTTCTGTTTTATGCAATGTTTGTTACATATTTTTAACATATTCTACATGTAACTATCCTCCAAGGAGTGGTATTGAACCCGGAATCGGTTCCCGGACATTAGTAGAACGGATCACCAAAATTTTCATCGAAATACGTTCACTGGTCTTTGATTCTATCGATTACACGCACACATATATAGATTCAACACAATTTCTATTCCGAGACGGGACGAAGTTCGAAGGGTCGGCTAATTTATTAATATGAAAGAACGTTTGCTGGATGGGTTAGTAACTAATAAGCCAACCCAATGAGTGTCCATTGATAACATTTCAACAGCCTGAAGCAAGAACCTCCCAAACATTCACTTTTAAACCGGTCCGTCGTATGCCAATACATTTTGCGCAACTCGACATACAGCCTATAAATTCATAAATATCTTCGTAATAATCCATCATGCCTCCCTCTCGTCACAGCGGCGTTTCGTGTAAGTGCGAGGGAGAAAAACGCCGACGAATGTGTACCGTGAAGCTGTCATAATATTGTCACAAGATGGCGTGTGACATCATATTGTTGACACCTGTCAAGTTACTGTCATTTATGGATAGGGTGTTTCGAAAAGTGTTGACACTTTGAGATATTTTTTGTTTTACAAATAATATGGTGTTTTTTATGTTGTTTTTTCGAAACCTTTAAGGAACTTAATTTTTACAACACACTTAGAATATGTTTTGCACTAATTTGTTGTGATAGATATAACACTATTTCAAATTCAAATTTACTACATACGGAAGCAACAAAAGTTGTCCAAATTAATTTATTCTAGATAAAAGGAACGAAATACAGTAAAAGAGGATCTTTCCTTATCAGAGGAAGAACAGAACTTTTCTAGCCCAACTATAAATCGGGATCCTTAACAATTTTTTTACTTATATAACCAAAACAGGGATTATAGTATTGTTTGTGTCTTTCCACATGCGCATGATACAATCGAAACAATCGAAACTAGTGTCCTATGTGCGCATTCAAATAGGGACTGCAGAACTGGCATGCACTAACAGATGATGCGGATCAATGGTTTCGGTCCCTGGAGACCAATTTATGGCCCACCATAAAAAATATGAAAGAAATTATGGTACTCTAAAGTATTGTTGTATAAATAAGAGATAAACCTAAAAATGTCTTTGATAATGAAAACATCGACGACATTGTAAGCAAATTAATCAAAATTACTTACGGCAAAAAGTTTGAAAACAGGCAACTATTGAAAAGCAGTTGAGTGAACTGCAGTTAATCAGCGAGATGGCACATTAAAGAAAATAGTAAAGGAATCGACCACAGAAGACGAATAATTTGTTATTTTTATTGTGGATTTTTACAAAACGTCAGGATCATCCTGTAGTATATAATATATGACGACGGGACATGGTCAATAGTGACATATTGCCGACTGGGATACTTGGTTCGCAACGTATACATACGAGTACATGCCGTCATAAATTTACATTTAATCATTATCCTTTGACATACAATTGGCTACATGCTCGCTCGCATACATTTAGCTTTTGTAAAGCTATACTGTAGTAAGGGAGTTGGTCTTCTTTCTTTCTTACCCCTGTTGTGTCCATTAGACATATGCCTCCCCCTGAGACTTCCGCAGCTCTCTATTCTACGCCAGCTGCATCCATTCCTTCACGGGAACTCAACTTGTTTGAAAATCTTTCCTAAGGCCTGACTCAACTCAACTCAAGGTTTTAAAGAAGGTTTTTTTTATTCCGATGCCGGTGCTGATTTATTACTGTTTTCCTTTTTTTAGATACGTATACTAAAGAATACGTAGAAAATACAGCAAACAACATCGACAAGAACATTCCATCACACAAAAAAATCTACATAATATCTACATAAGTGAAGAGTTTATCTTAAAGTTTACAAGTATTTGGTAGACTAGGTGTTATGACTCCGGCTTCTGTACTATTTAGAATGAGCTCGTGGGATTGATCCCAGATACCCACTAGCTTCAAATAGCTTACTGTTAAAGAGCCATAGAGTGTATTTTTGTGTGAGCACAGATTCATTTTTATTTTAAAAAAATGTATCTTAAAACAAGCAATAGTATAATTCTCTCTGATCCGTCTACTCCCTTTTCTCCTAACCACAAAATATAGTATATAGTAATAATAGTGGCACAGCGACTTATTATAAAAATTATCCTAAACAGACCTAGGGATTATCCCACAGAGCGCGTCTTTGAGGAATTTAAGGTCCAAAAGTTTCAGGAGATATACAGAAAATATGCAACTCTTCAGATCTTAAAAGAGCCTAGGGAACATTGTTTTATTGTAGAGAGCAGAACTCGAAATACTCATAAGTTTTTACAAAAGAGGAGGAAGAGTACTTTCGCCCAACACCACTACTCTTATCTGGGTGAGGTATATTTTAATCTACTTCCCCAGAAAATAAGAGAGATGTCCAATTGCAGGACCATGGTGGCTGAGATTAAAAAATATTACAAGATGGGTGGAAGCCCCTGCGACAACACAATTTCTGCGTAGAAATCCTTGTTTCATGTCCTCTTGTCCATTTGTGGGTGGTTGTATCTGTGTTGATGGTTATTTTGTGCGTGTCTGGTGTTTGGTAGGGGCTTTCTTTTTGAGACATTTCTTTTGTCATCATGTATGTAATAAATGTACTTAAATGCAAGAAAAAAAAGAGAAAATGTGGGTACCTACTTAATGCTGACAATACCTATATAATTAATTGTGTGAATATATAGTTTTAGAAAGTCCATCTCGTCGCTCAAGCATTAAGTTGCTTTAGACGAGATGGACTACACAATATTGTAAAATAGATGTAAGAGATTGATGTGTAACAAATTATTGTGTAAAATAATTTATAATGAATAATAAATAAAAAAAAAATAAAAAATATCGTAGCATCTTGAGGTTGAGACCTCCAGGGTTGACAAAGCCTGAAATATCCGCCATAATTTCATTGAAATACCGAGGAATAGATGATGGTTTATAATAAAGTGTTAACTATAAAATATTTATTGACAACATTATTGGAAAATTTTCTTATCAAATTAGAAAAAACACACACACACAAAACTTCTTTATTCCTGTAAAAAAATATACTTTAAAATATTCCGTCTTTTTTGGTAATGTTCCCATTTCCACTCCAACCAAATAGGTACGGCAATTATTCAGAATATCCATCAATCATGCTACAAACATACATCAGGATCAGGTAGGTCCTAGGCTTCACCCAATCTCCATACATCAACTGGCGAACCGCACTGGAATTCCTTCACCAGTTAAGGGTTAAACACATCGCGTCATATTCAATATGAACCTTCTTTAATGGGATCAAATTTGCATAATTTTGATTGATCACAACAGCATCAAATCATTATTTATATTCAAGCGTATTTTAAGTATGAAGATTTTGTTTGGCGGTTTTAATTTTAAACGTGTTTTAATGATGGGGAATTAATTTTGATTGTTTTAGTGTAAATATTTGTCAAATTTCTTGTAATATATTATAAAAAAATTGTATATAACCTCTTATCTATCTGTTCATTAAGTTTTATTATTTTTTGTATGTATTTCTTTTCGTTTTTCAAGATTTTTTTGTAATGTAATAACTTACCTATTATTTTAATTACCAACTCAGGAGGGTGTATATGCTCAGTAAATAAGAGACTTCGTCATCATTAGCCCATTGTGGTCCATTGCTGAACCAGCAGCCCGATTCACGGAAAAGTTTAAGTCTAAGTTTAGTTCGAAGTTCGAACGAAGTTCGATTCAAACCCTCCGTGAATAGGTACATAGACTGTAGATAGTCGCCGCCTACAATAATTATTATTACCAGCAGCCCTATTCACAAAAGTTTGAATCGAACTTCGTTCGAACTTCGAACTAAACTTAGACTTAAACTTTTCCGTGAATCGGGCTGCAGGGCCTCTTAATCTCTCCTCTTATAAGAGAATTAATTTTTAAAATAACGCATTATCGATAGCTCTATTTCTAATTCAACATGTAAAATTTAAGCAAAATAATATGTAGGCTCAGCAAGGATAAAGGGATTAAGGCCAAGGATGCGGGACATGAAAGGAACAAGAAGAAAAACGAAGTACCTAATTGCTTTGAGGTCAGGTGTGGTCTTACACTAAACTAATTATTTAAGGTAAATAGATACTATCGGAAAATGAAATAATCATACCCAAAGTTAAAGGTTTGATAAATTGATTTATCCCAGGTATTTTTTGATATTGTATAGCTTTGGAGAAAATTTCAGGTTTAGTTGTCTCAAAAAATATCTATTGTATATTTGGATACATGCCTATTATTCGCATAAATAACCACCCTAAAACAAATTTTCATGCTAGCAAAAATATTAAATAGTTTTGATAAAAATGCAAAAAATCCAGTCCACGTTGATACAAAATTGCACAAAACCATAGTTTTATATCTCTATAATAAAGCCCTTTTCGCAGGTATAATATTGTTTTGACTACTTTCGACGAATCTATACTAATGGCTAGAATAGGCTGCTCCTGAGATATATGCAACTATTTAAACATTTCTGGCGATGTGGTAGGTGACTTTAGTACATACCGTGAACGAATTCGGTTTTCGTGATGACTGGCATATTTCTTTCGCATACATACGCAGAAAATATATTTGTGTATAAAAATTGTGTATAAAATTCAAGTAGAATCAATCTATTAATCAATACTCCCTTTTACACCCCACCCAGGAGCATAGGGAGGCAACAAGAGTTCTCCATTGCGCTCGATCTTGCGCAATGTTTATGACCTCCTCCCACACCATGTCCAAATCCCTCAGCTCTGCTTCGAAGGATCGGAACGCAATGTGAGAGGGTCTTCCTCGTCTTCAAAAGTAAAAAAATCGCGCGATCACGTCCGATACACCGATCAATTTTTACTTTATTTATAAAAATAAATTTGATCCGCGTCTGTTATGTATGAAGCTGACATATAGCACAATTTTTGTTAAACAAACAAAATAGTAGCCGGGTAATGCAAGTGTTTACAATCAAGACGTGCTATGTCAGATTTGAATGATTTCGAGTTGTCAATGCAAAATAGGTACCTTATTTTTATGATTTATTTTTTATCAAAATATAATAGTCTTTAAGTTTGTGCAATTGTGTATAGTGGCTATAAGCCCTCGAATGATTATGGGAATGCATGTTTGCTTCATTTGTTTAAATTTTCTATTGTTGATATGATAAACCAAAATAAAATGGACAAAAATTAAACTACATCAGTGTATTTTTTACAAAATTCGTTCTTGTACCCGGAAACAACTGTAAGTTGACGTAAAATCGTCGACGGCGGCTTGATCCCACAATTTTCTATTGCAAAGCTATTTTTACACTGATCGCAGCGTCTAAATAAAGAGTGTTCATCTGCCCGCCATATAGACCCAACCAACGGAATCGGCCTAAATTTACGAATAAGGTCACTTAAATGTCATTGAACATTTCATAAATCGCGCTCATATATCTGATTTGCCAGTGATCTTCATCTCTGACTGGTCCATACATCCGGCGCATGATCTCCCTTTTGTTAATGTCCGGTCTGTCATGGTCTCGATTACTCAATGGCCAGGTCTCGGAAGAATACGTCAAGATCGGCCATATTTTGGTTTTGTACAATAATTCTATTCTAGACATCCTGAACAGCAGTTTGTTAGAGATTTTGAGGATGTGATAACATATCCATAGAACTCATATCATTGTTGGTTAGATTACTTCAACGTATGTATATACAAATAGAACATATTGAATTCCACATAGAAATGACAGTTATGTGATGTTAAATCTACGTAGGTCGGTTCATAGCTCCGAACAATCTCAGGTTGTCTCCGAGTACATGTACATATCTATCTATGTGTACCTGCTTTATATGTTTATGTGTATTAGTTAGTCAGTTACCTGTGACTCTAATGAATGTGTTAGTTCAGAGCGGTCAACGTGTTTTGATCATATAAACTAAAAAGGGCTGACTTCACAACTAAGTATGCCCTTTTTTATTTATTTTCGGTTTTTCTTTCATCAGCCGGCATTACAGTATTCACCTATGCACCGGCAGATGTCAACAAAATATATATGCAAACAAAACACAATCAGATACTG
Organism: Mystacides longicornis; assembly: GCA_963576905.1. NCBI lineage: Eukaryota > Metazoa > Arthropoda > Insecta > Trichoptera > Leptoceridae > Mystacides > Mystacides longicornis. Next base: position 10,393,765 of record OY756434.1, read on the forward strand.
ATTAAATAATTCTCTTAAGAACTACCTGAGGTCTCACATAAAGATCGCAAACATTCAATGAAGTATAACAAATACGAAAAAAAAAGAGAAAAACAATGTCATTCGAAATCGTACATAACGATGGCGCCTCATCAGCCGTCATTCGACAGTCGAAGTTGACGCCATCTATAGGTACCAAAAATTATTGTTAAGTGATGTACATCTCACTACATCGATCTACCATCGATACATCGCACACAACATTAAATACAATATATTTTTAACATTGATTTACACAAAAAAATAATAATAATTTCAATTCAAACACAAATGCAACAAGGCACCTATGCAATCCACAAACTCTCCGTAGGAACTGTGAAAAATATCAATATGTGCGGAAACATAGTTCAATAAGCGGACGGCCTTGCCCATGGGGGAGTCCGCAATAATGTCAGTCCTACCATGTGGTGGGTAAAAAAGAATGTGTCGACGCGATCTGTTATATGAGTCGGGAACAAACAGACTCAGTTCCGCCAGTACTTCAGGATTGCATATGATGCCCCTGATAATTTTGAAAAAGTGTCTGCACAGGTAATCGTTTCTTCGCGCCTCTAAGGTCGATAAACCGAGACAACCATTTATGTACAGCGAAGGATACAGATACGGATAGTACCCATACTAACTTCACCTTATAAAGGTGCCTTGCAAATCGTTTTTGGACTTTCTCAATGTCATTAGTGATCGAGGCTCCACTAGGCTCCCAGATCATTTTCTAAATTTTCTTGGACTTCTTATGCTTGCTTACAATTTGACCTTCAGAGATCGAAGCCATTGTATCACAATATTCGTTGATGTTGTCCCTATTTGAATCCGTCCGATGGACATTCGTTTATGAGATGACGGATTGTTATTGTCATCCCAGATTTGCACGCCGATCCATCCATCCTAAAAGGTTTGAAGTGGTGCATCCTATATGAAATCTTAATCGGCTTACACTTATCTGCGTTGAGTCAGGTAATTATTCTTTGTTAGGTCAGCTACTGATTCCTTACTGAAGATGTGGTCCATACTTGTCTCCATTTGTCTTCGATCGAGTAATCTGCATTTGTAACAGCCACTTACCAGTACCTACGGATGTCGCGATTTTAGACGGATTACCCACAATGATATGGTTTGATAAGAGTATTGTAATATTCTTCTGACTTTTTGGCCTTTTCTCATTTCATTTTTCGTTTCCTGTCGAAAACTGTGGTTTGTAACTCATGGTTAAAGTTTTGCAATCTCTTGGACCAAACGCCTCGAATCTTTATGTCCTCCCCAGCCCCATAGTCAAACGCAGTTATCTATCAGGGTTTAGTTACATTTTAATAAAGGTCAAACCACCTCATAAGTGCTCTGCATTTGTTTCTTTTGAGAACGCTGTGTAAAATAGATAGTCCTTCATGGTATAGAATCAAGAGCCAATAAAGCAAGGATAAATTTCGTCATGCGTACAACAGAGATTCATACTCTCCGCTTCATTATAGGAGAACCTGCGTTGTCCTGTACTTATGTGATACGTAGGGGGCATTTCTGGAGAGAGCAGATCCTAAAAGCTTTTGAAAACATCCCCCTGGGAGGCGTCTTCCATATGCCTGGCTGCGTTATCCCATATCCTTATATATGCATTCCGGAACCTTCTCTGCTCTCCCATTTTACTATATATCGTCAACCCTGCATATTTCACTTACATTTGTATTTCTAATCTCCAAAGTTTTTTAAATTTGCTTTTACAATCCTTCACTTTATTTTTCTCACACTTCAAATTAGATAGATTAATTTTAAGAAAATTTTCTTATCAGTAGGTGTATTCGGGTATTGAAATATATGTACCTAGTGACTTCAGTCTATTTTACCGAAAACTTTAACATTTCAAATAAATAACTTATAAGGTGCTCTTGTTATAACTGACCTGGCGGTTTATAAATGCACTCTGAGGAATAAAAGACTTCTGTGAAAATTTTATTAAAAATAATTTATATGGGCACTAAATTTTCTAGAACCGTCTCTGCGATATTAAGCTCATAAAGCAATATCATCTAGTTCATATTGTGAATACTCACACATACATATACACACAATCAACTATTGCATACCAACAAATACTAAAGGTATCCATAATAGTGAGTACCTATATGATATATTAATACAACATCTAGTATCAGTGATATTATTGCGTACATACTTAGCTATTTTATAGGAACACATAAACATAACTATGTGTGCTGGGAATATTACCATATAGTTACAATTTATTGTGTCTGGTTGCTGCTAGAAGACATCATAATTGGTCGATTGAAATACGGCTAGACTGATTTATTATTTGAATGTATGTGTGAACCTTCTTCTTCTTGAAGCGTTCAGTCAAGTTCTATCACTTGGTCAAAGGCCTCCCTGTCGGTAGCTGCATAAATCAGTTCATCGACGCGACGGTATGGATTCCAGTCCACGGCCTTACGTTGCGGAACCTTGACAACAAACTGTCTGTTGCCCACACCACGTCTTTCCTCGATTGTAAGCTGCAGAAACGAGTACTTATCGCCTATTTTTGCTTATCATATTGAAATTGACCGGTACACTTCTTAAGGGGTGAAACCCAGAAAAATTAGAAGAAGAAGAATGGTTTTACATGAATTGTAATAAAATTCTTCTTCTTCATTCTATAGATCCTGGGGATCTGTTTGTGCCGTCGCCTGTTCCTCCTATGATGTTGGCTGCCAGCTGTCTCTCCACCTCTTTGGGGGTCTGCCTGGGAGTCTACGTCCTTCGAGGTTTCCTTGAAGGGCGATACGTGGAAGTCTGTCCTCTGACATTCTCTTTACATGTTCATTCTAGTATCGCCTTCGTTGTCGTCCCCACCACACTGTGTCTTAAGTCGTTCGCGTGTTTTCGGTTATAGATCGGAAGGTTTTTAAAAAAAAGTTATATAATTCCATAAATTCCTTCAGCATTGTTCGATTTTCAAAAATCTCCGTATTACCGATTTTGTCTGCAGCAACAATGGAGTAGAAATTACAGTCCATGTCAGTTGAGTGTATGAAGATAGCTTACGGTGTCCGTGTCAATGTATTGTGATAGAACGAGACAGGTGACGAAGCATTGTAATGGAATATGGTCCGAATACATGAATGAACGATAGAGACAGATGATGGCGAGAACGTAGGTAATTATGTAATGATGTACCGCACCGCGCTAGTTGGCTGTGTTGTATGAATCTATTAACACGAATTGTTTACTAACGCGTGGATTAGTTATCTATGGTTTGGTGCCTACTCTATGACTACGTAGGTACTTACTCCACGTTTTCATTCCAAATTTGAAATTAATCATACATTTCATTATTTGACATTTTGTATATTTTATCTTTTAATCGCTAGATGGCTACAATGAGAAGTATACAATATATTATTGGAATCAATTTTCTGTTTGTTTTTTTTAGTTTGAAACAAATTTTTCGGCTAACTTAACGTACCTATAAAAATTTTGAAAATTTCAAAATGAAAACAATTTTTTTTAATACTTATTGCAATGTTCATCCATTTCATGAAATTTATTATTGTTTGGAGAGTAAGTTCTAAGCGTGAATTAAAGTTTTTTATGAATAAAAAATAATAATTTATGTAGGTACGTTTTCCATACAAAATGTATCGTGTTACTCACTTTACTTCCGAGACTGCCTTCCGATAAAACATCTATATTTTCTATTATTAATACTCATTTAGTAGTTAGTAGTTTTGAAGCGTTAGAGCCTACATCACTTTCTATACAGTGGCATCTACACCAAATCTTTCTGAGTTTTGTTGAGCCAGTAGGCCTAGACAAATTCAAATTGGCGATCGACTACAAACGAATTCTTCGACAATGTAGAGTAGGAAGAAAATTAAACGCCCACTTTCTATATTTTTATATAAGTGTCATTGTTTGTTTTAAATAATTGTTTATATGTTCCAGTGGAGAGTTAATTTTTTCGCACTATACATTGGCGAAATCTTTGTAGTCGAACCCCAATTTGAATTTGTCTACGGGGGCTGGACGTTCTATTGTCGGGTCAAATACTATGTTTTTAATTGTTTCTATTAATTTCATAAATGTCTTAATTATCACTCTATTTGAGTGGTTGGTGGCCTGGCGGTTACAACGCTAGCATTAGTAATGTTTCGTACCTACTGGAGGTCGTGAGTTCGATTCCAGGTGGCGACCATCTTCCTCTTTCACGCCACAAGTTTTAAGTAGCTAACTGTCAAATAATGAAAGAGTGTATTTGTCTTCACTTTGAGTGAGAACAGATTCATTACAAAAAAGTCATTATCTTTATCACGAAAGAGGTTGACAATTAAACAGGCAATTATTTTAAATAAAACTTTGTTTATTTCACTTATATTATTTATTGGCAGAGGCCTTTCGGTCACACGACCATCTTCAGTGCCGCAAATACTTAAAGTTAAAAAATTTGCGGCACTGAAGATGGTCGTGTGACCGAAAGGCCTCTGCCAATAAATAATATAAGTGAAATAAACAAAGTTTTATTTAAAATAATTGCCTGTTCAAAAATGGGATTTCACAAAGTTTCCGCCAGCAACATCAATAATTTGACAATTGAAAACAAACCTCTTTTATAAGTACTTTCAGTATTTCCTGCTACAATTTACCAAATATTTTAGAGAAACAAACTTTCATCTTCACATAAATATCAAAGAACTTTTATCTTGTTTTCAAGTGTCTATATTGAGATGTTTGCAGCAAGGGCATAAGAAGCAGGTAGGCTGATATAAGCCATCACCGCTAATTATGACGCATGTAAGACAAGTGTACAACAAAATGTATTCTCTCACGGTCAACTGAAGTCTACATGGTAACACTGAGAGACGTGTTGTTTCCAAATAAAGAGGCTGAACCACCCACGCGGGACGTGTCGATACCCAGTTGGGACATTATCGTAAAGTTGGGTCAGCCCACGTCCTGGTTAGTTGGAGCGGAGAATGGCCCGGCTTAATGGTACCATATTGACCGCGGACCTATTGATTGATCAGATTCTCCATTACAGTTCAAATCGATTCTCAACGGACAATCATCGCCATCTATGTGAATAATTTTTAACTTTAAGATTATCTTACTTATTATAATATACTGTAGGTTCAAAAATGTAATATTTTCATGAATTTCTTTATAATATAAATACAGCTTTCTCCATCTACTTCTACATTATCTCCTTCTTCCCTGTTCACAATCCTAGGATTGGTTGGAGCAGCTATTTTTCCCACTCCGCCCTAACTAGGAGGAACAGCACATACATATTATGTCTGAGTATACGTCTTGTGACTTTGGTTTTTTTCAAGAGTTTCTTACTTCATCTTCTCCAACTAATGATCAGTGGCCATACACAAATTGAAATTGGCGAACGAATTTTTCGTCAATGTAGAGTTGGAAGAAAATTGACTGTTGCCTTTTTGATAATATTAAAAAAAAAAAAGATTTTTTTGCACTCTACATTGAAGAAAAATTGTCGAAAACGTCTGCGGGGGGGGGGGGGGGGCAGCTCTCTTGGTATACTCTGATGACCAACCATTGGGGCTTTTGCTTCTTTTAACATTCCCCAATTACTATTCTGCAATCTTATTTGAAGCAGTACTGTGAAACCTTAATCAACAAGACTCGCTTTCATTATGTAATTATTCATATTTTTAAACAACAAATTATTTTTGGAAACGTTTTTGATTATTTTTTGGTAAAATATTCATGAATAGAAATTAGTGGAGTGGTTCGTCCTCTCAACCTACCGCACCAGCAGTTCAGTAAGATGCTGAAGGAAATATTCATGAATAGAAATTAGTGGAGTGGTTCGTCCTCTCAACCTACCGCACCAGCAGTTCAGTAAGATGCTGAAGGAAATATTCATGAATAGAAATTAGTGGAGTGGTTCGTCCTCTCAACCTACCGCACCAGCAGTTCAGTAAGATGCTGAAGTAAATATTCATGAATAGAAATTAGTGGAGTGGTTCGTCCTCTCAACCTACCGCACCAGCAGTTCAGTAAGATGCTGAAGGAAATATTCATGAATAGAAATTAGTGGAGTGGTTCGTCCTCTCAACCTACCGCACCAGCAGTTCAGTAAGATGCTGAAGGAAATTTTCAATTTTAAAGTTGTGATTTCAGAAAAGTTACCGTTTTTTAATGAGAATCCCTAATATAAATTTAAGTCGGGTTAGTGCGAACACTTACAACTCGAGATTGGCTCAACAGATTCTTCCGATGTGTGATTTATTGGATTCTTCTCCACTCTGAATAACAGAATAACTAATAAAAAATTGAAAAATGGATAAGAAATAATATAAAATATGATATTAAAGTTTGTATGGAACGAATATGATGCGACGCCATCTTTGAAAAATAATCTAACACTAAAATTATTGTCTTCTGCACCCTGTACCCTCTCATTCTCGCAAACGTAATAATGGTCCATTCTTACATTAGCCCATTTCACTTAGGTACTCCACCGTTTTTGGCGTTTTAGAAATTTTTCATATAAAGTCAACCAAATTGCGCGCATATAATTATATTCTCGCGTTAATCCCGTCTGAGGTTTGAATACGATGGAATATGGTCGTCTTAGAATTAATATTTTAATGTTATTATTTAGTTAGTTTATTTTTGTCTCTGGAGGCGCAGTGCACACTGAACAGTGGCTAGGAGCAATGGGTCCACAGGTCAACGTCTGCCGGGAAAGCTAGTGCAATATAAAATAAAACTGAAATATTGGTTTCAAGAATTTAAATGCATCAGTTAGTATCCATCAAGGTTAAATAGATCTAAATATGGGGAACCAACAGATAATCTATAATATAAAAGAAAGTCGCGTTAGTGCGAACACTTATAACTCGAGAACGGCTGAAGAGATTCTTATCATTTTTGGTATTCTTCTCTAATAAATAAAACATCTTAAAATGGATAGCAAATAATATAATATAAAACAAATATACTGACAAGTACGCCATCTGTGAAAAATTTCATAACAACACAATTTTATGTTTCAAACATTGGTTCGCAATTTTTTTCAGTTCAATTCAATACAGTTTTCAAGTTTCAGAAATAACTTATTAATAATATTCAAACATATTTTAAGCGTATTTTTCATATAAATTACAAATTCGAAATCAATATTCATTGTAAGGACTACTCACAGGACAACGTCTGTCGGGAAAGCTAGTTATGAAATATAAACGTCGTGAGAGAACAAAAAAATCTATTTATACCTGTCATCATGAAGCTTATTTTTGCCAAGAATAAATATTCAAGTACAGTGAATCATTCACCTCATGCGTGCCTTTTACACGCTCATTGAGCAACCTCAGTATCTACCAGGCAACCTGCCCACACAAATAAGGTAGCCATTAGAATAAGCATTCATTGTATGCAGATAACTCACTTATTAGACAAGACTTTCTATCCAAATACAACATCAAGAGATTGATACTTTATTTCTAGTTAAAACAATGGTGAAATTTTAGAGTTTGAAAATAATACAACAATAATTAGAATATTGGTATTATTTTAAGTATTGTAAAAATTCTACATTGACAGTGGGAATAAAAATGTGTGTATTTGAATAATTTTAAAGATACTTCATCACTAACATAATACTAGCTTCTACCCGACGCGTTGATGCCGCAAAAATATTTCAATGATAAATACGCAAGCTCTCAATTCGCCACCATTATTGCAGTAAACTGTTGGCAACTTTGTCTACTATCTCATTTGATAGCTAACAATTAGTAAAAATGGAATCAATTGGTCGGAGTAGGGAAATAACTTGTTTCTCTGTTTCTCGTTTCGGTGAAACGAATTAGCAAAAACTGAAGATTTTTATTTCCTATTTTTACATCTGTGAAAATGGACTAGGTACCTAAATTTTAGGTTTTGATATTTACGAGCTCGTATCCACATAACGTCACATGTTTTGAAAACTAATTGATGACGGCGGAGTAGTAGGAAATAACTCACATGTGAAGCGTGTAATAGGCTGTACAAATCTGAATACGCGCGATAACGTAACCAATGTAACTTTGCATGCAACGTATCAAAATTCCACAGACCCTAACATTATTGTATATCGTCATTGCATATTTAAAATGATGCATGTGACAATTTTTTCGAAAATTGAATGAAGTATACCATTTGAAAGAGAAATGTTGTTTAATGAAAAGAGATTAAACCGAATTATTATGGTATTATTACAAATTGACACGCCTGTCAAAAATTTGTTTTTTTTTTACCCGTCACGCCGTTTAACCTAAATAAATTTAGGTAGTCTAAAAATTTGATAAAATCAGAAAAAAAGTAAATTTTCAAAACACTCGCGTGAGACTTTCTGGAACTCCATTTTTATAAAATAAATATGTATTTATTTTTCATTTTACAGAAAGTAATTAATCATTAGATACATATACGTACATTTATAAAACAATTTAACCATATTCCTTTCCGGAATTTCATAAAAAACAGTCCTGATATTAATCAGGTCCCCTAAACACTGACTGATTTATATATAAGAATTCATAGATATAAACAACAATCGTCTATTTGTCGAGGCATGGTTGTTTTACGCCATTCAAATAATATACAAATTCTTATACAATAGTAACAATATAGCCATCCATAGCCGAGTACTCGCTGATATTTCTCACAGTTTAGATTTTTTACACAATTATGTCATTTGTAAATCATTTAAAGTTTAACCCTTTGGTGGCCAGAGCTAACTTATTGTTCTTTTTCTCATTTAAGGCACTGAGGCCTGTTCAAGCAAAGGTGCTGGACTTTAGCGAGGTCGCCTGCCAGATGTTTTTTCTCCTATTAAGCTGTATTTCTGATAACTTAGATCATTTTATACATATCTTGATGATAAAAAATGTCATAAAATAAATATTGTGGCCTTTATTTTAAGGACCGCCCTCTTGCGAGGTCTTTTTGTTGGTCTGTCTGAAAGGCTTCTTTCACAGGGTTGCCATGCAATTCCATCTGAAAAAGCTTGGATGTGTCCACTGTCCAGTCTCCTCACATGTGCATTGCAAAACCTTCGTTGCCTTTTCTGTCGTTACTTTATCCTTAACCTCGTATATTTCGCTTACTTTCGTGTTTCTGACTCTAAATCTGAGGGTTTTTCCGGTTAATTTCTGAAACTCTAGAGTATTTTTGGTCGCAGTGGTATTAGCCTTAAACTCGATCTCGTACTTCTTGACAGGTGTTACAAAAGTTTCGTACATTTCAATCTTATCCTTTATTCTTATTCCAGAGTTCCACTATATGGACTTACACATAAATAAAGAAATAACACTCTTCTTCAAAGCACTTCTTCCACCGACATAACATTTCTCATACACCCTTTCCTATTTCTTTTACTTCTTACCTGGCCTTCCTTGAGGACGGAATCGATGTGTTCGATCCACGTCATTCTCGGTCGGCCACGCTTTCATACACCTTTCCTTTAAGCCTTATGAATTATCTTTATCATTCTGTTTGCATTTATTCTTTCTAATAATATAATTCTACAACAACAACAACAACACTCCCCTTTACACCCCACTCAGGGGCATAGGGAGGCAACAATAGCTCTCCATTGCGTTACATAATTCTAATAATATAGAAATTAAATTGTTCTATAAAATACCAGAAGAGAACAAGGCATTTTCACTATTCGTTGTAGACTTTCCAGTAAAATACTGTTAAATTCTCACTGGTGATTTTAGATAGTGAAAAATACTGTAAAGATATGGAAAGAAGATGGAATGGGTTAGATTTTTGGCGATTCACCTACATAGTCAAAGAACAATTCAATATTCGAAGAATACGTCTGATAAATTCACACGTACATAGTGTTGTATGAAACAATGCAATATTTGTATAGCGTCGTCCCCGGGGAGCAGTCTCATTGTCTATCCCACAAGTGATGTGACTTGCAGAGACAGTTACCACGAAATTTCCCATCAATTATGTAGAAGAAGTCCCGCTGGGTTCACTTAAAGATCTCTTAAAAAATATGGGTTATTAAATTCAACAACAATTGAATGAGTAAAACAGTACGGATTCGATTAACATTTACTTTTTCTAATTGTCTTGACAAAAAAGGGATTTTAATGCTTACTAGTTTTCCCAACAGACGTTGTCCTGTAGTCCTTACTTTGAATATCGATTTAGAATTTGTGATTTGTACAAACATACGTTTAAAATATGGTTGAATGGTAAAAAAAGATTTCTGAAAGCTCGAAAAAAATTCCATCATAAATCTGCGTACCAATATTTTTAATGTCAATGGTTGTCAGGTAAACAATAATTTTATTGTTATAGATTTTTTCATAGATGGCGTTGGCGTCGTAGGAAATTCGTTCCGCACTAACTTTGATATTATATTTTTTATTAATTTTTATGCATTTTTTTTACTTTTTAATAGTTATTCTGCTATCCGAAGAGGAGAAGAATCCAATAAATCAAACATAGGAAGATTCTGTTCAGCCGATCTCGAGTTATAAGTGTTCGTACTAACCCGACATTCATTTATGTTATAAGATTATACTGCGTAGAAGCCTGACAAAGAAGAATAAATATCCCATACAATTATTTGTCTCCTGGCTTGTACAAGAACGATAGTTTGTGGGTATGTATGAAATGTAAAACAATGGATTAATAGCGCTTACTGAAGCGTTCAGTGTACAAAAGGCCTTACAAAGAAATCGCCCATCACCTTTTTATACAAATATTGTATGTACAATGTACATGTGTGTTGGTGGCTGTTTGTGTGTGTATGTGTGACCTTACGACAGTACAAAAATAATTTATTAAAATATCTGACTATTGTCTTTATTTGTGTGATTATACTATTAAGAGCTACACTCAATCTCGAGAAGTTGTTATTTTCTGAATCTTGTGTGTTCTTACCCGCCAATTAAAATATATATTTTTTACCCTTCACGCCGTTTCCCGAAGGGGGTAGGAAGAGAGTACGGATTTCCATTCTTTCCTATCCAAACAAACCTCTTTCGCTTCTTCCAAACGCATAACATTCCGCATACATGCTCTCCTATTTCTTTTGCTCCTAACTTGGCCCTCCTCTAATGCGGTGTTCACACGGGGCGATATAAGGCCAGACGATTTCGCTTGCATAAAAAAAATATCGCTCGGTCGCCCATTGATGTATTCACACGAGTCCACCGACATACATTCAATCTGTCAGGTGCGCTGATAGTTTTAAAAATGGCGCACGTCGAGGTGCAAGTCGCGGACTGAACTCCTCTAAGACTGAACCGATATGATTGGACTTTCATTTTAGTCACTATGCTAACATCCACTCCACATTCCTTTCTAATTTTATCATTCTTCACCTTATCAATCAGTCTCTTTCCGCATATCCTACGCAGTGATCTCATTTCCACAACATTTATTCCAACTTCCAGATTTTTCATGTCCAAGTTTCACTCCCACTCCCATACATCATGGATGGTATCAGGATTGCATTGTGCATCAGCTGTTTGGATTTAAGAGATACGTTCTTATTTCTCATAAGAGGTCTAAGTGCACTGCCAACCCTTCTACCAGCCAATTTCCTTCTTTCAATTTCCTTTTCACACCTTCCATCTCTGCTAAATAGAATCCCTAAATAGACATACCTACTCATCCACTTGTTCCAAGTTTTGTTCCAATTAACATAAATAACTGATAGTTGATCTCTTTCGTGTGCCTCTCCTAATGTAAGTTGGCTACCATACTCTGCACGCCAGTCATTTCAAAACTATCTAAGGTATTTTAGCCAGGAGACTTTCTTCCGTCTCATAAATATCTCATCTCTCTATTTTTCCTCCAATTTTGAAGGACCAGCCTTCTTCTCCATAACCGATCCGGTAACATAAATATGAGCTTTGACAGCTTTCCAACGAGTAATCATGTTTAAAATGAGGACAGAAATTTTTGCATTTTATAGAGAAGGTGGATCTCATTATCCTGGATTTTATTTTGGAGTCTTTAAAAGGTATTTTAAATTGGCCACTTGTTCTATCGAAGCGCTATTTATAGTGAGGTTTAATTGCTTCTCCGTATACCAACGAGCATGGTTTTAGTGCTGATTGAATGTTTGTTTACTAGTCATCGACCAGTGCACGAAATTCGACCATAAATAATAAGTTTTAACATTGTTAAGGTTCCATTATCACGAACTGAGCGAGCGCTATTTTAATTTTTTCTTTCAAAAACAATGACATGGATACCTACATCAAATTTGAAATGTTGATATGTCCAAAGTTTTTTCCGTTATTATTAAATACAAACAATATTAACCATTGTCAATTTGACCACAGATAAACAATATAATATGCGTCTGTGTCAATGTCAAATATATCGAACTGTATGTGAGTATCAAATACATAACGATATATCAACAACTGATGACTGACTAATACTGGTCGATTTTTTTTAAATGGTATGAACAAACCACCACGGGCTTACGACGGTCTTCTAATGTTTGTTCGAAGGCTAGCTTAGTGTGTCAAATGCATAACATTACAGTATGTAGTGTGCGTAGTGTTTTTATTATTTATTTAATCTCTTTTACATGCATAATTTTAAGAAAATATTAGCATTCGCCACCCCTTCTCTATATAAACTATAAGTGTGAGAAATTTCATACTCCCCCGTCCGTGCCATTTTCGTAAAATTGGTCACAAAGTTTTTTCTTCACAAATTAATATACATACCTAACTCTTTCCAGATCGTTTGTCACATTCGCGAGTCGTTGCAAAATTTCAGGCGTGGCAGCATTTATGGCAGAGTCACCTTCATTTTAAATTCATAGGAAGAAATCTGAAGGTACAACATACATTATAAAGGTTATTTATTTATTTATTTATTTAGATTATGAAGTTACAAAAATTACATATTTTATAACTTAAAAATAACAATATTATTCCACTTATATTATACAGATTTAGACGTCACATTTAAAAAGAGGTGATGCGAAACAACCATTTAGTGGTATTATCCGCGACATTTGGAACCTATGTTTGTAATCTGTGTGTTGTGTTAAGCTACGATTTATCAATACAGTAATATGGAAACCAGCAGATATGTGCGGCGGGCACTGGGCGTCAGATATGTATGCAGACGCGGTGTGTACCTACCTGTACACTGGTACAGTGCACAGGTAGGCAACACTTCAGACCATGGACTGACCGTGTCAAGTTGATGGTGAGATGCGCCAATCAAATCAAATTTTATAAAATTTATAATCATTCATCTTTGCCTACTGTTGCGGCTTGGTGATTCCTTAATTTATCCATCCCGGCATTTCCTGATTGGATCCTGGCAACATTCCACAATTTAATCTTTTACCAGCTTACCCCGTATATACAGTGACAATAACATTTTTTTTCACCGCCACGCACCGGCAATCTGTACAAGAATTGAAGTGATCGCGCGGGAACGCCGGCTCAGTCTATTGTTTTCGCATATTGCATTCAACGCCGTAAGGCTACATAATTATCGGAAATTAAAACAGTACCATTTGATTGTGATAAGTTTAAATTCAAGCGCCGTAAGGCCACCTAGATAGTTGTGAAAACCTAACGTGAAAGTTCATAGTGGTGTGGTGGAAGCAGCAGCAGGAGAACGGGGTAAGTCCTTTTAACCTTCCTCATCGATTCCTTACTATAGTAGTGGCTTACTTTCACCACGTTCATTCAGATCATCCGAGCGGCATCAAACCGCTCGGAAGCAGAGACCGTTAATTCCTCAAACATCACCAAACCTTCGCGCCAAGCAGTGAGACGATCGTTTCTTTGAAGTGTCTGGGCTTAAGCTCAAACAATTATAGAATACAGATAACTTTTTAACAAACATAAATCTGGGCTTAAGCTCGACCACCTACTTTTGGGCACGATTTCCAGATTTTTTGTCTTCCATTCCTTATACCTACTCGCTTTATTTTTGAAATATGCACATATCCAAACTTCACATAAATTTGATGATTTGTAGATTTTTGAAGAGATCACAAACAGCCTTCAATGAAGAGAGAAAGATGGTCGTAAGGTCTATCGAGAATTTGAATTTTGACGTTTGTTACTAAAATTTGATGGTTAATTTATTATAATTATTTATTGACATCAACATGTCGGAATATCTATGTCGATATGTATTGTCAATAATTATTTCATCTTCTGTTTTAACATCGATTGTGCCTTCCTTAGAGTCAATTCTCGTGTCATTAATAAAAGTATGCTTCATCTTATTCCTCTTTATATTGATGTCTTCGTTTAGGAACCTCAGTCTTATCCAGCTAGGGCGCTATCTTTTCGAAGCTCTTCCCAGCAGTCTTGGTGGACTCATTCTGTCAACGTTATCCCTCCAGAATGTTCTGCCGATTTGCTTACGATGTATTTTATCTCTAAGTATCTCTTTCATCCCTAGGATAGTTCTGTTCTGAGTGTCTGCATTTCAACTTCAATTCCATTTACCTATTCCATAAATAAAACGTTACGTCCAAATACCAAATAGAATAAACACCAATAATCACAAATCCACACTTAATTGTCATCAATTGCCCCCAGACAGCATCTACCGCTGGTTTGAGGGGGTCAATCAGATTGAATGGATTTTGTTGTATTTTATGTAATACTGCGTGGATTTGTGCGTCGCTTGCAGTAATGTGAATGCGTGGTGTATATAGTAGGGTTAAGTCTGGATTCCCACGTTCTCCTGGGAACTGTTCTGCCAAATTAGACGCCTCGACAATACCTTCAGACTCTCACAAGGCACACACATACCCTTGGAGTAGGAATGGATGCTCCTCCAGATTCTTAATGTCGCATCTAAAAGATAATCTTATGAATCCGGTAATTCCTTTGTTTTAAATCCAAGCCGTCGATAGCAATATTCACTTGAGTTGTGTACCTACATGGAAAGTTTTACTATCGACAATAACACTTTACTGTACAAAGGTCGGCGAAATATATTGGGTGAGGAATTTTAGCTAGACAATCGATGCAGTCCAATCTGGGACAGGCCAAACCCTGGGTAGAAATTTAATGTGAAAAACGTCAGACTCGACCGGAAACCAAAGCCGAGACCACTCTATGAGAAGTCAGAGCCTTTGTTACTCAACTACCTTGGTTGGTAGCTTGTAATCAACTGAATACATATAACTTACTAAATACTACCTTTAAGCAGGAGCATAGGGAGGCAACAAGAGTTGTCTACTGCACTCGATCCTTCAATGATTCAATAACCTTCTTTCTCCCACAAAATGTCATATACCTCAGACAATTTCCTAATTAAAAAATAGGTAAGTACCGAATTGACTGAGATTTATGACGTCAAACAATTGACAGTTTCTGTCAAACGCCAATTTATTTTCAAAAATAGAAAAGTTAATACCTTCAAATTAACTAAGAAGGTCACCTACGTTGATTTTTTCTTAAAATGTCGCGAAACTTTCTCTTTTTTTCTTTCACAAGCACCTTTTCTTGACAAAAAGCAAGTACGATAAAAAAAGAATAAGCGAAACTAATCCTGGCGTTCACCTGGATGACCAAAAAGGGCCTCCTTTTTTATACTTAGAGGTGTTGAGTACGATCAGGGTTGCCAGGTGTTCGGTATGTTACCGATTTTTTCCGTATTTTAGCACCGTGTTCGGTGATCGGTATGAAAAAAAATACCGAACTATAGAGTGTTCGGTGTTTTTGTCATAATATCGGATACCAAATTTTCGGAATGATTTTTCCATTTTTTTAGTGAATTTATAACTTCCCGGACACCATTTTTTTTATTTCCGGATCCCTTTCGGATACCAAGTGGGAACACTGGTTCGGTATTTTTTGGAAAAAAACCTGGCAAGCCTGCTACCGATTAAATTATTTAATAACTTGTTATTGATTAAGGAATTTGAACCACCCACCTATATTAAATACTAATAAATAAATAACATAGGATCAGGTAGTACTCAACGACACCAAGTAAAACATCATATATAAATATGACAAAAGCACAACCGTATCGGTGTTCGAAAATTCAAAATAAGGATAATTTTCAATTTCATGCCACTTTAAATCGTCGATGGTCAATGTTGGGCCCTTTCGACAAAGTGCTCGATTTAAGTCTGTCCGAACGCGGGTTAAATCACACGATTTATATGAAAAAAAAAACATCTTCGCGGAAGTAAAATTTGCATGAATACATAGTTACGCCGTGAGTATTGTACATGTATGTGCGGGGTCATTGGCAGGAATGCGAGTATTTTCATTGTTTTTTTTTTTATAAAGGGGAGATGCGGCGAATACGGTAGCCTATTACTAACTAAACGGACTTATTTTTTTATTACTTATTTTGAAATAGAAAAATAATAAAATACGGATAGGTGCGGAGTGAAAGCTTTAAAAAAATATCAGCGCATATTTCAGTCTGCATCGCAGCTGAGAGCAATTTAAATATTTCGTCGCAATGAAATTTCAAAATGGCTTTTTGACCGTTTTCATGTATACGTACCTACCTGGAATATTTCGCAGTTTTTTTTTTTAATACAACCAGTCGGGAATATCTGATGTTTTTATTCAATATTCAAAATGGTAAAAATTGTTTTTCATCAGAAGCAAAAAAACACGTGTGCATAATCTTTATTTTGTCATAAATTGAATAGAAAATTACAGTAAAAATCTTTTGTCAAGTAGGTACATAATTTACAGTGCGGTGCGGAGACTTGGACCTTGTATGCACGGCACATGCGACAACTCGACAGAGTACAACAAAGACACCTAAGGTCGATGATGGGCATTCACTGGTACGATTATATATCCAACAAAAAGGTCCTGGAGAGGGCTGGTTCTTACCCTATCTCAGCGCTTATAACAAGGGCTCAGCTCAGGTGGGCAGGGCATGTCGTGCGCATGGAGGACTCGCGACTTCCCAAGGCTATATATTGTATGGCGAGCTCATTGAGGGGAAGCGGAAACGAGGAGGGCAGTACAAGAGGTACAAAGACCAGCTAACCTCCACGCTGAGATTGGTTGGAAAGGAGGATGACTGGGAGTCGCAGGCTGCGGACAGGGACGGATGGAGGGAGTTGATTGCTGGGATTCGCGAGGTTCATGTGTTTCCTAATATGTTCAAATAAACATATTAGGAAACACATAATTTTAATAGTTATTCATAGCAAAAAGTATTTTTTTAATGAGAAAGTGTCAATAGTATCGACTAGATCGGCCTTGAGAGTCAATATGGAGATTTCATTCATGAGGACTGCAGCTGGACAGAGACATATGATTTTCATTGGGCCTAAAATATATAATGAAATGAGTGAGGATTTGAAGGGTGTAACTGCCGTGGTAGAATTTAAGAGAAAGGTATCAAAGTTTGTCCTAGGTCTCGGCATAGAGTACTATGGGTCGCTGTTAGGCTGAGGCCATGATGTTGCATGATTGTTTGTGGGGCTTGTTGAGTGTCATTATATTTATTTTTGTTATATTATATATTTTATGTGTGTTGTGTGCATGTTATATGTAGATATGTGTGTTTAATTTATTTATTTATTTCAATTTTTATTTATTTATTATTATATTATATAAATATATTTTGTTTTTTTTTGTTTTTATAAAGATATATGCTTGTGAAATAACTTATGACTAATGATTTACATAATATGTTCATTCTTTCATCATTTTTTATTTTTTAAATTATATTCTGACATTATTATTATTTTTTTTTATTATTAGGTATTACTATAATCTTTGTTTTATTTTTACTCAATGTTTTTTATTTTTTTTACACTATGTACAAACATAATATTGTGTATCATAGTCTTTTTACCTTATTTTTATCTATGTCGACTAATAATATAGTATGTATGCTTATGTGACATGTCCTCTCTAAGACAGGCTATGCCTAGTGGAGGGAGATATGAAAATGTATCTAATGTGATTTTTTTCCAATGAATAAAGAACTTATTATTATTATTATTTACAGTTATTACGTTTTACCTGAAAACCGGAAGGGAATCTAGTGTATACTTTTTATTGACACAACATAACTTTATCACAATTCTCCTTTGGGAATTAAAAAAATCTCTTAAGTTTGATCCCTTTTTAGCTATTATGGTTTGAAGACAGTCTGATAATTTCCATTTTTTTGGATATATGATTAAACCATCCTCTTTTTAAGGGTGGATGAAGCCGAATCTCGTGGTTTAATATTTTTTTACGAATGATGCTGTATGTCAGCGAATCCATCGTAGGACTATCATTTCCACCATTGTGGAGATGGACATGGCTGGAACATGTGTTAAGGATGCCGAATAACAGTTGGCCGAGGAGAGCGCTGTTATTCCTGCCATGAGGTTTTCAGAAAGTAGACGCTCTCATACCGTGTTGCTTTCCTTCAAGGCAGAGCTGAAGGATCTGGAAGGAGGTCATCGAAGCTGCGCAAATCGAGCGCAGTGGAGAGCTCTTGTTGCCTCCCTATAATCCAAAGTTGGATAAAAAAGGAAATTCGTATGTCGTATGCATGTATACCTATATCCCCTGTATTTAGTGACAAAACAATGACTGTCTTTAAAATCACTGTTTTATACATCGCATATTGATTAGATTATCAGTAGCACACAATTATGTGAACCTCCTCAAAAGCTTATTTTAGTTGATTCCTTTTTATAAAATGTTTCAATCGCCATCTCAATAAGATTATTAGGCATTCCTCCTTATAGCCACTCGACATTGCTCGTATGTCTGCTCTGCTCATTCGGACCTTTTGAATGGCATGTATGAATGTAGCTACCATCTTACTTTATTCCAGAATATGGCACATCTAGAGAATTTCTAGGCAAAAAGTTACAACACACCTAGCAACCCAGTCATGAAATTGGTGGTGATTGATTGGTATTCTGAAGATTAATGGTTCAACAACCAGTTCCGATTATCTCTGGAAATTCTTAAAAGGACAGAAATTCGGCACAATTGATAAATATTTCAAAAAGTGTTTTAACTATTTGACTCATATCATTCCATATTTAGGTACTTCAAAAAGAATTGAGCAAGTAAGTTCTGCGGTACATCCTCAAAAAGCGAAAAGCAGAGTTTTTGAATAAAGAAGATTTTAAAACCATTTGTTTAGGGCCTTCAATAGAAAAAATAGCCGGGAAGAAAAATTTGACAATAAAATTTCGTTAAAAGAGAGAGAGGGAGAGCGTACAATGGAGACCTTCAGGATACTGCCTTAGATTGGAATGATGCCCTGGATAGAGGCTTTTTGACGAGGTTGTGGCGACCATGTGCTCCACCTAGGGATTTAACGTTAAGTAAGTAAGCCTTAACAGCATTTTGACTGAATTAGTATGAAAATATAAGGCAATTTTAAGAGAAAGATTGGAGAATCTGACATCAGACTTCTTTCAGGTTTGCCCAACCATCGTATCATTGCAGCAGCCTCTTTATCCTGTAAGGTTATCTCCCCTACCCCTCCAGTTTAAGGAGCTTTTCCTGAAAGACGAGTCCCGTTCTACTGGTAACTCTGAAAGAACTCTCTGTGTCCATTATTTGCTTTTGACGTTACTGATCCCTCCATCGCGTTCGCCTACTTCATCAATCCTCTAGTCAGCAGGCTTTTTAAAAATTCTGTATATTACGTAAGAAAATGATTATTAAATAGCTTAAACTAAAATTTTAAAATTTAAGTTAATTACCAAATGTCTGGATGTGCTGCCAAGCATAATAAAAATGCTAATATGGACTAAATTAATGCGATCTCAAGGCTATCAAATGTCTCAGACGCGGGTTCAAGGCATGGTGAAGACAAAATCATTATCGCACATTACTTACTTCAAAATTATTATTTTTAGTATTTATTTGAAATATCTTTTCTCCATTATCTGTCTATAATTAATACAGTTATTCAAATAGATGGACACAATGTTTTTGATTTTTTTTTCTATACCTACTTAATTCAAGTTTATGACTTCAAAATTGTAAACGAATGGAAACGATCGATAGTTTGACACCAACTTCTTATCAGAGTTTAAGGCCCCTCATTTACGATCACTCCATCCGTCAAAATGAAGTACCTAATGTCACTCCAAAAATTACCGTGAGGAAAACCAAATAATTGATGATTTGGAGCGATAGGGTGAGTTGGGTATTCATCAGTCCAAAACTGAATCGTGTCAAGCCATTCGACCATTACTCCAAACGGATTGTCAATGGTAAAACTCGAATAAATATGGTCCAGTCGCCACGTCACTTGATCTTCAGTGTTAAAAACTTTCTACAAATTTGTCTCATTTAGTCACCGTCCTTCCGGTGATTTTGATATTTTGCTCAATAATAGTGCGAAAGATTTAGCGCAGTGTTCAAGGCCACAAAGTCGCACAATAGTAATTTTCTTCTGCCTTAGTACTGGTGTTTTTCTACAAATAAGGCTTGCTGATAAGGTTTGTGATGGGTGAAATTAGGTGGATTCCTATAATTGCGTAACAATAATTTTATACCATAAGCGTGGTATCTTGTTGTATGATTTTGATTTGGTGGATATTGGCAAAATCATCGGTTGATTTTAAGTTCAAAGTTATCTTCTTGTCACTGAAAATCTGAATATTTTCTTTTTACTAATTTAACCTCGTTATTTCTGAAGAATTTCCTGTTTTTATTCGAAACCTTGCTTTTGGTTTAATGAATTTTATGAATATTTTTTCGTTTATTAACATCACCATTGGCTGTATCTCCGAATTCTTCCAAGAATTTCCATCACTCCCATCTAAACTATCGAAATAATCTCTGTCCCTGATTTATCTCTTCCAATTGTTATTCAGTAGAGTGTCTTTTCAAATATATTGTGGTTTTTGTAGATATTTTATATGATATTTTCCCTGACGTAGGTGCACTGAAAATCATGTAAATAATTATGTTAAGTGTAATTTTGTGTTTTTCATCCATAATAAAACAAACCATGCAACATATCGTAACTGAATGCGACCTCAGATCATACGCGGGGAATTTCAGGGATTTCCTTTTTCTGACTGACACAGAAACTGAATAAATTTTAATTAATATTGACCTTAATCTTTGACAATCAGATATTATTATTATTTCAAAACATTCATTTATTAAATCACAATATATCATATAAAGCATACATAATTGTATAAAAATTAATAAAAAATAAATTAAATTCAAATTAAATACAATGCTATATACTAAATATAAAAATATCGGTATTATCTCTCATGATACATCACGATGTAATGTAATCATGAGAGATCTTCGAACTACAGAGAAAGGAACTTTCTTAACATCCTACATGAGGACAACAGGACTGCCTTTTGGATGGCATATCTGAGACCACAACAGATGCCAAGTTTCCCTAGATTGTCTTTAAGAGACTTAGGAATAACTCCATTCGTCGATATCACTATAGGTATTATGTGGGTGGTTGGTGTATGCCACATATCCTTGATTTCGTAAGCAAGATCAAGATATTTAATTATCTTATCTTGCTCGTTTTTTTTCAAATTTTCGTCATAAGGTATAGTGATATCCACGAGATACGTTATCCCGTTCATCCGATCAACCAATACAATGTCCGGACGATTTGCATTAATCGTTCGGTCAGTTTGTATTGGTATATTCCAATACAACTTAGTATTGCTGTTTTACATTACCGAAATTGGGGTGTACCTATAATAAGGTACCTACTTCAAGATAGAGCAAACCATATTTCAAGGCAAGTTTTTGATGAACTATTTTAGCCACATCGTTATGTCTGTGCAGATACTCAGAACCACACAGGAGAGAACACCCAGACAAAATATGTCTGAGTGTTTCTCCCGTTTGGCCACATGCACGACATTTATCAATAGTGTCAGGTGTTTTAATAATATATTTTTTATAATTATTGGTTACGATGACCTGGTCTTGTATTGCACAGACAACATATTATTTCAAATCATATTCTTTATTTTAATAAATATACATTTAAAATACAATAATCTATTAAACAACACAACACAAGACACAGTATTCCTCCATAAGCAACAAGCGAGCGGAGGTTTGTTTTTTTTTGCTATTATTACTGTTTTACATCTAGATTTTAAGATGTATTGTAAAAAAAGCCATACGATAAATAATAATACCAAATAGAAAAGATATTCTTAAATTTTCAAGAAAAATTTAAGGATAAATATAATTCAAGATTTTGCTGGGAAAAATGTTGTATGTGAAACGTTCCAATGTATAGGAACCAAGTATCGTTCATCTTTGTACAAAACTAACTTCTATACAACATTCGTTCCTAATATTCTCATTCCTTTTCATGTTACACATAATCTTTCCACATATTCTTCGTAGAGTTCTCGTCTGACACCACGATTCAAAATCATGAACGATTTGTTGGATCACGCTCAAAATTGTTAAAATTTGCTCTCGAGTCTAATTATTTGCACATGAGTTGTGTACAAGCCACGTTCAAATGTGCTACCACGATTTATATCTTCAGCATTGATTGTAGCATTGTCATCACAACATAATTATGATGACCCATAAAAACATGCTAATGAATGATTATTTGGTAAGAGATGTAAGCGAGGCCGCGGTCGTTGGTGAAAAGGTCCGCACGTACCCACCAGAGGCTTATCCAGTGTTTGAGTTGTAGGACTGGTGATAACAATAAATGCTCTTTGTTTGTACGAGGCAGTTCGAGTCGAGCGCAGTACCTCCGCTGCAACCGCTGCAGGTATCTAACCAGATCAAGACGATCCAGCCGAGTACAAATATTTTGTTTGAGATATCTCAACGGCGGTTGTAAACAGTTGGACAGCGTGCAACATACAATGTGCTGACAATCATATAGTTTTCTTTAAAATTGTATACAAAAAACCTGCAACTAGATCCGTTCAGTCAAATATCTCAATTGGAATGTTACCAAGGGCGGATCCAGCATTGGCGCCAGGGGGGGGGGGGGGTCACGACATTGTAAAAAAGGTCATTACCAAAATTTGGTATCTAGAAACTAAACTTTTCCTAAAAAAAAGGTCATTTCCATGATCCAGGGGGGGGGTCATGAACCACAATAACTTGTAATTATAATAGAAAAGTAGGTATTTTTTTAATAAATGTAAGTACTGTACTTCAAATTAAAGGCCTGGACCCAGCCCAGGTAGGTCATGACCCCCTGATCCCCCCCCGCGTCCCCCCCTGGATCTGCGCTTGAATGTTACTTAATCTCAAAGCGTATCCCAGAAGTATTCTAGATATTATAATAAAGAAATCCCTTATATAAAAAAGTAAGAAATAAAATACAGAATAGAAGCCGTCCGAACATCTTGCAATAAAATGAAAAACCTCCTTTATGACGACAACCTTAACCTTAAATTTAGACAACAAATGACCAAATAATAGCGTGGATCCTCAAAGTAAATGTTATAATTATTTGCCTTGAAGGATTTCATGTGCATACATCGTAAAATGCTTAAAAAATTGCAAAGCTTAAAGAAGCCGAGAATTGTTGATTTCAAATAGGATCCGTACTTCAGTCACATAGTTTGAGATTAACATATCATGTATCACAGCTCATGAAGGAAAAATAGAGAGCCGCAAAGGAGTTGGAAGGAAGTAACTCCGAAACATTCATGAGTGGAATAGATTGAGAACTTATTGTCTGAGATGTTCTATCAAGTTTCATGGTCTCGATGCTGAGGTTATGGTGTTTGCTTTAGGACACCAGACGAAGAAGAGCATTACTTAAGTATTTAAAGCGCACAAATATATTGAGCTGTTTGTCATAGAGATGTCTCTTGAATAAAAATCAACGTCAGGGAGATTTACCGTTACCTTGGACCAGACTTCACATTTTTTTTGCGTTAACAGTCTTAATTACAACCCGGAAGGCAAGTACACAATTTTAGGGAGCTCTTGTCGCCTGATATGAGTTGGTGAGAACTGTGAGGACAAGAATATGAAGAGTCCTTACTCTTCATTTGGGGAATGGACAGGATAGAAAGAACATTGCCGTTAAAGATAGGCTTTTTTTTACTTCTTCTTTATTACTTCTTTTATACAAACCTTCATACACCTTTCCCTCAGCCTTATAAATCACTTTTGTAATTTCCGGTGCATCTATTCTTTCGAGATATTTTTTAAATTATAAAAACACATGGTGTTCTGGAACAAATACTTTTAGCTCTGCTTTAGAAATTTGGATTGACGATTTTTCGCAAGAATGTTCTTTGAAGTTACTTTGAAAATATTGGTGTTATCAACAAAGTCCATCCTCGACCAGTCCTTGTGATAATCTTCTTCTGGTGGTGCCTTGCCAGGTTTCCCGGCGGTGGATCACTCTTGCGAAAGCTTTGCGGTCTTGTCTCCCCTCCTCTCCAGTCTCCAACGTTTCGTAGCCACGATATTTTTTGCCTTCCGGCAGTCCCTCGACGTCCCCTGTGATTATACCAATCTCTTTTCAAACATTGTGTTATGTTTTGTGGACTTGCACATTCTCTTGACTGTTTGCTTGTTCGTGACAAAAGGTAGTCGAGCTCTTTTATTTTATTTATAAATGTTAAATAATAATAATAATATGTCTCCAACAAGGATATGCAAGTATTTAATGGTTTTGGTATTGCTCTCGGATGATATTGTAACTCACGGGCTGCCTGCATGTGGACACTCTCGTACTTGGTCAAACCTGTTCTTTCCAAGCGTTATTCAGGAATTTCCATACGTTTATTTGCATTCATATCGGCGTATATGACGTGCATTATCTGTAAGGATACAACACCGAGTCTATCCAATGGCAATTGCCCTTCATGTACCCTGGCTCGCTCTCATTTGTTTTATGACGCGTTACTTACATACGCGCGGGAGATGGTGGCACTAAGCACACTTATTTTTACCAAACAACTGACAAATCATCAGGCATAGCCCCTGAACTCTTTTTTAAAACTTTTATAAAACAGCATCGAATGTGTCTCAGAAGAAAACTAGTAGGTAATAACTTTCTGTCTGTCGGTTCTGGTCGACTGTTCTTTGAATTCCTGTCACATTGCATTTCACTCCTTCGAAGCAGAGGGATTTGAATATGAAATGCGAGGAGGTCATTGAGACTGAACAAAATCTCGCTCAGTGGAGCTACTTCTGATACTGATAACATTGAAGTAATTTCAAGGATAAGGAAGGAAGTTTCTTACTGCTCTTAACTCTTAATGTCCTGTTGAACACGCGCGGTAACGTAATGCGGCTGTTATTTCGAAGGCTGGCTTAGTGTGATCACTTTTCGCTAACAACGTTCGCCATTATTTAAGTCTCCGAAATTCCTAATCATGACAATTCTCGACATGTCAAAAAATCTCATGTAGGTATACAACAAGTAGATATTTAATAATAAATGAGATATGGAGATAAAAGTTGGAAATTATTGAGAGCAAGAGAGCAACCAAATTTAAATTGCGACTTGGCGCCAGAATATGAAGAAATCCATTTTTGTAAAAGTCTCATCTTTTTTGCCTCTTGGCTTTGTTGGTGCACAGCGTTCTAATTATTATGTCTAGATTCTTGTGAGCATTTTTCAGGACTAGATCTTAAAGAATATTTGTAACAACTAATTACTCTAACAATTCATTACTGATGTTTTTACTAAAATATAGTATAATTAAGATCGAATTGATATCGTGTTAAATAGTTGAAAGAAACGCAAATAAAGTTGACAAGCCGTTTTAAATCGCATCAAAAATATCTTCGCGATGATATGGCGTCACCACAATTGGTATTCAAGTCTACATAACAATAAATTACAATGATTTAAAAAAATAAGAAAATAACACTCGAATGATAATATGTCAGTCTGACTCACAAATCGTCTGGATTAAAAATATACTCACCTGATTTCAATAACTGCGATTTTGCATAAGACAACCGAGTGAAATATATCACAGAGTGCTTCGGATTGATTGAAAACATCGGGATATTTTTGAACACTAATAATCTCGTGTTAGCGTCCGTTTGGTCGTGTTTGCGTGAATCAGAGACAAATTGGCCATTTTCTGTATATTATGATGATGAAGTTGGTACGGAAATACATACGAGATCCACCAATGTAAAATACAAGTCAGCGCCTAGGTAGGTAGGTACCTGAGCTGATGATTTATTTTTGTAACGAATTCTAGTGTGAACTGTCTATTAACATAGCGTTGACTTGAGTTACAAATAATTTGACTGATACTCTTATGTAAAAACATACAGATTGTTTTTCTATTTCACCTGTTATTTTAACTACTTTAAACGTTTTACATTTGTGTATTTTGATGCGTAAAATGAGTCACTTATTGCTCTATTCTAGACCCATATATTATCATGTTGTGATGAACTAGCAAAGATAAACTTCAAAATGTAGTTGTCAAGCCTTTATTAACTCCCTAGGTTCACTGTCAAAAGTTGGAAAATCATCGACCACTGATGAGTACAAATATAATTATTAGAGAACTTTTTTGGGTGCGCAGAACCGAAAATTGGTTCCTTCATTCAACAGTCACGTGACTGAAGATAAATTATCAATAATAATTCATTTTACTTTCATCCACAAGCACAAGATAACACAATAGGTACTTCCTTTAACTAATTATATGATAAAAATATAAAATTCCTTTGTGTTAACGCCAGAATATTAGGTACAAATAAAAAATCGAATGTCAAACAACGCTACCGACAAACGCCACAGTTTGTATGAGTTTAACAGCAGTCACGTGGTACTTGTTGGAACCATGCGCAGTAGCACATTATTTCTCTAGTATTATTTCTTCTCAAAGTCATCGACTCATTCTCAATTTGTCTCTAAAGGCAGTTGGCTGCCGTTTAAATGTAGGTATAATACATAAATTATGTCTTGTCAAATAAGTATGTATTGAATTGAATTTTGAATAAATATGTAAATGAATAATAAATAAATAAATATAAAGTAAGTTTTATACCAATTTGTTGCGTTAGAGTATTATTAAGAAAATACACAATCCTTCAACTTCAGTAAGGTTCATAAAAAAATGAGTTGCACTTTGACAACGTTTTCGAAAATCTCAGGCGCTTTTGTCTACTTTTCGTAGGCACTATTGAAAATGAAAAATAATTGTAACTAATATTATTATTATAAACGATTGAAACAGTATGTACCTACATAGCGCTCGAGATTCAATAAAATTTTGTGAAAGCTCTATTGTGTTCTTTTATTTTACTGAAAATAAATAAATAGTAACTTAAAGATAAACAAACAGCATAAAACACAGGATTTATATTCTTTACATTAGTAAACATTATTTTCATTCTTGCAATATTTCATCATTCATTTCTTGAAAATCTTCATTATCATCTAAAACTACTTTGCTTTCTTCCTTTTTTAAATTTGAACTCATATTTATCCACAGCACGAAGTTGGAGACTTTGGTGTAAACTCCTGGACTATTTGGCCTTGCACATCCTCTGCCCCAGGATGTTACACCAAACAGCACATTCTTTATGACCAGAGGACCTCCCGAATCTCCTTGACAGGCATCTTGCACGCCAGCGAGATATCCGGCGCATATTTGGTTTTCTGTGACCGTGTTGAAGTTCTTGTAGACATTTTGACAGATGGTGTGGTTTAGGATTGGCAGTGATACTTTAAACAGTTGGTTTGGGACTATACCAGCTTCCTGCAAAAAAAATAGTAAAGCAGTTGTGTTTTGTTCAGTGGATAGTGTAGGAGTTACAAAAAAGTATTTCAAGGCTTTGCGACGAAAAATCATCCCTTGACC
This sequence comes from Mystacides longicornis, assembly GCA_963576905.1. Taxonomy (NCBI): domain Eukaryota; kingdom Metazoa; phylum Arthropoda; class Insecta; order Trichoptera; family Leptoceridae; genus Mystacides; species Mystacides longicornis. The sequence goes on from OY756434.1 coordinate 10,421,564, forward strand.
TCTAGTCAATGCCAGTATGACGGAGCTCATGGTGCATAATGCCTGCCCCGATAAACAGTACAGATAACCATCGATGGTCACCAGGTCTCCCGGGTGAATCAATATATATATATAAGTACCTGAGAGCAACAATTACCACCACTGTTGACCTCGGAGCTGAGCAGTGGGTATACGTGTCGGTATAGCAAGTGTCGTCTTTAAAATATGAGCTAGATATGAAAAGCATCGGCGCTTAAATTTGAACTGATGCGTATGTATTGCCCATTCTTCTCGATGAACGTGAGTCTTGGCGCAGTTACAAGGTGTCCCCGCGATTGAAACAATTGCCTTAGAAGAATTATCGGTACAAGATGTTACCAATGGAATGATGCACCCGGGATAGGCTGATCATTTCTGCCATTATTGAGAGGAGATGGACATGGATATGACAAGTGTTAAAGATGCCAAATGACCGAATGATGAAAATAGACAATAGCATGTATTTTGAAAAAAAAAAAAAAGTTTTTACGTACACTGAGATCTCCCCACCCAGTTACCACTGCCATTTCTCCATCCTTTACATCCTGGCCTGGTTTAGGAAGGTTCACCACTGCAATTCTTTGACCAAGAATCAAAGGAGCAGATAAAAACAACAAAGATATATCATTGTTGTATATATTACGTTGGAAAAATGGGTTTTCATTTATGAGCGCCACTGTTACCAATTGACCACCATAAGCGTGGTAGGTAGAACCGGCTCTGATAGCCCATACTGAAGGAACAGACCTGCAAGAAATAGAAATGGATAAGATTAGAAAAACATCGAGATTTGAAGATTTATCGATCTCTTTTCTGCAAAGGTGATACTGATAAGTAGCCGGTTTAGCTTACATAATAAGTGATCCGTCCGGCCAAATCGATTCAAGATCAGTAGTCGCAACCTAGAGTTCTTGCTTAAATGTAAACCCTAGTCAACAAACTCACTAATGCCGGGAAATGTGCTGATACAGAAATATTTTTTTTCACAATGAAATACGAATTTTGTTTAGACTCCTGTAAATAACCACGGAATAAAACCCTCCGAAAAATCTAAGTTAACGAAAGACACTTCTAATGTTTGTGGATCCTGAAGAGCGCGTCGATGGAAAATAGTCAAAACGCGGCATTGAAGAGACCTTGTGGATAAAAAAATACCCAACGACGGCAGAACGGATAACAAAAGAAAGAGACAAAGAAGAGAATAGAAGAGAATACCAAGTAAGATGGAAATAATAGGACACAGCTCTTAACTAAGCAAAATATGTTTACTTTACTATGTTTGAATACTAAATTGGAGATTACTTGTAAGTGCAGTGTGCTGCTGTCACGATCACTGTGTTGCTTATTATAGATCCTCCACACACCTGCGAATAGCCTCCCAAAACAGTGTGCAGAAGACCAACTTGGTACGGAGCATCTTGAATGGATATGGCAGTTCCACCAACGATCTTACTTTCTTTCAAGTAACGAGGAAACAGTACAGCAGCTGAAAATATAAACGAGTTAAACTTTTTTAAGAAATGAAACAATACAATCGTCGTTACTTACTTCAGTAAAAATTCTCCAGATCGCGCTAGCTGTCCTATAATCATGGCATGAGTTTAGAATTTAGGATTTTTTTTCATTAAAAATGAACATGTGCTCACTCAAAGTGAACACAAATACACTCTTAGATTATTTCACAATAAGCTACTGGAAGCTTGTGTCATGAAAGTGGAAGATAGTCGGCACCTGGGATCGAATCCACGTCTTCCGCATGAAATAGCACGTACAAACAACTTACGTAAGTACTATAAATAATTACTAACTGGGTTTTTTTTTTAAATGAATCTGTGCTCACTCGAAGTGAACACAAATACACTTTTTGACATCTTTCACAGTAAGCAAATGCTTGTGTCGTGAAAGCGGAAAATGGTCGACACGGCCGGGATTCGAACCCACGACCTCCGCACGAAACAGTGAGAAAGCCGGCGTCGTAACCGCTGGTCTATCAACCACCTTTTCTGTTGAACATGTATTTAAATAGTTTCAGTAAGGACCTAAAGATTCTATTTTTTATTTTATTAAATCAATATAGTCCCCGTTGTTAAAGCGAAAAGACGCTTGTGTGAAGGCGAATATCCATTTATTGAATACTAGCTTTATGTATGGCAGCTCAGTTGATAGTAGATTTGAACAAAATGAAAATCAAAATTGCCATGTGAACGAAAAATACTATATTCGGAATTTACATGATAAACGTGAAATTTGGTTCAGGAATCAAGATCGAAATCGATATATTGCATTTTTGCTGCAGCAAAAATTCAATTATTTTCTATAAGAAACTATTGATTTATAAGAAATCCTTAACAATTCCATGTTTATTGCCAAGAGTCCTTGGAGAAATGTTACAAAATCAACCTCAGTAAACGTCCGAAAAATCGTACCATGATTCTGGTAGATTAACGGAAATTATTGAATCACAAAAACTTAAAAAATAGTGAAATAAATGTACAAAAACCTCACCATTAGAAAGCACTAAAATGGTAGTCAATATTGCGAGTAGACTCTTCATGGTAGAAAATCCGTATTCAGTCTTAGCCGATATTCAGAAAGAGATCGCTATTTATACCACGAATATAATGTAATTGGTAAACATTACCAAATTGTATCTAATCCGTGATATTATTTTGTCTAGAATTTGATATCTAAAACACACAAAGACAATATACCTAGTAATATTTATTTTGAAGTGTTAGCTCGTGTTAAAATTGTGATTCTATAAAGGTACAAGGTATTTTTTTAGAGTGTATTTTATTGTTATTAATTTTTCATCTACAAGTATATCAAAGGGATTATTTCGAAGTACTATTTTAACTAAGACTGCTCAGAATCCATAGGTCTAAAAATAAATTTTAAAAAGACCAAAAATATGCTCAATGAATTCTGTAGAAACCAGGCAAGCCTGCAACTGGGAGGTGCCTCTATAGAGAACGTCGACCACTTTAAATATCTAGGAAAGACCCAGCTGTCTGTGTTTCATCTCAAAAATAGAGAAGCCAAAAGAGAACTCAGGGTGGAGTGGATGGGACAGAGAATAGAGTATTGCAGTGCACCCAGGTATCTAGGGGTTGTTCTTGATAGAACGCTGTCATACAAAGAATACTGCACCAGCACCAAGCAAAAGGTATGTGCTAGGAATAATATACTCCGAAAGCTCACAGGTACTTCATGGGGCGCTACGCCGTCAGCTTTAAGGGCTACAGCCCAGGGTTTGTGTTTGTCTGCCACGGAGTACGCGTGTCCCATCTGGCAGAAATCTGCCCACGCCAAACAGGTAGATGTGGCTGTAAACGAGATGGCCCGGATAACTTCAGGATGCCTCAAACCAACACCGACAGAGAAATTGTATCCACTCATCGGTATAGCTCCACCACATATTCGGCGAAAGACAGCTGCAGATGCAGAGAGATATAAACAAACTAACGACCCCAGACACTTATTATACTACCATCAGCCGGCTGCTTTGCGACATAAGTCCAGGAATAGCTTTACTAAGACCACTTCTCCTGTTGAGTTGTCACAGCAACGCAGAGAAGAATAATTGTGGCAAGAGGACTTGGAAGCAACGCAGTGGATGGCCCCACGTGAAGGCATCAGTACGGGTGAACAGCTACCGTACTATTTATGGACTGCCCTCAATAGGCTTAGGGTTGGTGTCACCAGATGCAGGAAAAACTTACACAGATGGGGCTACCTCTCTGCTGACGAAACAGATTGTGAATGTGGTGAGCTCCAGGACGACAACCACCTCTTGACATGCCCGCTGATTGGCGAAACATGTAACATGTAACATGCAAGACCTTATCCTTGCGAACGACATGGCGATGACTGTCGCTGCTTACTGGTGTGGCAAAGTGTAACCGGAAACGCAAAGTAAGTAAGTAATATCTAGGAGTGTATTTAACACCGGATGGTAGTAGCGGAAAATAGGTGTCTATAAGAATCGTCCAAGCCAGCTCTTCATTCAGTGGCATGAAAAAGATTAGGAGGTCCAACAATTTCTCCACCAAAACCAAATGTCGTCTATTGAACGCATGTATTATGCCAATTCTGTTATACGGCTGCGAGGATTTGACAAAGGCTCCTGCGACAAATACTGGGAATTAGGTGCTATGATTTTATGACCAATGACTCTGTCCGAGAAAGAACACTACAGCCCTTCGTTACTTCAGTCATCCTAAATCGCAGACTGAGTTGGCTCGGGCACGTCCTCCGTATCTATCCCGAAAGCGTTGGCCAAGCCAGCCTGTTTTACAATCCGGGCGGCACAAGAAGAAGAGGAAGACTGTGCCTCACAATTGCGCGAGCCTACAGCGCCGACCTGCAGAATAACGGACTGACCTGGGAGGAAGCGGAGCGGCTGGCGCAAGACAGAAGTGCATGGAGGGACCTAGTGGCGACCACATGCTCCACTTTGGGAGCGAACGTGGATTGGTAAGGTACTATTTTAACTTTGCAAAAGTATCTAATGGTATTTTTGAGCAAATAAGATTTTACTGTATGTTGGTCAACTACTCCATCAGAGATCCGATCAGCTGACAAAACTTAAACAAAAGGCGCGGCAGGATAACGTTTGCTTCGAGTTTCTGGTAAATTTTACGTGGTTTTATGTGCTTCGGCACGAAATTTGATAGAAGCAGTTCTGCCTATCACAAACAGTAACGATGTTTTCAGTAGATTATACGTTTCATACTATGTATTTGTGTTCACTTTGAGTGAGCACAGATTCATAAAAAAGCCGATATTGCAAGGCAGTTGTGAAGGACATGGCACATTATACAGATCATTTTCTTATCCGAGAACGCTTTAATTTTTCATGATACCTTCGAATTTCAAAGATAAATTTTATTGTTTCCTCTGTTCATGTTCGAATAACAGCCCTTGCAGAAAGTGATATCCCAAGAAAATCAAAGAGGCTAACCCTGTGAATGAGATAAGCTGACCTTTACGGACCATCTTAGCTTTAAGTAGAGGTAGATTCGAAGGTCTGAACTGTTGAAGATTTTTTAAACAATTGGACAAATGTTCAGAAATCGGTAAACAATGTTTTTGGCATTTCTTTTTATTTTACTTACCTTATTCTGTTTGGATATTTTGGGAGGAGTTCCTTTCATTATTATTCTTACCTCTTTTTGTTTTGATATTGTAAATACCATTTTTTATTCAGTTAAGCATAGTGTATAGATCAAAATGTTCAACAATCTATTATCTTTGAAACTTGCTGTTATTTTATTGTTAGTTAAGTTATCCATGTTTATTTATTTTATTTATTTTTTTTATTAATTTTATAAAGTTATATAAAATTCTATTTAGCTATCTTACTAGCTTATACCCGTCTTGCTTTACGCTTTTGATTCCGGTTGTCAGGCTTGATCGGTAGGTAATTAAACAGGTTCTAGTCTAGCTTCCCATTGCTTTGTAGACCTCTATAACTGACATAAGCACAGAAAGAGAAGAATGACACTTTTAATGTTTATTATAATTTTGTATGAAGATCCTAAAAAATAGGGTTTTTTAAGTATCTCTAAATATATTAAATGTTAATGCAGCAAATTGTATTAAAGAACCTTCTCCGGCATTTTGCACGGCTCTGTGCAGATTCATATCTGACGTAGCCATTTGTATTTTGAGCATGATGCTATGACATACGGTAAAAAGCAAATAAAAAAACATTTCTGAATTATTATGTAGATAACAATTGTATTATGTCTGCATCGTAACTACGATGAAAACTTGACATTTTTTAAAATATAGGTATATTCTAAACCACTCGTACATTCATAACTTTAAAAGAAATTGGTTAGGAGGCTAGTAACATAATATCTAAATCTGACCAGAATTGTTTTATCTTATTTTACATGCATTATATTCTTTAATGGTAGCACTTAAGCTTGCGTAAAATTTACCTTCTCTTTCTTTCATTAGTAGCTTTGAGCAACAACTGCTTTTACCCTTGTTGTGCTTCACTTCCACTTTCCCTCGCTTTCTGTATCCGTTTATACGACCACGCAGGTATTCTAGATCTACCTTCAATTTCCAGAACTAGATTGTAGTCCTTTTTAAGTAATTTTCTTAGTGTCTTCCAATGCGACCTAGAAACTCAATTAATGTCGTCGTCTACAGGTCGTAAACAGTTTCTCAGAAATGCTTCATAAATTAAGGATTTAGTTAATCATTCTATTGGTGACTGAGTTGGTAGGTCACCAGAAGCATAATATTTCAAAGAAGTCAAGTTTAACTTTATGACGGGATCAAACTAAATTTAAAAATGATATTCGAGTGTGTGATGAAGCTCATTGCTCATTTTTTTTTATTTTGTTTTTGTCTCCGGTTTTAATTAATCGGAAGGAAGTCAGAATAGATTTTTTTTTGCTTGAAAAATGCTATCCATATTCACAAACTTTATGAAGGTACTAGAAAATGTTGAATAGATGACAAATATGTTAAAAAAAATAGTGATATTGTATGACGCAGGCATATGTATTTAACATGAAAAAAAATCAAGAAATAAATAAAATACGATTTGATTAAAAATATCACCCATGTTTACAAAATATATTCATTAGAAATTAGTATTCTTAAAGAAAAAATAACAACTAATGTATTTAACATGAAAAAAAATCAAGAAATAAATAAAATACGATTTGATTAAAAATATCACCCATGTTTACAAAATATATTCATTAGAAATTAGTATTCTTAAAGAAAAAATAACAACTAATGACTCTAACAATTCATTACTAATGTTCGATTTTTAAATGGAACAAACCACTACGGGCTTACGACCGTCTTCTACTGTTATTTCGAAGGCTGGCTTAGTGTCTTAAAAGTATTCAATATTTGTTCCTGCAAATATGCAGGCAGGTATTAATAAACCATTATGGATAAAACTGATATTCTTGAAAAACTTCTTCATTTTCTTCTTCCAAAAATTGGTTAACCTCTGGAATTACATTGTTTTCTTCTTGTTCCAAATTTCTAGCCATATTAATCCACAAAACATAGTTCGAAACCTTGGTATAAACCCCTGGACTATTTGGTCTAGCACATCCTCTGCCCCAGGATGTTATGCCGTACAGAACGTTCTTGATGACTAAAGGACCTCCCGAATCCCCTTGACACGCATCTTGCTGTCCAGCCATGTATCCGGCGCAAATTTGATTTTCAGTAACCGGATTGAAACTCTTATATGCATTCTGGCAGATGGTATGATTCAGGATTGGCAGCACCACTTTGTAAAGTTGGATTGGGGAAGTTCCTCCTTCCTAGAATACAAAAAAATGAGTCTTAAAAATCAATATAAATTCTGCAAGATGGGAACCAAAGTCTAAACGATACAAGAAGGATTATGTCAAAAGAATATCAGAATATAAGCTTCTTTCTTTTACAGAACAAAGAGATCAAGTGGGATGAAGGCTTTGAGGGAGATTTTTAAAAAGAGAGATAGCTACATATCCATCGATGTTTCTGGAAAAGCATTTGGAGCATAAATTAATCTCTATGATTTAATTAAAAAGAAAATAAAACTACATACTTGAAGATATCCCCATCCAGTTATCAATGACATCTCTCCGTCTTTAACATTTACTCCTGCTTCAGGAAGATTCACTATAGCCACCCTTTGACCAAGATTCAGAGGAGCTGAGAGAATCAGCAGAGAGATATCGTTGTTCAAAGAGAAGCTGTATCCTTGGTGTTGGTTGATTTCTGCAACGGGAATCACTTGACCACCGTAAGCATGGTAGCTAGATCCTGCTCTGACGCGCCACTGTGAAGCGATAGTTCTGGAAGAAAATACGATATAATAATTTAATGTCTGTAAATTAATATCAGAAAGAAGACGTTGGAGAAGATTGGAGGGTTATACAATGAATACTTACTTGTCAGTGCAGTGAGCCGCGGTTACGATGACTGTCCTGCTTATGATAGATCCACCACACACTTGTCCGAATCCTCCTGTAAAGCTCTGAAGAAGGGCCACTTGGTAGGGTACTTCTTGAATATAAACTGCAGTTCCACCAACTATTTTGCCTTCTCGGAACCGACGGGGCATAAGAACCGCACCTTCAATGGAAAATAAAAAATCAGCAGGGAAGATGCTATGGTTCTTGGGATCACATTATGTCCACGAAATGTTTACATCCTAATGAAGTTAATGGAATGTTTTTAAAAAAGAGAAAATAGTACACACAAATCTATAAAATATTTAGTGATTAAAAAAAACACAGAATTTGGCATACCACAGGGAAGTGTTCTTGGACCCTTTCTGTTTTGTTATATACGTAAACTTTGTGTTCACGCTGCTAATAAAAAGTAAAATAGTTTCATGATGTCAGATGTCAATTCACGAAAAAAGAACACGGAAAAGGTAATTTAAAAATAAACAGTATTTAAGGAATAACCTATACCACACGGTTCCAGGACCAGGCTGTTTGTGTTTTAAGATTAATTAAAAAATTCGAATATCTTACCATCGGTAACAGCAAAAAGGACGGCTAACAGAGTGAGGAGATTCTTCATGGCTGGTGTACTGCAGTTAGTCTATCTTCCAGACTATAGACTACGCAAGTATTTATAAGAACCCCGTACTGATATGGACTCGTGTTACAACATCGTAGCTAATCTGTGATTTTAGTATGTCAAGAATTTAATCCCTTTTGTACACAATGACCAAACATTTCATAATATCTGAGGCACTTGGAGCTTTGTGAGTTTAGGAGAGGGGTGAAACAGTATCTTGTGGCTAAAGAATTTTATACAGTTGACGAAATGTTGAGTGGCACATTGTAATCATGAGCAAGACGAAATGCAAACAGAGCCCTTTACACCCTGTTTGCATTGAACTTTGAATATTCTTTTTCTGCACTATATTATTGTATTGTTGATGTGTTCTATTGTTTCTGATTGTGCAGTGTTGTGCCTTATTGAATTTGTTATAAATTATTGTAAATCTTGACGTGTCCAAGTGCCTGCCCTAAGGCCTAAGGACGAAAATATACAAATACAAAATACAAATATAAACGGTAGCTCTTATAAAACAATTTTTGATGAATTAACAATAGGTGCAGTTGATTAACACGGTTTTATTTTTTTCATTGTGTCTATAACCTATAATACCAATCTTTTTTCATTATTGTAGGTATATTATTGATCCAGCAGTTAAGTATCTATGTACTTTTACCTGACTTTTTTTAGAAGTTAATGGATCTTTTTATAACTGTTTGACATTAGAAATATTTTTTAAAGTTTTTGACCTCGAGGAGCCTGTTTGAAATTGGGCAGGGGGTTGAACTCTAAAATTTTATTACTGTCAAACTATGCGTATTTTGCCGAGTTGGAGAACAGCAAGTTTCTCAAAGCTTTCTTGGTGAATCAGATTTTGAATCGAAATATCAATGGAGACAGATGATTGTTTTCTCAATTAATTGTAAAAAAAAACAAAACAACATAAAAAATACCGATATATATTTGTATAACTCGGTAGTTGGATGCCCAGCGGTTCAGTTCAGTTCTTGTAAAGGTCGTGGGCTCGATTCCCAGTGACGCCATTTCCACTTTCACGTCACAAGCTTTGCTTTCTGTGAAAGATGCTGATTTTTTTTTGTATTCACTTTAGGTGTTCCCAAATTTGTTTAATAAAATACTCATCAGCACGTATCTGAATTGGAAAAAAGAAGATAATGGGGATGTTAACACAAGTCGAGTATATACCAATGTCTCTTTGTAATCCATTTGTAGAGTTCTCAGTTATGTCATCCAAAAGGCAGTCCCCTGATGAACTTCAATGCATTTTTCACTATAAATTGAACATTATTAAGTATTATATTTCCTTTATTATGTAGTTACATCTTCAGGATTTTTAAAATATTATTTGATTCTATAGGTTATCATTTATCCAATTTCTAAAACTAGGAACTCTGGTAAAGACAAATGTCATTTTTGTGAGTGCGCAACCACTACCTCAAGAAGTCAAACCAATCAAGACTCTTCCAACCAATAAAGGTCCACCCAAGTCATTTCCGCATGGACTTTTTCCACCCGTATTAAAAGATCCTGCACAAATCATGTTACTGGTGAGATTATTTCGATAGACACTTGCGCACAAGTATTGATTCAAAACTGGAATTTTTACAGAATGTAAATATTCTGAAGACGTAGGACCAAACTGAGCCAAGCTGCCCCATCCGGTCACGACCGAAGGGGAACTATCACCCACTAATTGTCCTTGCGATGGGATGATAACGGCCGCAACATTTGTCGCAAATACAAGTCCATTTTGAAAGATTTATCATGGCAATGTCATTATTGAGGCGAACTGGGTTGTTAAATTCTTCGTGGACTATGATACGAGAGGCTGCAATCACTTGGCCGCCGCTGCTGTGAAGAGTCGATCTAGCGCGAATGGAGAACAAAGAAGCTGATGATCTACAAGCAATGGAAGAAAAGTTAAAATTTAAGATACAAGAAGGATGTCTATTGTCCAATAATCTCAACAGCAAGTGGTTTGTTTTTGGAATAGAAATTGTTGTGAGTTTAGTCTTGTCAAGCACCTTGAGTTCGTTGTTTCAAGTTCGACTCTTGGTTGAGATAGAAATAACCTTGTCTCTTTTTACTTTTGAGTGGTAATTTGTAAAATTATATATTTTTGTTTGGTATAGTTGATATAAACAATGGCCCTTTAAATTTTTTAAATTTAACTATCAGTTAATATGGCCTTGTACCCAGGATATCTTAACAAGTGGGATTGGCTCAAGTTAGTTGGCTGATCATTATCAGAAAATGCAGTCCATAGTTTAGCATAAAAGAAAATTCCAGTAGATAGAGATGGAATGAGAAGGTTTTTGTAAACCAGACTGCGCCAGTGAGATGTGGAGTATGGGGACCTGTTTTCGAGGATATAGGGAGTTGGAAAAGACATCGAAGTAAGAAGAAGGTTATGAAATCAAGGAAACAGAACTCTGTTGATACTGACCCAATAATACACTGGACAACCGTCAAAACGACAGTATTCCTGATGATGGCACCTCCACAAATGAAGAAATCCTCAAAATGGATAGAAGCTTGATAAGGGGCCTTGTCGATGCTTATTGCAGATCTATCAATAATTATTCTATTACCCAAATTTATAGGCTGTTTTGGCAAAACTACTGCTAAAAATTGCCTCAGTCATTAAAATTAAAAGAACATTCAATTCAATAAGATTTACAAGAAAACAAGGTGCCGTCTCACTAGGTATAAACTTGTGTTGAGGGGCAGGTTTATCTATCATGATAACAGAAAACAGTGTAAAACACAATGAATGCTACGTATGAGAAGGTGTTATGTTTTCTTCTTTTTTTGTTAATTTTCACTAATGTGAAATAAGGATCCATTAAATTGATTGATGCACCTACCTCGTGAAATGGCCGAGTTGATTGTAACCACCAGGTAACAGAGAAAGAGACAACTAAATAAAGATATGTTTATTACTAGAATGGAAAACCACTAATAATTTGAATGAAATTAATTAATCCAAAAATAAATATTATGTAAAGTACAATAATTAGAATGTATTATTGTTATCTTTTCAATTGATTACTAGCCTTTAATCAAGTGCATCTAAAATATTGTTATGAAGTGTCATCTCTAGAACAGGTGTTTATGAAAACCTTGAATTATTCTATTCGAGGTCATAGTTATGAAATCTCTATTTTCAATTGATTTCAATCGAGTTTAGCTTCTTCTTTTCTACGGTGTTAATCCTAGGATTGGTTGGTACCAATTTTCTCCACTCTGTCTCTTTACTCCGATCTATCCGTTGCCTGAATTTTCAGTTCCTCGTCTTGTAGGTATTTTAACGCCGTCGTCCTCAGGAGCTTCCTTAGATCATCTACTCAAGATCATAGAAAACCTTCATCTGAGTTCATCTTGCATGTTTATTTGAGGTTTTTGAGCAGGTGCCCCCCTCCTTCGATTTTTAGCTTAGAAAGTTTGAATTTGCCAGATAATCTGCAATTGCCATTTCACAAACTACAAGGCTGATGTTAGATTTAAGGAAGGATAAAACAGGTTAAGAGATTTCGTGGCTTACTCGATCCTAAAAAACAATACTCTCTTGGTGTGTGTCTTCTTGATGGTCTGTTGCCATCTAGTGTCAGCGGTTACTTATAACAAAATTTGGTTTCCTAAAAAGTTCTCATAAAGTCCAATAATTGATATTTCATGATTGCGGAAATTAAAAAATTATATCCAACTACATTCTTTGAAGTTCCGGACATTTGAGATTCGAATTCCATTGGGAGCAAGGGATTTTTCAACATATTTAAAAATCCAAAAGTGGTCGGGAGTCCAGGTGTTCTGGGGCTATTTTAATATTAATTGCTGTGAATACAAAAAAAAATACAAATTTTGTTATAACACTTACTACAAATAAATGGCTTTTTGTTTCATTAATTTTTTTTTTGTTTGTTTTTTTTTATATGACAATTTATTTTATTCGTACCTACCTATAAAGGGCGATTTCACAAAAAACTAGCACATACAAGGTATTGACAGCAACACCTGTAAGTATATAATAGCGAGTAGGTGAGAAATAAAAGACAAACAACAGAAAAATGTAGATAAAAGTAGGTATATAGGCTTTGTTAGGGCAAAGGGATGTAGGTTAAGGGTTAGGAACAGGAATAAGCGACTTGGAAGAAGAATTTAAGAAAATTTTAACGGGGAAAGAATCTATACATAAATGTCTCTTATTTGATAGGAGAATACTTAAAATAACACGGCTATATTATCATGATGAAGAATTTATAACTAAAAATGCAAATTTATGTTATGTGCAAAATGATTATTCTTATCATTTCAATTGCCCATTGACCTTGAATATTTTGTAAGTAAAAGTAACAATTAGAAGAGCATTTTAGCTTATGTGAGTCAAATATTATCAACTTCAAAAAAAATTTCTACATAAAACATCTTCAAATTTTTCAATGGAGGACCATATTGGAATTTAAATTATTAGTTTTCATGGTTTTTTTTTCGATTAGATCATATTCAGCATGAATACGGTGTGTCTATTTCTTTCATTTGCTAATGACTCAAGCCACAAACCATTTAAAACCACAAAGTAATCCATATTTTTTAATATAAAAGCAACAATTGTTGCGTAGAGAGAAATAAAATAAAATAAAATAAAATAAAATAAAATAAAATAAAATAAAATAAAATAAAATAAAATAAAATAAAATAAAATAAAATAAAATAAAATAAAATAAAATAAAATAAAATAAAATAAAATAAAATAAAATAAAATAAAATAAAATAAAATAAAATAAAATAAAATAAAATAAAATAAAATAAAATAAAATAAAATAAAATAAAATAAAATAAAATAAAATAAAATAAAATAAAATAAAATAAAATAAAATAAAATAAAATAAAATAAAATAAAATAAAATAAAATAAAATAAAATAAAATAAAATAAAATAAAATAAAATAAAATAAAATAAAATAAAATAAAATAAAATAAAATAAAATAAAATAAAATAAAATAAAATAAAATAAAATAAAATAAAATAAAAATATTATTGAAGATCATCTGACATCTGACGGCCAAATGCCATTCAGAATTCTACAATATCATTAATACCCAAAAGTTACGGTGGAGGAACATGGAACGATACTCATAAAAGTAGTACAAATTCACGTGTATATGTTTTTTTTGTACATAAAGCTCCAACACACAAACAAAAAATCATTTTAATAAAAAAATAAACTTGAAAGTAAAAGTTTACATATTGCTGTTAATCCATGTTCTGTAGTTGGCAACTCTGGTCCATACTCCAGGGAACCCAGGACGGGCGCATCCGTTACCCCATGAGGTGATTCCATGCTGGATGCGGTTAACGGTCATAGGACCGCCTGAATCTCCCTGGCATGCATCTTGACCACCGCTGGTGTTACCAGCGCAAATCATGTTGTTGGTCACAGGGTTAATGGCGGCATAAGCGTTCGCACAAGTTCGTTGGTTAACAATAGGAATAGTGACTTTGTACAACTGGGTTGGTGAAGACCCTCCTTCAGACAGGGTTCCCCAGCCTGTGACGAATGCTGGTGATCCATCAGCGACTGTTTGTCCTTGAGATGGGAGAGTGACTGTGGCAATGGCTGTTCCTAGGGTGAGTTGCGTGGAGAGATACATGAGGGCGATGTCGTTGTCCAGGCGGTTGTTGTAGCCGCTGTGCATGATGAAGCGGGAGACGCCTACTACCTGTCCTCCGGTGTTATGCCAGGTAGATCCGGCACGGACGGACCAACTGGAAGCTGAGGATCTGTAACAATAAACATATTGAAATCATAATAATTGTAGTACTCGCGTATATTGGTTGACTTTTGCAAGATCATCATTACTTTTTGCACATAATTATTATCTTCTTAGTCCGCTTCGTACACTGCTGACGAAGGTCTCCCTCTAGGAGAGTAGTTGGACAGTAATGTGACATCACACCACGCTGTTCAGGCGGGTTTGTATGATTTAGTTACAGGTTTTCCTTTCTGTGGACGTCAGAGCCTCATTTGTTCTCTAGCTGGGGCGCCACGTGCAGATTAAGATGGTTTGGCCAGGTGTTTTTAGCCATCACCGCTTACTCCCTTAATTATTATCCGTAATTATCAGTTTTATTGTCCATATACCTCTTTATTTGAAAGTACGACCTAATTACAAAAATTCTCCTTCTTTGGCCACAGGGTGTGGGAGGCAATAAAAACTCTCTACTGCTCCTCCCATACCAAATACCTTCAGATCCTTCAGTAAGGCTCGAAGGAACGGAAAACTGTATGAGACCATGATGGGAGGAAGAAAAAAGCCCTTTCCTCGCCAAGTAATTAACATACGTATATTTTTTTTTAACCAATTACACAATTGTAGACTCAAGCTGAATTATACAACTTTTTTGAAATAGATCAGCATTGAGAAACCTAGAGTCAGTTCATGTTTTAAAGGAAGATCGAATTATAAAAAAGGATTGATAACAACGAACTTCGGACACGATGAAGAGGTTGAATAAGAATATTTACATAACCAACTGTATGAAAAGCAATGCTTAGAACTTCCTTCCAGTCATATGAGAAGATCTTTCCCTTCTTCGAACGCTTTTAAGATACAAAAACTATGTAACCTTTCAGTGCAGTGAGCTGCTGTCAGTACGACACTCCTGCTGATGATGGAGCCACCGCATGCTTGTCTGCCGCCGAAGAGCAGGGCAACTTGGTAAGGAGCTTCATTGATAGTTGCTGGAGATCCGCCAACTATCCTTCCGTCCAACATGGGGACGGGAGGTAGGACAGCGCCTGAAAATATCCATGAGGACTTTTAAATTTACCATATCACATAAAATGATTGGTTTGTATTTCAGCGATTGCATCATACGATAATTATTTGTCCCTTAAACTTAAGGGTAGGTAAAGAGAACGGACCTCCTCTCTTTTCTATCCAAGCACACTTCTTTCGTTTCATCCACCGATATTTCTCATACAATCTCTCATATTTCTATTGCTGAGAGCCATGCTTCTCCATGAGGACGGAATCGATGTAAGTAAGCGATATTAGAAACTTTGAGAAAAACTAAATGTGAAGCATACTTTAAATATCGACTTGTCATCATTTTGAGCAGCATTGAATTTATTTTTAGTAAATTTTGTTGTTTTATTTTTGGATTGTAACTCTAAACACAACAGTTGCGGTGTAAAACTAATAGAAATACACTGGGTGGGGTCTGAATATTGTTGTTATTGGAGCACTGAAGATTCTATATTTTTGTGTAAAGATTTTTGTTTTGTTTATGTTGTTCAATGTTCTATTAGTGTATTTAATAAATAAATAAACGTAATTGTTAAATTTTCAAAATGACCAAACACAAAACTAAAAACAAAGAGATATTTATCGTTTAAGATTTAAATTCGTCTTAAAAAACCTTAAAAGGTTCACTAGTTGTATTGAAGATGAATATCTTATGTATAAATGAGTAAATTTTATATATTGTGACTTTGTAATGAGTGTTATTAAGTAGGTATAATAACATAGATCTTCTATATCTTATTCTATAAAAACTCATTTAACAACACTTATTACAATGTTATAAGAAATATTACTCAGTTAAAATGTAGTGTTTTACTACAAAAACCCTAAGTCATATCGTAAGTATGATTTTAATGATGAAATCTTTCATTTATAATGCATTTTACATTCTTATTCAAAACAAAACATTTTTTTAATTAAAAGAATATACTAAGTCATATCGTAAGTATGATTTTAATGATGGAAAATCTTTCATTTATAACGCATTTTACATTCTTATTCAAAACAAAACATTTTTTAATTAAAAGAATATATGAATTTAAACATTATGAAGATTTTTCTATTTAATATCAATTTTAAGGATAGACAATATTTACCATTGACGCTAACCAAGAAAACTGCTATCACACTCAAGAACAACATTGCTAACAACTTTTAAAAAATCAACTAATTGAAAATGTTTGCAGTTTTCTTATATAATGCCTAACTCGAACAATTATCTATTATTTCAAGTAGTTTTAAAGTTAAGATATTGAGTCATTATCATAAATTCTAATACGTAATCTGAAATAGGTAATTATTATTTTAGAAAAACAAATAATTATTGATAAGAATTTTTTGGCATTATCATATTCAATACTTCATACTAATTAATGTAATATTGTATACTTTTTAATACCTTAAAATCTGTTCTCACTCAAAGGGAACACAAATAATTTCGTATTTTTGCTAACTTTATCTATATGACTGTAGATGTTTCATATTTGTGATGTACTTTTTTAAGGTGTTTTAATTGGATTTATAGATCTCTTTTCTCGTTTTTCGGCTGACACGCTTGAAACTGAAGTCACTTCTGAAAGACTTCAGTTTCAAGCGTGTAGTAAACAACTAAAAATTGCTAATTATGAATTAAATTGGAATATAGAATCAGAAAACGCAATTTAAATTTAACATCTCTTAGATAGGTATATGTGGCAATAAACTAAGCATGAAATAAATTCCCAATTTGTCAAGGTTTATGTCACAACCAGCATGTATTATGAGATCCCTATAAATTAGCCTCATTTTTATTTCATAGATCCCCAAATTTTCGATGTCATGGACCGCTTGCCTCTCACTTATCATTCATAAATATATGTAGATTGTAAGTACTTGTACTTATTATTGTATTTATGTTATTGGTATGGGAAATAAAAAAAATAAAAAAAAAATAAAATTAATAAAATATTAGCCCGAAATAGTCCACTGCAGGACATAGGCCTCCACACGCTCACGCCACTTCTCATTATAATTAATTTATCCCTTTTTACCCAGATAAAAACTACAGTTTTTGCTTATTTAAGTTTTTCTGGACAAAAAATATTAAAATACCTTATGTTAGTATAAAATTCTGATTGACATAATCTTATTTAAAAAAAGTGTTTAAAGATTTCTTTTTTTGTATTGCATTGGATTTGAAGATAGAGTTAAGATATAATATCGATAATTTATTTATGGAAAATAAAAGATAAATAAAGTGGTTATTTTGAAGTGTAATAAGTCTAGTACCTATGTCTGCGAGAGACGGAAGAACTGTTTAACTCTCATTTATTTGGCTAATACAAAAAAAAATGCGCCTTCATGGAAAGTGTGCCATTTAGTGGAATCCTATGAAACATTGTATAATTATTTTGGTGTCTAAATTTTAAAAACGAATATACTATGAGTGAGAATTTTTTGTACCCATAACGTAGTATTCCTAAAGGGGAAGGCAGAAAGAACGAAATTTTTCTTTTACGAATGCGTGACGCCTTATCAGCCTATTTGTTTAATTTAATTTTGTGCAAATTAAGTTAAATTAAAAGGTTAGTTTTAGATTAAATAATGTAAAATGTGCTATGCGGTCTGCAAATAATGTGGTCTGCAAGAAAAGATGTTTGAATATTTTGTAACCATTGGTTCTAGGAAGAGTGACAAAATTGTAATATTATTCGTCTTTGAAAGAAATCAAATAAAAATTTGTGCGCAAGTGAACGAGTAAATCTATTTCAGAAGTCTGTTTAGCAGAGGTGGAAAGTTTGAAAAGCAATCGAACATAGAAAAGTGGTTAATTTCAGGGTGGTTAGTGCATTAAAACCTATTTTGTGAAACAACAATGCCTCACTACAAGCCAAAATATTTAATAGGTAAAAGCACGGATACTCTCAGCAAACCGAAAAAGAATGCACGCGTTCGATATGTACGATTAGTAGAATAAGATGCAGAAGAGATGTGAGCTTTGTGAATGGTTTCTGGAAACAAGAAATCATACATAGGAAGGAATGAAAATATTAGGGAGATTGTGGTTTGATTTGAATTTCTGTTGTAATGAAGATGTTGAGATTGATTTTAGGCTACACCATGCTACCCTTGCGAATACCTTTATATGAGTCACCGTACTCCTTGGCAGTCTAAACAGTTCTGATCGTTACAGAATGTCCACTGTATTCTCTAGTTTTCCAGATTAATGTTTGAGATCTTCTTTCCTGGTCAATCGAATGAACCATTATCCAATTAATATACAACAATTGAAACGAATCTAGTATAGTAGGTAATAATAATGGTTTATTCATGTAAATATACAAAAATACACTCATGCAATCATGACAAACAGTACACAGTAACAAAAACGCTGCAAAGCAAGATCAATATCTCGATCAGGTTAGTAAGTGACAAGTACATATTATATATTACATGTTATAGAAAAAAAAGTATAAATATAGGGTTATAAAGTTATGAATCTATCACCAAAAGAGTGAAATAAACTAGTCTTATATATAAAAATGGAGAGCTATTTCCCCATGTCATCGCATCACGCCTAAACGGCTGGACCGATTTCGCTAATTCTTTTTTTGTCGTATAGGCTTTTATCAGGAGAATGTCCTTTTAGAAGAAAAAAAATAAGAAAAATGCATGGAAAAGAAGAAAATTTAAGAAAACCATAAAAATGGAGAGCTATTTCTTCGATGTCATCGCATCACGCCTAAACGGCTGAACCGATTTCGCTAATTCTTTTTTTGTCGTGTACATGCTTTTATCAGGAGAAGATTATTTTCATAGATTTTTTTTTTGGAAAATTGCGTGGAAAATTAGAAAATTAAAGACCAATCTAAGTGGGTAACCTTTTTACTACTTTAAAATACAATTTTTATTCCAAATGTGAATTTCGTAAATTGGCGTTAGATTAGAACTTAATTTACTTAGTAACATGTTAACAAAGATTGATTTCAAATTGTAGGTACCTACGCTATTGCTTACATAATTTTATTCTAACGTATCTATCATGTGCATCGTTGATATTATGTTAAAGAAGCTGGATATCATTTGCTTATGATCTACCATTTTTTACTTAATTGAAAAAAAAACAAATTGAAACACGTCTGACAAGGTTAAAATAGAAGATATTTATGAAAAAATGATAGGTACTGCTTTAAAGTAAGCTTTTTAATTATTTCCACTATATTCGATCAATCAATATCATTTTAACTGAGCAGAATAACTATTAAAATATCGAAAATAATGACATAAATTCTTTTTTTTTTAATTCACATAGGTTAAGATTTTTTATGTAAAAATTAACTCAAGACACAATGAATGCAGCGTACTATGCAGGTTTTGCTAATGCAAGTAAATGGTCATCCGTGTTGCATAACTAAAAACCGAATTTCAGCTATATGTGACATAAAACTTAAAATACCTTTATTATTTATTTCGATGCGTAGTTCGACGGGTCAGCTAGTATGTATATAATTATGTGATGACCCCAGCACCACTCGAAGTTCTTAAAGTTAAAATTAAGAAAAAAGCAGAGGTTATATCTTTATCGCATTCAACAAAAAATCCAGAGAGGAAACAAATTTGTCCTCCAATTATATTCAATGAGAAATAATTCAATTTATAAAATAAAATAAGTCAAGATACCTAAAGCCAAACAAGTCAAAAAGTTTTAATCCAAACAATCTGACATGCTGTTGAGACCATCTGACTGTAACGCTGAACCTCATTCCAAGTGTTCGCACTAAAGAGCGGAACGGTATCATCCGCGTAAGAAACAACCTTTGCAACGCATAATATGCTCAGATTACACCAGTCGTTGAGGTATAATAAAAATAATGTTGGCCCCGGTATGATTCCCTGCGGAACACCGAAAGCCACTTCAATATGATCACTAGTAGTTTCGTCCAACTTCAATACCTCGGATCGATAGTGGGGTAGTTTCAAAACCATTCTCTTGATACTAATTTTAAATAGTTTCTGAGTCAATATTTCATATGAGACTGTATCAAAAGCCGTTGCCAAATCAATGAATACACCAATGCATTTCTTATTTGTATTTAGTCACACTCATAATAGCATCCTCCGTGTTACATTTGGCTCGAAACCCGTTTTGATTCTTCTATAAAAAAATATGGTTGGAGTTTTAGGATGAACCTCCTTAAAAACCCCCGCCTATGTCTAAAAGCTATTAAGATTGAGGAACAAGTAAGCTTAAGATTTATTTCTGAATACTGTCTGAGGTTTTAATTAAAATCCTTCAGTAATAAAGCAAAAATTTAATCAATAAAAAAAAAATCATAAATGGTCATATTGTTAGATATCTGTAAAAATTTATATATTGCTGTTAATCCATGTTCTGTATTGGGAAACTCTGACGGATACTCCAGGGTATCCAGGACGCGCACACCCGACACCCCATGAAGTGATTCCATGGAGGATGCGATTAACGGTCAATGGACCGCCTGAATCTCCTTGGCAAGCGTCTTGACCGCCGTTGGCGTTACCAGCGCAGATCATGTTGTTTGTCACGGGGTTGATGCCGGCGTAAGCGGCCACACATCTCTGCTGGTTAATAATAGGGATGGTGACTTTGTACAACTGGGTTGGTGAAGATCCGCCTTCGGAGAGTCTGCCCCAGCCAGTGATGAATGCTGGTGATCCATCAGCTACTGTTTGTCCTTGAGATGGGAGAGTGACTGTGGCAACGCTTGTTCCTAAGGTGAGTTGTGAGGAGAGATACATGATGGCGATATCGTTGTCCAGTTGGCTGTTGTAGCCGCTGTGCATCAAATAGCGAGAGACACCTACTACCTGTCCTCCGGTGTTGTGGAAGGTGGAGCCGGCACGGATGGACAAACTGGATGCTGAGGATCTGTAACAATTTAAAAATCAAGTCACATGTTATTTTGTAGGCAGCACTTCGTGTATCTTGGGTACACAGTGATCTTTAAAAAATTTGAGGAACAGCAGGGTTATTCTCGTAGCGGTCTTATTGCAATCTTATTGAAAAGATATCTTAAAGGGCGGCTCGGATAAGGATTGGAGCCATCAGAGAAAAAGAGGGAGTGTCTACAATACGATGTAGCCAATCGTGGAACGATCATGACATCCCCTTTCTCTCTGATTGGTCCAATCCTTATCCGAGCCGCCCTTTAAGATATATTTTCGATAAGATTGCAATAAGACCGCTACGAGAATACGGCCGCAGAACTTTAGTCAGTAAAATGTCAAGAGCGCTCTTTAGAC
This sequence comes from Mystacides longicornis, assembly GCA_963576905.1. Lineage (NCBI taxonomy): Eukaryota > Metazoa > Arthropoda > Insecta > Trichoptera > Leptoceridae > Mystacides > Mystacides longicornis. The sequence continues at coordinate 10,443,217 of OY756434.1, forward strand.
TATCAATAATCGATATGACGATACGATAGCAAAAAATGCAGTTTCCTTCCTTCCGATCCTCCGTTTCGATCTTACGCAATGTTATTGGTATTTTCTCAAACAAGGTTATTAATGTTTGAGCTATGTTGCGAAGGAATAGAACTTGGTAGAAAGTCGTTCCCCATGGAATCCCTTTAGATCAACAAATAAATTACCCTTCAGTGCAGTGAGCTGCTGTTAAGATAAGACTCCTTCCGATGATGGAGCCGCCACAGCCTTGTCTGCCGCTGAAGAGCATGGCAATTTGGTAAGGAGCCTCATTGATATTTGCTGGGGTTCCTCCTACTATCCTTCCGTCCAACATGGGGACGGTTGGTAAGACGGCGCCTGCAAAAAACAGTAAAAATTCATTAAAAATTCATTAAAACTGTGCAAAAAGGATTCACACACGATCGAAATAATGATGTTTTGTTGACAACTCTTACAGTAGAAACAATCGTTTCATGAACGATTATCGTGAAATTGAGTTAGGAAGCCTTTCGCCTTGAAAAACCACGGGTTGTCGGAGCTAAATATCTTTTTGCTGGTGATATTGAATGTTTCAACACTAGATTGTAAGCATGGACGTTTTTGAGCCACTTTTATTGGTTAGAATTGGTTGAAATTGACACATCGTTCTATTGTAGAGAATGCCATTCAATCTATTCCTTAAATCTATCCACGTAAAGAAAGCCATTCTTATCGCTGGTGGATTTTGTCTTTTCGATAAAAGGTCGTTGAATTTTCAAAAACTTATACTTATTTCGGAGGTTTTGTTTTATTTTGAAACCTTTTTCAAGTCTCTAGAAAATAGAATAATTTTTTTAGTATCCGATGGTAATAACTAATAATAATACACTATCGACATATTTAACAGAAAGCAAAGCTTGTGTTGTCAAAGTGGAAATGGTTTGCACTGGGAGTCGAAACTACGACCACGAATGTACGCTTACGCACAAAAGACCCTATCAAACACTTCAAATATTGAAGAAACAAAGGCGTATTGGAATAGATCTCGGAGAAGGTTTAGGAGGGACCAAGTGTTGAGGAAATTATGATTCACAATATCTGTGAATTTTAGAGTTATAAAGAAGATAATTAGGTACTTTCACTTACCATTGACGCCCACCAAGGCAACTACCAACACTGTAAGGAACAACATTTCCCAAAACTTTCGACGAATCAACTGAATGAAAACACTGCTTATATTCTTTTATACATCCTGATTTGGGCAGTATAATCTGATGTTATTACGAGTATTTATCAAAGAGCTAATCTTATATAATTATTTTATTAATTAAATTTTGTAAGTAGTTTTGATAAGAATTTAAAGGCATTATCACGTCAAATACTTTGTATTTATTATTCATTAGGTGGTAAAATTTCATCATGTGAAGAACAGCAACAATACTACCTTTGTGACCCCACATAATTACATAGGAAAGCAACAGAAGCCCTCCACTGCGCTCGATCTTGTACGGCTACAATGACCTTCTCCCACACCATGTCCAAATACCTGAGCTCTGCCTCGAAGGATTTTTCATCATGTTAAACATGAACCAATAGCTCTAGCTCTACCGTTCTGAGGAGCTTACTTCCAGGACACTATCTGGGTGTACGAAAGTGCCAAGTATTTGGATAATAATAATAATTATTATTGCATCCATTGGACTTTGAGAGAAGCTTTTAAGCAGACACAAGAGCATGCCAAAGATCAATAAATAATACCAAGGTTAAGGTGCCGATAAACTGTAGATAGCTATCTAGCAAGAGTAGCACTGTCTATTCAGCCTTCTGTAGAACTGTGCATACACTGCAGAACTGTCTAGCTAGAGCACCTAGAGATTTTATGTGTAGGTACAACTCCACTAGCACTCTTCCTATAGTGATGTCCAATAAAGTGCTCTAGCAAGAGTGAAAGAAACACTTTGTATCTTCACTATATTATATTGAGAGATCAAGACCTCTCTACTTAGAACTTGGTCGTTTTCTGCTGGAGAGCTCTAACCGCTGATTAGACTTCTAAACTCAAAATGGAGCGTTCTGTATATAAAAAAAAAACTACAGTTTATTGGTGTCTTACAGAATCTCCAGGACGACCATAAAATTTTGGAGTGATAGTTTGTTTCCCAAGAACCCACACACCAATAGACCTAATCAATGAGGAAAATATGAAGGATTTCAGGTCGCATCAGAAACTGTCCGAATAAAAGTAACATGGCAATAAATATGAAACATTAACAAAAATGGATATAGTCATATCCTGGCGCCAAATACATGACAGCAGTCGCAGTCTTTAAATTTGGTTGCTCTCTCGTTCTCAACAATTTCCAACTTTTATCTCTATATTTCATTAATTATTATTAAATATCTATTTGTTGCATACATGGGATTTTTCGACATGTTGAACATGTCGAGAATTCTCATGGTTAGGAGTTTCGGAGACTCAAACATTACCTACCACCTAATGGCGAACGTTGTTAACGTAAAGTGATCACACTAAGCCAGCCTTCAAAACAACAGTAGAAGACGGTCGTAAGCCCGTAGTGGTTTTTTCCATTCAAAAATCGAACATCAGTAATGAATTTTTAGAGTCATTAGTTGTTAGATAATTCTTTAAAAAAAAAAACATATTTTCAATTTACAAGACAAAAATTTTATCATGATAATTTATTGATCTATGAAAACAAAGATTTACAAAATGTTTGTTTCCATTTTAACGGTTTTTCCAGTTTTTAATCCATTAATCCTTACAAAAGATTTATTTTCGATCTAAATTAGATTTCAATCTAACAAAAAAGGATTATGATTTTTTTATCTCCAGCTAAATTTTCTAATTATTGAAGATTGGAGTATTTTGATTATTGGCGTTAGTCTGTTTGAACAAATTTTTGCCTTGTAGAATGCTTACATCAAGTGAAGTTCTTAGAATATACACGTATTATTTTTGAAATACTTATGTTATTATAGTTTTGACAAAAAACTAGCGTCTTTAGAGGACGGAATAAGGTAAATAACCGAGACCTTCTCAGATGCCGCCAAATTTTACCAAATTCAGCGAAGAAACATCTAACGCTGTTATGCTGAATGCTGTTCAATTTAATGAAATAAAATAGTGTTATATCTTAGGATGCTTTTATATCAAACGAACCCAGAGTCAGAGCTGGAAAATAGAGTATATTTTCTTGATCGCTGATAATATTATAATTATGGTCATCAAGAAAATTACAACGTGCGTAATCTGTCATCGAATCATTAATAATTATTAGTTCTTGCTTGTTATTGTTTCCATGGTGTCCAATTTTCAATCATAAAAGAAAGTATACCTTCACCATTTCTAGATTCGGGTCTACGTTCGTTTGGTATGAACGCATCTTTAGAAAAATCATGAAACTTTTAGCAGACGTAAGTTAGTTGTGCTATGGGGTTGCCGGCTAAGAATAACACCTCTGGTCTTTTTGCTGGTTTTTCGACCATCCTGTAAGAGGCAGGAAATCGAAAAATCAGATCGGGACCGTGAGGTTGACCACCTCACGTCCTTAAATCTCAACTGGTCAGAAAAAGCACATTGAGTCTCGGACGCCTTCGAGCGCAATGGAGAGCTTTTGATGCCTCGCTATGCTCCAGAGTGGGGCTTAGGCCCCCCCACATTGCTGGTTGGTTTGTGGGTCATTCGCGGCGGGCTTGATTTGTCCGGGGCCGGCTTTTTGGTTTGATTGCTTCGATCAATCTAGGGGGTCGGTTTCGCGCGGGTCGTAAAGTCGTCGATTCTCTATATAATGCAAATGTGGCGCAGATTAGAAAATACTGGATCATGTTTCTTTTTTTCAGCATGTTTTTTCTGTCCTCTCTTTAATCCTGCAATATTAATTTTGAAACATAATGTACTTAGCTAATAAATAATGAAATTGTATAGTATTGTTACATGGATATTGCAATTGGTTAAGTTCTACGTCTACTGATAGTTTTTATTTTTGTAACCTATTCATTTTATTGTTGTTTTTTTTTACCACAAAGAGTGTGCTGCCGTTCAGTATAAAAAAATGAGAATATTAAAAAATCAAAAGTTTTAATCATCTCAGAACCCTCAGATCAGCCTAGAGTAGATTCCCACATATACCTCGGACACATGGTCAAACTAATTAGAGACTGCCAGAAAGCTGAAATTGAACACAGAATAGGCTTGGCATGGGCTGCTTTTGGAAAAATGTCCTATATAATATAATAATAATAAACATTTTATTGGTAAAATAATAAACCAAAATTGGCGGGCTTATTGCCTGGGGCAATTTCTTCCAACCAACCTATTATAAATTACATTTTAACTGGTGTTGCTTTTCATAAATATAAAAATAACATACATACACATACACAGACAAATACATACATAAAACAATCAAATAAGATACATATATGAAAAAGAAGAGTACCTAAACCATATTAATGCAATACACAGTCAAGCATAGCAAGGAAGGAAATGATCAGGAGACAGGAGCAGGAGTAGTAGAGAGAAAATGACGTTTCAATCGGTTTTTGAAAGAGAATAACGTTGGAGCGAGTCTGATGTCATCAGGTAGTTGGTTCCATAACCTGGCCGCCTGTGCAGTGAAAGATGTAGTGAAAAATGAAGAACGATGTGATGGGATTTGCAGGATGCCACGTGCAGCAGATCGCAGAGGAAGGCCATGAGATGCTAATAGCGTGAATAGAGACCTCAGATATTTAGGAGCGTTGGGGTTAGAGAGTACCGAGAAAAGTAATGTAGTGTAAAAAGTAATATAGTGCAAACTAATCGCAAATCACCTCAATATGTGCATCCTTTCGGTATTGGAGCGATGGAGAAGCATTGGTGTGAGAGATAGGAAAAGAAAAAAAATGGATTAGGGAAAGGACCAAAGCTATCTATATGATAAAGAAAATAGGGTCACTAAAATGTAACTGGGCTGGCCATATATAGAGAAAACAATGAATGACAGATGGACCAGGATAACCCTGGAGTGGAGACCAGGAACCGGACATAGAAACTCAGGTAGGCCACAGTTGAGGTGGTCTGACGATATCAGGAGAGTGGCCAAAAATCAATGGCACAGAATGGCAAGAGACAAAAAACCGTGGAAGTCAGGAAGAGAGGCCTATGTCCAATACTGGACGAGTGAAGAATACTGATGTTCACGAATCATGTTCAAATTTTTAATGGTTCATATTTTTCCAATTTGGTTACTACCGGCTGGCGTTTCGAAGACTATTTTAGTGTGATCACATTTACGCTAACAATTTTCGCCAAAACAATAAACATTTTCAAAATAAAGAAACACAATAAAGTTTTATCATCCATGTATGACGTATGAACCTATATAATATCTTAGTATTAATTGATGTTTTGCTTGTAATGAACCTCCATCTCATCCATTCATCGGATTTATTTTTTGATAACAAAAGCAATAAGTTGACTAATTCTTACTATCATACGGTTTGATCTGATAATTTCATATATAATTATTACGATCCTAATCACGTTTTCTGTGAATAACAAAATATTATTAATCTGAAAGTAGTCCATAATATTTTATCTTATTTTAAATAAAGTGGTGATTTTAATAGAAGGATAGATACAGAAATGATCTGAACTCTGCAAGAGGTCTCTAGATGCGAAGCTAAAAAAGAGGCAGCGCTCCATTAACAAATCAAAAGATGTCACAAAAGACCTAGACACAAGGAGCACATCGTCTCTTGGCTCTCTTTGAAATAAAAGAATGGTAGAATAATCCAAATTTATCGACTCTTGGTCTATCTGTCTTTCTTATTATACTCGCTCAGGATTTTCCCTCCAGAGACCAAAGCCATGGAATTGCATCATCCGTAAGTGCTTGCAAGTCCTGCAGTCTCTTTTTGATTGCGTACACGTGTCACTCGATTATCAGATGATCGATTGTTGTTGTATACCTCCATCATGCGTTACACAATTATTGTTTTAGCAAATCTTCAAATTTTTTGTCGCGAGCAACTTTGTAGAACATTTTAAAATAAACAAAAATAAATTAAAATCAACAAAAACTTTGTTAGTTCTACTTGAGTATATTTGGTTAAAACGTTTTCGGACAACCGTCCATCCTCAGTAACCGTAACAATACTAAACTATAAACTATCAAGACAGGATAATATATGCATTTTGAAAGGGCGGGTAGGGGGTGAAAATTAGGTGTTGTTTGGAATGGTAGAGGGTGTTAGTAACAATTTCAGGAGAGGGGAGGTGACTGGAGGGATTTGGATATTTAAGAGATTATTTTTACAATTATTATTAATATGAATAGTTTCTAATATATCTAATTTGTATCCTTTATCATTTTTGTTCAGAACCTTAAAACTATTTAAACTAAATTTATGTCCAGTGTTTCTGCTGTGGTCCGCCATATCAGAATTAATCGAAAAGTTTTTAGAAAAGAGAAAAATAAAAACAAGAGCAGAAGAACATGTTAAAGCAGTAAAAAACTTTTCGATTAATTCTGATATGGCGGACCACAGCAGAAACACTGGACATAAATTTAGTTTAAATAGTTTTAAGGTTCTGAACAAAAATGATAAAGGATACAAATTAGATATATTAGAAACTATTCATATTAATAATAATTGTAAAAATAATCTCTTAAATATCCAAATCCCTCCAGTCACCTCCCCTCTCCTGAAATTGTTACTAACACCCTCTACCATTCCAAACAACACCTAATTTTCACCCCCTACCCGCCCTTTCAAAATGCATATATTATCCTGTCTTGATAGTTTATAGTTTAGTATTGTTAAGGTTACTGAGGATGGACGGTTGTCCGAAAACGTTTTAACCAAATATACTCAAGTAGAACTAACAAAGTTTTTGTTGATTTTAATTTATTTTTGTTTATTGTTTTAGTCTAAAATTCTAGTAAATAGTCCGGGTAACAATTAAATCTAGGCAAAAAAAACTGTAAGGAGACTTTTTACTGGTGTTTCAAAACACCTTTGTACTGTATAGCTAATCGCTAGGAAACTTTACAGATAAAATGTTTGACTTTTGTACCAAAGGAACCACACCAAAGACAATGCACTTTGTCAGATGTTGGCTCTGACAAACTATGTAATGGCTACTGAGCTCGATCACACAATTGCTAAATGGAATGCATTCTTCTATATTATCTTCTTAAATAAAGTTAACATCATCACTTATCATGTCGATAAAACTATACGTTGATCTGGATTTTACTCTTGAACAATGATCGATTGAACATAATATTCCAGACAATTGTGATCGATAATTTACAAAGACGACATTGGTAGGTATATAAATCATACAGATTTGGAATAACCATTTAGTCGGTGTATCATGTTCAAAATGAAGTTGTTATTTTTGGTTGTGGCTCTGACAGTGTCGTCATCGTGGGGTATGCAAATATTTTTAACCTTTTTTGTCTATCAATTTTTGGATTCCTATTGGCATTTCAAATAAAAACTCCAACTGAATTTGAACCTGTAGTCTTCAAGTTCTATTGTAGGAGTTCTCTTGTTGACTCTCTTGCTTTTGTTGCTGCACTTGCCATGAAGTTCGAATAGGCTTCTTCATTTGATAATTTAAGCTGTTATAGGTTTGCGAGATTTTGTATACGCACATTTACTGCCATAATTGATGTTAGCCTGAGTGGAAGTTTGCTTAATTAATATAAGAACAAGTAATTTTTCTAGCAATTCTTTAAAATAATGAGACGAAAAACCGATGACTCAGAAGCATTGGTTTTATCTGTACCTACATATAGCCAGGCGAATTCATTGTTTGATTTGAATGGATTGCAAGGTGGTGATTTTATTAGATTCAATGTTCGCACGAGAATCGTGGTAATGTTTTAGGCTTACCCATCTCCCCTTCCTCAGTGAAATTCACGTGTATTTATTTTTGTTAAAATATCCAATATGATTCTTCTTCTTCGACCATGTTCACTCCCCAGTTGGAGCATATGGAGTAACAAGAACTCAACACCATGTTCTTTGCAGTCTGAACATCTCATACCAGTCGACTCCAGCACCCCTAAGAACAGCTTCGTAAAATTTCATGTTTGGAGGGGCCTGTCACGCCTTCTGTTTCCTTCCGGATGATCGATAGGTAATTTTCTATGGCCCAGCCAGGTCGGTCAACGAAATTTAAGAGAGTGGACAGGAGTTAGGACACTTATGGCTGTATTCGACACAAAGTCATACCCATGTGTACTCAGCATTCTTCAGAGGCACTTGCTCTCGAATCCGTGCATGTATTCTGAGTACACGTAAAAGGCAGAACAAATGCTAAAACAGTCTTTACACTGTAAGAATTCGATCTCCTGACCGTTTCAAGCTTACTAAAGCCAGCCGATGCTAAGCAGATGTATATAACGCCAGCTCCCTATTCATGGTGCCATCTCTTTCATGAGGGTACCATTGTATTTGAAATATTGTTCATATAAATAATATCTGTATTTCAGGTTATATATTGCCCAATCGAGTAGTTAAGGGCATTGGAAGAGGAAGAATAGTTGGTGGAGAACCAGCTGTCATATCCGACGCGCCATGGCAAGTGGCCCTTCAATACGACCTCATTGGCATTGGAGTGTACTCCTTCTCTTGCGGAGGGTGTATCAACAGTCCATCCGTCATCCTCACAGCAGCGCATTGCATCGATGGGTAAATAATTTGTACTTAAGTTATTATAGACATTTAGTTATTACGTACTACGTACTAGAAGTTGAATTTGTAACAAAAATGCCAAAATTTTATGTCATATGTATCCCGATGCCAAAAATCTTCCTCTTTTACGAAATTATATTCGCATACTGTGAAAGATTTTAGGTACTTTGTTTCCAATTAAATAAAATTAACAAGAGTCTTCTTTAATTCGAAGGACGAGAAATAATCGCTGGAGGGCTCGTGCAGGCTCCACATTCTATAACAGTGGAGGACAAACTGCCATATCCAATTCCCTCATCCAACACGAGGACTACAATGCAAGAACCCTTGATTACGATATAGGAATTATCATCCTGGCCAGCGATCTTGTCTTAGATGGCGTTAACAGCGCTCCAATTCCACTTCCAGCCTACAACGAAGCTGTCAACGACGGAGACATGGCTTTGATAACTGGATGGGGCTCTACAACGGTAAATGCTTATTACTGTATTTTGTTTATGTAGATGGTTCTACGCAAGCTTTTAAAGGGTGCATACTGCATACAACGACAGTCTTTGATACTCTTAAAAATATTTCACACCTTCGCAAAAAAGTATTGATTACTTTTAGGTGGATATTGGTTCGAAGGCTTATAAATTGGCAAGCACAAAGGATCCATGACGTATTCATATAGTACTATCGCAGATCAGATGCCTAGCCATAAAATGGGGGAAAACTAGATACATTACTAGTAAAGTTTCTTTGACATTTTCCAGTTCAGTTTCGCTGGTTTTGATAAGCTGCCCCCGTAAACAAATTAAAATTGGCGTTCGACTACAAACGAAGATTTCGCCAATGTATAGTACGAAAAAATTAACTGTCCACTGGAACATATAAACAATTATTTAAACCAAACAATGACACTTATTTAAAAATATAAAAAGTGGACAGTTAATTTTCTCCCTACTCTGTAGTCGATCGCCTAATGCATTTATTTGTCTAGGCCTACTGATACCCTCTAGTTTATTACCTTTACCGTATAAAAGAATCAATATCTAGTTAATCACAATTGCCTTCTTATAAGTCTCGATCTCGAAGGAACTGATTATAGGGTAGGTTAGGCACCTACCTTCTCGTTAAAATTCATCAAGCTCTTAAAACAAAATGAGGACCTATCCTTACAAGGACCTTGACTGAACAGTGAACACTGTGTGTAAATTTTTTTCAGAGGATAATGAAACCCATTCATATTCTTTGCAACTGTGATGCTCTCGCTTGCAAAAGAAGGCATGTTCTCGGAAAGCCGCTGGGTACTGAACTTCGAGAAAACAAGCCACTCATTGCCCTTGAGGAAGAGTTTTCACATGCCATAATCGACCCATTCTTGTGGGGGAATTCAATAGCCCGTTATCTTCCACTAAAAAAGCCTTCTGGTCTTTCCGTTCTGGACATTATCTGATAACATTTTCTTATTAATATTTTCCAGCAAGGGGGAGGAGCAGTTACAAGTCTTCGCAAGGTCGACATTCCAGTTGTAAATCAGGAGATATGTGAGCAGGCTTATGCTGGTTTCAATCCGATAACCTCAAGGATGATTTGCGCAGGATACATAGAGACTGGAGGAAAGGATGCCTGTCAAGGAGACTCTGGTGGTCCATTTGTAATTGATAACAAGTTGGTGGGCATCACATCCTGGGGAAGGGGTTGCGCCACGCCAGGATATCCAGGTGTCTGGACCAGAACGGCCTTCTTTATTGAATGGATCAACGAAAAATTGAACTAAAACTAGTCATACAACGATAATAAAATGAGTTTATTATTTATTTTTCTTTAGTTTTATGTTTTATTATTTACTAGCTTTCCCGACAGACGTTGTCCTTTGGTCCTAACCAGAGGCGGCCCGTTCATATGTGCAAAATCCACATTTTGTATGTAAAAGAAGAAGTAAATTATGCAAGATGATAAAACAAAATACAAAAAAAAATTAAATACAAAAAATAAAAATATGATATTTCTTCAACATAAAATTAGATATAAAATTTCTTCCAAGTTCTTGTAGATGAATATACGCTTGGGCGAGTCTGAAAAGGTGTAAAGGCCCTTTGAGTCTCCTGTCAGTAAATGTCATTAGAAACAAACAGAAATGGAGCATATTATAAACAGCATGGAGAGTCACAAAAATAAACAGGTTTGTCAGGCTAACAAGAAAGAGAGCACTCCACCAAGGGGGCCGCCCAACGAGCATGCAATGTGGACTCCAAAAAAAAAACAATGTCTACGTTTGATTTAGCATCTCGTCAATAGTGTAAAAGCATTGTTCAACCAGATACTCCCTGATCTCTCTCCGAAAGGTATCGTCATCCATGGATTTAAAGGGCTGTGGTAATTTTTTATAAGTCCGCATACTATGGCATATATGAAGCTTTTAGAAACTTTCGTTAGGCGATACCTGATAGGTTGCACATTATTCACAGCCCTAGTGCCATGATCATGATATTCCGAGTTTAGGGGTGTATTCGGCAGATTTCTCCTAGCGAAGAGTAGGCACTCTCGGATATATGCACCGACCAATGTGAGAATGCCCTGCAGCCCGATTCACGGAAAAGTTTAAGTCTAAGTTTAGTTCGAAGTTCGAACGAAGTTCGATTCAAACCCTCCGTGAATAGGTACATAGACTGTAGATAGTCGCCGCCTACAATAATTATTATTACCAGCAGCCCTATTCACAAAAGTTTGAATCGAACTTCGTTCGAACTTCGAACTAAACTTAGACTTAAACTTTTCCGTGAATCGGGCTGCTGTTCCTTAAACGCATTACGGCAAGTCTCCCGCGGCTGCATATCCAGTAGCGCCCTCAGAGCTCGCTTCTGCAAAATTGATACTCTTGAGAAATCCGCCCCTCCACCCCAAACAATCACACCATATACCATAATCGAGTGAAAGTAAGCAAAATACACATTCTTTGCAGTTTTTATACCACATAAATCTTTAATTTTTTTAATAGTTATTTATCTAAAATATAAGGCTAGACAGAAAAATAAAATATCTTAATAAAATAAGCACGTTCAGAACTGCGGGCAATTGGACATTTCTATCCGCAGTAACAGTTGTATGCAGTGTTATCACCTGTTTTTTTAGTGAAATTATACCTTTCTGGATACCAAATTTTCGAAATGATTTTTTTTTTCAATTTGTGTCCGGGTCAAAAATTTTACAAAGGTGGCAACACTGATTGTAAGTATGTATACTGTATAGTCAGCACCATCATTTTTGGCTCGCGGTGGCGAATTTTAGAACAAGATACCTATTATAACATAGATCGCCGCGCCATTGCTGCGCCCCAAATACAATGAACAATAATATTTCCCGTAGACCTCTGTTGATTGATTGCCATAGAAACCATCGAATTACAGATGAAAATTTTAGGTATGGAAAATATTTTCCGTAGTTGGTCGGTTTGTCATATGAAACGGGTATTTTTGCCATGCCATGCCATGCCATAACGAATAAATACAATATAACAAATGATTCTAGATTCTAGATGATATGGTTGGTAGCCCAGTGGTATCGATCGGCGACTTTCATACGTACAGCGTATTGGAGGTCGTAGGTTCGAATCCTGGTCGTGCCGACCATTTCCGCTTTCACAACACAAGCCTTTGCTTAGTGTGAAAGATGTCAAAAGTGTATTTGTGTTCACTTCGAATGAGTACAGATTCATTAAAAAAAAAAGGTTCTAGCAATACACTAATGATTTTGAAATGGTATGAACGTACCACTTCTAGTTTTCTACTTATACTAAGTAGGAGATGGATTTCGAAACAACAATAATATTTACGTAATTTCAAGAGAAAAATTCTGAGAAATGAAGTGATTCATGAATCACTCGAATTGTTTTTTTCCGGTATTAATTATTAATCAACGATTAATTGTTGTTTTATTAAAAACATAGGAAAAGTAATCTTTTTACACTATCACGCATTAAAAAAAAACACAATGTTTTATTTGCGTTGTAAATTATTAAAGATATGACATTTTGATATAATATTGAAGTGGTTGATAGTCTAGATAGGATACGACGCCGGCTTCTTATGCTCTTTCGTATCGGAGGTCGTGGGTTCGATCCCAGGTGCCGACCATCTTCCTCTTTCACGACACAAGCTTTAAGTAGCTTACTGTGAAAGAGTCCAAGATTGTATTTGTGTTCACTTTGAGTGAGCACAGATTCATTAAAAAATTTGTTGTATTATCAGCCTATTGATACGTTACTTACTTATTGATTTACACAGATTCGTGGAGATTTAGCTCACGATCAGAATAAATCTTGTTTCTGAGTCTTTTTAGGCCTTATCGTGATTTCTTCGAAAAAGACTAAACAGAATCGCATTCAACTTGCCTCCCTCCCTCCCTCCTAGAGTTAAGAAGGAAGAATAAATTCGTACTTTTCAATATAAAACTGTCGATATAGCCGGCTGAACATATTGCCTTAGACTGTTTTTCTAAACAACCAGTCCAGTCAAATCTGAGACCAGATTTGAAGCCCCGGGAAGAAATATCAAGAAAAACGCATACAGAGCGCACTGGGCATCTAACTCGGGATCTAAATTCGGCGCCCTCACAACTAGTCTACCGAGATGGATGTTACAGAGTTGCTGCATAAGCTTCGATGTCAAGAACAATCGAAGAAGAATATTTAATGAATAATGTTTGCTGTATTCGGAACATTCTTAGGTACTTAATGAGAAAGTGCCTTATTTATTTTCGACTGTTTCCAAAGACACTTCAACGCAAATTATTCAAAATATCATTTAAAAAAATAGTGGTTGGTTTTGAAAGTTTTTTTTGTTTGTTACGTAGTGTTATTTTAAGAGCAAATTATTTTTATAACAAAATACTATATAATGCAGGTAATTCTATTTAATAGATACGGTTGCTAAGGTATGGGTTGCTCATATTGATAACAGGGATTTGCAGATAAGATAAATCTTATACTCATTACGTATACAGCATTTTGAAACATTCGAAATGAGAAGATATATAATTGTTGACGTGGTTGTATAACAGTCATCGTCAAAATGTTGTTGACTTATTTGTTGTTTATTTGTGGTTTGTTGATTTCCGTCCAAGGTGAGATTAAATACTTTGTTTGTTTGTATTGTATAACGTCCTAGAATACAGAACAAATATTTCAAAATTTTTGACAATATTTATTTTAAAGATGGAAGGTTTACTCCTTTACGCTGTGATGGATTCGGCAGAGACTATGCTACTGCACTTGCATATTGCAAATGGGACGAGGCTGTGCCCATCACCAAAATATGCGATTAGATTCGTCAAAAAGATGAAGTGTTTCGACATTGTGCCCATGTGTCTCATCAGGACCATCTCTCATTTTGAGAGATGGCCCTGATTATCCCTTTTTGTCTTTCGGGGTGCATGTTGTTCACATGAATTTCGTGACAAATCTTGGGTTTTCACTTCCATTCAATATTTATTTTGTTTAATGGGTTACGGAGGGGATTTGAGGGTTAAGGAAGAGATGTTTTAGTTACGTCAAAAAAAACACCATAATGTTTTTGAAAGAAAATAACAAACATAAAGTTAGAAACATAAACACTTTTATTGTCTTGCACTTGTTTGTCCATTAATTAACCTCTGAGTTTAAGTTTTGATAATTATGATTAACATTTTATAAATTTTTTTTTTTTTATAATTTTTATATTGTATCATGATGAGAAGTATATGTGCATATGTTTTTTTAGCAACTATTGTACTCCTTTATATTAATTGTATACACTAAGTACATTTAATTTATAATAATGTAAAAGGCATAATGCCGTAAATTTTTGAAATAAATAAATAAATAAATAATTATTCTATATTGAGTAGTGTTGTGACGCGCCAGAAGCATTATTTTATGCTTTTTTTAAGGGGATGTTTTGTGCTTGACCTGTAGTGGTCTATTGTGCTACCCCTACGTGCTCATGGTGTTTCCCAATTAAAGCTTCCCCGATAATCCCAGACGCTTCAGGAAGTCCAGCATTAGGAGGGGATCCAAGGCGGTGAAGTCCTCCACCTATATCCTGTGTTTACTCTCGCTCTCGCATAAACTACTGCATCGCAGTCTGTAGGTAGGTGGTGAGGCGTTTCTACATCTTCTTCGCAGAATCTACATGTTCGTTATCATATTCGTGTCCCAGCTTCCTTAGGTGTTCCCTTAGTCTGCAGTGATCCGTTAAGAAGCCTGTTAGGGTTTTAAGACCTATTTTACTTAGGCTTAAACATTTGGCTCTTCTGGAGTTAAGCCCACCAAGAAGATCCTTGGATTGAATTTGTATGCTTAGAGACATACTCTTATGTTATGCTGTGTTGTGGCTTTACATGGAAACATATGCTTCTGGCGCGTCACAACAAACCACAATACAATAGTTTGTTTCTACCATTATTATTTGTAAAAACTTACTTTTTTAAAATACGACGATCTATTATCAAGCATACACTAAACGCATGGGTGGCTATATTATAATGGTCTGTTTTCTTACGAATACGGTGCTGCTATAAACAACGGTGAATGTAAATTGTCAATATTGTTACCGTAGTAACAAAAAACATTGTGATATACCTATTTTGAAAGACTGCCGTCTTGTCAGAAGACGGACCGCTCCCTAGGAACCCAGTGCATAAGGGGCTTCCTACTCAAATAGTAAATTATTTTTTGTGCAATGTTTGAATTGAATTATAGGGGGAATATTGTAAAAGGTTGTCATGCTATTTCGTCTTCTTCTTCGATGGTTCTAAAGCTAATAAAGGTCTTGCGTCCATTTTAGGTTCCTTCGCCTGCAATTCACTCTGTCCTCTGATTCAGCTCTCCAGTCTGTCACCAGCAGAACCTGCGCTGCTTTCCTTTTGACCTCGTCCTACGTTGTCTAATATTTTCCATGATTCTCCTTGGTGTTCGTGAAGATGACATTCTATGAACATGTCCTGTCATGTCATGTTCAGAGATTCTGGGAGCTTTGTAAATAGTGTACAGCTCGTCATAGAATCGTGTTAACCAGGATTCTCCATCGTTCAAGATCAGTATATAGAATAAAAAATTATATATATTTTTTTTATTTAAGGATCGATTCTACCCGATAGTAGAATCGTTGGAGGAGACTCTGTGACAATCTATGCATATCCTTACAATGTGGCTCTGCTGCATCGAAATCCTTCAAACGTCTTCGATCTGGCTTGCGGAGGAGCCATCTTGAGGATGGACGTTATCGTGACAGCAGCTCAATGCTTGATTAAGTAAGTTCTTTGACATCTTCTCATGTATTTAGGCTTATTTAAGATGAAGCCAATTAATGTTTTTAGAACAATTTAATGTAAGTCGAACAATCATAATTATTATTGTCATTCGAAAAATTGATTATCGAACAATAATTCTTCTGTCACCCACTAAACATCTTGTCTATCCACAGGATGCGCTGCCTTATTCTATAGATAGATTATAACCATGCACATTCTAAAATGCCTCTAGCTTGATTGAAAATTTTCAGGGCCATCCTCCATATATTTAAAATCTTCCAAACATTGGTATACAGATATGAGAGTTCTGTGAAGAATATGTTGATAGACCATGTGGGACATGAAAAGGGATGCGGTATGTTGTTACTATTGATGAAAGAATGGATGCAAATAGAATAACAAAGAGAATAGGTATAATCAGGCTGAAAGAAAAGGTATAAGAAAGTGTGGTCGACAGAGAATGACCTGGATATAACACATTTATTCAGGCCAGCAGCCAGGAGTTTCGTAAAATTTCCATACAAAAATGATTTAGAATACTAATTGTACGCTAATAAGCGCTTATTAGCGTACAATTAGCTTTCGATAAAGAACACGGGTAAGGAGTAAGGGAATTAGGAGAGGTGGTAAGTCAGTGGAAAAAGAGAAAGAAGTGTGCTTGGATAGAAAAGAGCGAAAGTCTGTTCTCTCTGCCTACTCCTTACGGGAGACAACGTGATGGGTAAAAAATAAAAGAAAAACATATACTTACTTAAAATATTTATCGACAGTAGGTACAAATTTGGATTGCTGTCTCAAAATTATTCATTTCGATGATCTGATAAAAGTATTCTTGCCCTATTCCAGCACTTCTCCAAGTGATTGGAGGGTAAAAGCAGGATCTTCTTATTACATTGGAAGCAGCGGTGAAACTGCAAACGTCCAGCGATATTTGATAAATCAAGGATACGTCGGATTTCCAGTGCTGGCTAACGATATTGCACTTGTATACTTGACGGCTGCTCTTCCTCCAAAAGATGGCATCGTTCAAATACTCTTACCAGCGCAAGATTCTGAATTGACTCCAGGAACGTCTGTTACTATGACTGGATGGGGAGCTAGAACTGTAAGTTTATAATTAAATCGAACCATTATACCCAAATGGGTTTTAATGCATCTATTCTTGCAATACTATATAAAATAACTGAACATACTAACTTCATATGTGCCTTGTTTTCAACTACACCGCCATCTCTTGAATATTTTTAAAGTTGCACAACCTTAGAGGAATCGTATACAAACAAGATAACCCGTCGAACTTCGTCCCGAATCAGACTATTAAATGAAGTTTATACAGGGCTACCTACGGGGAAAGTCGTAGGTACAGAATATTAAAGGACGTTATTATTCAGGTCATTTCTAATGGATTTGATCCCATAATATGGAGTCCGGAGATGTTGACTTTTAAAGATTTTTTGAAAATTCGATCTTTTGTTTCGATTTTTATTGATTTTTCTTCTGATTAGAGCTCTTAGGGTCCTTTTTGATGTATCTAATTAAAGGACATTTCAATTTATAAAAATGATTAACAAAAGCTGAAATATGTAAATTGACATAATATGTAACAAAATCAGAGCAATATTCTCGTCATGCAATCAATATGTTGGTGGTTTTTAGTAAACATTAGTTAATGTTATGACTTATTTTCTTCTGTTTCACAGTATTATTAATATCTATATGAAATATTTATAGGCAATAATGCCGTTTATTTGCGATATTCACTTCTTAGTTTCTGATTATAACTTATTATTATTATTGTTTTCTGAACACAATAGTATCTAAATTAGTGGTTTCTGAATAGGCACTACTGACTTCATGGTTTCTGATTCAATCTGGCTTATTGATTTCTGATTTTATCTGGCCAATTGGGCTCTGATTACAAACGACTTAAAAGTTTCCAATTTGGTACTTCTGACTTATTGGTTTTTTTATTACAACCGACTTATTGGATTCTGAATTTCCAGGCAGGCGGAAGCAATTCAGATGTTCTACAGAGAGTAAACACAGCTATCGTTGACCCTAACATTTGTCTGAACTCTTACGCCGGTTTGGTTACTGTCACGAACAATATGCTTTGTGCTGGAAGAATTGGAGTGGGAGGACAAGACTTCTGCGCCAGGGATACTGGAGGACCTTTGGTGTCTAATAATTTCCTTGTAGGAATCGCCTCATTCTCTTATGGCTGTGGGAATCCAAACTTCCCAGGCATTTATACAAAGGTTTCCAAATATAGAACTTGGATCAACTCGAATATGTAATATTTTCATGATTAGTATACAACTACTTTGGACTTTTTGTTTTGATATGGTGTACGACATAATGAACAATTATTATTGATGCTTATTTATACAAATATAAAAAATTCAAATATTATTATATTTGCTTCTATTGTTTTTCTTCCTCAGCTTATCGCCGTCCACTCCTGAACAAAAGTCTCCTCCATGTCCCTCCATGTCGATCTCTCCTGCGCAGTCTGCATCCATAGTACCCCAGCGTGTCGCTCCAGGTCATCCCTCCATCAGCAGTATTTTGGTCCATCTTTCGTCAGTAGCTCAAGCGACATGTCCTGCCCATTTCCATTTTAGAGTCATCACCCGGTGGATCACGTCTGTGACTCTAGTTTTATCCCTCACCGTTTCGTTCCTGACTCTATCTCTAAGGGACAGTCCTAACATGGCTCTTTCCATCGCTTGTTGCATGACTCTTAGTCTCTCTGCGCTGTGCTTTGTCACAGTGGTTTCAAGACAAGCGCGGATCCAGGGGGGGGGGTTAGGGGGGTCATGACCCCCCCCTAAGCTATGTAATCTCAAGTAGGGCAGTGATATTTATTAATAAAATCTTTATTTTGCTAGCATAATTATAATTTCATGTGGGCCATGACCCCCCCCTGGAGCAAAAGTACCATATAACAAATTTAGGAAATGACCTTTTTTTTTTAGGAAAAGTGTAGTTTCCAGATACCAAATTTTGAAAATGACCTTTTTTTAGGAAAAGTGTAATTTCCAGATACCAAATTTTTTACTTTGTGACCCCCCCCTGGTGCCAAGGCTGGATCCGCCCTTGTTTCAAGACCATATAAACTTACTAGCAGAACACAAGCTTCATATACCTTCCTCTTCAGGTTGATGGGTGTTTTTTTATTTTTTAATATATACCCTAGTTTCCCAAAGGCAGCCTAACTTAGTCCGATTCTTCGTTTTATTTCTGCCGTCTGATAAAGATTTATCGGATACAATGTTTAGCTATTTTTTTTTATTTGACGATAATTAATTATTCACAAATGCAATATTTCTTAAACGTTTACTAGTATTTACTACGGATTTTGGCGAACCTGACTCAGGCTATGTTCCTCTTTCATGAGCTTTTTTTAGGTCACGAAACGCTATAGAAAATGCATTTATCTATTCTATTTCTATTCTATGAAGTGGTTGGTGGTCTAGCAGTTACGACGCCGGCTTTCGCACTGTTTCGAGCGGTGGTCGTGGGTTCGATCCCAGGTGCCGACCATTTTCCTCTTTCACTACACAAGCTTTAAGAGTCAATGAGTGTATTTGTGTTCACTTTGAGTGAGCACAGATTCATTTTATATAATTTTTTTAAATATATATATATAGGTACATGGATTTAACCATTGGTTACTTACTTACTTATTTTCTGAGTCCGCATCGTCAGACCAAGAATCTCCAGTGGTTGGCCACATAACGTTAAAATGATTATTGCCATATATATGTTTTTAACCATTGGTTAAAAATTGAATGTAAATTCGCAACATTCTAAAGACTATGTTGTAAGTCAGACACCTTTAAATGCCGGTCCAATAATTGTAATAAAAAAAAACTTTTGTATGTATCAAATTTATTTTTTATTCTTAATTATCAACTGTACAGTATTTGTGTAGTCAAAACAGCAAGAAATGAGAGAAAGATTTGTAGGCAAAAAGTTTTATAAATCTCCTGTGACCATATTATGGTCACAGGAGATTTGGGATAGCAAAGAATCCTTTTTCAATTCATTTCGTAGACGCAGTACATCAAATATTTGAGTTGTTTACGAATTCTTTGATAAATGGCTTGTAATTTAGCCTTTAACTGAATCCACCCAATTCCTGAAGTGTGATACTTTAGCATACACTCCTGGGAATCCTGGAGTAGCGCAATCGAATCCCCAGGACACTACTCCAATCAAGACATTGTTGGCTTCAAGAGGTCCACCGGAATCGTTTTGGCAAGCATCCTTACCACCAACATCCATGTATCCAGCGCACAGCATATCGCTTGAAATCAAACCGCTGTATGCCTCATTGCAAGCGCTGTTGCTTACTGTTGGAATGAGAACAGTTCTTAGAGTATCTGGCAGTGAAGATATATCCTAAAACATAAATTTATATGAGCTTTGTATCTTATGTGCATTTTGCATACTTTACTCAAACTATAATAATCAGTGAAACAGGAAGCTTGGCTGAACTCTATAGATACCTACTATTTGTTTAAAAAAACCTTTCATGTAAAATTTGAAACGTAAATAGCACAAGGAAGACTAAGATTTCGAAAGATTATCGAGGGAGGAAACTCATAACGAAGACTTCGCAGGTTTGATTGGTTTATGATTTAAAACTGGTAGTTTCAGCCCTGAAGGTAGGTAGTCCTTTAAGAGGTCTGCCCTTAAAGAGTAAATAAATAAATGAAACTTTATTGCTAACAGAGAATTACAATTATGAAATAATAAAAATCATTCTAAAGATTTAGATCAGCTGAAGATGAAGAAGGCTTTCTCTCAAATGTTCGTTGACGTCGGGGGGGGGGGGGGATAGGACACCAGAAGAATAAGAAAAATATTAAAAGGGCAGACATGCCTCTGTATGGCGGAGTTATCGGCAGAGGGTCTCTTCCAGCCAACCCATATAGAGCCTTACGTCTATTCTTCAAAGTAGAAGAATTTGGTTATGGTGTGCGAACGGATCATTGACATGGGCAGAATTAAGTTGCTTACTTATATGAGTGTGCTTCTCTTTAAAAGGTAGAATATTACACCAATATTAAGGTAATATAGAAATATAGTTTCCACCAGGGCTGAAGATTATGGGAAGCAAAATATGGAAGTTCATCGAAAGTAAAAACTACATAACGGATCTCAAATTGACCGTGAATACAAAATATGGGAGCAAGTCGCATTAAAATAATTAGGTAGCAAGATTGTATTTTAAAGCGTTACAATAAGTAGCATTCTTACCCCTGGTCTAGTTAAGCCCCATCCAGAAACTCTGGACATGGTTCCATCAGCTACATCCTGTCCTTGACTTATCATGGGAAGAGCCCTGGCGGTGCTGCCCATTATGATATTGGATGCCAGCTTCAAAACAGCAATATCGTTGCGATAGCTGGCATCATTGTAGTCATGGTGCTTGATGAAGTTGGAGAGCCGGACCACTTGTCCTCCTGAGTGCTTGTTTGTGGATCCAGCCCTGACGCTGACTTGAGATACCGCTGTGCTTGAAATAAGAGGAGTAACATTAGATGATATAGTAGGATCATAGCGATTTCAAAACTGCTTTGAAAATATTGGAGTTCAGGTGATTTCAGGTACGAAGACAACATGCCCACAGACCATTCACCCTCCCTATTGTACCCTTTTTGGAGATATTTTTTGCTGAGGAATTCACCTTACTCCACCTTATGATGCGAGAGAAAATAGGGCGAAGCAGAGGGGCTAGGAGAAAGTAGATGTCCTGGCTGCGTGATGCTCTTGAATGGACCGGAATAAGAAGCGTGGATGAGTTATTCCGTATAGCGCTGAAGACAGAGAAGCTTTCGCCGAAATTATCGCAACCGTCGGGGTGACCTGATATGATACAGTAAGAAGATAGGACACTTAATGGATGTTAAGATTGTTGGTCTCATCGCTGAGCTGACCTTCAAAACATGAGATTTATCACTTACTTTAAATAGATGAGAAAAAAGTGTCAATTTATCCACCGATTCAATGATAGCTGGTTCTTTGTAAACCAGTATTTTAAGCACCTTACATGTTTTTGACACGGATGACATGATCTTGTTCACAATAATTTATCCCTTGAGAGGGAGATAGAGAGAGCCGACCTAAGCATTATTAAATTTTATCAAGATTCAGATTTTTCCAACCAAGTGGTACCTATCCTATTTCAAATCAATTGAAGAACCATCTTCCACATTTCTGTCACATCACATACTGTAATGATGGTAAAGCAATAACACACGCATAATTAAAAAGGACACTTCAGTCTCCATTTGCAAAATTTGAATAGAAAGACCAGTGACAGATTTGAGCCCTGTCATGCCCAAATTATATGAAAATCGAAATAGAATGTCACAAAATAGATCTCTACTTACTGATCTAAGCAATGAGCCGCTGTTAGGATGGCATTTTCTTGGATGATCGTTCCTCCACAACCATGCTGATTATCAAAGAGCACAGCCACGATGTAGGGGACCCTATCAATAGTGGTTTCATCACCTCCGACTATTTTTCCATCCACATATAGAGGCCTAATGCGCTGAATGTCAAGGACACTCCCTGTAACCATTAAAAATATGAGAATCAAAATATAAAAGTTAAGAATATTTTTAAGGATTCATTATTACCATAAGCACTGGCAAAGAGAAGAACTCCGAAGACTATCACTCGGAGCGCCATTTTATCTCCCGAAGGATGTGGCAATCCTTAAGAAAATCGAATTCCAAAAGGAAACCTTGGTGTTTTTACAATAAAGACGTCTTTTATTCGCGAAAAGATAACAACAATACAATTTAATTAATAACAATTTCTTGACAATTATTGCTTCATATTGTTATCACTCTTTATGACTCTTCTGGTAGGAAAACAGATAAATATCGCATTATCGTACACGTATATTGATCCATTAATCGATTGATTGCTTTAATATTTTGTTTGATTCCATATCCGATATTAAAAATCTGCATTGTTTAATCATTTGGAGAGCTCATACAAGTTTTCCGTTGCCTTCTTCATGGTTTTTGAAGCTAGGACAGGCTACCCCTTTTGTGACCTCCCTCAAAACATGCCTCAGCCAAGTCAAGTCAACGGAACATGTCAGTAACAAATAGCTCGATTTGAGAGGTTCCTGAGAAATATTTGTACCGGAGACACAGACTTGCACAATTGACAAGTCAACCGTGTGCCATCATTACCATAAAAATCTGAAAACGCGGCACTTGTAGGTGACGTTGGGAATTGGAGGGTTAAAGACTGCGACTGCTGTCATGTATTTGGCGTCAGGATATGAATATATCCATTTTTGTTAATGTCTCATCTTTATTGCCCATTGGCTTGGTTGGTGCACAACGTTCTAACTATGTCTAGATTCTTGTGACAATTTTTCAGGACTAGATCTTAACGAATATGTAACAACTAATGACTCTAACAATTCATTACTTATGTTCGATTTTTAAATGGAACAAACCACTACGGGCTTAAGACCGTCTTCTACTGTTATTTCGAAGGCTGGCTTAGTGTGATCAACTTTGCAAGATTTCAAGATACTTTTAGAATTGCACTAATAACAATTGATAGATATAAAATTAACTAATTGTTGAACATGCATACTTGGTGGAATTAATTTAAATAAAATTTAAATAAAACGATTTTTATCTTTTCCACAATTTATTTTGTCCCTGACATGTTTCGAAAGGACACGCCTTTCATGCTCACAGGGTTTGGTGAAACTAAAGCTAACGTTTGGTACAGCGATGAGAGTCACAATAAGTGAATACATTCACTTATTGTACAAAACTCACTTATTGTTTCCATTGAAATCACATGTTTTTCTCAAATATACCTACCTATTAAAATCTGTATTAATGTTTCTCTAATACGATGTAATTATCTGCATTTTTTTTTATTATTTATTTTATAGAAAAAAAATAATATTTAATTGTAAACTATACAAGTATACAACTATACAAGCACAATTCTATTATTGTTATTTTATTTATTTTGTGTTTGGTAAATATAAAAAAATCTTAGCCTACTCTCCAAAACAGTTTAATGTTTTATATATTGTAAAATTATATGCTACAAGAGAACTATCAAGTATATAACTTCAGCTGCAGACTATTGATATGTAATATAATACGATACGCTCTCTCATCGCTGTACCAAACGTTAGCTTTAGTTTCACCAAACCCTGTGAGCATGAAAGGCGTGTCCTTTCGAAACATGTCAGGGACAAAATAAATTGTGGAAAAGATAAAAATCGTTTTATTTAAATTTTTAATTGATAGATATCTAAGAGTCAACAGCCCACCGTTTAAATAACAGTTTTCTTGGCCACTATTAAGAGAAAAAATGCTTTTATCATTTTATTTGTAGAAAATAATATAGCAACTAAAAATAAAAATTACAAAATAAGTTTGTAAATTTCAACAAAAAAAATTTTTATAATATTATCTCACAAAATGTACCAAACCAAAGATTATTTGGTATTAATTACGTACGGTGTGCTAGATCAGATAATTTCAATTTTTGATTAACAAACTTACTTTTAAAAACAACAATCATTATGTACGTGTGTTTACAAATTTTGGAATTTCCCAGTTACAAATAATTTCAAAAATTATCTTAATACGCGGATTATTTTGATAAATTACGTTATTGTATGAAGAGATTTTTGATAAAGGTTTCTTATATTAATTTAATTTGAAAGCATTTCCGATAAATATACCATCAGCGTTTTATGTAACCTTCTGCCAACTTCATTTCTTTATTCTCTATTCTTTTAGCTCAGTCCAAATTCACGATCCTTACAGTAAAGATATTCTCATCAATAGCCGGCCTATTTTCTGCAAAGATAGTAGGTAGTATATATACATTTTTGTTTATTCTTCACACATTTCGTTTGATCAAGTGTCGAGAAAACACATCAAAGAAAAGTATTTCTTCATGCATAGTCAGCATGATGTTCTTAATAGAACCTTTAATTTGTACTTATTATTATGTGCCCCAACGACTAAACAGCTAGGCACTTTTTATCTTTTTAAATCTCTCAATCCAATATAATAATACATAGTTTTTAATACTTTTATCATGAAACTTAAATCAAAATCATAGTAGTTTATACTTTTATCATGAAAACAAACGGTGATCCATAATGATTAATAAAAAAATTAACAATTTAAATTTCGAACGCTTTTAAAACAAAATACGTATAAATCCAATTTAAAGTATATGCTTAAGGCTTTTCCTTTGTGGGCCAGCTCGGCCTTGTTATATAAAAGTCCCCCGAGTCACACCGGGTGGTACAAGAAGACGTGGCAGTCCAAGACTTACCATCAGGAGAGCGTACGAAGACCTTCAGGACGCCAGCTTGGATTGGAATGACGTCCTGGATCTAGACCAGGCTAGATATTCTTGGCAAAGCTTTTTGGTGAATACATGCTCCATTTAGGGAACGAACGTGGATAAAGTCAGTAAATTTATTCTTGCATGCATTGGTTTGTTTTCAATTACATTTGCTGACAGGAGACTGAGAGGGCCATTTACATCTTTTCAGCCTAGCCTACGTATTCACACATCTATTTCGTTACTTGAATTTTGAAGATTGTTTCCTAAACGATTTTGTTTAATTTTTTTTTGTATGCTTTTATGTATCAATTCAGTAATGTATTGTTTTGAATAATTTTGACGACTCCAAGTTCCTAAAAAGGCCTATGGATGAGACACTTAAAATTGGAAACAATAAGAGGATGACGAAGATTCCTAACAAATTTGACAACAAAAATAGCACACTAAATCCGCCCTATAAACAGAAGTACCTAAACAGACGGTTGCACCTTAGCTCCTAGCGAAACAAATTAAAAAAAAAACTTTTTAAATTTCGAACACTGAAATTCTTTTTATTATTATTGCATCAAAATAGTTTTTGTGACTAATAACATACTACTGTAGGCAACTAGTGAGATATAATTTGATGAAACTGGAGTTAACGGTGTTTATTTCATAACTGATAAGTTAAGATAAAAAATAGACACTATTATTATGGATAGAGTAATTTGAGTAATATTTTTAACTGTAATTGTACAAGTAACAAAATGTACAAGTCTTGTTTTTTGTTTTTGTGCCTAGCACATCCTATAATATATGGTATGTATGTTTTTTTATTCAAATTACTAATTCAATTTCACCTACCTCGATATTTTTTGGTTTAAATACTGAAAATAATAGGTACAGTAGTATTTGAAAAACAATCTCAAAAGATCTTAGACAGTAGCGGTGAGGGCCGACAATCTTCCTTAACTCGGATTTCAAGATCCTTGATATATTTGCAACTTGCCGTTTCCAAACTATTGGATTTCGTTTCGACAAATTTGATATATTATGTTGAATGTCGCGTTTTGTCATACAAATTTGGTACTTTTGCCGAACCACATTCTTCTATAATATAATATGAGATATTTCCCGATGTCATCGCATCACGCCTAAACGGCTGGACCGATTTCGCTAATTCTTTTTTATCGTATAGGCTTTTATCAGGAGAATGTCCTTTTAGAAGACGAAAAAATAAGAAAATGCATGGAAAATTAGTAAAATAAAGAAAACTCTACGTAGACAGCCTTATTAGTACTTTTTATCTTGTTATTTTTTATTCAAATTTTGAAATTTTGACAGAAATTGTCAATTGGTGCGATTGACAGAATGCGGATGGAATATACATGATTTAAAACAGACGCATCGTTCGGAATCACATTGGTCAAATGATAATTAATTCATCACTATACAAATTCGAATTCAATATTCATAGTTAGGAACACAGGACAACGTCTGTCGGGAAAGCTTGTATTATAATAAATTATTTCTTTGGAAGCTGTGTTGTTTCTGGTTGCTTTGCTTTCTGATATAAAATATATATAGACCTTGCCATCCTTTTGCTTGTTGGTCCCTATTTGGCTGCGTGCAAAGAAATCTATTTTTATTCAATAGTTCTGTTGCTTTTTGGTATTGTACGGCTGATCTCCATCCCTGAGAATGATCTCAATTCTCTTACAAGATGTAGCTTTCTGTCATTGATTTCTTGTTATGTCAGTTTTTATTACTTATTATCGTTTCAGGAGCTGCAAGACCAAATGAATTATTTCAGAAACTACCACCTTCTGGCAGAATCATGGGTGGTGAGCCGACCACCATAGAGCAGGTTCCCTATCAGGTTCTGGTGACCTATTATGCCGGCCAACTATGTGGAGGATCCGTTCTTACCAAAGACGTCATCTTGACAGCTGGCCATTGCACTATTGGGTAAAGTTTTAAATTTTTGGATCTTCACTAAAGATAATATATTCTAACATAATATGTATTTTGAGATCTATACACCCATAGAAGTAGTACCAACTTTATGCTTTGTCTTTACAAAAATTAATGTTGTTTTTGACCCATCACACCGTGTCTCGCAAGGCATAGGCAGAGAGAACGGACTTCCACTCTTTTATATCCAAACACACTTCTTTCGCTTCTTCCACCCACATACCACTTCTCATACAACCTCTATTTCGCGTACTTCTCACCTGGCCTTCCTTGAGGACGGAATCGATGTGTTCAATCCACGTCATTCTCTGTCGACCACGCCTTCTTACACCTTTATTTCAGCCAATTAAATTTTCTTTGTTAATCTATTTGCAAAGATTCTTTCCACGTGCCAAAACTATCACAAATTATTAATTTTCATCTTTGTAACAACACTAACTTCTATACCACTTCCTTCCTAATATTATCATTCCTTTCCATATCCCACAGAGTCTTTCCACATATCCTTCGATAATATCTCTCATATCTACTGCTTCGGGTGCCCACTAGGGATACCCGCAATGTGCAGACGTTCAGACTTGCGAATCATACCACCAACTATTCCTTCTTTGCGCTCATGCAGAGGATTCTTAGGGGGGGCAACGACCTCGGCGAAATAGATATTACGATATTACAAAGATAGCTACAAGTTTGTACCATTTCCAAAAAAATGTTAAAAGATCAGAGCAGCTAGGCACCTTGTGTTTTCTATGAAGTTGTGATGTTTTCTTTGGCCCCATGTTGCAATATTGTATTCATTTAATTTTCATATGTTTATGTATTTCTAACTGTTTGTTTTGTGTCTCTTGTTTGTGTTTAGTTTATTTTCTATTGGTGTTTGCATCTTGGCATCACCTATTAATGTATTTTTTTACTGTCAAAATTGTTTGTAAAAGCAACCGCTGGTTTCGTAGACAATAAATAAATAAATAAATTTTCAATGGCATTATTCTTTTTTCGTCCATGTCCGCGTTTCTCAACCATACATCATTGATAGCAACAGGATTGCATTATGCACTAGTTTTTTTTAGCTTGTAGTAGTTAGAAGGTGTTGTTTCTCATAGTAGGTCTTAGTGCATCGCCCAACCTGCTACCAGCCACTTTCCTACGTTTGATTTCATTTTCACACATTCATACATACATACATCCGTGGCGTTACAACCCTGTATGGGTCTTGGTCTCTTCCAGAGGATTTTTCCATGCCACCCTGTCCTTCGCCATTCTCCGCCAATCGAAAGTCAAAAGGTGGACAAATAAAAAACAAACTCAAAAAATTGAATAAGTAACTGGAAAACCACTGGCATTAGACTCCTATTTAATGGGAACAAAATTATTGCAAATTATCTCTATTATAACATATTTTAAGGAACTGGTCGAATCACTAGTCACCCTGTATGTCGAAGTGGTTGGTAGTCTAGCGGCTACTACGCCGGCTTTCGTACTATTTCGTACGGAGGTCGTGGGTTCGATCCCAGGTGCCGACCATCTTCCTCTTTCACGACACAAGCTTTAATTAGCTTACTGTGAAAGAGTCAAAGAGTGTATTTGTGTTCACGTGAGTGATTATTCCTCTCCTAGTCAGCAGTTTTCTTGTTTTGTTTTCTTCATAAGATATGCACCAGCAACTGAATACTTGTGTCTTTTGAACACATTACCTTTCCACGATTGGAATGTCTAAATCCATTTCGCCCTGAAAATTTGATTGAAACAAGAGATGCTTCTTACATCATAGAACCTAATTCAAGACGGCATTTTTTTGACTTTCTCATATGTTCAAAATTTAAATAATTCTTATACGGGTCACGGTTTACCTTTCAGTGAAACAGCATCGCCTTTCCGCATTCGGGCTGGAGCGACCTTCAACTACATGGGAGGTGCCATATACTCAATAGACCGCATTATAGAACATCCCAATTATAATAATCGGGACTATGATTTTGCCCTCATGTACTTGAAATCTTCCCTCGGGTTCGGGTCAAAAATACAACCAATAGCATTACCCGAACAGGATCAACTTGTGATTCCTGGATCAATGGCTGTCACATCAGGCTGGGGATTCAATCATGTAAGTGATCAGCAATAAACCTCTAAAATAAATAACATTAGACACTAAAATATTGCGTTTTATAACCTTTAACTTTGAATCACACACTAATAAATCAACTTTCTAGCTAGTATAGAATTAAAATCCAGTTATTGAACGCAACTAAGCGCTGATTAGTGTTGTGATTGTTTTCGATAATTATCTATGAAAAAATATCTATGCTTTGATCGACTTTAGTTGATGACATCTGTGCTCACTCAAAGTGAACACAAATACACTCCTTGACTCTTTCACAGTGAGCTACTTAAAGCTTGTCGTGAAAGTGGAAGATGTTCAGCACCTAGGATCGAACTCACGACCTCCAGTACGAAACAGTACGGAAGTTGTACGTACATGTTCATCGTAACGCGTTACACTTTGTCCGCGGTCTTATTTGAAAATGTACGCTCACGCGCGTAACGTTATCATGTGCAAAGGGCGTCTAAAAAATATGAGATTGGTCGTAGACGCCTCCCCTTACCCTCCCCTTACCATACAACTTTCATTTTAAATTGAAAATCGTTGAAAGATATTTTTTTTATGCAAGCGAAATCGTCTGGCCTTATGCGGTGTTCAGACGGGGCGATATAAGGCCAGACGATATCGCTTGCATAAAAAAAAATACCGTTCGGTCGCCCATTGATCGTCTGATGTCTTCACACGAGTCCACCGACATACATTCGATCTGTCAGGTGCGCTGATTGTTTTAAAAATGGCGGACGTCGAGGTAGAAGTCGCGGAGTAATTGGAGTTAGTTGAAAATATTGTTTTAGACGATATAAAAAGACTCCTAATTGAGGAAAAATAAAAAAAAAAAAACGCAGATATTGGGTGCGGAATTGGATTCTAAGGAGAAATAAATTTAGAGCAGTGCTGTCAACTGTCAAGAAACAGAACATACGGACGCCGCGCATATCTGCGCATGCGTGAATCGTTTCACCAGATACAAAAGTTGAAAGGCGTTCAACTTGAGGCGATATCGCTTTCAATCATTTTTATCGTTTCAGATTTATCGCCAATCTGTTCACACGGTTCAATTAGCTGGCGATATTCGCCCCGTCTGAACACCGCATTATATCGCCCCGTGTGAACACCGCATAAGACCGCGTTCGAAGGTTTATAAAAAAGAGTTTATCCCGGCGTTAGCGTTTTTAAAGCGTCCTGGGTGACTCTATCCATAAAAGCGTCAGATTTTTTTTAAAACGCTGTCGTATTAATAAAATATACAGATAAATATTTGTTCCATTAACACGCTTTGATAAAGCTCTCGTCCGAACAAGGCATTAGTCAAGAAGGCGTTTTAATTTTTTTTAATTAGCTAATCGTTTTTTTTCTAGGAAGGTGTTATAAATTTACAACTACATAAAGTAACTCTTCCGATTGTCGACCAAGAGTATTGTGTCGCTGCCTATCAAAATGACAGCAGACAGATAACCGACCGTATGCTGTGTGCTGGTTACGTTGGAGAAGGTGGTAAAGACGCATGTGGCATGGATAACGGAGGTCCTCTGGTTGTGGATAACGTCATTGTGGGAGTTACGTCTTTTCGAAGGGGCTGCGGCCTGGCGGATGTTCCCAGTGTCTGGGCCAGGGTACCAGCAGTGGCTGATTGGATAAAGGAAAATCTTTAAAGTTGAAATTTGTACTGACAGCATTCATTGAATAATTATACTTACTACGCAATAGAACCGGCATTTCATCTATATAATAATTTAGAAATGTTTTTTAATTTGCCTTTTATCATTGCTCTATCGTATGTTAGAGCATCACGCCTAAACGGCTGAACCGATTTCACTAATTCTTTTTTTGTCGTGTTGGCTTTTATCAGTAGAAGGTTCTTATGAAAGAAAAAATTAAGAAAGTTGCGTGGTAAATCTACATAATAATTCAGAAATGTTTTTTTATTAGCTTTTTACCTAATGTCATCGCATCACGCCTAAACGGCTGAACCGATTTCACTAATTCTTTTTTTGTCGTGTTGGCTTTTATCAGTAGATGGTTCTTATGAAAGAAAAAATTAAGAAAGTTCCGTGGTAAATTGGGAAATTAAATAAAACTCGCATTAGTCCTCATTCTTTAGAAATGTTTTTTTTATTTGGCTTTTTAACGTATGTCATAGCACCACGCGCAAAATACAAATGGTACGTCAGATATGAATCTGCACAGAGCCCACAGAGCCGTGCAAAATGCCGGAGAAGGTTCTTTAATACAATTTGCTGCATTAACTTTAATATATTTAGAGCTAATTAAAAAACCCTATTTTTTAGGATCTTCATACAAAATTTTAATAAACATTAAAAGTGTCATTCTTCTTTTTCTGTGCTTATGTCAGTTATAGAGGTCTACAAAGCAATGGGAAGCTAGACTAGAACCTGTTTAATTACCTACCGATCATGCCTGACAATCGGAATCAAAAACGTAAAGCAAGACTGGTATAAGCTAGTATAATCATGTTTCTATGAAAAGGAAACCGTTTTAGGCAATCTTGTATTAAGTATGTGTTCGATGTATATAATATTTTGAAATACACTTTTATGTTTTTTTATTTTTTTTATAAAAAATGCTTTCCTTTATTTGCCATCCCGCCTGTCATATTAATTTTAAAACAACAAGATGGACAAAGAGACCAAAACTGTTCCAATAAACATTGTTCCGCCTTATGGATTTTGTCATTTTTGTTGTAATTTCCAATTATTGTACAACATACCTGACATTCGATAACTTAAAGATCACTAACTGCTTTCTAAATAGCATTTACAAAATAAAATTGATTTAAATAAAAAATATTAAGCAACTATTTTAAAATTGAAACATTTTTTTTCTTTATTTTACTGCCTTGTACATTAAGTGCTCGTATATTATTTATTTTCTTCGATAATTCACATAATATATGACCTGAAGGTTTTCTTTTTGGGGTTCTAAGTGAAAGGAGACAAAATATCGATCATACAAAACCTTATATCTACAAGAAAAATTAAGATTCTACGAGACTAGAATCTAACGAACTCTAGGTACTAATGAACTCTACTTGAATAGAGTGTAAACGATTCTTGTTCGAATAGAGTGTAAGTTGGCTACTAAATTACTCGCTGAACTAGGCGTTACATCCAACCATCTACAGAATATAAATAAAAATAACAAAAAATAGACTTACATCGTTTATTTCCTGTTCCCGCTTGAAGGGTGCCTTTGTCATGAAATTTTATACGACTGGCAGGTAGGCATTTAGGTGTGTGAAAGTAAGATTTAATTAAGAAATTTCTGAAATTATCATAAGACTGTAATTATTGGACGGAATCCAATAATTTGTTATTGTCCAAAAACAGAGGAAGAAAAGTGGGACCCATAGGCAAGAGGCAGCATGATGTTGCATACATTCCAAGGTACTTGAACGCTACTTAACGCGAAAAAATAAATAAATTCTAATTATTATTTTTACAGTAAGTAGGAATCTGGTATTAATAAATTTTGTACAATCAAATTAGCATACAAAACATCATTGTTTTGTAGATAACAATACAAATGAAAAGATTTGCTTAATTCCAAACACCAACTGATAACGGGCTTAACATTACACAAATTCAAATGCTTTTAAATCTGCGTGAGGATTTTATCGCCAAAATTCGAGCCTATAAATTAGAGCAGAAGTGTTCTCGGCAAGCTAATGTGAAACGCTGCTTGAAGATGTTGAGGTTCACCATACTCATTAGCTGTCTTGCAGCAGTTGCCCTGGGTAAGAAAAAAACAACATTTATGATCGTTCTCTGTCATTGCGTTCCTATTCATTCTCTTATTCTCAAACTGTTAGATGGAGAAGGTTTTAGTATCTCTCTTGGCACGCTGCGTGGTAGAATATAATAAATTAAATTCCTATTTTAGGTGGCACTGTGCCTCAGTTTATCTTTCCTCCCGAACCAATCTTCGGGAGGATTGTCGGAGGAGAGATAACTACCATTGAGGATGTGCCTTTCCAAGTTGTTCTTCTGCGCTCAACGTCGTTTGTATGCGGAGGATCTATTTTGTCACCTGATGTGGTGATGACTGCAGCTCACTGTACTATTAGGTAAATCAATGCAAGGTATTTTTATTAACATGGTATAAAAATGTCATGAAGGATCATCTCAAGTTTTTTTCCGTGCCTTCGGAGCATAATTGAGTGGAAAACATCTTTGATATTATAGAGCATAGATAAGTTCTCAGCTCAGGTCTTAATAGAACAATGCCAAGAAGTTGGGGAGTATCCTGGATATTTGTCAATCAATAGTGAGTCTAGCTATTGAGAAACTTTCTCGCCTTGACTTGCTCCCAGATTCACGTCTGTTGGGATCAGCTTTCCTCATCCCCAGACTGTACAATCTTCTATGTTGAACAACCCAAGTATTTGCATCTGACAACGCTTTGGCATCACTTAGGATTTTATTGCTCTCTCCCTTCTATTCACTAAACGCGTAACATCTTATATAACTATTCAGATACTAGAAAGCAAAAAAATCTTGAATATTTGACTAGATGGTCATCAAAAATCTAATACTCAATCAAACATTTTAGCTCAAGTACCTCATCACTTAGCATTCGCGCAGGATCTTCAACCTTTGCTTCTGGAGGAGTAGTGATCCAAGCCCGTGATAAGATTGAACATCCCAGGTACAACTATAATGGTGACTATGATTACACCATAATGCTACTGGCGGCGTCTCTGACTCTTGGAGACGGAATTCAACCAATTGCTTTACCAAAACAGGATGACGATATCCCTGCTGGAACTTTGGCAATGACTTCAGGATGGGGTTCTACTTCGGTTAGTTCAAATATTAGCAATATTTTTATGACATAATGTTTCTCATATTATATATTCTTCTATTGATTTGCTTCTGTTCTTGCTTTCATGGAATTGACTATTTTGATCCACAGTTTTCTCTGTTGAGCATGACTATTCGGGTCTTTCCTTTTCACCATTAGACCTTTCTTTTTCGTCAATATCAATTCTTTCAACATTTTTATTTATTTCAACATAATTTCCTAATATCATTACAGCGGTTTTTGTACTATTACTACTCCTCTGTTTTCTGTCTACTTATTGCTTCAATACTTTTTTATAGTAACAGGTGTGCTTTAAAACGTTAACTGATAGGCCTTAAAATTTACTACGGTATTGAAGAAGGGATTTATTTTCTTTCTTTTTTTTTTTGTAGTCTGGTGGCAGTGTTTCTCAAGTTCTTCGCAAAGTATACATCCCAATCGTCGATCAAGAAGTTTGTTCTGCTGCTTATTCCGTTGGTAGACCCATCACTGACCGCATGGTTTGTGCTGGTCTCATCGATGAAGGTGGTAAGGATGCTTGTCAAGGAGATTCCGGTGGACCTCTGGTTATAAATGATATCTTAGTGGGAGTCACTTCATGGGGAAGAGGATGTGCACAAAAAGGATTCCCAGGAGTTTGGGCTAGAGTACCTTCAGTTGTTGACTGGATTGAAGATTATCTCAACTGAACTGATTTTTTTTTACAAAATAAAGATTTTTAATTTTGATTAGCGTCGTTTGGGTGTTTTTTAAATAAAAATAATAATATGGTTATGAATTACAACTAGCTTTTTCTTCCACCTTTGATTTCTCCAACATATTTATCCACTACCTCTACTGCTTTAAATCTGAAAATTTCTGAATTGAATAATACCTATGACATTTACGAGAGGCAGTGAAGATCATAAGCGACGACTTCCTTCCACGTTGCCTCATAAAGTCAATATTATTCACTGAGGTTGGTATTGCGTGGCTTCTAGAGGTTAAAATTGAGAGGGTTAAGAATCTGAATCAAATCAATGCAATGCCAGAGCCCAAAAATCTGTGACATCTCCAATCTCCATCTAACCATACACTGGCTCAACCATGTGTTATAAAAGTAGCCAAATAGTTGGATATGCGGATGACCTCAACATAGTCGGTAGATCCCTAACAGCTGTAAGAGAAGTCTTCGATCCCCTGGAAACAGCAGCTCTAAATGTTGGACTTAAAATTAACCAAGATAAAACTAAAATAATGATACAGAGCAGAAACCTTTCGACAAACAGAATACGAAGCAACATTTAGTTTAAGGATACATACTCCTTTGAGGCAGTCGATCAGTTTACATATCTGGGCTCTAGCTTAACAGAGACCAATGAAGACCAAGCCGAAGTAAGGAAAAGAATCACGGCAGCCAATAAAACATATTTCTCCTTGCTGCCTGTGTTCAAGTCTCGCAACGTCCACACGAAGACCAAGATTACCCTTTACAAAACCATTATTAGGACTGTATTGGCATATGGATGTGAGACTCTGACAATGACAGTGAGGACAGCTGAAATGTTGGACATGTTTGAAAGGAAGGTGCTCAGACGGATTTGGGGACCCGTAAAAGACGGAGAAGTTTGGCGCATACGACACAATGACGAATTGCACACTATATTTCAGGCTCCTACCATCTCAACGCATATAAAACTACTTAGATTGAGATGGGCTGGACATGTGCAAAGAATGCCAGAATCGCGGGCTCCAAAAAGAATCCTGACAGGACATCCAGGGGGGAGAAGAAGAGTGGGCAGACCGAGACTGAGGTGGGAGGACGACGTGAAGAGAGACGCAGCGCAACTCTTGCAGGTGAACAATTGGAGAGGGGCGGCTGGGGAAAGGGAGCTGTCGATGCGAAAGTTGCAGGAGGCCAAGGCTCGATTTGGGCTGTAGCGCCATTGAAGAAGAAGAAGAAGGAAAATTCATTGCGAACAATTCTTCGTCAGTACAATTCATCGCGGGCAATCATCAATATCATCATATCATCAATCTATATTGTGACCTGTCAAATTATTTATGACCTCAAAATAAGGTAAAGATTCAGATTGCAACCTTCCAACCTCAACCTAACCTATTCAAATTGTATATTAAAATAGCCTCATAATCAGTGACTAAACTGCAGTTTTACCCAAAATAATTACAGAGTTATATACAAAAACACAGAACCAAATATTTCAACATTTGAGAGTTTGTACTCGCGATGAGTTGAGGGAGTTAGACATGGAAGGTGGAAGGAGGTCACAAGAATTGTGCAAGACCGAGCACTCTTGTACTGACACGATGTCAAACTCTACAACATTAAAAACCTCTAACCTAAGCCAAAGATCTCAAATTTGAAGTTAACAATTCAGGTATTTTGGGTAACTTGAAAATACCAGTATTTCACCTCATAGATGTATTAATTTAATTCCAAGTTAGCATCCCGAATATTAGAAGTGAAATTGCTTTTAATCATCTTATGGTATAACTCTCTATGAAGTTTATGTGCCTTATAGTGATTTGTATACTTTCTTAATATTCTTAACCGGCGACTTTGTGTATCAGCATTCACCACGTGACCAAGTCTTCCACCCTAGTCTGTTATAATATCTAATTATAGGTAATTTGATAAATTTCAAGTGAAAAAACACTTGAAATGCTCTGACCCGAGCGGGAATCGAACCCGGGACCTCGTGATCTGAAGTCAGTACAACTAGGCTACCGAGGTATTTTATGTTTGAGGTAGATTTTTTACGGATCAGTTTTTAAGATTGTGATCTCTTATTCGGAATCAAAAAAACAAGACATTCAAATGAATACATTCCAAGTGGTTGGTAGACTGGCGGTTACAACGCCGGCTTTCGTACTGTTTGGTGCGGACGTCGTGGTTCGATCCCAGGTGCCGACCATCTTCCTCTTTCACGACACAAGCTTTAAGTAGCTTACTGTGAAAGAGTCAAGGAGTGTATTTGTGTTCA
Organism: Mystacides longicornis; assembly: GCA_963576905.1. Taxonomy (NCBI): domain Eukaryota; kingdom Metazoa; phylum Arthropoda; class Insecta; order Trichoptera; family Leptoceridae; genus Mystacides; species Mystacides longicornis. The sequence goes on from OY756434.1 coordinate 10,480,423, forward strand.
CTTTGAGTGAGCACAGATTCATTTTCAAAAAGAATTTTTTTATGTCAAAAATGAGTAAATTGGTCTAGGTTTAACAAAACACGAATATTATTTTATTTATTTGTTACATATACGGCAAGGCCATTTACATGTTAAAAAAATTAGGTATATAGTACAAATATGACAGATAAAATCAGTTATATATACAAAATAAAATCGAATTCAATAGACACAAAAAAATCACAAGAGATAATTATTATAAAAGAAAATCATCATAAAAATTATAGTAATTAAAACACAAAAAAAAATGAACGAGGTTATGAATTCAGCTCCAAGCACAATACAATTCAAGTCAATTACAAAAAAAAAACACAATGATACAGGATAATGAATCGAAACATTACAATAATATAGAATATGTACCAACTTTTTTTGGATCTGTCAAAGGCATTTGACACTGTTTCACATAGTATTCTTTTGAGAAAATTAGAACTTATGGGCATAAGGGGTATCGCTAGGGATTTCTTCGTAAGTTATTTGACAGATAGGGTGCAGTGTACTAGGATAAGCGACAGCATCAGTGGCGAGAGAAGAATTGGATTTGGTGTTCCACAGGGAAGTACTCTTGGACCACTGCTTTTTATAATTTATATCAATTGTGATCTGAGTCTTGAAGGGGGAGTTGTCGCATTTGCCGACGATTCCGTACTGCTATTCAGTGCGTATACATGGGAGGAAACATATGCATTGGCTCAGAATGGTATGAAACTGGTCAGGTCTTGGCTCGATAGGCATCTCTTAACTCTTAATACGGTTAAAACAAAATACATGCCGTTCTCTTGGACTGTCGCATCACAGCCGGATATGAATGCAACAATTGCTGCTTGTGGCTGTGCTGCAAACTGTGGTTGTACTCGAGTGGGAAGTACTGATTGTATTAAATATCTGGGAGTTATTTTTGACAAACATTTACGATGGACATCTCATTTGGAGCAACTGGCTAAAAGATTGAGAAAGCTGATATATGTTTTTAGAGTTCTGAGGCAGGTGCTGCCCCCTGATGCTGTCCGGATGTTATACTCGGCACTTTGCCAATCAATTTTAAATTATGGCATTGAATGTTGGGGTGGTGCTTCTGCCAACCATTTCCGCTCCGTTTTGGTGGCTCATAAGGCTATTCTGAGGGTCATACACTTTTGCGGCTATACTTATCCGTCAGAAACATTGTCGTATAGGGTGCTGGATGTCAGACAGATGTATGTGCGAAGTATCATTGTGAGGTACCGCTTTGAGGGGTTGAATCGGTCTGGTGAAATTCAGCATATAGTGCCGACAAGGGCCAGAAGTCGTGGGCTTAGACTTCCACCCAGAATGAACACTGTGCATGCTCAGAGATTCTCGGTTTTTCTCGCGCCTAGGATTTATAATCGTCTTGATATCTCTGTTAGGAGACTGCAGAACAGGGTACAGTTCAGTAGGTTGGTATTTGACTGGTTGTTTGAGATGGGAAGAGTGAGGACGGAAGAGATGATGTCTGTGATGCGATGAGGAGAATGAGGGAAGGAGAGAGATGATGTGGTGCCTTTTTGTCGGGTTTTTGCGTATTTGATTGAATTTTGTGTCTGTTGGCTTTGATTTTGTTGCGTGTTTTTGGAGTGGTGTCTTTTGATTTGTGTCAGTAGGATTCCTTTTGTGATTTTTGCCATGCAGTTTTGGTTTTTGTGAGTTTTATTATTTTAATATTGACTATTAGTATTTATGATTAATTTTGGGATTATTTGAAAAAAAAAAAATTTTTTTTTCTTAATAATATATTCATTATGGTCTCTCAATTTATTTTATGATTATTTTTTAATTTTACCTATACCTATCTTATGGTTCTTATTATCTTGTGATTTCACTTTTATATTTGTAGTGTGTTCATTTCTCCGTCAATATATTTTATGATTTTTATTGTCTTATATTTTGTTTACTTGTTGCTTCATTTAACATTCCTATATATCTTATGATTTTTATTCCATAATCATATCAGTGTATCATTTTCCATTTGTATCTAAGATGAGTTTATTTGTTTGTTTGTGTATTTTATGATTTTGGTTGGCATAATCTGTCTTATATATCTTATGATTTTTTATTTCAACATCTTTGATTTCCCTTTTATTTATAATTTATATGTCTTGTATATTTATAATTTATAATATTTTGTATATTTATTATTTTTAGTGTATATATTTATAATCTATAATCTATGTTTCATTATCTTCCATTTCATTTTTTTTTTATTTATAGTATGTTCATGATCGTCTCTCAAGATATTTTATGATTATTATTATATTTCTTATTTTTTTTTATCTTATATACCTTTCTCATGTTTCTTATTCCATTGCCTTTTGATTTCACTCCTATATTTATAGTGTGTTCACTTGTCTTTCAATATACTTTATGATTTTTATTGGCATAGTAATCTGTCTTATATGTGTATTTTATGATTTTTATTTCAATATCTTAAGATTTCCCTTTTATTTGTAATGTATATGTCTTGTATATTTATAATTTTATAGTGTGTATATTTATAATTTTCATTTCATTATCTTGGGATTTTCTTTTTATATATTTTATAATGTGTATATTATTCGCAGCACGCCTCGATACATGGCAACCTAGTGAGGCTGCTGCAGCATTAATATGTATTGTTTGTTTATATTTGTATTTCGGCAATACTTAATTTATACAATAAAAAAAAAAAAAAAAAAAAAAAAAAAAAAAAAACTCCACTTCATTTAGTATTTTTGTAGACACAAAGATCCAAACGACTACACACAACATGGAAACGAGACCATACTGATATAGAATAAGGTTAATAAATTAATCAGATACAGATTCCGACCTAAAGGATTCTGTCAATCAATTTACCAAAAAAACCCAAATTTTATGAATTGAATGGTGACAGTACAAAAAAATACATAATTTGATTTTTATCGGGCATTTAATTGGCTTTACAGTTAAAACATTGATTAATTATCAAATCTGCATTAGGATTTATTCTTCAAGCATGCTCTTATTGTTGACTATAAAATAGGCAACCACTATGCGAATAAGTCAATTTGAAGTGGTGCTTGAAAATGCTAAGATTCACATTCTTCCTTTGCTGTTTGGTAACAGTTGCCTTAGGTAAGAATTATATCATTTAAACTTGCAAATTTGTAATTATTAGGAATATTTATCACCAGCCCTTAGCTGTGTAATTCTTCCATCTGGCTGGTGGTTCATCTATTCTTCTTTACTCGGCTGCTTTTCCATTAACTTGCTTCTCCAACGATCATACGAAACACGTTGCCCAACCAACTCCATTTTAACATGACTACTGCAAATCAGTGGTCTGGATAAAATGAGAACCAACGTTTCTGAAAAATTGGCAGGGTGCAACACTCAATGATGATCTGGTAATATGATTTACAAATGGCCCTTAACATGAGTTTATATGTAATTCTTGTCGTTGATGGATGGCTTGTTGTGTTCGAGTCCAGGTTTCTGGTCTGATTTTCAAGAATAATTATTAAAAATATATTTCTTAATTTCAGGGGCATTGTGCCTAGGACTGTCTTTCCTCCCAAACCAATCTTCGGAAGGATTGTCGGAGGAGAAATAACCACCATTGAAGATGTGCCTTTCCAAGTGGTCCTGCTACGCTCCATGGCATTACAATGTGGAGGGTCTATTTTGTCTCAAAATGTAGTTTTAACCGCAGCTCACTGCACTGCTAAGTAAGTTTTGAGTCTTTATACATCTTATTTTGCTTTCTTAAATATATGTGGAGAATTATTCCTATCGAATTCACTAAATCAAAGTCTAGGAATATAGCTTACCTACCTATCTTAAACTATTAGCATCAACTTGTCACAACCTTCCTTATGTTTCTTTTAATAAACCAAGTCAAAAGACATATGTCTGGTATAATATTCTGTCCGAAATTTTAGGATGGTTTGAATGGATATGTTGTCATTTCAATGCCCAGGTAAAAAAATGCGATCAATGAAAGGATAATATTGTTTTGCGTTAAGAATAATTGTACTGTGTAATTAAAGAAGAATTTACTTTTTTCGCTGTAATTAACTTAATTTTATATTTTAGCGAATTGGCATCATCCCTCAGCATCCGCGCAGGATCTTCAACGTACCTTTCAGGAGGACTTGTGGTCAATATTCGTGAGAAAATAGAGCATCCAAACTACGACCAGGATGTCGACTATGATTTCGCAGCACTGCGATTGATGAACCATATTTCATTTACACAAGCAATCCAACCTATTGCTTTACCGAAACAAGATGAATCCGTGTCTGCTGGCATTATGGCAATGACCTCAGGATGGGGACATACTGCGGTTAGTAGATATATTATCCATTCATCATAATCATCATCAGCCCACGTTTTTCTATTACAGGACATGGGCCTCCCTTCTCTATTTCTACTACTCTCGTCTCTATGATATGATCCCATTCACTCCACTCAGTTCCTGCTTATGTCGTCCATCCATCTGGTTTTTGGATAGCAACACTCTCAACAACTTCAACTAATGGCAACAATTACAGAGACATCTATTGGTTTTAGCAAAAAACATGTATTGTTTGTAGCAACGCCACAAACCAAAAGTGTGACAGATTTGAATAGGATTTTTATATCCTTATTTAATATTTCTTTCAAAATAAATCACAGGCTGTCCACTCCTGAACGTAGGCCTTCTCCGTGTTCTTCCACTCCTTTCTATTCTGCGCCTTCTGCATCCACGTCCCACCTGCAAACCTCACCAGGTCATCTCTCCATCGAAGTTGGGGTTCTCTGTGCCCTATAGGGCGCCAGCGCAAGAGGCGTTTCATCCATTTGTCGTTTGGGCTGCGGGTATTATAACCAGCCCAGCACCATTTTAATGTGGCAACTCTTTCGACAATTTTCTTCCCTCCTGTTCTGGCCCTAATAGTCTCATTTCTAATTTTATCCCTAAGACTGATTCCCATGTCGTGAGCCATCATTAAAAAAAGATTATGGTGAAATAGCATTATTTTTTTTTAATTTATCTTCACTTCTCTGTACAAAGGTGTCAGTATAGCCGTCGGAACTTATTTCCTGAGGCAATTTTTCGGTCCCTTCCAATCTGAAATGGGCCAAACCGGGTTAAAAATTTTAAGTGACAAAACAATTTGAAATCGAAACCATGACCTCTTGATCTGAAGTCCACGCCTATACCACTAGACTAACAAGTTCGGTGGCTTATTCCAAGTAGGTACTTAACAAAAATCACTACCAGCAGCATCTTTCCAAAAATCATGAGTGCCTTTGTGTTCACCAATGCACATATCTGGCAGCGTTATAAAACTAATGACATGAAATTATATTATTGTCATTATCTTCTTTTTTTTTGTTATACGTTTTAGCCTGGTGGCAGCTTCTCTCCCGTAATTCGTAAAGTCTACATCCCAATTGTTGAACAGGATGTTTGTGCTGCTGCTTATGCAAGTCTTAAACCTATCACTGACCGCATGATTTGCGCTGGTCGCATAGATCTTGGTGGTAAGGATGCATGTCAAGGAGATTCTGGTGGACCACTCGTAATAAATGATGTCCTAATAGGCGTGACTTCTTGGGGCAATGGATGTGGACGCAGAGGATACCCAGGAGTTTGGGCCAGAGTTCCTTCTGTGGTTCAATGGATTCAGATAATTCTGACCGCATAATTATTGACTATAATGTATATCCAAAGCATTTATGGAGAAATATAAATAAATAATAACAAATATCGACTTTTGTACTGAGGTTCGTTGTCTAGATCCATTTCCTAATCTTCCGTCTTCCTCTTTCATTAGCTTTGCTCTTGTGTAAAATTTTGAGAAAATGCAAATCCCATAGATTGTATTTGTGATGTGAATTCACCCGAAGAAATTACTTTCTTACTTTATCCACGTTTTCTACCATTGTGGAGTATGTGGACATCGTGAAATTTCTCCAAGCATCTACTCTACGCCAGTTTTATAGATTAGATCAGCATATTGATAAACCGTTTGATTGTTCGTATTAGCCTTCATCGTCTGCTTGTTCCACCCCGAAGCTTTGTTAAAAAAAGCCTTGCAAATTCAAGACTCTTGGGGTATGTTGAGAACATGGCTAAGGCAACTCAATTTGCAGTTCTGAATGGTTGAAATGATCATTGGCTGCTGTACTGCGCGGTATCATTATTTTATACCTACATAATGGAATAACTTAATCCCCAAAACCTTTCGCATGAATCTATTCGTAAAACTAACGAGTTCCTCTATTGGGACGCCAGGATTGACATCCAGTTCGAACTAAAGAACTTATGCTCATCGTTTTTTCATGTGGAGCTAGCTCTGATCTCTCCCTGGTCACATTTTTTTTTAAATTTATTGACTAGAAAATTGGTACAAATAATTTTAAATAGGAAGATGCCTAATCCCTTACGGGATTTTTGGCTGTTCTGCATACAGGTGTTATACACTTAAAAATAACTCATAAACTATACATAAATAATTTACTTAATAATAAAGAAGAAAGTCCGGACCCTCCGGCAAATCAGATCAGCCAGCCAACTTTTCTATGTAATATTGAGGTTATCAAGGTTATCCTTTAATTTTATTTTTAAAGTTTTCCATGGCTTTGCATTCCTTAATTTCCGATGGTACAGGGTTCTAAATTTTAGGTATAATAATAATAATGTCATCCGTTCGTCTACAATAGTCATTGTGGAACTTAGAAGTTTGTAGTTGATTGTTTGTTTTTTGTCTCGTCAGTATGTCATGTGTCAACAAGTATTTGTCTTTTGGTGAATTGTATGTTTCTGTCAGTAAGTTTAATAGGATTTTTTGTTGGAGATTGAAGACATGTATATGGGCAAAATAGCATTTATTTTGTGACTTAAGTCTGTGTGAATGTGTGAATGAAATTATAGGAATGGATTGCAGTAATGTTCACTCATCTTCCAAGCAGTCTTTTAAGGAACAACACATTATTCTCCTAATCTTCAATGATGGTATTTAGGAGAACTTGGTGTTCTATCCATATTTCACGGCTTTTGGAGAGGGTTTTGCTTCAAACATGACGTATCGTATAGTTATATTATCAGATATGTTATGAAGGAAAACAGAAAAATTTAATTAATTAACTAATGGCAATCTTTTTATTATTGAAAGATAATAAAGAAGATTAAAATATTAACTATCATGAATTATGAAGATTATACGGATTATCAAACTATAAGAATCAGAGACATTTGAAAGCAGAATAATGATGACTATGAGTGAAGCTAAGAACTTATTCTAAGGACTACTAAGATTTCCTAGCCGATGAATGCGATTTAAATATCTTCTTCACCAATTCTGTCCATTGCTTGATGATGCATAGAATAGCTTCTTGCAATCTTGCATAGAATATTATTTAACCATTTAGAAGGGGTAGCTAATTGGCATTACAAAGCCACACTTGTGAAGCGATTACGAAGGGACATTCCTAGGCGTTGACACTTTGACAAATGGCAAATTTTAGACAGATACCTACATACTTGATATCAAATCAATATTTGAGCGTAGAAATTAAGTACTGGTAACCGGTGCCAGACTCAGTAAGTTACCATTTTCTTCCTTTCTATACGCTTGGTAATATCATCAGCAACCGTTGTTTTATAGTTGACTAGCTTTCCCATCAGACGTTGTCCTGTAGTCCTTACTATGAATATTGATATCAAATTTGTAATTTATACAAAAATACATTTGTTCGAATGTTAAAAAATTATTTCTGGAAGATATTCTATCAAAAATCTGCGTAAGTACTGCCGTGCCGACCATTTCCACTTTCACGACACAACCCTTTGGTTAGTGTGAAAGATGTCAAAAAGTGTATTCGTGTTCACTTCGAGTGAGCACAGATTCATTTAAAAAAAATTATTTAAATACAGTAATTTAAATAAAACAATATATTTGTTATTCCACAAATTTAATTACCTGACCAGTTTCGCAGGCACAGGTCCTGCATCGTCACAGGTAACTTAGAAACCGTAGAAATGTTTCTAAGTTTCTGTGCTTGCGAAACTAGTCAGGTTATTAAATTTGTGGAATAGGTAACAAATAAATTTTTTTATTTAAATTACTGTACATCATTTTCATTGTAAGAATATTCCAGTCATTACTTAGGATGACCTGTCGTTCCCCAGTTATTTATGCTAGACTTAGCCTGATGATCTTGTATCTGAAAATGAAAAATAAAATGACAGAAAAAGTTTATTAATAAAGCATAAGCAAAATATCAATTATTTTGGTCCACCTGTTGCATACAAACAGTCCGTAAAATTTCACTATAAAGTCTAACGCCAGTGTTTTGAAAAAAAAAACACTCCTATCTTTGAAAAGTATTTTCTTTCGGGTCTCGATCGGGTCAGATATTTTCTGTGCGAGTGTAAAAAGATACAACTTCTTCTCCCGTCATCTTAAGATTGGTTGGCAGAAATGTTGGCCACTCTCTCTCTGGTAAATGTTAATGGAATGTTTTTATGTTGGAATCTGTGTCGAATTTATGGACATCTCGAAAAGCCAATAGCAAAAGATTAAAAATTGGCGAAATATAAATTTTGATTGAATCACGTTGCACACTAATACTAATCATGTTTAAGAATTATTTAATTTTTTTATCCGTTTTCCTTGAGATAAGAAAGATTAAATTCAAATACTTAGCCACTTATTCAATAAATTGTCAATCAATCATACCAGCGATTATCAAACATGCTTATTGAAAAGACAGATCAATTGAACCAAATATTTATTTTTTTGAAAGAGATATCATTTACAATAGACAGTTTATAAATACAAATAAAAGATCTTTTCTTCAGTGTCACTGATGCAATGGTTTTCAAGAAACGCAGACATTCAATTGAACGGCCGTTATATAAAGAAAAATATAATTTTCAATGATTAATATTGCAAAAGTTTTGGAATTGATTTATTAAATACCTATTAAGGTAGTGATAGCTTCACTTTAACTAAGTCTGATAAATGTTTGCCGCTCGTAGATTGAGAATCACTGCTTTAAGATAATAAAATATAACAAAGCTGAAATCTTTAAAAATATCCTGAAAAAGATAAATCAAGTAGGAGGTACATAATATCTACCTGAAAAAACTATCAACTGTCTTTAAGTAATGACCGAGAATGGAGTGCGTAGGTACCAATTTTTTAAATGTAAATGGTTATCAGGTTACCTATAATTTTGTTGTTATAGACTTTTTCATAAATGGCCTTGGTGTCGCAGAAAATCCGTTCCATACTAACTTTAATATTAGGTATATATTATTCCCTCGCCTTTATCTATACTAATATATAAAGAGGAAAGATTTGATTTTTTGTTTGTTTGTTTGTTTGTTTGTTTGCATCGAATAGGCTCCAAAACTACTGAACCGATTTGAAAAATTCTTTCACTTTTGGGAAGCTACAATATCGGCGGTGAACATAGGCTATATTTAATTTCAAAAAAAAATTGGGTAACCTACGAAAACTTCAATAATGTAACCCAAGGTGTAAAAAATTTACCTAAAATATTCTTTTTATCGCGAACGCTGTGAAAACTAATGATGATAGAATAAAATAATGTACCACAATTTTGTAGAAGACATCATTATTTACAAAAAGTATCGCGACAGCATATGTATAACTATTATAGTTATGCCACAATAAGTGTTTTTTTATTTTAAAAAAATCAATAAAATGTCACCTCTAGAAAAGGCTCTTTATTGGTATCTTGGTATTACTCCTTATTAAAATAAATTAGTTCATATTCAAGTCTGCTTCAATATGTTTGTATAACTTTTTGAATTATTCAATTCGGACATTCCATTCGAAAGTTATCACGAGTTTAAAAATTTGAGTATTGGAAAAAAAAGCATAGTCTCTTATCATCTCAACTTATCCGATGCAGAGTGCGTACGGGAGCCGTGAGGGGACTGAGGGGAGGGCGGGGAGGGGACTGAGGGGAGGCATGTCAAGTTTAGTAGAAATACCGCGCAAAGTAGTCACGGTGGTAAAGTGACGTGACACGATACATTGCAATGCAATTATTCCAGATTAACATATATGCTATAAAATATTTTGGAAAAGTTAGGGATCTGTATGAAAACTAAATTATTTTTAAGTATCTATCTACCCGTGCGAAGCTGGGGCGGACCTCTAGTTTACAATAAATCTTTACAGCAGGGATACTTTCATATAACCCCTATACATAAAAAGGCGACAAACAGGATGTGGGTAACTACAGGCCGATTTGCCTACAATCTTCCATCCCAAAGGTCTTCGAATCATTGGTGTTGGAGAAGCTTTTGCCATCTATCATTTCCATAATCTCTTCTTTGCAGCACGGGCTTGTTCCCAGGAGGTGGAAAGCCTTGCTAAAGGACACCAGGTGGACAGTAGACGACTTTAGTTGCGAGTGGCGCGCCATCTAGCGGCGTTAATGACATCAGTCAGTCAGGCAGTCAGTCAGCTAGTCAGTCAGTGAGTCAGTGTTCAAGGCAAATATTATATAGATTATTATATTTTAAATAACATTTAATACTACGATTGTTTCAAGGCTGTATTTCAAGGGCACCTAATTGTTTTTTTATGATTTTATTGTGTATTTTTATATATTTTTATGCTTTTACTATTATCGGTTTTTAATAATTATTGTTGTTTGTACCAATCGATTTGAAGATTTTTATAATTTTGTTTTTTGTTGTCTGCCTGGGCTGTTGTTGTTCTATTTATGTTTTAATATTTTGTGTTTGTACGAATTAATTCTGTAGTTTGATTTTCTCATTATGTGGACAGATAAGCGCTATATTTTGTTATGAATTATTATTGTTACAGGCAATATGCCGTATATAATGAATAAATAAAAATAAATAAATGATTATTTTTTATGCATTTTCAACTTTGAAATAGTTATTCTGTTATCCGGAGCGGAGAAATCCAATAAATCAAACATCGGAAGAGTCTGTTAAGCCGATCTTCTAATAAAACATCGTAAAATGGATAGAAAATAATACAAAATATAATATTAAAGGTGGTATGGAAATTTCAATACATCATCGCCATCTGTTAAAAATTCTATTGAAACACAATTTTTATTTGATGGAATGTTTTTAAAACTTTTTCCTAATTTGTTAACATTGAAGCTCATCTTATATTAAAATTAAAACGTGAAAAGTGAATAAATCTAATCAAATTATTGTCGATTATTTAGTTGGTGCGATTGACAGAATTCGGATGGAAAATATATGGTTTAAAACAGATGCATTAGTCGTAATGACATTAGTTTAAAGTTATTTTTATCATTCTTTTAAATTCGAATTCAATATTCATAGTTAGATCACAGGACAACGTCTGTCGGGAAAGCTGGTTTGTAATATTTCAAAGTACTCTGCATGTTTGTGAGGATGAAAAATAAACAAAAATAAAAATACCTACATAACGTGACGTATACTCATGTTTTTCTTTTAAAATGAATTTTGTCTTCGCACAATTTTCTGTTCCCCAGTTGTGGATCTTGGTGTCATGTCTGCTAGTATCAAATCTGGTGCTAAGTCTTTCAACTCAAGGTTACATTGCCAGCATTGTGTGTTTTCTTTTAAAAACGTTTGTTTTCTGAATTCTTGGTGTTATTATGTTTACCTGCATTAAATCACCTATAATATCTAAAATTGATTATTTAATTTATTTTAATGTAGTCAATTACAACGGGTCTGATATTTGGTCCAACCTTACTTACCACAGACAATAGTAGATTATGTACTTTTCTTTTGACGTAATTTATCGTAAATCTATTCTATGTACTTAGGTATATCTTAATCTTCTAATTCTTTGATGAATTATTGTTAATCTGTTTAACTTAAGCTATTATATGACTATATAAATGCAGGGATAGTTTCAAACCCAAGTTAGGACGGTCCTGCTAGTTCAACATGCTTCGTTTTTTGGTTTTGTTCAGTTTGGTTGCTGTGGGCCTTGGTAAGTTTTTTGATATTCATATTTTACAAAATATACCAAAATTCAATTATTCTTTATAACTGATAAGTATTTTTTTTGAAATCATCCTAATAAACCGATGGATGAATTTGCATTAAATATTATTTATTACAGACTAACTTAAAGCATTTCTAATTAATTTGTGATGCCGTGAAACACAATACATTAAAAATGAAACAGTCTTGTATAGTTCAATCACAAACTATATAAGACTTTTTCATTTTTAATTTGAAATGGAACATCACTAAGCAATTTCTGCCCAAAACATCGAAAAACACACACATACTACTATACTACCTATATTAAAGGTATAATAAACCAAACATAAACCTTTTGCCATAACCAAAAAAAATCATATCAAAATAGCTACTATGTATAATATAGATCCTATACAAGTTTTAGCAAACCAAATATATAAAAAAAGTCGAAAAACACAATGAATTTGATCAGCTCAAAAAAATGTAACTATAATAATATTAAAATGGAGAAGAGATGGACTTATTTGTTTTTTATAAAATGAATCTGTCTTCACTCGAGTTCTTTAAACACCATTGTCTCCTCAGCCCCCTGTGAAAGAGTTGATTGAAATATGCATGTTCTCTCTCTACAGCCTACGTACCAGTGAGGCAATTGCCCATTTTGCCATCACCAATCTTCCCCTCAGCCGGAAGGATTGTTGGTGGTGAAGCGGCAGACATCGAAGACCTCCCATATCAAGTGGCTATGTTGAGCAATGGACGTCTGAGGTGTGGCGGATCTATCATCGCTGACAACGTTATTCTGTCAGCTGCTCACTGCACAATTGGGTAAGATGCTTCATGAGATTTTTAAGCCCAATCATCTTTCATCCTTGCATTTATATTTGTAGTAATGTAAGAAGACACACATTATCATTCCATTTTCTCGAATATATATATATATATATATATATATATATATATATATATATATATATATATATATATATATATGTAGATTGTTATTTCGGGTACTGTCGCGTTGTGAGTTGTTCCCGATGTTATTTGGAACATTATTAAAGGTGTTGGTTTGTTGGTTAGATGGTGGTATATATTTCGGAGCCATCAGAGACTCCATCTTCAGCCTTTCGTCGTATTACAGAAGTAATAACGCCGAAATTAATCTGCAGTGACGAGACAAGGGTGTTATTCGTTGGCTCGTTGAGCAGATTATGAGGTATTTTGTCTCGTGAAACGCGGACTATTACGAGATGTGTTCGTAGCTATACTGTCTGTTGGGGTAGGTGTATAGGAATGTGAGGCAGTGGTGTAGTCTCTAGTTGAGATCGAGTTTGTGTTATTTGATTGGAGCTGTGTTTGTGGGGTGTGGGCGGTAGTATTTGTGTGTGTGGGGTGGGTGGGTGGAATTTGGTCTATGATGTGGAGGTACGGGGGGTAAATTTTTAAAGTTTCATCACGTTCATTAAGTGTGTGTGGTCTTTTTGCGATATTAATTGCTTCGTATAGTATGCGGTGAGATTCACGGTTTGTTTTGTGTAGTGTTGTTGTGTTTTCGAAGTCTATTTTGTGGCCTTCGGTCATTGTGTGTAGCGCTAGGGTGGAGGAAGGTTTTTTGTTTTTGACGTCATTTTTGTGTTCTTCGGTTCTGACCGAGACTTTCCTGTTTGTTTTGCCTATGTACACTTTGGGACAATCTTTGCAAGGGATTTGGTATACACCTTGGTGTTCGTTAGGGATCTTATCAGTAGGTAGGGGTAAGGTTGTGCAAACTTTTTTGTTTGCTGAGAAGACAGGGCGAATATGTTTTTTCTTGAGTATTCGGCCAATCTTTTCAGATACGCCTCTGACATAAGGGATATTGCAAGTGCCGAGGTACCTGTCGTTAGGTGGTGTTGACAGATAAGGGGTGGATGCGTGTGATTTAGCTGCACTCAGCTGTTTGTTAGAGTACCCATTTTGTTTTAGGATTTTGGTAAGAGCGCGTTCTTCATCTTCTCTATGTGTATTATCTGTCAGTGACACAGTCCTGTGGAACAAAGATGTGGCGACCGCTTGTAGTTGGGAGGGGTGATGATGAGAGTCTGCTTGGAGGTATCTCGAAGTGGAGGTTGATTTTCGGTAGATTTTATGTCCTAGTGTGCCGTCAGGGTTTCTGCGGATGAGTGTGTCGAGGAAGGGCAGTTGGCAATCGGTTTCTATTTCCATCGTGAATTTGATGGTTGGATGTAGATTGTTTAGGTAGGTTAAAAATTCATCTAGTTTTTCTTTTCCGTGGGGCCAGATGACAAAGGTGTCATCTACGTATCGTTTGTATAGGGTGGGCTTGTATTGAGCTTGGCTTAGTGCGCGTTCTTCGAAATCTAGTAAGAACAAGTCGGCAAGTATTGGGGATAGGGATGAACCCATACTAGCACCTGATACCTGTTTGTATATTGTGCTTTTGTATGAGAAGAAAGTATTGGACATGCAATGGGCTATCATGTTAATAAACATTTTAGGTATTTTGGACTACACCACTGCCTCACATTCCTATACACCTACCCCAACAGACAGTATAGCTACGAACACATCTCGTAATAGTCCGCGTTTCACGAGACAAAATACCTCATAATCTGCTCAACGAGCCAACGAATAACACCCTTGTCTCGTCACTGCAGATTAATTTCGGCGTTATTACTTCTGTAATACGACGAAAGGCTGAAGATGGAGTCTCTGATGGCTCCGAAATATATACCACCATCTAACCAACAAACCAACACCTTTAATAATGTTCCAAATAACATCGGGAACAACTCACAACGCGACAGTACCCGAAATAACAATCTACATATTCCGCGTCGCGAAAAGCTTTATATTAACATATATATATATATATATATATAGGTAGATTTTTAAATTCATTCAAGATAATTATAATATCATATACAATTACACTATTGTGTCACGCCACGTCTCAACAGAAGACTCTTCTTTGAATTAATTAAAGTTTTTATGGGAAACTTCATAGTATACTTAATTTTAGTGAATAAAGATAGCCATTTTCTGCAGACGTACAGCAAGATGAGTATCAGCTAGTTGAAAATATTTTTTTTACTTATAAAAGAAAACGAGTAAAATCTCTTTTAAAACTTCAAATAAATTTTTTTCTTTAGACTTTCAGCCTCTTCTCTGAGCTTCCGTGCCGGATCATCCCAACACGCATCTGGTGGTCAAGTGGTCCCAACCAGCCGTGTTGCCAACCATCCCAGTTACAGCGCCAACACAATTGATTACGACATCAGTATTGCCTTCTTGTCAAGCTCTATCGTGCTTGGACCCTCTGCAGCTGTAATCAAGCTCCCAGCTCAAGGATTGGCCGTTCCCGGTGGTACACCAGCCCAGACATCTGGATGGGGAGCAACATCTGTAAGTCCTCTTCATTCTTCTAACTGAAATATTACAGAACCTTTCATAGGTCAGCTTAGTTTAGGCAGTTTGGTACCCTTCCCGTTAATGAC
The DNA here is from genome assembly GCA_963576905.1 of Mystacides longicornis. Lineage (NCBI taxonomy): Eukaryota > Metazoa > Arthropoda > Insecta > Trichoptera > Leptoceridae > Mystacides > Mystacides longicornis. The sequence goes on from OY756434.1 coordinate 10,495,930, forward strand.
TGAACAAAAAAACTAATATCAAAATTTACGACTTTTCGAGTGAATACATAATTTTTTTTTTTGCTTTTGTCTTTCAGTCTGGTGGAAGCATCTCAAGCGTTCTCCGTAAAGTGGCGATCCCGATCGTAGACCAAGGTGTGTGCAGTGCATCCTACGGAAGTTCAGGATACAGGATCACAGAGCGTATGATTTGCGCTGGACTCTTCGATGAAGGTGGCAAAGACGCCTGCCAGGGAGACTCTGGTGGTCCATTGGTCGTCGATGATCTTCTTGTTGGTGTTACATCATGGGGCTTGGGATGCGCTCGTCCAAGATTCCCAGGTGTATGGGCCCGTGTGCCAGAATTGAGAAACTGGATCGACGAACAATTGTAAATACTTTCCATTCCATCTTATGTTAATTTGTCAATCCCATCAACACTATTTTAAAAGCAATAATTATACCTACTTAAAACAAAGAACCAATCTGAAATATTCGTTAATCTAATAAACTTTTTATAGAGCCGCTTATATGTGAGTTTTTATTTTTAAGATTATACTATCGTGAAAATTATCTCAAATATATTTATTAGAGAGACCAACAGAACTCTGAACAACACAAACAAAAAATCGTGCAACAAATTATAAAATATCCAGTGCTCCGATAACAGGTATCTCTATGTATGAAAGTAGGTATATTTAACCATGATTTGTATGTATATTCCTAACTTTAAAAAGATTACTGTGAAGATTCGTAAAAATAATCATATTCTCTACTTGCATGGTATTTTCGTACCTATACCTGATTGCTGGCTAGATATAAGCATATCTGCTAAGGTTGAAGGTTCGAATTCTGTCGGGAGCATGGGACTTAAAAAATATTAACGCCCAATAGTTGAAGTTATTGAGGTGTAAGTGACCACTCAAGTTTTTATGAAAAACGGTAGAAGAAAATCAGGGCTCATCCAAAGTGAACACAAATACATTTTTGACATCTTCAACTGAAACCAAAGCTATAGTAAAGCAGGAAAATTTAATTATCAGCACCTGAGGTTGAACCCCCGACCTTCACTTCGAAAGTCAGTGACTGATGTTGGACCAATTCGACCGTCTAAGTTGAACAGAAATTATTATTTATAATTTTGATTCTCTTTGTTTTTACCTGAAGGGACTAAATATTAAAGATCCTATCTAATTTAAGTAATGATTGAAAAAATCATTTATATAAGGATTTATTGTGAAAGTGAAAGATAGTCAACACCGGAGATTGAACCTATAACCTTCAAAACGAAAGTCAGCAACCGAACCACCAAGCTATAGCCCATTTTCGATAATTCAACCACGTTTAGGTGTGTATATTTTAACATTTTTAACAACATGTTAAAACTTAATCCATTGTATTAATTTTTTATTCGAAGTGGACAATATTAATTATATTGTATAAGATATCATTTAGTTAAATTAATCCTAATTATTGCAGTATAACTTACAGCTTATTATTTTTTTTATCGATTTGTCATAAGTACGAAGGTCAAACAGAAGCTATTTAATCTCATGTTGAGTGGAAGTTAATCCGAATGAGTTTTGTTTAATCTGAACAATAGATAACTTAGTTGATAAGAAATACGAACATGATAGATAAGTTTCAGTTATACTACAAAGTACGACTACGAGCTACATTCAATCAGCCTTCTAAGTATGTCCTCCTCATACTATTTTGGAAGACGGATATTTAGTAGCTATGAAGAGGGAAAAGTTTAAGATAGTAAAAATAGCAGATCCTGATGAGCTAGAATGAATCTAGGGACCTGTGGAATTCTTCTGTGCGTAATAATTATGAGAAATACTTCAACGCGTGGTCAAAATGGATTTCTCTACCGGCCTAATGCCTTCAATTATCCACTGCTGGACATAGAACTCTTCCATATTCTTCCTATTTGCTGCTATTTACAGCCAGTTTTTCCACCCCCACAGGGGGCTATGTCGTCGGACCCTCTTTTCTGAGGTCTTCCGACGCCTCTCTTATTCTCCCAGGGTCTCCATCTCAAAATCTTTGGAGTCCATCTTGTGGGATCTTGTCTTGCAACATGTCCTGCCCATTGCCACTTCAGTCTTGCTATGCGATCCATGATCTGCCACTCTGGTTCTATTCCTAATCTCTTAGGCTTATACCAAGCATGGATAAAACCCCTTAATTATTGTTCTAGCTATATCCTGCACAGAGAAAAAACAGCGTTCTACCATTCTTTATTCGACATGCTTCTTTCCTATAACACAATATTATCTACCTTCAAAACATTATCTACTAATATAATATCAGAATGTCTTTTATTGAGGAGTTCAAAAGTTCCTGTAAAATAAAAATAACGTTTAGTTAAATATCAAAATTTTTATTAAAATAAAAGAAATTCGTTAAAACTGTTGGAAATTTAAAGCTGACTCTGAACCCAATCCATAAATGCTGGTACCCTGCTCCAAACTCCAGGGAACCCCGGGCGGGCACAACCGTACCCCCAAGAGGTTATCCCAATGAGAGTTTGATTGAAAACCAATGGACCCCCTGAATCGCCTTGACAGGCGTCACGACCACCATTCGTGAAGTTACCTGCGCACAGCATGCGCTCTGTTATAGACCATCCTAAACGGCCATAAGCCTGTTTGCAGCTCTCTTGATTCACAATTGGAATTTCCACCATACGGATCACTTCAGCAACACTACCCCCTTCCTGAAATAAAATAATACATTGTGGATTATAAAACAACCAACCCGCAACCATACTGATTATCTACCATAGGAAACCATGCAAAGTTGCGTGCAATAACTGGATGATTAATCCTGAAACGGTCAATATATGTTCCAATGCAAATCTTAGCCCGACACCATTTCATTTAAACAAAATCATTGATTGCAGAAAACAAAATGTCTGGAAGGTTTTCGAGAAGGCTGATGATTAGTGCCGGTTGAAGATGGCGATATCAGGAAAAATGTAAGCAATTTGTGGTGCGAGGGCAGTGGTATCATAGGCAAAAATATTATTTATGAAATTAACCTAAACATGACATCATAAAATATAATTTCAAAGATTTGGTTGCTTGATATATATTTTTTTAATTTTCAAAATAAATAGAAAGAGAAGTTTGTCTCCGAAACTCCTAATCATGAGAATTCTCAACATGTTCAACATGTCGTAAAATCTCATGTATACAACAAGTAGAAATTTAATAACAAATGAAATATAGAGATAAAAGTTGGAAATTATTGACGTAAAGTGATTGAGAGTGTGAGAAAAGTGAGTGAGAAAGAGAAGTCTTTAATATAAGAATAACTACATAAATTGAAGCTTTCAGACCACTCCTGCAGCTATAGACAAATTGCATCATTTGGCGATCGACTATAAATGAATTTTTCAACAATTTTTCGAGTAGGAAGAAGTGTCCAATATTTATATTTTATACAAGTGGCTTTGTTTGACTGAAATTTCACCAACCCAGACGGGCATATTAATAAGCGTAAAGTCTAGCCTTCGACAAAGAATAAAAAACGCCCATAACCTTTCAAAATTTCAAATATCTACATAAGTGTGGTTTTGTTGAATTATGAGAATAAAAGATTATTTACGGTTTTTGTACCCCATCCGGAAGCTGTTGACAAAGATCCCTCTCGAATTGCTTGATCTTGATTCGGTAGATTTATGATTGCAACGTTAGATCCTAGGACGAAACTGGTAGACAAGACTATCAATGAAATATCATAGTCGACATCCCAGGAGTTGTATCGATCGTGTGTTTTGGCAAAAGCAGCTTTGACAACTTGGCCACCTGACGAATGACTATTGGATCCAGCTCGGAATGAATATAGCGACGGACTTGTTCTAAAACAATAATAACAATAAGAAACAATTGAATAGAATACCGAAATAAGTCCACACTTACATGAATTTTTCAATCATAACCAATAATTATAATGCAGCGATTGAAATAATTGACAAATCATTTTGAACAATCGGAAATAATCAAAATATACACGGCGTAACAGAGTCCTTGCACACATTAAGTGAGATCACCATGTATCTTCCTCCAGCTGAGGAGATATCTGTGGGACCGAACTTGCCCTACACATCTTGGAGAGCACTCAATAGGCTAAAAACAGGTGTCACCCGTTGCTACAGTAACCTCAAAAAGTGGGGTTACAGAAAAGAAGACAGTTTTGAGTGCGGCTCTGTGCAAGACTACTCTCACCTGTTCTCGTGCCCTCTGATTGGTGACACATGCACACACGAGGACACCGTGATGGCGAGGGATAGCGGCATTCTGGTGGCCAGTTACTGGGGATTTCAGATTTGATGTACCGGAAACGGAAACGGTTAGTAAAAGATATTTGAGCATAATCCCCTAGAACCAGCCAAATCAAATTCGCAAGGCTAATTACCATAAATAGTAGGTAGTAGTTATGTAATAATTTGCTCCTATAGCCCTTGAAGCGTGTGGGAAAATTTTGCTTGGAGGAAGAAAATATTTAACAAAATTTTTTTTGTAAACAAAAGCTATTATTGGGTGCTGACTTACAAGGATATTACATAACATTAGGACCGGTATCAAACTATTCTCAGAAAATGAATCATTATTTTAAAACTAATGGATTGGCACAGTTGTGTATTTTAGTATGAAATCCGGATTTTATTCAAAATTCACAAAAAAACTAAATAGCTTTTGAACCACCCAATACCGCTGAACATAATTACATGAGGGCAAAATCGATGCAAAAATGAATTTATTACAATTTGAGCATTGAACAAGATACGGTCACCAAAGACTCAAAATGGCTGGACCACTTAGTAGGCCTGTTATACTTATAATAAATAGGTGACTTAGTCCAAAATAAGACAATGATAAAAATATAGACTTACGAAACGACGCAATGAGCAGCACTGATGACCACATTATCTTTGACGATAGATCCTCCACATATAAGAGATCCAGCGTATAAAAAGGCGACTTGATAAGGTACCCGTTCGATAGATGTCTCTATACCACCAACTATTTTTCCAGCTGATGGGGTTGGGACTGGAAGAATGGGGAACCGCGAATTATTTGGCAAAAATCCTGGAACAAAATCAAATTGAACTTGCATACACTATGGTTGTTGTAGTGTAAAAAAAGGTTTATGTAAAAGTAGGTTTGGAAATGTTTGTTCAATTTGCTCGTTGAGGCGTGTTTATCAAAATTGTGAAAGGAAAGATCTTAAGATGAATGTCTATTAGACAAAGGTGCTTGTTTTTGAAAGAGAAGATTTAAGAACGCAATGTCGTGTGAAAGTTAATGATGAGAACTTGGAACAAGGGGTTGAGTATGTTTATTTAGGTAGTCTATTTAGCAGAGATGGAAGGTGTGAAAAGGATATTGAAAGAGAGAAACTGGCTGGTAGAAGGGTTGACGGTGCATTAAGACCTCTAATGAGAAATAAGAATGTGTCTCTTAAATCCAAACAGTTGATGCACAATGCAATCCTGATACCATCCATGATGTATGGGAGTGAAATATGGATATGGACGAAAAATCTGGAAGTTGGAATAAATGCTGTGGATATGAGATCACTACGTAGAGACTGATAAGGTTAGGAATGATAATATTATAAAGGAATGTGGAGTGGATGTTAGCGTAGTGACAAGAATGAAAGTGAATAAATTAAGGTGGTTTGGGCATGTAGAGAGAATGCACGAAGAGAGAATGATTAAAAGGATATATAAATCTGAAAGAATGACATAGTCCGACCATTTCGGTGCCGTCTTAGAGGAGGGCCAAGTCAGGTTCAAAAGGAATAGAAGATCTTCTATGCGGAATGTTATGCGTTTGGAAGAAGCGAAAGATGTTTGTTTGGATAGGAAAGAATGGAAGTCCGTACTCTCTGCCTACCCCTTTCGGAAAACGGAGTGATGGGTTAAAAAAATAAGTTTGGAAATAGTTTACCTACCTACTCTAATAAATGCCTCAATAATTGAAAATCAGTACATTGATATTTTTTGGCACAAATGATAAACAATAATGTAAAACAGTGGTATCGGAAAATAATGTCAGCAGACACTGAATCTACCAAGATATTGGACAGTATAGCTAAGGGCTAAAACCTCCATTGGCTAGGGTTTAAGTTTAAGACCTTCTAAATACATAGCATCAATGTTTTACAACTTTCAACAAGAGGACATTCTTCAGTAGGGAACCATAGGGAATATTATTATAATAAAGATGACCTTTAATCAGAGCCAAAGGTGGTTTCAGCCCTCAGCCCTACTGTGGGAGATCTGACAGATCCAGTGTATGTTGAGATTAATTCCAATACTATGGTTTGATTTAACCTAGCAATTAAGAAAAAAGTCAGTTCTCAGAAGCAGAGCTGAGGGGTTTGGACATGGTGCGTGGAAGGTCATAAACATTGCGCAAGATCGGGCGCAATGGAGAGCTCTTGTTGCCTTCTATGCCCCAACGTGGGGCATAAAAGGAGTTTGGATTGGATTGTAAACCCAATATTAATATGCAGAAATTATAAAAAAAAAACAGAACTAAAATTAAAGTGGAATATTGTAAGTGTTGACTTACCTTGCGATGCAACGAAAAACTGTGCTAATAAAAGTAAAATTAACATTTTTGGTAATAATAATATTAATAATTATATTATAATATTTGATAATTTAATATTTAAATTTATTTGACTAACGATTTGATTTGTTTATTCTTGATTATTCAAAACGACACCTTTTATAGAAATACGTAAGTATAAAATAAATTATCGTGCAATTTTTAAATCACTTTATTTGTTCAACTACTTGAATAGTACAATGGATAGAGTCTTTATTGTTATTATACATATTATTTTATTAGGATATCGACAAAAATGATCTACATATAAATCTGTAAGAATGGGTGCACGGAGACGTAGCAGGCCTAGACTGACCAGGGCTGATCATATCGGTGTCGTCTTAAAGGAGGGCCAAGTCAGGAGTTATGTATGCCCTTGAATTGAGCGAAAGAGGTTTGTCTGGATAGAAATACATGGAAATCCGTACCCTCTGCCTATACCCTCCATGATATGGCGTGCGCGACGTGGTGCTTAGAATAAAATAAAAACAATTTTTAATTTTGAATTTCGTCAAAAAAAAAACAATGTCAAAGAAACCTTTTAGTAGAAAAATTGGAGAGACAGGTAGGTAAGTATTGATTGTGCCTCATTTTCTGGTAGTCCCTTATCAGGTTCTCATAAATTGGCAATTTTGTTGATAACTTCGCAGTACAGGATCGTCTGTAACGGTTCATCTTCTTCTTGTTTAACTCCTGTCCGGTCTGGAACGTTCAGCATTTCGATGTCTGCTTTCTGTGAACGATCCAACCTTATGTTCTTTTACCAGCTCTTCTAAAAAATTCTTCATATAATGCGACCCAACCCGTCCAGGGAATGCAAAGCATTCTACGGTGAAGCCGTATTTTAAATGCTTCACTACCATAGAGATTTGATAGGTTTTGTTGCTTCCAAGCCTATGTTATTAGACTACACCAAATTTTTGGAACATAATTCTTGGATTATTCAGGTAAAAGTTTCTACTGTGGGAAAGTTTATGTATATCATATAAATGCGTATTTTCAACGCTATCTTAAGCACTCTACTCCAGTTCTGTGAATTGTGATACAATATCCTCGTGAACTGTGTTGAACAACTCAGAAATGTGTAACTAGTCTATTTCAAGTGTTGTGATATCTAAATTAAAACTGGGTTGACAATACATAATACCCCAAAGATAGATATCCTGACTGCTGAATATAAGAGAATGGACGGGTTTCCGTATTTCGTGTGGAATAATTCATCCAAGCTACCTGGGAAAGACAGAAGTTCACCACAGTGAAGCACTTCTAGAATGATCTTCCAGTGATGTCTTGGTAAGTTGGTTTTCAATAGAATAGTATGGATTACCAAACGTCTCGCTCTTAAATGGTTTTAAAATAAGGGGGCTAGACCTCCATTCTTTTCTACCATTTGCTTTTCATCCAGGTCCTTATTACATTCGTCTTTTCTTATACAGCCTCTCTTATTTCTTTTTTTACCTGGTCTCGACTGATTCCCAATCAAACGCCTTTTTGCATTTTATTCCTTTTTCAATTTTTCAAAGATATTTTGCTCTTACATTTGACATTTTTATAGCAAACCATCTTTAGTAAACGAAATTCACCCAGGATCTTCATGGAAACGATAAGATATGTAGTGTGATCAGCCATCTCCATATTTACAAAGAATGCTCTTTGATTTTTAATTTCTTGGAGAGGTTTATCAGGCCCGCCTGATGTAGGTCTCGTCTCAGAAAAATCCTTATCTTTTCTGAACTAAACTTGCATTAAACATAAAGTAGAAGATATCTTTAGGAATTAAGAATTAGATTAATAAACGATATACAAATTGTCAATATTAAAACAAATACTTAGTTCAACAAGTTTTTCATGTAAGTAGTTGTTCATGAAATTTGAAGTAAGTGGTCTTAATATAACCTATTAACCTAATTCAAGTTTTTATATAAAAACGAGTCAGTTGGTTTAACTGTCATTTATTGAATAACTGTGATATTGAGTTCAAGCAATGCTGAAAATATTGACCAACTCCAGTCATCCGTGGTGGATGATTTTGGCATTGTGTTTGGTGCATGTGAACCATGGTAAGATTTTTATTTTGAATATTTACGCCCATATGAACAAAGTAAGCTCAAATGATCTCATTAATGTTGGAAATTCAGTTCATTTAAGTTTAAAACGATTTTTGTTTTATTTTTCAAGACATGTTTTAGACAATCAGACCCTACATGGACACAAAAGTTCTTAGGGTCTGTACAGACCCTTACTTCAGTTTCTTTCATGTGTGATCTTATATGGAATGCTCCTTTGAAACATAAGGAAAATACATCAGTGGAAGAAAAGATTAATAAAAACATCAAAATTGATACTTCGTTTTCCATTTTTGTTCTCCAAGGCTTCCTAATGTACGCAACTGATTCACAATGTTCTCGCATATTATACGAGTTTAGTACGGATGGAATCGAGTTGTCTATCTTGGTCTTCTGCACTTCTTCTTTATCAGCCCTGCCTCCACTGCTGGCTGATGGCTTCTTAAAGTTTTCCACCTTTTTCCATTTTGCACGGTACCACTAGTATAAATAAGTTTTCGATGATCGAATATCGAAACGATCATCGAATGTGTTTCGAAAAATTTCCATACAAAAATGATCGAATGATTCAATAGTTTGATTTTCGAACACTATTTGCACGCTAATAAGCGCTTATTAGCGTGCAAATAGCTTTCGATTAGCTACTAGCCCCACTGCTTTCGATCAGTTTTTCCCTGCAACCGAAATCACGGCATCTTATTCTCATGGGGTCACCATTTTGCAATTTTGCAAGGTCTTCTGCGCAGAGACCAGTAATTGTGAGAAAGATGTTATGTGTAGACTAGTAGTCCGATCCATCCTAGATATTAAAACACGAAAGTGATTGGTAGCGTCGCAGACTCGGACCAAGTTGCCGCCTATTTCATTCGACTTCCATAATACTGCAAAGTTTACATAATATGTCAAAAGACCAGATAAATTTATATAAATCCAGGTGTTAATTTTTTGGGTGTTAATTCAGGTTTCGTTCTACCACGTGGTCCTGGCAAAATAGTAGGTGGGGATGCAATTCCGATCGAAGATGCACCTTGGGCAGCTGCTTTGCTGATCACCCTTGGCTCTGGAGCCTATCATCACAACTGTGGAGGCAGTCTGATATCTTCGAAAACCGTCTTGACTGCAGCGCATTGCTTGGAAGGGTAATAATCACATTTATTGTTTGTTTAGTGCTAAATTTCTCACCTTTGAGCCAAAACCATTTTGGCATTTATGAATCTTCCTAATTAGAATTTATAAATTTTCATTGACCTCGATTGGCCATCTGTCTAACGTCTACTCTGAAAAATAAATCTAGATTGTGTAAATTAGCATTCTTTGCATTACTAAGTAGGTACTAATATTTTTTTCATTATTAACCCGGAATATTTTCGAGCGACTATGCGCCTGTTCTCAGCCGGAAGACTCCGTAGAACTTTGGGTTCATTTATCTTTTTTATGCTTTGTTTGTTCAGTGTCACTGTTTTTCATGGTATAATTTAACCAGTTCTATGGACATCTCTTATAATTTGCGCTTAAGGTTCATAGGGACCTCTAAGATTCATGACACAGTCAGTACCTAAATATGTATATTATAAATACTTGTAGGTATATTCAATTATTTACTTTTTTCTTATTCTTGAGGGAAGAAATTTTAAATCTAATTTTATAATTACCGTTTTTTCAGCTTTTTCTCCACTGATTACACAATAAGGGTTGGTTCTTCTAATAAATATGCTGGAGGAGAGCTAATTGAATCTATAGATGCAATCTACCACGACGAATTTGTCATGAGAACATTTACTGATGACATTGGAGTTGTAATTCTGGCAAAAGCCGCGACCATATCTAACTCGATTCGACCAATTGCCTTGCCAAATGCCAAGTTCGTAGTTGCAGACGGAGCAATGACTACAGCCGTTGGTTGGGGAAGAACAAAGGTAAGACAAATTTAGAGTGAGCACAATTGAAAATAATTTACAAATCATAAGATTTCACTTTATGGAAGAACCTACATGTTTGACGCACTTTCAAAATACGTCCTTATACAAAAGATTACTAGGTTATAAAGAAAACCTTATTCTTCCATTTTGGTTTATGAGTCCAACCGTTCGATCTATGATATGGGTTTGGAGTAATCGTCAGGTCAAAAATTTCGACTCTCATTCCAATGATAGATTTCAACAAAAGGTTGAAACTGTACAATTTTTCTTAATAACTAGGATATTTTTTGTGCTTTTGTAAAAATACATCTGGGCACATCCAAACAAATACAATTTTGACAAAATTCATAGAAATGTTACCCTGTGTTATGAAAGAGGAAGATGGTTGGTGCCAGAGATCGAGTCGTCGACGTTCACTACGAACGTCAAGTGACTGAATCGCTAGGCTACATATTACTCTAAGCCATAGTCCTGACACTGAATCAGTAATATCACTGACAGTCACTTCCAACAGGGAAACATTCGAAAGTAGAGAAACGGGGGACATTATTGCAATATAAAGGCGCTTTAATCCGTGTCAATGGAGGTTGTAAGCCCTCAGCCCTATTGTTCGTGATGGCCCATGAAAGGTCTTTCTCAAGCATCAATTTTCTTCTTCATGTCTACTTCCCATCAGCTTGCCTTTTCATTTCATCCTACAAGACATTGCGATTTTTTAATGGGACCTACTGCTTCCTGCGTCAATCGTGTATTCCAACTTGAACTCTTGCCATGCGTCTGTAGAACCACATTTCAAGCGACTCAGACTTCTCGCATTAATTTGGTTGTGGTTATTGTTTTGCAGACGGTAAATAAATATTATTCTGATCTTTATTAATGACAGTTTAATCAAGTAGCCATTGATTTATGTTTGCTTTTAGGAAGGTGGACCAATTACCTTGTACCTCAGAAGCGTTAGTGTGCCAATTGTAAATCAGGAGCTTTGCAAATTCTTGAATAGAAGAAATAATGATGTCACGGAGAACATGGTGTGTGCTGGTTACGTCAAAACTGGTGGGAAGGACGCATGCAATGGGGATTCAGGAGGCTCTCTGGCTGTGAAGGACGTAATCATTGGGATTACTTCGTGGGGCGTTGGTTGCGCCAGACCTGGAAAACCTGGCGTATACACAAGAGTCACAAAATATCTTGATTGGATCAATGCACATACAGTAGAATAAATCTTATTTATTTATATCCCATTTTTTTTCATTTCTTCGTCATCACCCACACCCAAAATTAGGACTCTTTTCAGTGATTGAGTGCACTATGCCCATTTTAATATTTTGAAAAACAAGAAATTCGACATCATCTTCAACATCAAATCTTGGAAGCATTAGCCCTATGCATGTTAAGAATTTGGAAAGTGCACCAACAAGTCAAGTCTTTGAGTTTCAAATCTATATGGGTATACCTAGTAGACAGTTGTAAGTAGGTACCTTGATTTGAAGTGTGGTGCTTCAAACGCAAGCTAAGGATTTATTGGTATACTACAAAGGTATTGAGTAGAGTCGCGAAAAAGACGATTCCTAAAAAAGTAGCTAAACGTGCTAAATGAATTGGTCATGACATCAGGCATCCGGGTCTTCTCTTTTCTATCGTCGAAGGAATGGAATATACGCAAGCTTAGATTTAGTGGGAGAATAATAACGTAGATATTAAAGTGAATGTAAATTATTTTAAGAGATTATTGTATGCATAAATTTATTGTTTAAATAAATAAATAAAAAAAATGACAGGGCAGGAATATCAGAGGCCGCCCCAGAGATAATTAATAGAGAGAACAGTGGAGAAATGGAGTCAACCAGAAAGAACAGACCTAGAAGTGATAGATAAAATTTATCACTGTCCCAAAATTTCAAATGGTCGATATTGAATTTGCAACACTAATGTCCTACTTTTTGACACTAACAAATCTAAGGCCAATACCACCAGTGTATCATTTTTGTTAATAATCTTCAGTCTTTTGTCTTCCATATCCGCTCCCTAGATGGAGCATATGGACTCCACAAGTCCTTCCCATGCTGCCTTGTCCCCTGCTATCCCCACTGCTTCATCCCATTTTTCTTGCTCTCAAAACCTGCTACGCGTGTGATTTGTTTGATTTCTTTGTACTTAGGTGCATGCATAGGGAGGCAACAATAGCTCTCCATTGCGCTCGATATTGCGCAATGTTTATGGACTTCATAACGTATGATTTTACTTTTTCATATATTTTTCGTAAGTCAACGGTAAACCGAGTATTTTTCGATCTACATATCTTATCAGTAGGTAAATCCAATTTAATCTGTAAATTATATCGTTAAAACAGTGTGCAGTGTGTGACAGTTTCATTCATAAGCTAAAAAATAAACACTCAATAATTTTTATTATAAAAACGTACTTATTTATTGTGAAATTAATTGTAAGAAAGGTGATTAAAAAATGTTACGTTTATTTTTAACTGTCGCCTGCTTACTGCTCGTAAAAGAAACACAAGGTAACAACTTTTGTATCAATTTAAATCTATTTTGTTTAACCAACTCCAATAGTTAACCATATTTCACACTATGTAGATAATTATTGATATAACCATACGTCAATTTCATATTTGCCAATTTTAGTGTTGGTAATTATTTGGATTTGTACATAAGTTAATATGATAGTAAATAAAAAACCAACTTTGCAAATACTACTTAATTTTATTATCCCGAAATATTTTCGGACGGCTATGCGTCCATCTTCAGCGGGTGGTATTTCACAACTACCGCCCGCTGAAGATGGACGCATAGCCGTCCGAAAATATTTCGGGATAATAAAATTAAGTAGTATTTGCAAAGTTGGTTTTTTATTTACTATCATGTCGTCGAAATACTACAAAGTTGATAAAAGTGTTTTATAAGTTAATACTTTTCCCTGTAGCCTATGTAGTTAGTTGTCTTGGCTACTTCTGAAAAAGTCGGTTCAGAATTTGGTATTGATGAATATTGATTCCTGACAGTGACTGTACCTAACCTATCACTTTTATTTTATTTTAAACTATTGAGAGAATATTCATATTATACTCCTATAATATGTTTTAAAAAGTTCGTCAGCAACAACATACCTAACCTATTCATCTCTTTCTGTCTGGGGGCCTGTCATGGCTGTCCTGAGAGAGCAACAATGCGGCTTTGTACCTGGCAAGTCCTACACGGACCCAATTTTCTGTGCCAGGTGCATCTTTCAGCAGTGTAAAGAGTTTAACTCTCCAGTCGCTTGTTGATTTATAGATTTTGAAAAGGCCTTCGACAGCCCACATAGACCAACCATCAATATGGAAAATACTTGCTCTGTATGGTATACCTCCGAAGATAATTAAAACGGCGCAGTCCCTGTATGAAGACTCCGAGTGTAGCCTCAAAACGCCAGGTGGTCCTATCGATGCTTTTAAAATTACCACGGGAGTCAGACAGGGCTGCGTACTGGCTCCTTTTATATTCATTATTGTCATGGAGTTTCTCTTAAGAAAGTCCATGCAAGGAGCAAGAGTATACCGATAACACCGAGAGATGGTCTAATGGGCGAACTGTGCGATCTGGAGTACGCGGACGACCTAGCGTTGTTCAGTACGACAGTGGAGGAATTACAGCGCAGTGTTTCAAGACTCTGCGACGAAACAGCACGCCTCGGCCTTCGAGTCAATGTCAGTAAAACGGAGCTCATGGCGAATAATGCCTGCCCCGATAAACAGATACAGATAACCATCGATGGTCACCAGGTCTCCCGGGTGGATAAATTTAAATACCTGGGAGCAACCATCACCACCTCTGGTGACCTCGGGGCTGAGCTCCCGATGCGTATCGGTATGGCAAATGGCACCTTTAACAACATGACCAAGATTTGGAAGGCGTCGGCGTTTAGTGTCGAGACGAAATGTAAACTGTTTGATGTGTGTGTGTTGCCCATTCTCCAGTATGGGTGTGAGTCCTGGCACTTGACCAAAGCCCAGGCACAAAAAGTCTCAGCTTTTGAAATGAAGTGCCTTAGGAGAATTCTGGGCGTAAGATGGTACCACCGCATCACGAACGACGCTATACGCCGGCGCACCCAGCGTGAGCCCATCACCTCTACCATTGTGGAAGGAGATGGACTTGGCTGGGACATGTGTTAAGGATGCCGAATGACAGTTGGCCGAGGAGAGCGCTGTTCTTCGTCCCAATAGGGTCCCGAAGACGAAGAAGACCCTCTCACACTGCGTTACGCTTCCTTGAAGCAGAGCTGAGGGTTTTGGACATGGTGTGGGAGGAGGTCATAAACATTGCGCAATGGAGAGCTCTTGTTGCCTCCCTATGCCCCTAAGTGGGGTGTAAAAGGGAGAATTGATTGATTGATTGATTCATCTCTTTAATATTTCAAAGAGAGGAAAAGGAATGAGTTTCAACTGGCATAGAAATATGTCATCAACTCGCATTGCCATATCAAAAAATAATACTTTAATAATTTCAAGAAAAAAACTTTCGATATAAGACGTATCTTAATGTCTTTTTTACTACTTGCCATGCCATGAATTAAAGATATTTTTAGATTAACAAATAAATGCTAAAATGATATTTTTATTTTTCAGGCGATGTGAAGCTGTCTCAAAGAGTGGTCGGAGGCACTGAAATCCCTATCACAAGAGCTCCATACACGGTGGCCTTTTTAATTGACAACTTTTTTTACACCTGCACAGGAGTAATTTTAACGCCGGACTCGGTCATTACTTCGGCCCAGTGCACCCTCCAGTAAGAAATCATCTAACTGACATTTTAAATAATATAATTTCCGTACTTCGTTTTGTGATGTATATCTTTCGGTAATTTTCGATCGATCATACCTTCTACTCTCCTTATTTTAGTCCTTATTCATTTTCAGCCGTTCTAATAGAATGTTATTCTTCGAATACACGCAGAATACGCAAATGTGCTACTAATAAAACAAGGAATAGCTATAACAAAAATAATTTCCATGCCAACTTTATTCCTGGCTACCCCAGGTATAAAGAAGTAATAGCGACGTATAATGAGACAGTCTACCACATACGACATACGAAAAAAAAACTCAAAGTTGCAACAAGTCCGAGCTGTCAATGAATCGAAAATCGAATCCACCTTCGGAAATATTCGCACCGATTCGTGCATACTCGCGATATTCCGCACACGGACATTCTCGTGGGTCCATTCGGGTTCGTACGGAATGCGTGGAAATCAAACCCGTAGTATGGAACAACGGCAAGCTTCATTGATAAATGCGAGGTTGCCAAAGTATTCTGCGGTATAGTTATAACACGGTCTAGGGTTGATTATTAGTAGCACGTGGTATAAGCGATTTATGCCGGAATAACTATTCCGTCATAACGGTGTTATACATATGCATCTCCATCAGTTTGTTTTTTTTTTTTTTATAATTATATTGCTGCTCTGTATCATAGTGATATTTTCATTCTGTTTTATTATTTTTAATTTTTTAGTTTACTATTGACTTGCTCGTATATTTGTGATTGTTGTTCATTTTGCATGCATTTTATTTATTTTAATGTATTATTAGTAAGCACCGTATTATCTGCCAATATGACTTGTGTGTGCGAATATAGACAAAGAGATGCGATTGAAATGTTTCCTGTATAATTGTAAGATTTTTATTTTGTTAAGGACTAAAAAAAAAAGGAAAAAAATGTATTGTGCTTGTAGCTTAGTTCTGATTAATGTTCATTTTTCATGCATTTTAATTGTTATAATTTATTGTCTTAATTTGATATTATTTTATTTATCTGTGGTTCTTTGGATGTGAGTTTAAAGTTTGTTTTATGTGCTTTTATTGTGTCTGTCATATTTTATTTTATGTATATACTTTACCTGTATAATTGATAAACATGTAAATGGCCTTGCCGTATGTAAATGAATAAATAAATAAATAACGCAGTTTCTATTAGTATATTCCACTGTTACTCATTAAAAATTTTCAATTTCTTTCCGATAGAATTCCCAAGCTATCTCTACTTCTTGGCTTTCAACATAAAATGAAGGCCATTTCCATAGAACTTACAAACTTACGCGGTGTTCACACGAGGCGAATATCGCCAGGACACCAAGATATCGCCAGCCAATTGAACCGTGTGAACAGATTGTCGATAAATCAGAAGCGATAAAAATGGTTGAAAGTGATATCGTCTCAAGTTGACGACCTTTCAACTTTTGTTTCTGGTGGAACGATGCACGCATGCGCAGTCATGCGCGGCGTCCGTATCTATGGATGACAGCAGTGCTCCAAAAAATTTTCTCCTTAGAATCCAATTCCACGCCTAATATCTGCGTTTTCTCTTGATTTTTCCTCAATTAGGAGTCTCCTTATATCGTCTAAAACAATATTTTCAACTAACCCCAATTACTCCGCGACTTCTACGTCGACGTCAGCCATTTTTAAAACTATCAGCGCACCTGACAGATTGAATGTATGTCGGTGGACTCTTGTGAACACATCACACGATCAATGGGCGACCAAGCGATATTTTTTTTTATGCAAGCGAAATCGTCTGGCCTTATATCGCCTCGTGTGAACACCGCATTAGTTTCCTAACTTACGCACTATAGATATCTTCCATATCCACACATTCTTCTAAAATATTCCTTATATGCTGTAGATATTTTTTAAATACTGTATTGTAATTTTGAAAACTTGGGAATTTCATAATAAACCGTTTTTATCAACA
Source organism: Mystacides longicornis (assembly GCA_963576905.1). Classification (NCBI taxonomy): domain Eukaryota; kingdom Metazoa; phylum Arthropoda; class Insecta; order Trichoptera; family Leptoceridae; genus Mystacides; species Mystacides longicornis. The sequence continues at coordinate 10,513,274 of OY756434.1, forward strand.
AAATTAATGATATTATGAACCGTTTCACTTTTCCGATGGTATGCTTAAAACATTCCATCTGTAATAAACCAAAGCAACTATTAACATCTAATGCAAAGTGAGAACATCCAAGACCATCCAATTACGACTTACAAATAAATTTGAAAGGAATCACAGAAAAGAAGGTTTTCGAATAAGCATAATATATGCAAAAAGACATGAGATGTAAGGTTGGCTATAGGGACGTTATTTCACAATCAAATAGATCTACAGAATGACTTCCCAAAATATTAATAGATAGCTAGGAGCTTAAATCACAGGAGACTAATGTGGCAGCAAGTGTTATAATGTCTATTACACAAATTTGTATCTTTCAGTAATGCAGCATCCAGAATGTCGATCCGTGCAGCCTCTGCTGACAGGATGAGTGGTGGGCAACTCATCCAAGTGAGCAGGTTCAGGAACCATGAAAACTTCAACACTACGACATTGGAGAATGACATTTCGGTGATGCACCTGGCTTCTCGTATTGTTCTTGGCGATGATGCTCAAACTGTGATATTGCCGATGCAAGGTTTAACCATTCCAGACAACACCCCTTGCTTCTTTACAGGGTGGGGAAGTACGGTGGTGCGTATACTTTTTTTTACTACCTCTGTAGTAGACGTTGAATTTTTTACCATGTTTCTTATATTTAGAAGCGAAATTAAGAACAAGATGGTCAATATTTTATGTCACATTTTGTGTTAATGAGGTAGGGAAGTAAAGGGGAGGAATGATAGTGGTTGCGTAAAAAAAAAACATAAAAAGTTTTAATACAAATTATTTAATATCCTGACTTGTTTCGCAGGCACAGGTCCTACATGGTGGACTAACAAATCATTTTTTTTTCATTGAAATTACTTTATCTATATATATTAAAACGTGAAGAAAAACTTTGTGACCATTTTTACGAAAATTGCGCGGACGGAGGAGTATGGTTTTTCTTTAATAATAATAGAACAAAAACTTTGTACATATCATCAATATTTCAAATTTGACGTATCCATGTCATTGTTTTTGAAAGAAATCTTTGAAATAGTGCTCGCTCATTCTATGACAATGGAACCTTAATAATGTTTAAATAATAAAATAAGATAACAACTGTTTTTCTTCACCTAGGGTTGGTTGGAAGAAATTGCCGTTCGGCAATAAGCCCGCCCTTTCCACAATAATATATTATATTTGTTAATATTTTGTGCGCAATAAAGAATATTTTATTTTATTTAAGTTATGGTCGAGTTTTGAGCACTGGTCGACCACTAGTTTAAATAATTCCACCAAGAATGCACGTTCAATTCGTTAATTTTAAGTAAAAATAATATTGAAAGAGAAGAAACAATAACGCAATGCTGTGAAAGTTAGATATTTTAGAACAAGTAAAAGATATTTTAGAACATGTGGATGAGAAGCTGTATTTAGTTGGTTTATTTAGTAGAGATGGAAGTTGTGGAAAGGAGATTGATAGAAGAGAATTAGCTGGTAGAAGGGTTGGCGGTGCACTTGGACATCTAATGAGAAATAAGAACATATCTCTGAAATCCAAACAGTTGATGCGCAATACAATCCTGATACCATCCATGATGTATAGGAGTGAAACTTGGACATGGCGAATAATCTGAAAGCTTACGCAGAAGATGCGGAAAAAGGCCGATGATTTATATAGTGAGGAGTTATGGTATTGGAAAGTAATGTTGAGTGTTAACGTAGTGACTGGAATGAATGTGAATAAATTTAGGTGTTTCTGGCATACTGAGAGAATGAACGACAAAAAGGATCTATAAATCTGAAGGAATGGGTGCACGGAGTCAAATAATTGTCAATGCAACGATCTTAAACGCAAGAACGCCTAAAAAGGCTTTCCTTCCATACTCATTTCCTTTTCATAGGAACATTATAGGAAGACACTACGCTTCTACTCTCAATGCAGTTCGTAATAAGCCGTACTAATAGAACGTTATTCGTCGAATAAGCGCGGAATAAGCAAATCTTTCACAACAGCGTCCCAAATAGAATCTCAAACGGTCACAGTAGGTACTTCAACTTGTGGTGAATAGCATTCTGTTAGTACGACTGTATATTATGTATAACTCAACCTTTACAGCTGATGATTTTTTTTTACTTTAATGACAGGTGGATGTCCATGTTGACTTACATCGTACTTATAACTGTTTTTGTCTGATCACCATTAATGAAAGATCAATTAAATTTAATTAAATGAAAACCATAGAAATCTTTCGCTTCATTTCAAATTTCTCTCTCTGGTTTCAATCCTAGGATTGGCTTGCAGCAATTCCCTCAATTCTTCTCCTCCATTCTTCACAGGTCCTCAGGTCCTCCAGGTACTCTCGGCGTGGGCGTCCCCTAGAGTTTGTCCCCTCGGTCATACCCTCCATTATGGCATGCAAGAGGCCTTCTTGTCTTATTATGTGGCCGATCCATCTTGCACGCCTTTCGGACAAGGTCCTGAGCAAGTGTCTTCCTCCTTCGATTCTTTGGAGAACCTCCTCGTTTGTAATGTGGTCTCTCCAGGAAATTCCCAATAGTCTTCTGTAGGACCACATCTCAAAAGCCTCTAGTCTCCGTTTATCTCTTTCAGATAGGCACCATGTCTCGCAGCCGTACATCAAGATACTCCATACATAGGTCTTAATGAGGAGTATTCTCAGTTTCAGGTCAATATTATTTGATTCTATTATTTTAGACCTTTTATTAAAGGCAAGCCTAGCCTGATGTATACGGCTGTCGACCTCGCTCTTAGACCGACCGTCCCATGTTATCTTGCTCCCGAGATAGAGAAACTCCTTGGTGTTCTTTAGTGGAACTCCTGACATCATTACTCTCATCTGATGTTGCGTTCGGCCTACAGTGTCCAAAAAAAAGGACATTTTCTGCATCTGAATTCAGAACGAAAGATCATTCAAATTAATTTGGTATAAGATAGATTCTTATTACTTTAGTCAAAATATGACTTTTTTTTTCAGCCTGGTGGAGATTTTCCTGAAAAATTGAGAGTAGTTACCTTACCGACAGTCAACCAAGCCCGGTGTTTGCAGGCTTACTCAACCTTGAAGCAAACGATGCTTTGCGCAGGAAATTATTATCAAGGAGGGATTGGCGCATGTCTCGGAGATGCAGGAGGTCCCCTGGTGGTGGGAGGTATCCTGCACGGTATAAGCTCCTGGGGACAAGGCTGCGGCGATCTTCATAGGCCTTCTGTTTTTACAAGAATATCTTCATACAGAAACTGGATCATCAGTGCTTCTAACTTTAATTAATACCAAGAAAGGGCTGATGATTTTTATTTTATCTTAGTGAATAATAATTTATTTTGTATGTAGGTAGATAGATGAAGCCTGAAGTCTAATTAAAAATAATTCTTATTTAATAAAAATCTTATCTGCTTATTGGTTTATGGTTCTCTTTTTCCAATGGTTTCCAATCAAGCGTCAGAAAAAGTGAAAACAAGCATTATAATTATTTTCCTTATTTATTTATTTTATAAAGCTTTGTTATTTTAAATTATTAATAGGTATAATAAAACAATTCTAGATGATTAACTATATTATAATCGTGGATGTTGCTTATTCAATTTCCTGGATTAATCTTATCAGTAAATTAATTATTATAAACACCGTTTTTATATTATGATAATATTTTTATGCAAAGAAAAATAAAATGACTAATCAAACGTTGTTTTTAATGTTGATTTGACATGAATTTAATTCGTTAATCCATTTAGAAAATACCTACATTTTAATCATTCTAAATGGTATTGGAATATAAGTTCATTTTTAAGAAAAACAGTAAAATTAATAAAGAAAGTATTGTTAATTATTTACTAAAAAGATTCTCTTTTCATCGGATTGATTTTATCCTGACTAGTCTCCTTTACGTAGGTGGTATTGACATGTTTTCTATGTTTCTTTGGCTTATATAACAATGAAAAAATAACAACTAACGACTCTAAAAATTCATTACTAATGTTCGATTTTTAAATGGAACAAACCACTACGGGCTTACGACCGTCTTCTACTGTTATTTCGAAGGCTGGCTTAGTGTGATCACTTTACGTTAACAACGTTCGCCATTAGGTGGTAATGTTTGTCTCCGAAACTCTTAATCATGAGAATTCTCAACATGTTCAACATGTCGAAAACTCTCATGTATGAAACAAGTAGAAATTTAATATAACAATATTTTCATGTTTAGTTCGCATCATTAACTTTAAAGGTAACAAAATAAAAAAATCTTTTTTTTTTTCGTCATTCACCATAACATGGGCTTACTAGCTGATCCGCCCGTCAAACTTCTACCTAACCCCCTTTTTGACAGTTTATCTGGGTACCTACCTGTTTACTTAAATTTGTGTTGGCAACACTGGTAAGATATAAGGAGTTACTCAGGAAAGGAATATCAAGGATAAGAATGGTGAAAACAAGGTTTTATTTAATTAAAAATATTACATTTAAAATGTCTGTTAACCATATTATACCTAAACATAATATATTTTTGATTAATAAATCATTGATAACACAAAATTATAATCTGTTTGTTTTTTTTTTTAATAACTGCATTTATTTATCTATACCTACCTACTAGTACAATATTTATTATGAAAAATTATTGTAAAAAATAATCCGCTATATCTGGTCGTCATATGAGATCGTTTGATCAAGGAAGAAATTATTATTGATCAATTTTGTTACTATGCTGAAAGAGACATTGATCTTTCTTTTGTCAACAGTTATAACTGGTGAGTAGAAACAATATTAATTATTGTCACGTTGGTGTTTCTGTGATCTCCATTTCAATTTGTTTCTTTTCAAACAAATTTTATTTTATATTATACTAGCTTTCCCGACAGACGTTGTCTTGTGGTCCTTACCGTGAATATTGAATTCGAATTTGTATAATGGCAATTACCTTTTGACAAATCTAATTCCGATTAAATGTTTTATGTTTTAAATCATATATTTTCCATCTCCATTTTGTGAATCGCACTATCGGAGAACTATTTTTGTCGGGTTTGTGTATTTACATAGTGATATTTCATTGTCACTGTCACACGCCAATATAATTTCAAAATTACAATTAAATTATATTGTAAAAAATACCAAGAAGGTTACCTTATAAAGATTTTATAAATTTTGTAATATTACGCGCAACTTTCTTTGATTTTCTTTTACCAGAACCTCCTTCCGACTATAGCAAATGCGATGACCATAGCAAATAGGGCTCCATTTTATATTATAGAGATATTTCATTAACCTCTATTGCAATTAAAAATAAATACCTAGTTTCTGCTTCAAAATTCATTTATTTTTATCCAAATCAAAAATTATAATTTTAGTGATATTTAGTTCACAATTTCTTGGTGAATTTCAGTTCTTTCTTTTTCTCAATATTTGTAATTAAATTACATACATTTCTTTTTCAATATTTTTATATGACCAATCTACAGTTTTTACATACCTTAGTGACTTTCATTAACATGAATTGAATAATAATATAATATATGTAAGTAGGTACTTTCACATCAAGAATAAGGTATTATTGAAATTATTTGTGAATTTATTCTATTTACTTGCATTATACCTACCAATTCTTCAAATTTCAGTAACCTCAATTATAACAATTATTCAAATTTCAGTGACCTCCTTTTCGAGCAGTTGTAGTAGGGTTGTGGGCGGGAGCAATGCCAATATAACTGAAGCGCCTTTCACGGCCTCTCTACTTGTAAATCGACAGAATTCTTCTGACTACAACTTTCACTGTGCAGCTATCATCATTGCAAGCACGGCTCTCATTACATCTGCTCAATGTGTGACGTTAGTATATAAAAAATCAATTACCTATTTCTTAATCATTGAACAAAGCTCCCATGATTACTTAGCTACAGGCTGTAGCTTGATCTCTTGGAACCTGGGTTTTTCTTTCGGGTCTCAATCCACAGATAGTAGCCAGTTGTCAGCCAGCCATTTCACGTCTGCATATTATGAGCTACAGGACATGACATCTCAAATGACCTTTCCATGCAGATGTTTCTGAGTCGAAATGTGCAATTGCCGCCCTCAATTATTTCTTCGACGATGGTGTAAAGCAACCCTGGGTCCGCATGCTGTGGCCTATCCGATTTGCCATCTGTTTTGCAATTATTTTGAGGGTTGGCCTTGTTTCTCTAACTCTCTTCATCACTGCTGATGTGCTCTTTAGTACCACATCATAAACGCAGGCAGACATCTATCTATCTTCCCTTCGGCCGATAGTTCATGTTTTGAAGCCATACAGCGCCACACTTCAGATAAGATTCCTGATACAAATTTTCCTTATTTTGGATCTAGGTATCATTGGTGAATTTTTTTTTTTTCATTTTTTGTATGCGACTTTCGCCTGTTTGTGATACTGCTTTTGATATCTATTGATAATGAAACAACCCTCTGTCAACTCGTCTAGAAGAATTGTGTTAGTTAGAGACCCATCAAATACGAGATATTCTCCAGTGTACAGAAGTCTCAAATTGATTCTAATCAGTCCATGGTACTTACTTATTTTTAATATCAAAGATTCAACTCTCTACTAGAAGATAATGCATACTTTACCAACCACTGATGGAGCTACAATCTGTGTGTCATTATTATCGCTTTCAGATTCACCCCCGAGAATATGAGGGTAAGAGTCGGCAGTAGTCTGTTTGATTCAGGAGGTGTAATCCATGAAGTTTCAGGGGTGAAAATCCACGAGGATTTCAACAAAAGTGTGGAGTATGATAATGACATAGCCTTGATATACGTATCTCCGAGAATCACTTTCGGACCCAATGTGCAGAGCGCGATTCTTCCACCACAAGATACTTCTATCGAAGATTATTCCATTTGCACATTCTATGGCTGGGGTAGTACTTATGTAAGTTCAAATTATAATCATTCATAACTCGTATCTTTTCTTGTCTTCTTCTGTCCATTATTGAACCTTATTCACCCATCACACTTTTACATCAGCTCCCTGTTCTACACCAAACTTATAACATCACCCAACAATCTTTGTTTCAGCCATATCAAGCCTATTTTATTCGGTGGTGTTTTTGTCTATTGTGCTTCCACTGCTTGCTTATGGTGTTTCCCGATTAGCTTCCCCACTAATCCCAGTCGCTTCAGGAAGTCCAGCATGAGTGAATCCAAGGCGGAGAAGTCCTCCACTACTCCATCGCAGTCTGCAAGAAGGTGGTTTCCTACCACCTTCTTCGCAGAATTTACAGGTTCCATCGTCTTCGAGTCCCAACTTCCTCAGGTGTTCCCTAAGTCTTCAGTGACCCGTTAAGAAGCCTGTTAGGGTTTTAAGACCTATTTTACTTTCAAGACTTACCGACATCAGAAATATCTTCGGCTATATTGGATACGAACCATTAAATATCTCTTAGTTCTTAGAAGTCTGTTTTACTGCATGAAAAACAAAAACCAGCTAGAACGACTTTTATAAAAAAATCTACCAATTTTTTTTTTACCCATGACGCCGTTTCTCGAAGGGGGTAGGGAGAGAGAGTACAGACTTCCATTCTTTCCTATCCAAACAAACCTTTTTCGCTTCCTCCAAACGCATAACATTCCGCATACATGCTCTTCTATTCCTTTTTGCTCCTGACTTGGCCCTCCTCTAAGACGGCACCGATATGATTAGACCATGTCATTCGAGGTCGGCCTCGTCTTCGAGCACCTATTCTTTCAGATTTATATATCCTTTTAGTCATTCTATCTTCGTTCATTCTCCCTGCATGCCCAAACCACCTTAATTTATTTATTCACTTTCATTCTAGTCACTATGCTAATATCCACTCCACATTCCTTTCTAATATTCTCATTCCTCACCTTATCAATCAGTCCGCATATCTTACGCAGTGATCTCATTTCCACAGCATTTACCTACCAATTTTAATACTCGTATAACATGTAACTTATATAAAATGATAAAAAGATTTATTTTTGAAATTTTCAGAATGAAGGTCCTCCTACTGCAAACCTTCTCAAGGTAGATCTTCCCATTGTCAATCAAAGAAGATGTGTTGATGCATATTCAGGATTATACACCATCAATAGCAACATGGTCTGTGCAGGACAAATCAACGCTGGTGCTTGTAGCGGAGATACGGGTGGTCCATTGGAACTGGGGGGAGTTCTTTTCGGCATACAATCCTTCGGGAATTACTGCGGAAGTCCCAGCTATCCGACAGTTTTCACTCAAGTATCCAAATACATAAATTGGTTGTTGGAAAATATGTAGTAAAAAATACAAGAAAATTGTACGTCTTTTATTCAATGTCATATATTCTCAAGTTCTAGCTACCCCAAGAAAAAGATATTCGACATGTGTGCGACCTTCCAGTAAGTATTAATTGACATTAGTATTTGAAAAAATCGCCTTTACAAAAAGTTCAATAACAAAATTTTACGTAACACAACGAACCATAAAGAGAAGTATGTTCAACATTAGCCTGAGAGACAGGAACCGATATAAATGGATTGGAGAAAGGACCAAAGTTACTTGCAGGTGGTTCGACGACATAACAAGAGTTGCCAGAAACCAGTGTCACTGAATCGTGGAAGAGAGAGACAGAGAATCGTGGAAGTCGGGAAGCGAGGTCAATGATCATTACCTACTTGACGAATGGAAGCTGATAATTAGAATATTTGTAAGCATAATATAGTGGCTCAATTTCAACCTGGAAAAAGAGGTTGGCAAACGTTAGGGCTTTAACAAAAAAACTGTTGCTACGTTAAATAAGTACATGGCCACTTTTATGGCAAATATCTTCTTCTTGTTCTGTCTTTTTCTTAGATTTGTTATAATTTATAATATATACAGCGTGACTGGTATTTCGGCCTAATTCCTTAAAGCTTATTTGCAATGTTTTCGTTCCCATTAACTAAGGATTTAATGTCAACGATTTTTAGTTATTCAGTTTTTTATTTTCCAAACTTTGACCTAAAACTGAAAATTTTTAGTGTATACAAGAGTTTATTTGAATTAGAAATTTTATGATTGATAAATTTATTTTTTTGACTTTGGTTTTAAAGAAAAATAAAACCAAAATTCCATAAAATATTCCTCGCTTGATGGTTTACCAATTTAAATAAGTATTCATGGGTCAGTGTGAGATGCACGGCCTTGAAAATTTAAATAATCGCAACAGTCTCACTCAAACGCCTTTATCACCCAAGCCGTGCTGGCAAACTGATTTCTTAATAAATGGGTATACCTACACTATTGACTGTTCATCCTACCTTTCAAACCTCATCTCCCGTTGTCGACCTTATAGCTATTGAAATGATTTCTTTTCCTCTTTGAGGGAGTATGATAATTGTACTAGCGCATATTTTCCACAAGCTATGATGATTATATAATATAACTAGCTTTCCCGACAGACGTCCTTATATAAATAAATATTATGAATATTAAATTGGAATTTGTATGGTGATGAATTAATTATCATTTGACCAATGTGATTCCGGACGATGCGTCTGTTTTAAACCATGTATATTCCATCCGCATTCTGTCAATCGCACCAATTGACAATTTCTATCAAAATTTCAAAATTGGAAGTGGTTGGTGGCCCAGCGGTTACAACGCCGGCTTTCGTACTGCGGACGTCGTGATTCGATCCCAGGTGCCGACCATCTTCCTCTTTCACGACACAAGCTTTCAGTAGCTTACTGTGAAAGAGTCAAGGAGTGTATTTGTGTTCACTTTGAGTGAGCACAGATTCATTTCTATAAAAAAAAAAAAATTATGAGGTAAAAAGTACTAATAAGGTTGTCTACGTAGAGTTTTCTTTAATTTTCTAATTTGCCATGCATTTTTCTTAACTTTTTCTTTTAAAAGGACATTCTCCTGATAAAAGCCTACACGACAAAAAAAGAATTAGCGAAATCGGTCAGCCGCTTAGGCGGGATGCGATGAAATCGGGAAACAGCTCTCCATTTTTATATAAGATATGATATTACTAACAGCCGGTTTCATAAAAAATAAAGGAGACTTTAAGCTTCTTGAAAAAATAGCGCGTTTCATAACAACAAAATGACACTAAAGTCGACTTTATGTTAAAGTTCCGTTATTGGCACTACTTAAAGTCGACTTAAGTGTAGTTCAATCTTTTGCCACCGGAGTTCATAGTAAATTTGGTGGCACTCTCTCTGTCACAAATGATAAACATTTTGCATACGGTGACACTATGGACAAAAATGACTAAAATAGGGTGGTAAACATGGCAAAACGGGAAGAATATTATTGTTTACAGATTTCGTTTACCAATTCATAAACCATAATAATAAATTAACACAAATAACGCCACTTTGATGCACTATTGAGAAATGAAATTGACAGATTAACAGAAATTCCGTGAAAATAATATTAGTAAACAATCTATGTTTTCCATAGATTTCCATGGTAACACTACCTCCTGCTACGAACTCTCAAATATTTTTTTGATATTTCAAACTTTAGCTAAAAGTAAGCGGGTATATTTTTTATGAAACTCGTCAGCTTAAAGGAGACTTTAAATTTTAAAAATTTCTTTAAAGAGTTCTTTAGTCGCTTTTTTGAAACCGGCCGTAAGTAGCTTCAGGAAGAGTTAATCTTATCATTCTTTTGAATGTATGTCATATTATATACTACAAAGAATTATCCCTCTAATTGGCTGTTTTCCTAAGAATGCGATGTTTCAGAGAACGGCGTCAGTAGAACGCTGTTTATTTTGTTATGCGTTGGGTTCCTAGGGAGCGGCCGTCATCTGACAAGACGGCGTCTTTCAAAATTATATGACAATGTTTTTCGTTACTATGGAAACCATATTGGCAATGTTCTCTACTGACATATCCACCGCCGTTTATTGTAGCGGCGTATCCGTAGGAAAACAACCCATTACCGTAGTTACAAAAACATTGTCGTTATTTTCAACGGCCTCCGTCTTGTCAATGATTCGTGAACGCTTTCATCGATAGCACTGAATTATTACACATTATAAAAGCACCTTCTGTGCTACGAGATTGATATGAATTATTGTCTTCTGCCATACGATATTTATCCTCCTCTGATGCCTGGCCATCCTTCAAACAAATAACTAAAGCAAAATCAAGCTCGTTCATTTTCACGTTCTGACACAATTAACAAATTGACGTTTGTTATTTAAAAAGAGACGGGCACGGAATTTTCCAAATGTCACCGCAAAGACCGCCGTCATAAGCTACTGCCGCTGAAGACGGCCGCTCCCTAGGAACCCACTGCATAAGAGCTATTATTTATATCACCAATGATATCTTCTTTACCGGATATCTCAGCATAAATATTATGCTACTTTTATCTATCCTTTAAAAAATGACGTGTGCTTTATTTATTGTTTCCACAGAACCACGTAAATGTTTGCTGTTGCTGACCACTGATAACAACATGAAACGGCTTAAAAATTATCAAAATAAATCTTAAGTAGTAGTCCTTTCATGTACCCTCAAAATAATTTCACAACAACTTGGATAGGCCACAAAATCCAGCACACAGGTCTGCTCTACCCCATCATCCAAGGTTATTGAGGACGGCAATTTCAGAGATCACCCTAAGGACAGGTGATTGGAGCTCGTGTTTAATTCGTAGGTAGGTGGGTACCTACTCAAATAAATAAATGTCATCGTATTTAATTATTATTATTAGTTATTGTTCTAAATTTGAATTTGTTTTTCATTGTGACTTCTTATTGTTTTGTTCTAGAACTATTATATACGTTCTTCATGGTGATGAAGTAGTGTTGTTGTATTTATTTAAAAAATAAAACATTTTAATAATCCGATGCGATTAGTTCTCATTCATTATTTTACAGCCCGGATGTAGCTAGCTGATTGCAGAGATGCGGATATTGCTTGGGACAGACCGTTCTACGGATTGAAACTTAAAAAAGAAAAACCCTTATTGGAGCATAGAGAGGCATCAAGAGCTCTCTATTACGCTCATTCATACGCATCCTCATATTCTACCTCCCTCACACTGTTAAAATTAGAAACTCTGCTCCTTATGTATGACACAATATGTCAAGTTTTTCCTTGTCTTCGGGATCCTGATGGGAGGAAGACAGTAATCTCCTCGATGAAATGTCATCTAACACATGTACCAATCATCCTAATCTCTTGTCCATTTGGTGGAAATAATGAGCCCCGGCCGGGTGCGTCAGCGTTTAACGTATTTATGATACTTCTTCTTCTTCTTTCTCTTCTTTGATGGCTGGTGGCCTATTATTACTGCTATGTTCTCTTGAGAAGCTGATTGCCAACTATCCCTCCAGAGTTTAGGTGGTCATCCTAAACGTCTGCTTCCTTATGATATATTTATGATGCGTTTTACAATCTGCCGGAGCTCGCGTTTTATGTTATAAAAATTGCGCTTCAATGTTTATAAAATTACAAAAAAAGCTTGAAAAAAAATCCGTCAAAAATCTGCGTGCCAATATTTTAATGCTAATGGATGTCAGGTAAATAAAAAATGTGTTTCTATTGAATTTTTCACAAATGGCGTTGTTGTATCGTAATTCGTTCCATACTAACTTTAATATTTTTTTATTTTTTTTTTATTTAAATGGCATTACATCCAAAAAGATGATGAAGCCAATAACGCTATTCCATTATGAGTATTCAAATTCGATTAGAAATCATAGAACAATAAATTTATTTCTTATTATATCATTTAGTTTTTGATGTATCGCTATAGATTTTAATGATAACAAGCAGGAAACATTTATTGGATACAATGTGTCATCTACGAACAAAAAATAGTCCAGATGGTTTGAATTTCTTATGGGGCAGGCAAACAAAACATGTTCAACCGACTCCTCGTCCATGCCACATTCGCAGAATGGAGAAGAGCACAGGCCAATCTTGTAAAGGTGCGCGTCAAGTCTGTTATGTCCAAACTTTAATCTAGAAATGTTTTTAATACATTCACGCGATAAATTCTCGTCAGCAAACCAAGGTCTTTTAGAAATGAATCTCTGGATATTTTTGTAATATATTCCCTTCGATTGTGATTCCCACTGCGACTGCCACTTTGAAAAAGTGTATAGTGCGATGGCATTTAGAAGGTCATCCTCTGTTGGTATAAACTCATCAGGAGGATCACCCATGGTTAATGCCCTCTTCGCAAGCTCGTCTGCCTTCTCATTTCCCATGATACCACGATGGGATGGTATCCATACCAATACGACGTCTGCCCCCCGACTCTCTAAGTAATATATTTTCGATTTAATATTTCTAACTAAATGATTTCTCGACTCCGATGAACTTTAATATTATGTTTTATACTATTTTCTACCCATTTTGTCAATCAAAGAATCCAATAAACCGCGCGCCATAAAAATATGTTCAGCCAACCTCGAGTTATAAGTGTTCGCACTAACCCGACGTTCTTTTATATCTTTAGATTTTGTTAAAATTATTGTGTCATGGCTTTCCTTCCTTTCTCTTTACCTAGATCTAGGATCAATACTCCCTCCATATCTTTGATTATCTCCCTGGTGGTCTACTTCCCTCTGGTAGTTCTTCCGGTACTATTTTCGGAAGTCTATCCGCACCCATTCTGCCAACTCTCTAGTGACGTTTCCTCTTTCTACTCCACCTTACAATATCTTGAATGTTATCAAATTCGGCGGATTTTCTCATTCGGTAAATTCTATTTCTGAGTGTTTGCCCAGGACAGGTCTCAAAGAATTATATAACTTTTACGACCGACCTTGGTAGTCTAGTTTTACTGACGTGGAATTCAGATCAAGAGGTCCCGGGTTCGATTCCAGGTGGGGTCAGTGTTTTCTAAGTGTTTTTTCACTTGCAATTTCTACCCGGCGTTGGAGTTTCTCAGATTCGACGGGAACGGTTGACTGGAAAAAATTGCTTCAGGCAATAAGTTCCGCCGGCTTTACTGACACCTTTGTATAGAAAAGTGTTAATTCATTATGATGATTTCAGGATAATATTGAATTGTTTTGAAATTAAGAACTCATTTTCATCAGAAGATCTTGACACAACCAAAAATTAAGGACATCAACAGAACAATGAAATGGTTACTATAGAATCTTTGGTGCTCCAATAACATGTGGCTCTCGCATAGCCGTAGCACATTGTAATCTAAATTCAATATTTCTGATTAAGACATTACTTTAGGGTTTAGGTTTTTAAACACAAACAGCGAATAGGTGTGTCAGTATGTACTTACAAAGTAAAATATTTTTTATCAAACTGTCAGAGAGATCAAAGATAAATTTTCAAAAATAATTATTATGAATATTGCACTCAGTTATCTACCAATAAACTCTTTAGGCATTATCAGATTTTTTTATCAATATCCGCTATTTTTGCACATATAAATACGTTTTGATTTGCCTTTCCTATCAATCACATTACCAGAAGTTTTTAAAACAGACTGCAACATGTTGTCTTTGGTCTTGGTTTCGGCTCTCATCTTGAGCGTTAATGGTAAGCACTTTTTTAATATATAAATGCATTTTATTTATTAAATAAGACGAAGTTTTTATAACGAGTGCAAAGGGTTAAAAAAAGGCGAAAAGTATTTAGTAAGAGATTTTTTATTTTGTGTCTAACCTCAGATTAGCAATTTCAAATTATGCTTAATTATGCTTGTGATAATATGTACATACATTAAGGGCCGAAATCGCAATTTGTAGCTTATACTGGAGTTTTATAAAGGTGGCTTAAATGCTCGCTTATGCTCGCTATTTTATGTTTATATGACCTTTGCTTTGATTATTTAACTTTATTAAGATACAGCTACGGAAAGTGAAAGAAAGTGTTCAATAATAAACATAACCATATATTATACATTCAACTAGGTTAAAGCAAAACGATCTTGTAATTATTATCAAACAGAGCGAACAGTATATAGCGGTCAATGTGGTGGTCAAATAATCAAAGAAAGGGTCACGATTAAATCCAAACAGAATCGCTAATGAAACAACCTAAGCAAAGTGGTTGAAGTGGTTGGTAGCCTGGCGGTTACAGCGCCGGCTTTCGTACTGTTTCGTGCGGACGTCGTGGTTCGATCCCAGATGCTGACCATCTTCCTCTTTCACGACACAAGCTTTAAGTAACTTACTGTCAAAGAGTCAAGGAGTGTATTTGTGTTCACTTTGAGTGAGCACAGATTCATTTTAATAAAAAAAAAGAGAACATAAAAGCGTAATGAATTATAATTAATTAGACATTCCACCTTCAAAAAGCGTAATAATTGCGCGCCTATATATAATGACATTTGAAATGACAGTTTGTCCATATTGTGACATGTGGCGCCTCCTGGTGAGAAAAAAAATAACTATGTAGGTTAAGCGAGCTTTACGCTGTTGAGGACACCCACTTTTATTGCATCGTCTCGTACCCGTTTTATAAAATAAATGAAGTTTACTTACCTGAATTTGGCCTAGGGCCACTTGTAGGGTATTTCAAACGAGTAGAGAAAAATGTTATTACTAAACTCGTCTGAACTCCTTATTTAGTAGAGAAGATTAGTCGCCAGTATAGTCTAGTAACTCTTTTTGGGAGACCCCCCCCCCCCCTCTAAACGCGATATCGGCATACTTATTTATTACTAGTTGTCCCGCTTGTCGACCTTCGACCTAACGCAATTAAGAAAATAATTTTGACTTATTACATGAATAAAATGCAATTTACGATAATTTACTTAACTCAATTAAATTTAGCTAATAATTTATTGCATTATGTTATAGTTATCGTTGATTCGGATGCAGGATGAAATTCGATGGGTCATAAGTTTTAAATCAAAAAAAATCCTCTGTAATTGCTTTACTTTTAAAAAAAATCCAAGAGATGGCGGTGTGGTAGGAAATACATCACATGTGATGGGTTCACAATAATCACAAAATATTTAATCAGTACCTATATTGAAAAACTACATGTTTTGGACTAGTCTGTCCCAAATTGAACGGAGTTGTAGCCCTAGTATAAGTTTTCGATGATCGAATATCGAAACGATCATCGAAAGAGTTTCGAAAAATTTTCATACTAAAATGATCGAATGATTCGATCGTTTGATTTAAGAACACTGATTACACGCTAATAAGCGCTTATTTGCGTGCAATCAGCTATCGATAAAACTCGTACTAGCCCCACTGATAGACTGGAAAAAATTTACCTTTAGTACCTAATAAAGTTCCGCCAGCTATACTGGAACGTTTGTACATATTATAAAAAAAATGATAAATAATAATTCATTTATTTATTTTTCAAGGAATCTACTTGCCTGGTTCAAGAGTGGTCGGTGGTGGCAATGCCAATATCAGCGAGGCCCCATACACCGCAGCTCTGCTGGTTGACGGTCAAGGCAATGGCATTTATACTTTTGCTTGTGGAGCTGTCATCGCTACAAGAAATGCTCTCATCACATCAGCTCAATGCGTTAGGTAATGAAATCTTACCATAGCTAATAACTGAGTATTTGATCAGAAATCAAAAAGTCAGCATGGAAATTTTAGTTACACAGTTACTCGTTAAAATAAGACACAAATACAATATCTTTGTTTTTTTATTTTTTTATTTTAGTTGAAAAAATATGTAGGTATGTAGTCTGTGATGGCAAAAAGGGTGAAAAACTACAAATACTCATCACAACTAAAATCAGCGCCAGTAAATAATACCAAAAAACACAACGATTTGTTTGATGTCAAAAGGGTTTTACTAGAGGCATCACCACCAGTTTTATACCTTTAAATCTAAAGCGACTTTTATTTGTCCATTTTCAGCCGTGGTCCAAGCTTCACCAGAGTGCATCTGGGATCAACTCTACATAACTCTGGAGGCCAAACACACCTTGTGTCAAGAATCAAAGTGCACGAAAACTATAACTCGCCCACCGCGTACAACCACGATATCGCGATCATATACCTCTCATCGCAGATCACCCTGGGCCCTAATGCCCAAACAGTGACCCTCCCAATTCAAGGGGCCAACATTGCCGAAAATACAAACTGCATGTTCTACGGGTGGGGAGCTACTTTTGTAAGTATACATACATGCTACATAATTTGACTTTTAATAATCATTACTTCCTCATCCTCTTGAGGCTAGTTGACACTTTGTATTAATTGGTAAACCGTTGGTGAAAAGATAGATTTTGGTATTGCTGTTGCAAATACTTTTAAAGTCATAATTTATTCTTCTTAAAGATAGGTTTAGTCAAAACAAGTGATTGCGCATTTTGTTAGATTCTAACGAGTTCTCCTTGTGTTATTCATTCTTTCGTTTTTGTTCGCCAAGATTCTATTGAATGTTTTGAGAATGCTAACTGGTTTGAAACAAACGGAGAAAAACTTGCAATTACTATTTTTCGTAGCATTTAGAGACGCTTAAATAAAGATCAATAATTGTATTAATGTTCATGATCTTATTTTTTATTGCCCTAGAATTCTAGTTCTTGCTTTTGATTCTTGCTCGTCGATATTTGCTTGCTCTAAACATGAGCCTTTCTTTACACTAAATATCAATAATGAATGCTCCATTCGAGATTTAGCTATTTGTTCATAAGGAGTCATTGAAGCCTTTCACTAAAGACAATCTGTCTGACAATAACCTTCTTCAAACAAACGAATCATTGATCAAAAATGCTTTCATTTATGCTCTTTTAAACTCGGTTCATAAATCGGACGGTTTGCATCAGCGGTCAGCCTAATTTAGATGTTCTTCTTTTTTTAAATCTTTTCTTTAAATCATTCAACTTGTAGAAACCATCGAGAATTGAACGACGTTTAGTGAATCGCAAAATACCTTGAGCTCTTTTATTCGTTTTCTGGCATCTCTCATTTTTTTGTTGAAAGTGTTCCACCAATTAAATGTTCTCACTAGAAAGAAATTTTGTTGAAAAACGATCTAAGTATTGCCTTCCTTCCTTTCCAGAACGGTGGTAATCCAGTTCCATCCCTACAAAAGGTGGCACTGCCAATTGTGAACCAGGCTAGATGTGTGTCTTCATACGCCGGACAGTTCTATATTACCGATAACATGGTCTGTGCCGGAAGAATGGGAACAGGCGGAGTTGGAGCTTGCAGAGGAGACACGGGTGGTCCATTGGTTAACAACAGCATCCTCTACGGCATACAGTCCTTCGGCAGGGGTTGCGGAGAACCAAACTATCCAACAGTCTTCACGAGGATACCCATGTACAGAAATTGGTTAAATGTCAATCTGCAATAGAAGATATAAAACAAATTGTAAATACCTATTACTAAAAAAATAAACACCTTCTTTTTATAGATTATTTTTTTTATATTAATCCACGATCTGGTCCTCTCTGTTATCAAAGAATTTTCTGCAGGGGTAATTTCGTAATCACACAAGAAGTGCATGGAGACCGCAAAAAAAGAACGAACGTTTTCTGGATATACGTATGTGAATGGATGAATTATTTTTAGTTCAATCCTGAACCACAACGGGAAACTTTGTTTCTTCTACCGCTGCTCGAATGCTGGCCCAATGTGATGATTGAAACATCAGCATCACGGGCTCCAAAAGTAGGTATATGATTGTAACATTTGCTTGTTAATACACAGATTGTGTGCCAAAGTGCTATGGTTTTGGTTGAAATATCACCTAAAAAGAAGATAGAGCATCTTGCGCTTGAAGACTTTGGTTTCCACATTCTCCTAGAAAACTTACGTGATAAAGTAGTGCTTTGGAAATCTGTGAAACGCGGAAATTTGGCTTTTACACGACCTAGGTAGGCAACAGATATGAACTTATGCAAAAAGGGGCTTGGAAACAGTTCTATACATTGACAATGGATAAACTCAAGTGGTCATAAAAACACCGGTTGATAAACGTCTGGTTTGAGAGTAGATTAAGAATCAACCAACTGGATTAAGAATGGATGAGAAAAATAAAAAATCGTACCATAAAATTCTAAGAACAGATTATCAACAACAATCGACAAGATAATACCATCACAGTATGCTAATTCTTTTTTTGGAAACAGCCGATATGATCTTACGAGAATTGACACAAATATAGATGGATTCCCAAACTTTGTTCGTTCAACATTTTTTTTTTTGGAAATGTAAAGGAACTTTCATAAGATATTCTGACCTAAAATCAGGCAGAAATTCGTAATATTTTGTCTTTGTCTTTTTTTATTTCACATAATCATTTTTCAGGTTTCTATAAAGTCACTTTCATAACATGGATTTTTAGAACCGAAGAAGGCTGTCATGTTGAGTTTCTTGCTTTGTTTAGTCACGGAAAATCGAGAACTATGGAAATGACAGTGATGGAAATTACAGTGCTAAACTGTTACCCTGATATTGTCTAATTACTAAGGCGAACCGGAGTGGCCACTTTAAAATGGAGGTGGGTATGATACACGTGTGCTGTGGAGAAGATGATCGGGCAGACCACCATTCAGATTCTCTTCTTCTTCAGCTCATAGCCGTCCACTCCTGGACGAAAGCCTCCTCCATGTCGATATTTCCTGCGCAGTCTGCATCCATAGCACCCCAGCGTGTCGCTCCAGGTCATCCCTCCATTTAATCTGTGGTCTTCCTACACTTCTTCTCGTGTCTCTCGGTTTCCAATTCAGCAGTATTTTGGCCCATATTTCGTCAGTAGCTCTAGCGACATGTCCTGCCCATTTCCATTTTAGAGTCATCACCCGGTGGATCACGTCTGTGACTCTACTTTTATCCCTTACCGTTTCGTTCCTGACTCTATCTCTAAGGGACAGTCCTAGCATGGCTAGGATATATATTCATCTATACCATTCAGATGGAGCGACGATAATAAAGTGAGAGTGGCCGGAAGATATTAGATAAAGAGGGAGGTGAAAAGACCCTGATCTAGCATCTGGCTGATTATGCTGGTAAGAAGTCTTAAGAAAAAGTTGGTTTCCCTTATTTTACAAGAATTAGCAATAATCTGATCATAAAGCACATTACTGTCAAATGTCAATTGACTACCAACAATAGTATGATACTTCAGATTTCAATAAAATAATACCTTAAGTATACCTTAAAATATATGTTATGTTTACGGGGCTATATTATGTTTTCGATGTCCTGTGAGATCCTTACGATCTCAAGCCACGTTTGGGATGCCAAGATGCGGAACTAATTATGCACAGAACTCATTCTTAAACCGTTCTACGGGCACTTACAATTCATTTTTTAACAATATAGACCTGAATAACTCTTCTCTTACGGTTTTCAGGCAAAACGTGAGAACACACTTGACATCAGAGCAATGAATTCTTTATCTTCCTGCTTTATTCCATGTCCCTTATTCCTATCCCTCTTTCTTTTCCTTCTTCCCATTATTCCCAGCTGAGCCTGCACATATTGTTACATTAGTTTTTCTTTTTCCTATTTTCTGTTGTTTGTCTTACTTTTAACCCGCTCGCTATTAATGTCTACGTATATACTTTACTGGTGTTCTTATTGTCCATACTATTTGTGTAATTGTTTGTTATAAAATCACTGTTTGTATATTTGTTTAATACAATAAAAATAAAATAAAAAATAAATAAAATAACAGGGTTATTCTGTTTTCATCAGAATTTCAAAAATGGTTTATATTATGATTCTTGTTCTGTATAGTTTTCAACACTTTTGATTTTTCAAATTCAGAACAGACGAATGATTTCCTTATTGCCTCAGTATAGGTTAGAATTCTCGGCGTCATTCGAATAGCAAATCACAACTTTTATTTCCAAATCTATATATTAATACGTGAAGGATAAACATTACTATTTTTACGAAAATTTCGCGGACGAAGGAGTATGAAATTTCGCACACTAATAGTTTAAATAGAGAAGGAGTGGCGAATGCCAAAATTTTTTTTTAAATTACACATTAAAAATTTATACCTATATTTTTTTCGGTTTTGGCATTTAAAAATATATTAAATGATTAAAAAAACATTACAAACACTACTGTAATTTATTTTTATGTATTTGATACTCACACACACTTCCAGATACATCTTAAAAGGATCATCAACTTCATAGAAACAAATGTAAAATGAAAACGCCTCATAATGGGTACAGAAAGCTTTTTTGAAGGCGATATATTTAAATGGAAGGTGGAGCTGGAAATGGCGGGATATAAATTGAGATTAGATTAATGTTTGTCTTTAATAATAATAGAAAAAACTTTGTAGGTATCAACTAGGGAATCCAATCCCGCATCAAATTCGCGATCCCGCAAGCCTGCGGGATTGGTGACCTCAATCCCGCGGATCCCGCGGGATTTGCGGGATCAGCGGGATTGACATTTCTTTGTTTGAAGTAGGTTATTATTATTAAGAAAACAATGAAATAAAAATATGTATGCATTTTTTAAATTAGGTATTAGAAGTGTTAGCAATTGAAAATAATGATATTTTAGAGGTAGGTATAAAAATCCGCTTCTTTTAAGGAACGATATAATACAACATTTGAACGTTTGAGCTTTTAGCATTGTGATTCGTATTGACAAATGAACACATTTATTGATTTTAAGAGGCACAAAAACTAGTTATTTTTTTCTGATACCTAATACTTTCGAAGAAATCATAAAGTGTCTAAACGTTGTAGACGGAATTGACTTTACATAATTGTAAGCAGTTTCCAAGTAGAGGTGAGCGTTATAACGAAAGCTGATAAAAATATTCGATAAATAAAAATATTTTATTCTCGTTATTCGTATTAAACGATATTTGTAAATATATTAGAGTTATGAATTTACTGAATGACTTTTTAGCGAAATTATACCTTACCGCCAACAGACATCAAATTTTCGGAATGATTTTTTTTTTTTTTAAGTAAAGTCTTTCTTCCGGATATTAATGAAATAAATGAGCTTTAAGCCTTTTAAAATAACGTTATTTAAAATTTATGAAACTGCTATAAAGTTTATTTAAGCCGCTATTCCCACCTCTACAACATCCAAATGCTTTCCTCTATTCCCTCCACATCAGATCAAGAGAATTATCTCGAGTGGGTACGGATACAGGCACAACAGGTCTAGACTCAGCTATCCATTCGGTACGGAGACTACGTTCTCATTCATTTTCTAGTGTAAGCGAAGGATCATCATTGAACAGATTCGTTAAAGGTATGCCTTTTTCATCGTCGTTGATGTCGTTGTCATCAACTTGCTGGTGTTCAGATTCTTGTTGGACCCGCGAGTCTGACAGAATTCTCTCTATTCAACACACAAATTTCAATTCTTACTTTGCTCAGATAAAAGAATGGATCGTCCACCACATTTGTAGATCCTGAATCTTTTTCTACATATTTTTAAGGCAGTCATTGATTACTTAATCCACGATCGCTCCCAGTGTGGAGCATGTGGACCCCACGAAGTTCCTCCAAGACTCTCTATCTTGCGTCAGTTGCACAGCTTCATCCCAGCTCAATCCAGCATCTCGTAGAACCGCAGTGAATGCCCGCATCATTTTTAATTTCGGCCTGCCTCGCCTTCTTGTCCCATCCGGATTGTAGTAAAGACTTGCATATTCAAGACTCTCGGGGGACATGCGAAGAACATGCCCAAGCCAGCTCAATTTACGATTCTGGATCACTGAGGTGATTCGCTGTTGTGACATAGTGGTACAATACTAACCCCCAAAATCTGTCGCAGAAATCTATTCTTAACACTAAGAATCTTCTTCTGTTGAGGCTTCGTCAGATGCCAGGATTCACAACCATATAACGGCCATTGATATACGGCGTTCTTTTATCCGACGAGATAGCGACACTATAAGTTCCTGGCTTATCCTGGTATTTTGTCGATCAATTTGGTTTCTGCATTAACTAACATTGCATCACGCAGTAACCTTCTTTGACAATTTACTACGCTCGATACTGAATCTCCTACCGTGGGAGAATCCCTAGCCATAGAATAATTCAAATGACATTGATTTTGTTCCGTTCCGATACAGGATTCACACAACACTAAATATAAATTCAAAACTTACTTAGTTGTAAGTTAAAAACTGAAAGTATAATTATTTTCCATATGAATTTCAAGGAAAAGTCCCGTTTTTGCAGCAAAAGTTGATAAATCTTTCATTAATGAGGTTGTACAGGATCTAATAAATAATCAGAACTTCATCTGAGTCCATTCTAATTGTTTATTATTTTTTCCTTTTCAGTCCCGCAAACGTGCGGGATCCCGCATGAGAAATCCCGCATTTCTGATCCCGCAAAAAAGGTGCGAGATCCCGCATTTGCGGGATCCGCGGTTTGCGGGATTGGATTCCCTAGTATCAACATTTCAAGCTTGACGTATCCATGTCATTGTTTGTGAAAGAAAATTTTGAAAAAGTGGCCGCTCATTCTTCAAACTTATAATTTTAATAAGTTATGGTCGAATTTCGAGCACTGGTCGACGACAAGTAAGTAAGTGATATTTTCACAATATTCTTTATAGAGACTCGTATCTTTCTCAGGATTGTTTTTCACTTCAGCTAATTTAAATAATATAAATTTTAATTTGGATCACATTATTTTCACATGAACGATAAAAAATATTGATAATCTCTCTATTTGTCGCTCCAGATGAGTTGTTAACGTAAGTATTCCGATAAATCTCTTATCATAAGTTACCAATAATCAACTCGAGATTATGACAAATGATCTAATACTAGATCGCTCTGTAGCCTAGTTGTTTTGATATCAATAAAAACAGATTAAATGAGTAGTTTTGGATAGGCTTATAAAGAATTCGGTTTGTGAAATTTCATATCAGTTGTCAAAACAAACATGTATCGCCTAGTTGTTGTGTTGGCTTTGTTCCTCTGCGCTAATGGTAAGAATTTTCCCGTATTTTTGTTTGTTTTTATTTTACTGTTTCATCTTATTTCCGACGGTCCACTAGTTTTGAAGATCTCGATTAACAACTCACCCCTTTTTTAAAGGATGTCAATGGACCAAAGTTGGTCTATTGTGACATCCTTTAGTGTAACAATTCGTTCTCAATGTCGAAGTAGTTCACAATATCTCTTAGTGCAAGTATTCTTGCTTTTCCCAGAGTTATGTATTGGCCTTTCAAGTGCATGCATCTTATGAGGGGGTTCATCAAAGATCCTCCGGGCATAATTTATAGCCTTGGGTGTTATATTTCAGATATACGTTTGCACAGTCTGCAGTGTTCCATTAGAGTCTTTGTTAGGTGCATATTTATTTTTGGAAAGAAATTTCACCTTTCTCGAAAGCTTTCATCCAGATATTTTAACCTCCTAGCATTCCTGAATATGTTTTAGTTTTTTTTTTTCTTTTTGAAATCTTTCTGCAACTTTTTTACAGAATATATACCTACCCTTCGAAGAGTATAGAATGTTTTACCTTTCCTTGCGCATTTCGTTGAATATATTTTAGTATTTAATCAAGTTGGCCTTTTCTCAGTTTTGAACGAACCTTGATCGAATCAAACATCTGAAATTTAAATAAATTCAAATTAATTCAAACATTAAAATGTGAATCTAATGCTCTTTTCAGCCGCTATTCTCCCAAACCAGAGAATAGTTGGAGGAAGCGGAGCTGCCATCACAGAAGCTCCGTACACTGCAGCTCTTCTGGTTGACACTCAAGGAAACTCGGTCTTCACCCAAGCCTGTGGATCTGTCATCGTCACAAGAACAGCCGTCATTACCTCAGCTCAATGCGCAGTGTAAGTTGAGAAAATCTTCAGTTTTAAAAATGTATTCCATTTCTCAGCATTATGGGCATTTCTGTAGTCTCTTGAAAGGTTCCTTTGTTTTCACAGGAAACGCAAAAGATGAAAAAATTTAAAGGTTTCAAAGTCTCAAGATTTTGATCCAGTACGATGATTATTATCTGGTGTCTATTTTTCAGCTAGAATAATAATTCTTCTACGGTGCATATTCCAAAACTTCCACTTCATTGACAAGTCATCACCTTATCGAATGTTTACCAACAATTTAATATTATTCAAATATTACAGATTCCCCGCAAATCGTTTGAGGATTCGTGTTGGATCCACCTTCCACAATTCTGGTGGTCAGGTCATCCAAGTTTCTTCCATCAGGACTCACGAACAATTCAGCTCCGCAAACTTCAACAACGATCTTGCCATATTGTATTTGGCATCTCAAATAACTCTTGGAGCTAGCGCTGCTACAGTTACTTTACCTGCACAAAATGCAGCTATCATGGATGGATCAAGCTGTATGTTCTTTGGATGGGGCAGACTCTCAGTAAGTAACAAAGTTCAAACCATACAAGTTTTTCCTTCACGTATTAATATATAGATTCCATTCTAGCTAAGTTCATCTTATATCTGATTTTCAGGCCGGTGGAACTATCCCAACAAACTTACAAAAAGTGGCTCTCCCAGTAGTGAACCAGAATCTCTGCGTAAACTCCTACGCTGGTATCAACACCGTCACCAATAACATGTTGTGTGTCGGTCGTCACGGCATCGGTGGAGTCGGCCCATGCCAAGGAGATATTGGAGGACCTTTGGTGTTCAACGGCATTCTTTACGGCATCAGCTCATGGGGTAGAGGATGTGCAGAACCAAACTACCCATCTGTCTTCACTAGAATCCCAATGTACAGGACTTGGCTGAACAGCTGGTTGTAGTAAATGGTAGCATTTTAGAAGAATACTCCAATGTAAACAAACGAAATAAATAGAAATTTATAACTGATTTTTTACGAACTAAAAAAAGGAGTTTTAATTTCATTATTTTGTATCGATCACCATCCTGCACATCATACAATGTAGGCCCTGTTCTAATTGAAAAGCGATCGTCCGAACGTCGAGCTAAAATTGAACGGTCCGTCCGCGTTCTAGTATATGACGTTCGCACGCAAACTCTTCCACTTAGGACACACCTTCAGAAACAAAATTTAGTTTTTGGGCATATCACGTAGAGAGGGTCGGACTCCTTGAAAGGGATCATCGAGTATCAAAGTAAGTATGATCGCGATGAAGAAGAAGAAGTAGGGTATAAATACTCAGGAAATAATTCCTCTTCATCAACCGAGCCATGAGGATCATACTGCGATTGAAGGTTTCGAAGAAAAGCACTCGTGAATGTTCCTCACTACCCAAGAGAGACATCTTATTATTAGATAATAAAAAAATGAAAAAAAACTATAGGATGATACCTAGTTAAGATTAAGAAGAACTGAGAAAATCCCCATTAAGATAAACGTTAAAATTAAATATCGATCAGTTATAAAATGATCTTAGAACATGGGTTCTGTTGAAATGACCCACCGTTTGTTAGTACTTTTAAACTTCCCTGTAGTTACAAGATCTGCCAACTCTGCCAGACAATATCATGGATGAAATAAATGCCCCCACTTTAGCAACTATGAAGAATTTTTCTTCTTGAATTTTGAAGGCAGGTTTTGTGTGAAACAGTTATGAAATTTGCCTAGTGATATTTAAAATGAATGTAATCTTTGCAGGACACTGAAGCGCATCATGAGCATCTATGCTATGCCCAGGTCATTTTTTGACCATGATAGAGTTTCAAGTTTTAAACCAATTCTTTTGATAGAGATATTTAATAATGATGCCTCTTAAATTTTACCAAACAAAATTGAAATATGCTCAAATCAGATTTGAATTATTCATAAATAGCTAAAAATGACATCATCTTGTACATTCATTCATTAAGGCTGTTAGAGTCGCCAAAGGGGTGATTTTAATGATTTTTCAATCCATTTTCCGGCGTTATCTACTGTCGGATTTCGATGAAAAAAATATATAACATAAATTAGACTTTAATGAAGGCGGCCTCAGAGCCGTTTTTTGATATCTAGTATAGTTTCTTGTAGAAAATAAAAATAGCAAACGTCGTTTTTCATCTTTTTTTTAATATTCCAACTGATATATACGTCGGAATGAAATAATTCTTTTTTTGTCTTAAAGAGCATTAAAAAATCTACAAGATTATAGAACGAAATGCTAATATTTATTTCCGGCTTAGCGTATAATCCCAAAAAACCTCTATTTCAAATAAACACTGAATATCGAAATATTCTATCGGCTTTAGCGTGCATGCGATAATGACACTTATAGCACGGGAATTACAAGGAACGCACTGGTTTTCGTTGTGTCAGTTATTCAGTCGCCCACTACATCGTGGACTTAGATGACGTGCAACCTGCGCTAGTCCAATTTACGTTTTGTATTGTATACTTTTTGACGAAAATTCGTATATTACAGAGGACGACAAACATTGGTTAGTGATTTTTATTTTATTATTTTTTGTATTCAGCAATTAATTCTATCATTGCTGTTTGGTGATTTTAAAGTTTATATTTTTGAATTAGGTATAATATGTTTGGTGGTGTTGGCGTCGTATGCTGAGGATCCCGTGGACTGCCAAGAGAACAAATGACTCCATTCTTAAAGAACTGAATATCTCTGAGAGAATGTCTGCAGTCTGTAGTCGGCGGGTGCTGAGTTTCTTTGGTCACATTGCCAGACGAGAGCCAAATAACCTGGAAAAAATTATAATCACCGGAGGCGTTCCAGGCAGAAGAAGCAGAGGCAGATCACCTGCAAGGTGGTGTGACCAGATAAAAAAGGCAACAGGGAGAGACTTGTACTCGGCGATGCGGGCGGCGGAAGACAGAGAGGATTGGAGGCGTTTGGTGCTCACAACAGGCACCCATCAGTAGTTCCATGGGTCACGACCCTCAGTAATGAGGAAACGAAGAAGAAGAAGAGATAATATGTTTATAGTCACTTACATTGCATACCTATTATGAACTTTTTTCTTCTAAATTATTATCATTTATGCGTTATACAGGGTGGCACGTTCCTATTGGGCAAAATTAAACTCCTTCCTAAAAATCGCTGGATACCGAATTCTATTAGTTATGTAGTCCGAATTCTAGCAGTTTTCTATAAAACAAAATTTCTGGACAAAATTTTAAACGCCGCGCCAATCTGAATATAACCCATTCACAAACATATTGTGATATAGGTACCAACTGATTTTGGCTCAGTCGATGGATATCTTAAGTACTATTATATCACATTATTTTGCTTTTTCAGAAACTATTTTATCACGCCGAGTGCAATATTATAGACTTAGAGCGTAAAATAAAAAATCAAAATGGGACGAAAAGAGAAGTATACCGGAATAGTGAATCGTACAAAAAATGTCTCCTTGCCAAAGCACGTAACATTAAGAAGTAAGTATTTTTTATGTATAAATTGTAACATTTGGTCTATTAATAAGCCGTAATTTGAGCAGTTTGGTCATTTTTCCATCTTATGGCAATACTTCAGTCAAATTTCAGGAACTTACCGACGAGGTCCTATTTACTCCACGGGACATGGTAGCCGGAAACTGCCGAACCAACCCGAATTGTTTGAAAGTAATACAAATAGCATCAACATTATAATTGACACTAATACAATCATACAGTCGTCCTCGTTACACTTCGGAATGGTTCGGCAGTTTCCGGCTACCATGTCCCGTGGAGTAAATAGGAGCTCGTAACTTACCGATGGTCGAATGACCAGATATGTATAATATTTTGATAGTTCATTTTAGATATTGTTGACTGACTTTCTTCTTATCACTAAGAGCGAGACAACCCAACGTTGTTTTGAGTGAAAGTTTTTATGGTTTTGTTCACCAGGGCACGTCATTGTTAAAATTCGAATGTTTAAAACAGGTTCAAGTGTTGCCAAAAAAAACCATTGGAAATTAGATTATCCGGCAGTAAAATCCACACAATTTTCCACACTATTTTCGGATTGTTAAAAATGTTTTATAATACCATTATCGGAACAATTTACTTAGGCACGACCATCCGTTAGTTTACCAGCGACATACTTACAGATATTTTAGTATCTCTTTTATAGTATTGGCCCAATAAAAAAAAGTTACAATATTATGTATACCTTTCAAAGATTACAGATATATCTTCAAAATCTCGTCAATTTTCAGGTCAAGGAACGCTGTCCCGGACCAAATGAATGCAGCTACTCCTAAGTCCAGAGTTACTGCAAAATTAATCGATACATCTCAAAACCAACCGAGTCACAACAAGGATTTAGATTCAAAGAATATCTTAGCATGCGAAACTTCCAGATTAGAACCAACGACTGAAGGGAAAAAAATATCTGGAAGGCGCGTTTTTAATATGATGTGGTTATCTTCACATCCTTTTGATACCATGACATATAATCTTGACCGTCCAGTTTTAAAGGAGGAGTTCGACGGCAATGAATCTGCACACATGCAATATATACATAAGATATAGCATTTATTTTTGTATGAATTTTGTAATTACATTTTTTTAATATGCCATTAAAATCAAATATTAAAAAAGTGTATTTTTCCCGTTCCCATTTTATAATCATATAATCTGAAATGGTGGCAATTAGAATGAATAGTATGTGAGTGTTAGAAGAAATTAATTAATGGTGAGAACTCATGTTTAAAAAAATCTGGTAAAAGCAATGTATACCTGAATGTAACGTAAAATTAATAATGTCGCTTTAACCAAATACATGTTTATCATCATTATCGTTATCATCATTATCATCAACCGTTGTTCAAAAATTCCAAACACATTGCAGTCAAAAGAACATTGAGGTTTTAAATATTTCGACGCATTCCACTGGTTTCCGACCCCTAACTCTACACTTACATACGTACAAATATTGTGAGAATTAAGTAGTGGAGAGAGTCCGCCCTAATTTTTATGCCCCGCCCGAAATTGACTTTGAAGTCAGAGCTGACACGCTCTTAATCTACGTTCGCTCCCTAGAAAGAGCATGAAGTCGCCATAAAGCCTCGCCAAGCATCTATATCATTGAACCTGGGCGTCAATACAATCTAAACCGGTATCCTGAAAGTCTCCAATTCTCTGTTGTACGCTGGTGAGTGGTGAGTCTTGGTTTGCTATGTCTTCTTGTTCCACCCGGTGTGTAATCTTCCATAGGCTTCCATAATCTATGGACTTGATATCTTACTCCACTTATATAGCCTCCATGAATAAAAAAACATGAATCAACGAAGTCTGCGTAGAGACACCTACAGTAAAAACTGCAAACTGGATACGAAAACACCCGAGAGTAGGGCAGATTTTTTGTTTTCATCATGGTACATCAAGAGATGGCATTTAACTATTATTATTTCCACTTGAAGATGGGTTCTAACTTTTGCTTTTGACGCCGACACTTAGCTCTGTATCGACTGTACTCCCTAGACTCCGCAGTTCCTCATATCTTGGCCAACCGCTTTGTTTCATTTGCATTTGGATCTCATTTATCTCTAGGTAGGTATGTCATTTATAAAATCATTGTTAAGACAAAGGTTATGGCGCAAACACCAATGCATGTCATGATAGACAATACGTGTACAGATACCGTAGATTCTTACGTCTATCTGGGACACAAAATGATGCTGGGTAGAGCTAATTAAACCGCAGAAATAGACCGAAGAACTGGCATGGGATGGCTGCTTTCCAAAATGTGGGTCATCAACCTCAAACGGAAGGTCTATAATGCTTGTGTCTTACCAGTACTTACTTATGGGTTCGAAACCATCACATTAACCCATAGAAGAGCTGAGAAATTAAGGGTAGCTCAACGAGCAATGGAACGAGCAATTCTGGGTATGTCTTAGGGACAGAATTAGAAATACCATAATAAGAGCTAGAACAGGAGTGTCGGACATAGTCGAACGAGTTTCAGCATTAAAATGGCGATGGGCCGGTCATGTCACTCGATTGGAGGATAAATGGACAAAAGGCCTCCTGTGCTGGCGCCCTAGGACTACAATAATTAGAAACCCAATTTTATTTATATTATCATCATAAAAATCTTATAACAATATTTTGGTATCTATAACTACTAAGGATTTTAATACAAACATTTTCTACAGAAGCGTATTAGAAGGTAGAGATTGTTTATAGATTTCACAAATTAAACAGACCACGGTGAGCAGACTGCCATGTGGGAGAGGTCGTACATTAGAGTGCATTTAAACCAAACGCACATAGAGCCAAAGCTGGAAATAGAGGATATTTTATTGATCGTTGCTATGGAAACTGATCTGTAATCACCCATTAATTATTTCATGTTTGTTATTGTTTCCATAATTTCCAATATCAACTATAAAAGAAATTTCGCTCTGTTTCTAGATTCGGATCTTTATTTGTTTGGTGTAAATGCACCCTATAAGTCTAATGAATTGGCATTTCAATGAGAAATAAAAAGACAACAGGCGTTTCTCAGAAAAAATCGATCGATTTCGTCGCTACAGTACAGAAAAATATAAGATAACATGATTATGAACTGAAGAAAAATATGGCATTATCACGCATAATCTTAAATTTTAAAGGATTTATCACAATAATTATTTTTTTTGCATCTACCTGACGATTACCTACTAATTTAGAGTTAATATCTTCAGATTAAGGTGAGTCAACACCATGTTTGCATTACTTTAATCAATCGTTACTAATGATTCTTGCCAGATAACAAATACTGTGAGATTTTTGTTGTTGTTTGATTAACCAAGGTTCTATCAAAGTGTTTCGGTGTTCAGACGAAAAACAAAATGTTAAAACCGCTAATTTTCCTTGGTATTTTATGCGTGTCCTGTAACACTGTTAACGGTGAGCTAAATTTTATTACTTAAGAAGTTAAACTAACCTTGTGGTAAAAAATATTTCCTTTTTTACACTGTTATTCAAAGTTATTGACTAACAGACATATTATCTTTGGTAGAGGCTGTACCACTAGTATAAGTTTTCGATGATCGAATATCGAAACGATAATCGAAAGAGTTTCGAAAAATTTCCATACAAAATGACCGAACGATTCGATCTTTTGATTTTAGAATACTATTTGCACGCTAATAAGCGCTTGTTAGCGTGCAATTAGCTTTCGATTAAACTCGTACTAGCCCCACTGCTTGTTTTATAGAATTCATTGAAAGTAATATTAAAAGTGTTTTTTTTTTTGACATTTCGTTCTCTGTATAACTTCCAAATAAAGCAACTCGTTATTAAATAAGCCCTGTTCCACATTTTTTAATGAATCTGGGCTCACTCAAAGTGAACAACCAAATGGTTGTGTAGTGAAAGTGGAAATGGTCGGCACCAGGATTAGAACTCACGACCTTCAGTAGGTACGCTGTACGTACCGTACGAGAGCCGTCGACTGAAACAGCTGGTCTGCAAACCACCTCTATCGTCTATGTTCTTTTCAACCTTTCTTACACCGCGTTTTTCAACTAATTAACTTACCCACATAAGCTAGACGCTATCAAAAGCCTTTATGAGATCAGTGAAGAAAACGAAAACGATGTTTCGTAGATTACGATTTGTATAGAAGCTTATTTATTTTCCAGAAGTACCTACCTTAATCTAAAGCATGACAATCACCGTGCTAGACTTATTAATTTTGTGATTGCAAGAGCAGGAACAATATTATATTGAATGTTTTGGCACCTAGTTTAAAAAAAAATCTATATATAAGACAGGTTCTACTTTAATGAGATAGAGCCTGTCTATGGTTTTTTCATTAATCAAAACACCGTGTCCATTTGACGACAGATAGATAAAACACTCACATCCTTTGCTTCTTTCAACTCAATGTCATTTCGCACTCCCTTTTTTCTATTGCATCATTCTGCACATCATTGAGGTCGAATTAGACTTTCCATGTCATCGGGTCTGCGGAATTGTATGACCTTAGAAATAGAAAATGCAAGAAGAATTTGAATCCGTCAAAGTTCTGTTGTGGTCTTTTAATGTCCAGTTATTATTTATGTTTTATTTCAGGTAATGTATTGAAAATAGGAAGAATTGTTGGTGGATCCACAATAAGCATCACAGAAGCACCATACACAGTAGCTATTTTGGCAGACGAATCCAACGGAGTATTCTCTCATGTATGCGGTGGTGCTATACTGGGCCCACAGCGGGTTTTAACTGCTGCACAATGTACCAGAGGGTAAAATATGCTTGGATCATTAATGTTACTCGTAATTCTTCTCCTAGTTCTAGAAGATCATTTTGATCTCCTTCCTAAGCCTTTCTACAGACGCCGTTCGCCAACTTGCATTGCACCTTTGTGCCTAATGCTCTGGCAGTTTTCTAAAATAATTTCTTCGCCACGTTAACGATAGTTTCAATATTTTCGCCTACCTCTGCCCCGAATCACAAAGTTCATCAAGTGCTGTTTTTTTACTGTCTTTTAAGAAGACCTGGGCTAGTAAAAATTATGTGAATCGATGGAATAGTTAACGAAATTCAGCTCAGAAGTATTAGAAGACGCTTTGGTACGAGATATATTATGGATCACTGGAAAAGGGACATCAAATATATAAAAGCTAAAAGTATCCTAGCTTTTTTGACATCGCGAGACATATTTCCCTAAAAAGCTTTGTAAGAATTTTGTAAAGTATGTACCTACATATATAGAGTTATTATAATTTTCAAAACTGTTTTAGCCTTCCCATAAGCTTCCTAAGAATCAGAGCTGGCTCTACTTCTCAAAATTCTGGCGGTGAAGTTATCAGAGTTTTCTCATACAGACAACACGAAGACTTTAATTCGATAACATTCAATAACGATGTGGCCATCGTTAATTTGGAATCGGCCATAACCCTTGGTCCAACAGCATCTGTTATAACAATAGCTCCGGAGAATTCCACGTCTGTTGATGGAACACCGGGAACACTTACCGGGTGGGGAAGATTGTCGGTAAGCCATACAGCGTAAATAATGATTATAAGCTGTATCCAATAAAAGAAGTACTAGAGCCCTTACACACCAGCCAATGCTTTGAACACCCTGCAATAAAAATAACCCACAATATTTGTCTAATTTTTTTATGGAACATTGCATGAAATGCTAATTGATGTAGTGACAGACATAATACTGGTGGCCTTCATTTTTTAACTTCATTCAGATTCCTCACACCTATCCCAGCCATTTTGATACTGTCTCAATTATGCGATGGGCTGGGATTTTTCGTAATAGGTCTACTGTGGAATCCTTCAATCGCCTATGAAGCACTGCCTATTATTGGCAATGATGCAATAAGCCTTTTACAGAATATCAGTAGGTACCTTTTCCGGCTCCAGGATATCACAAAAAGTCTACTCAATTGTTTTTTTTTTTTTGCTCACCTTGAAAGATTTGACATAGCAGGATTTCCATCTCCCTGTAGCAAGTCATATGACTGAATCCGAGCATATTCTACACTTCAGCTCGCCACTTTTGAGGCAATATAAGTATGAGGTGCACCCTATTCTATAGCTTTCTACGTTTCTTCCCTCAATATGTTTCATTATAAAACTCTTCCAGGATTTATTTTCCTATAAATTCTTAACATATAGATCAATTATTAAAAAAAGATTTTACATTTTCAGCAAGGAGGACCTTATCCAACAGCTCTTCAAAAAGTCACAATCTGGACTATAAACCACAATGTTTGTGTATCTGCTTATTTTGGATCTAACACAGTTACCCCTGGTATGATCTGCGCTGGAAGACAAGGTGTTGGTGGAGTTGGTGCTTGCCAAGGAGACACTGGAGGTCCACTCGTCGTTGGAGGAGTTCTGTACGGCTTAGCATCTTGGGGCAGAGGCTGTGGTGATCCTAACTATCCTTCAGTGTTTACCAAAGTCTCTTATTATACAAGATGGATAATGGCCAATTGAGTTGTTGGATGTAAGATTTTGATTAGATTCTCCGAAATTTTTGGTTTGTATTTTCTTTGTGAAATATGGATTTTACTATGATTATTATTTTATAAGAAAGTTTTACAGTGCGAATAAATTTTTACGATTTTATTATAAAAAAGCTTTTTTTTTAATACTTCTTAGTAATTTACATAAATATTTTCCATGTTCAGATTAAACCCAGACTTTAGTTAAGAAAAATATATACAACGCTTTCTGAGTATACATTTTTTTTATTGATTTCTGTTTATGGAGTGAATTTTATTAGAACGATCAGTTGGCCACACCTTACATGTTTCTTTAGGCCCTTTACTCACTTGCGCCGCGAACGTGTGATTTGCATCAATTTAATCGAAAGGTGAAGTGTCTAAGTGATTCGAAAAGCGAACGCGAGTGGAACAAATGCATCCTTTTGATAAAATTGATGTAATGATACACGTTCGCGGCGCAAGTGAGTACCGAGCTTTACAGTTATTTATATTCAATCATTCTTTGACCATGCTCAAACCAGCACAACTTGTTGGCTTAAAGACAATTGACAGGTAGCACATTTCTTCCTACTATTCTTATTCCTTTGCTTGACCCACCGAGTCATTCCACATAATTTACGTAGAACTCTAACAATGATCATTTTTTGAGACGCATCAGCTGACAGGCAGAGAAACTTTTATGGGAACACAAAATTAATATTTTTCTATTTTCCCTGCATATTATCCATTCTTATTGTTTAAAAATACCCTGAGCTTGTACAAAATATTTCGAAATCTAAATTGTTGAATCAGTTTAGCCGTTCTCGAGTTAAGCGAGACACACGCACATCATGATTTGAAATTGAAAAAAAAAACATAAATAAAGGGAAAAAAGATGAAGTGTTGGTGGGGGTAAGTAGATTTATATATCTGTATCTTTCATCCCTCAATAGTATTATTTCTATCAATACTTCTATAAAATGTCAAAGGGATATTTTATCGGGAGATGATTTTCAAATGCACAAAAAGGGAGGTTATATGGTACATACATATTATGTCTAGGGTAACTACCGCCTATGCCTATAGCAATATTGTATCCGTCTATCTAAGGTTGAGGGGTAGATTTATGACGTCAGTATGTATCGTCAAAGTTGTATATAGTTTTCTTTTTTATACTTGACTAGTTGGAACGGAAGTTTATTTTGAACCTGTAAAAAATTAAATATAACATTCAGGCATATTGTGTATACTGGCATATTATTATGACGCTCTGTATAGATACAATATTATTAAAAATAATCTTTGAATAAAGAATGCTAAACAAAACAAATGATTTTTTTATCCAGAATTATTATTTAATAATTGAGCCTGCGAAACTATTCATGGTATTAGGGTATTAAAATAATGAAGTATTATGAATTGACATATCAATTGTTTTTTTTATTTAAATTGATATTATAGGTTGGTTGGAAGAAATTGCCCCAGGCAATAAGCCCGCCAATTTTGGTTCATTATTCTTTTATATTTTACCAATAAAGTGTTATATTATTATTATTATTATTATTATTAAAATTGATAAAATCGGAACACCCAAAAGCAAACGCAGTCAACTAATTGTGGGAACAAAAATTGAACAATAGTTATTAGCTTGATAGAATAACGCAAATATCTAAAGAATCAAGCTTTACAGTGTTATATTTTTATCGATAAATAAAATATAATTTTTGTGATCAACCCCACTAATAGTAATGTTTGCATTAAGCTTTAGTTTTATATTACGGTCTGTACAGACCTTTATATGCTATAAATCCTAGTTTTAAATGGCACAAGAATCTACTTATAAAAATGTCGAATCTTAGAATGGAAAAAAGTACCAATGCGGTTTTTCTCAAAGAACTTAGTGCCATTTAATTTAAGTTAAATTGATGAATTGTGACGATCAAATTCATTTAAATAGCAACACCAGAAACAAAATAGTCAATAGAAACTAATGTTTAATCATGCGTTATACTGAAACACTCAATAAAATAGAGTTTCAAAAATATATAATAGTATGGCGATTGTGGGCTTAAAACTTATGCAGTGGGTAAGTTTCTTGAGGGTGAGTACACAGAATGGACTGTGTATTCAATATTCCATCAATGGGTGACATGGCCAGGGCTGCCACATTCAATATGAAATAGAGATTTATGTTTAATACATTAAATTTTTTTTAAATATTTTTTATTTTGTACGCAAATGTAGCATAGCCGGCGGAACTTATTGCCTGAGGCAATCTCGTCCAGTCAACCGGTCACCGTTTATCTTGTTCTAATAACCGTTTCAAATCTCCCTGATATTCATACCGCAGCTGGAAAATTCATCGAGAGTTACAGTTAAATGTTTGGTAGCCTGGCAGTTACAACGCCGACTTCCGTACTGTCGTGATAGTGGGTTCAATCCCAGGTTCCGACGATATTGCTCATTCACGATATTAGCTTTAAGTAGCTTACTGTGAAAGAGTATTTGTGCTCACTTTCACGACATAAGCTTTAAGTAGCTTACTGTGAAAGAGTATTTGTGCTCACTTTGAGTGAACACAGATGCATATTATTTCCATCGCGGGTAATTATTGTAATTGAGCAAAATTCAACACGTGATTTCGTACATTAGGTATGACAGATTGCTAAGTTGGTCTATTGGAATCGGTAAGATTAGTTTGCTAAGAACATAATAATAAATTGATAACACTTTTGATAAAACAAATAGGTTATTCAATATTATTCCTATCGCCCTAAGACTAGATAGATGAAACCTGTAGAGTGTAGATTATGTCGAAGAAAGGGGTAGAAAGGCCTCACCACCTACTAACAGACTGCGATGCAGTAGTTTATGCGAGAGCAAGAAGTTTTGTTAAACAGAGGATAGAGGTGGAAGACTTCGCCGCCTTGGATCCCCTCCTAATGCTGGACTTTCTGAAGCGTCTGGGATTAGTGGGGAAGCTCTAATGCTCGCTCGCAATTCAGGCAGGTTGCTCAACATCGGGGGACGTGAAAGAGTCTGGAAAAGGCATATTTCTACGAGTGGACTGATACAAGCTGAGAAGGAAGGAATATTATTCATTTTTGTTGAGAAGATAGCTGTCTACGTCCTAGGTTATTCCCGATATGAAACAAGGAGGAAAAAAAGCACAAAGAATATCATGTGAAGGTATTTACTTTTTCGTCCATACAATTAAATATTAGTAGGTATTAAAGAATATGCAACAACTACTAATGACTCTAACAATTAATTACTAATGTTACGGGCTTACGACCGTCTTCTACTGTTATTTCGAAGGCTGGCTTAGTGTGATCACTTAACGTTAACAACGTTCCCCATTAGGTGGTAATATTTAAGTCTCCGAAAATGAGAATTCTCAACATGTTCAACATGTCGAAAAATCTCATGTATGCAACAAGTAGATATTTATAATAAATGAAATATAGAGATAAAAGTTGAAAATTATTGAGAACAAGTGAGCAACCAAATTATGTTTGTTAAGGTACATGTTTTCCAATTAAATGATAATAATATATTATTGAAAACTCATCAGACAAAAAATATCGTTAATGTATAATATGTAACAACTATCAACAACAAAAAATATCGTTAAAATATAAAAATGTATTTCCCGTAAATAATGTTTCGGACAACCCTGGTGCGTATATTTTGATTTATTCCGCAGCACATAGAGAGTAGCAATTCGTCTCCTGAACGGTGTTTCAATATGATTATGACTGGCGTTTGATGGGACCAATATGATTTCCAAATGACTTTTATATCGAATTATCAAATTGAAAATAATAATAATGTCATACGCACCGAGTACACAACTTCACTATTGAGCTAAACCTATATCTTTATTAATAAATTTCTATGAAGAGGTGCTCACGGCGAGAAATATAACAGAAAGCGAAACGTTTTGGGTACTCCGTGTACTGAGGTTGGCTCAGAAAAGAGGCGTGTGCGCTCAATGAATGCTCGGGGCAGATTCTTCAGCGGCTTTGATTGTATTTGTATTTACTTAAGTAGTAACAAAATATACGCAATAATTGACCTGCAATATATGAAAAATAAACATAATATTATTCAAAAAGCTAGAAACACACTATTGAGTAGTGCTATGAAGCTATGATATGGCGCGCCAGAAGAAAATCGTATTCCTACATTTAGTATAGTTAGAGCGTGGAGCGATGTGTTGTGGCTATGTACGAATAAGTGTGCTTCTACCATTAGGTACGTACACACTAGATGGGAAATTGAAATTCTGGATTTTTGGTTCTTTTATTAACAGTACTAGCTTATACCCGTCTTGCTTTACGTTTTTGATTCCGATTGTCAGGCTTGATCGGTAGGTAAT
This sequence comes from Mystacides longicornis, assembly GCA_963576905.1. Classification (NCBI taxonomy): domain Eukaryota; kingdom Metazoa; phylum Arthropoda; class Insecta; order Trichoptera; family Leptoceridae; genus Mystacides; species Mystacides longicornis. The sequence goes on from OY756434.1 coordinate 10,552,365, forward strand.
TAAACAGGTTCTAGTCTAGCTTCCCATTGCTTTGTAGACCTCTATAACTGACATAAGCACAGAAAAAGAAGAATGACACTTTTAATGTTTATTAAAATTTTGTATGAAGATCCTAAAAAATAGGATTTTTTAAATAGCTCTAAATATATTAAAGTTAATGCAGCAAATTGTATTAAAGAACCTTCTCCGGCATTTTGCACGGCTCTGTGCAGATTCATATCTGACGTAGCATTTGTATTTTGAGCGTGATGCTATGACATACGGTAAAAAGCAAATAAAGAACATTTCTGAATTATTATGTAGATTTACCACGTAACTTTTTAAATTTTTTCTTTCATAAGAACCATCTACAACTGATAAAAGCCAACACGACAAAAAAAGAATTAGTGAAATCGGTTCAGCCGTTTAGGCGTGATGCGATGACATTAGGTAAGAAGCTAATAAAAAAACATTTCTGAATTAATTAGTGAAATAATTAGTGAAATTATGTAGATTTACCACGCAACTTTCTTAATTTTTTCTTTCATAAGAACCTTTTACTGATAAAAGCCAACACGACAAAAAAATAATTAGTGAAATCGGTTTAGCCGTTTAGGCGTGATGCTCTAACATACGATAGAGCAATGATAAAAGGCAAATTAAAAAACATTTCTAAATTATTATATAGATAGAAGAAGAAGATTAAAGTATTTAAGGCAATCCTCCGCGATAGCGTCCCAAATATATCCCTAATATTTTTTTTAAATTTTGTAATGTATCCATAATATAATCCCTATAATATGCATCGACCGACACCTGTACCACTAGTATAAGTTTTCGATGATCGAATACCTATCGAAACGATCATCGAAAGAGTTTCGAAAAATTTCCATACAAATATGATCGAACGATTCGATCGTTTGATTTTAGAACACTATTTGCACGCTAATAAGCGCTTATTTGCGTGCAATTAGCTTTCGATTAAACTCGTACTAGTCCCACTGATTGAGAGATCTCGGGATCGTTTTTTTGTTTAATTAAATTTTAGTGGCTTAAATCCATGTAATGGGATCGGTTTAGGGTGGCTCGGTTTGATGGTGTCAAATTTGGGCATAGCTAGAAACATTTTTTGTACTATATAGATTCTTAACATTAATCTAAAAAGTTTAAATCTTTTCAATTTTTCACCCTATGAAAAGAAATATTTAAGGACGATTTGATTCAAAATATTTGACAGCAAGTATTGAGAATGTTGTCGATATAATATTGTAAAAAGTCAATTGGGAATTTTCTTTTATGAGAATAAAAAAGTATGATGATGTGGGTAGGTATATATTATGTGAACATACATAGATACGCAATATATTACTTTTATTATATTCCCCTTTTTACATTACGCATAATATCGTTGTGAGTCAGGGTTAAAAACTAAAATCAATGATTGTCGCGCGATCCTTCTTCAAGCCACCCTCCTCTCGTGCTGCTACCCTGCTACAAGCGAGAAAAAAAAACAGGGGTAAAATGGACTGAAAGGGATGCTTGATAATATATTGAATAGAATAAATTTCACATGTGTAGGTTTAACCCTTTATAGGGCAAAATATAAAGGATTTAATAAAAGGGTATTTTTTTATTTTTTTTCGTACAATCAAGGGTAGTAAATATTATGGTAACTTATTTTTCATTTTTTTCCCTCTTCTTCTTCATCTTTTTGGGTGGTACATTATTGTACCACTGCCCTATAACGTAAACTGCAAACACGCCGTGTTCACTGGTACACATTTGTACCACTTTTGAAATAGTACTATAAAATATTGAAAAGTGTGTTTCATGTTTAATATTATTTTATTTTAAAAACCAATAAACTAAATGACTGATGAAAAAACACCAAAATAATAAAAATAAATCCTAGAAATTTAAAAAATACATATATATGATAAGAATAAACAGACGTAAGATTTTTCATCTCAAGTAAGCCGATGAAAGCCTTCAGTTCTTCAATATTTGTGTCCAGGGTTTGTCCGTTTTGGGATGCATATAAATTACTCTGATTGACTAGATGTTCCCAACAGCCATAAAAAGGAGGAAAAATATTTGAGAAATTCAGAGGGTTCTCAAATTTGCTTGACATACCTACATATGGCTGATTGAATTTAAAATCCAGGCTCACTTGTTGACTTGGTCCATTTGTAAGCAGACGGCATACTATTGTCTCCTTCAGATAATAATATGACCACTCGTCGCCTGCCTTTTTTGTAAAAGGATTGTAGTCTGGATCAACTAACCGATGAAAAATCTCAAATAGAAACTTCTAACGTAGGTTAGCGAAGATTAGCCTTGCTACAACCTCTTGGTTTACAAGTTGTATCATCTTCGGCATCCTCATCACCACCAATATCAGAATCATGAGCTGGGCCTCTAATTTCATCGCCAAATATTCCATAATATCATCATTACATGGATAAGCCTACCTACCTACCTACTTAAAATCAAAATTTCATGTTTCAGCTGTTGTATCATCTTTTGGCTAATGTTTAATTCATTGTTTTATGTGAGATAATAATATTTAGTATTTACTTTATAAACCTAAACGTTTAAAAATATTGATAATATGTATATTTGTAGTTTTTAGAGAAAAGTTAAAATGCAATCAATCAGAGGTTAAATGACTTTCCAAACTTTATTTGTAACTATCTTAGTACTGTATTAATAAATGTACAAAATAATTGAAAAATATTATCAACTATAGCCCTATAAACATGTTACTTATCGTTTTTTAAATTTAAATTCACACATTTTCACAAAATTTCCATAATCATCTTCACTTTCGTAAAACCGGGCAAAAAACGTGTCCTGAGTGGCCGGTGGTACAAATATGTACCACAAAATTTTTGACCTTCTATTATTCTTCCAATAAAACTTTTAAAGATTTACAAGAGATGTCAGTGCTTGTAGCATTTCTTTACGAATTCATTTATTAAACGTGGTACATCGATAAACCATAATATTTCAGAGCTATGTAGATTTTTTCAAAGTGGTACAATAGTGTACCAGTGCCCTATAAAGGGTTAAGACGTGGAGGGACTAGCTTTACTGTCCGTCTCATGAATGTGACTTCCAATGTCGTATAATTGATTTACTGTTCTTCTCTTTTTCATCATCTAGATCTTGAGATCTATTCTGAGACAGGAAAACCAACGGTCAACTGTCTTTTCATCTCTTGGGCAGTCTTTCTGGCAGTTTTCTGCCTCCTGGAATACCATTAGCCGCCACCTTGGCTATGCGGTCATCTCCCATTCTACTGATATGATCCCTCTTGGGTATTCATCTGTTTCTGCCCCATCTCACGAGTCGTTTTTTCTTCATTGCATATTTCCATAATGGAGCTGTTTCTGACCCAATTTCTTAAGGTTTTCCTGCGAACCTACGATGGAGCGAAGTGTACTTATCGGTTGTACGGTGGATAGACCTTTGACTATCACCAAGTTTGCTTAAAAATCTAATTTTAGTATGCTTATTAAACCTACATTAGAAATTCTGACATATTTTTTTTCTAAATCAAGAGCAACAGATAAAAAGAACAAGCAAAAAATCTCCAAAATTACCTTGGAATATCCAGTTTTAATCCATATTAATCCACATAACTAGAAACAGATCTGATAAAATACGAACAGGGCAATAATCGAATCTGCTTCCCTCGTCGTCCTATACAGAGACGATAACAACTGGGCCAACTTCACCGACGCTAATTCCTTCATAATACGTGTTTATAACAAGTAGATTTAATGAGATAATGAGCCACCTGTTGAAAATTTTTGAGAACAACTAATAGAGCAACCAACTTTTTATAGATAGCTACTTACTGCTGTCATGTATTTGGTGCCAGGATATGAATATATCCAATATTGTTTATGCCTCATCTTTATTGCCTATATTGGCTTGATTGGTACACATGCTGTAAGTATGTCTAGATTCTTGTGTCCATTTTTAATACTAGATTATTTTCGTTAAGTCCTTTAAAATGTACACAAGAATCTAGTCCTACTTAGAACGTTATGATATAATTCAGTTGTTCTTACGATCGTGCACGGATTAGCATACAAATGAGCAGTGTTATTTTATTTGAGTGAATATTATATTGTATTGTGTTTGGTTTCTATGCTCAAATTCATACATTTTCTTACACTGATCTTACATTATTCATAATATGGAATATTCTTGCACGTTCAGTGGTTGTTGAAACAGTGTACCTACCTACAAAAAATCAGTTCGTCGCGTTGTCACTTAAACGCCAAGTCTCTTGTAAGTAAACCTACGTTTTTATTTTGTTCTGTAAAGTTTTGTATTAATACTTTAGGATATTATACCACGGTCAAACACAGTGTTTGTGAATCCTCTACTTTTTTTATTTTTGATTTTATTCAACACTAGCTTTCCCGACAGACGTTGTCCTGTAGTTTTACTATGAATATGCATTTCAAATTTGTAATTTATACAAAAATACGTTTAAAATATTTTTGAATGTTAAAAGATTATTTCTGAAAACTCGAAAAAAAATTCCATCAATAATTTGCGTACCAATATTTTTTATGTTAATAGTTGTCAAGTAAACAATAATTTTGTTGTTATAGAATTTTTCATAAATGGTGTTGGCGTCGCAAGAAATCCGTTCCATACTAACATATTATTTCTTATGCATTTTTCAAGTTTTTAATAGTTACTCTGTTATTAAGAGCGGAGAAGAATACAATTAGTCAAAAGTAGATATTTTTAGAAGTTGTTTTACAATAATACAAAGTTTTTCTTTAGACCAAATAGTGGGTATTTTATATTTTTACTAGTTGTAGCGTGCAGGTGTTATCAGCTACTGTGTGTGTGGTTCTCAGCCGGCGCAGGTTGTCTGCTTCAGTCGGTTTCAGCTGCCAAGAGTAGTCCAATCCAAGTCAAGTTCCGAGTCCAGTTCCAAGGTCCAGTTGAGAGAGCAGGTGGTGAAGTAAAAAAGCCAGGTATATCAGAGCAGGAATATATTCTCGTATTCAATATGACCCGTATATATTCTGGCCGCTGTGCGCTCGCGCTCACGCAGGAGCGAGTATACAGTGGACATCGTCTGGTGGGGGCATTGCTCGCACGCGGCACCCGTCTGTATAAAAGACCCGGGTTAGGCGGCGCGCGAGCCCATTTGTCCATACCCCCACCTGAGCACACAACGACCAGACTATCATAATACTACACGGACATCGCAGCCGTACACAGTATGCGCTGCGATGCCCCATACACTATGATACAAAACGTCGGCTCTCGTCTCGGTACCACAGGGATATCACTTACTCCTTTATTATTTGTCCGAGACGGGAGCACGACGGTGCAACAATCACAATATTAATTTAATTGGTCATAATATACATCTCCTGTCCGCAACATCCTCCCCCCGTGAGGGTTCCGCCCTCACTCCGTGGAACGCGGGCAGGCTTCATCCTCTACCGGCAGTCGTATTAATTTGACCGCCGGTCTCATGAGAAGAGTCCCTCTTGTCCTTACTATTGCAGCCCGGACCTGTCCATCAGCTCCGGGCTTGATTTCCACTATGCGGCCCCTCTTCCAGTCATTGCGTGGGGCCGTGCTGTCTGCCATGACGACTAAGTCTCCTACCTTCAGTGGGACGGCCGACTCCCTCCACTTTCTCCTCTGCGCGATGGTTGGCACATATTCTTTTAGCCATCGTCGCCAAAAGGCATCTGCCATCTGTTGGGCGATTCGCCATTGTTTCCTCAGGGAGACCTCTTCTTCATCCGCTGGGTAGTGGGCCAGGACTGGGCGTCCGCTGGCTGACCCGATCAAGAAGTGATTAGGGGTAAGTGGTTCCTCATCACCCGCCTCGATCGCTACGTGGGTCAATGGCCTGCTATTGATGGTGTATTCGACTTCCGCTAAAGTCGTAAGCAGCGTGTCCAACCGGGGTGCTCGATCTTTTAAGACGGAGCGTAGTCCAGTCTTGACGGAGCGTACTAGGCGCTCCCAGGCTCCCCCCATGTGTGGCGTTGCTGGTGGGATGAACTTCCACCTTGATGTTTTTGCCACTTGGTCGAGCCAGGCGGGCTGTTGCAGGATATCGCCGGCCGCCTGTGCTAGTTCCTTGTCGGCTGCTCGGAAGTTCGTCCCGTTGTCGCTGTATATCACCTCAGGAGTTCCTCTTCTCGCCGTCATTCGACGCAGCGCCATGATGGTGGAATCCGCGTCTAGCCTATCCACCACTTCTATGTGAACGGCGCGGGTGGAGAGGCATGTGAAGAGTGCCCCGTAGCGCTTCTCCCTTCTCCGACCTATGGAGACTTCCATGGGACCAAACAGGTCCACTCCACAGTGTGTAAAGGGTCTGCGGCCGTAAGCGAGTCGCCCAGCTGGGAGTTGCGCCATCTGTGGCGGTGAAGGGCGGGCTCGCTGGGCTCGGCACTGCACGCAGTTGTGTACCACCTTCCTGACGGCTGTCCTCAGCCGCAACATCACTGCCTGTCGTCGAACTTCGGCCACCGTCCTCTCTATGCCGGCATGCTGCACCTCTTCATGGGCGTGCCGAATAAACAGTTTGGCTGCCGGGTGTGTAGCGCACAGTATAGTGAGGGCTTCCGTCCCTAGTGACTCGAGACGAGTCCCCGCCTTCATTACCCCTTCGTGCAGCCAGGGTGACATGGTAGCCACCCGGCTGTTGGCTGGGAGTGGTTTTCCCTTTCTCAGCAGGTCCATCTCGGTCGGGAATGCTTCGGATTGCATCTGGCGCAGCCAAGTCGTCTCTGCCCGCTGTAGTTCTTCGCGGGTTAATACGCCGTCACGTCGTCTTCTTGGGCCGTCAGCGACTCTCAAAACCCATGCTGTGACGCGTAGCAACTTGCGCCAGGAGGAGATCTTCAGAGGGTCGGGTAGGCCGCTGCTCCTAGCTGTAATCAGCCCCGCAAATTGTTTCAATTCCTCTGCCGGTTTGCTGAACACTTTCACCTCGGGCCATTGGTCCGCTGGTAATTTCAAAAAGCTCGGACCGGCAAGCCACAGTGAATCTGGGCTGAGGTCTGGGAACTGCACGTCTCTGGTCCCGACATCGGCTGGATTCTGCTTTGTCGGGACCCATCTCCAACTGTCCGGCTCTGTCAGCTGGGCAATCTCTCCCAGCCGGTTGGCCACGAACACTGAGTACTGGCGAGGATCTGCGTTGATCCAAGCCAGCACTGTGGTAGAGTCTGTCCACAGGATGACTCGTGAGAAGGTGGTGGTCATCTCTGCCTTCAGGGTCTCGGCAAACCTGGCCCCCATCAGCGCCGCCTGCAGTTCCAGCCTCGGTACTGAGACTGGTTTGAGAGGAGCTACCTTGCATTTGCTCCCCAAGAAGTGTGTGCGGGGGCCCTTTGCCGTGACCTCCACCATGTATGCTGCTGTGCAGCACGCCGACTCTGATGCGTCACAGAAGATGTGGAGCTCGGCCTCGTCATTGGTCCCTTCTCGGCAGCAGCGCGGGATCTGACACCTGATGCCGCGCGCCTTCTCCAGCCAATTGTCCCACTTGTTGGCGTGTGCTTCCTGGATGGGTTGGTCCCAGCCCACACCGCTCCTCCAGACCTCCTGTAGTAGAATTTTGGTGTGGATCAGGACACACCCCAGGAACCCAAGTGGGTCAAAAGTCTTCATGACCTCGCTCAGGAGCTGGCGTTTGGTTGGCCAGCTCTCCTGTGGGAGCCCCTCGAGGTCATACAGGAACACGTCCTGGTTCGGGTCCCAGTTTATACCGAGTACCCTCTCGGTTTGGCTCAGGCCGCCAATGGCAACGACTTGGGCTGCCCTGTCCTCTGGCGGAATACCCTGAAGGACGGCGGGCTTGTTGGAGGCCCAGTTAACTAATTGGAAGCCTCCCTCAGCTAACACCTTGGTGACCGTCTTGACAAGGGTGGCCGCCTCTTCCTCCGTGTGGCGGGCGTCGAGGTAGTCGTCCATATAAAAGTTCCTCTTAATGGCTGCCGCCGCCTCTGGTTCTGTTGCCGCCGCCTCTTCAGCCACTCTGTCTCGCACGTACTGGGCGCTGGCTGGGGAACACTTGGCCCCGAACATCATCGAGGTCAACTGGTACTCCGCTGGTTCCGCTTCAGGAGATTCACGCCAGAGGAATAACTGGGAGGCTTGGTCTTCTGGTCGAATCCTGATCCTCAGGAACATCTCCCGAATGTCGGCGGCGATGGCTACCCGACCCTCCCGGAAGCGTAGGACGTGGCCTAGTAAGATGGCCAGTCGGTCGGGGCCAGTGAGAAGGAGGTCGTTGAGACAGACCCCCTTGTAACTTGCGGCCGCGTCAAAAACCACCCTTAACTTCCCAGGTTTGTTGGTGACAGCGAAGTGGGGGAGATACCACCTTCTGGCCGCTCCCTCTTCGACCGTGGCTGGGACCGCGTACCTCTTGGTTATGAGGTCCGCGATCTTCTTGTGGTAGGCCACGGCCAACTGCTTGTCCTTGGCTAGTTTCTTCTCTAAGCTGCGTAGTCTGCTGAGCGCACCGGGGCGATTGTTTGGCAGTACTGCCCGGTCTTTGTTCACCCATATCAGTCCCGTCTCCCACCGGCCATCTTGAGTCTGCCGGGTTGTGGACTCCATCACTGCAATCGCGGCTGTCTCTTCTTTCGGAATTCGGACGGCATGTGAAACGCCCAGGGAATCGACCTCGAAGTGAGCCTTCACCAGATCGTGGATTGCCGAGTCTCGGGTTAGCAGCACCCGCTGGGAGCTTCCAGCCGCCGTGCCGCCATGGACCGCCCAGCCTAGGGCCGTTCTGGATTCCATAGTGTTTCTCCCCGGTGTCTCCTTGATTTCTCGGGTCGCCACCAGAAAGGCGTTGTCTTGGCCGATCAACATTTTTGGCCGCACCATTGGTGCCGAGACGCCGGGCCTCTCGAGGTCTTCGTGGCGTTGGGCTGCCAGCTGCTCCGGGAGGGCCAGGTCCCGGACCGTGTTCGCGAACACGGAGTAACTCGCCGTCAGGCCCTCCCCCCGAACTGTACACTTCACTCGTCGCGACGTGGCGTCTTCTGATGTCATATCGTTTACCCCACTTATTCTCAGTCCGCTCGCGTGCCCCCTGGCTCCGATGCGGTCGGCCACATCTGCGTCTATCAAAGTCACTGTAGACCCGTCATCCAACAGGGCATACACTGTCTCTTGGCCCGCAGGCCCACCAACCACAACCGGTACCACTTTGAGTAAGACCGGGCACTCAGGTAACCAAGTGTTTGTCACTGTAGCCGTCTGGCTCACCTTCTCTTCAGCCTTTTGGCTATTTTCATGCAGAGTCCTGTGGTGAAACCGCTTGCACCCCCCAAGTCCACACCTTTTATTGCGCCCGCACTTGTTAGATATATGTCCCGGTTCTACACACGCGTAGCACAACTTTAGTCCCCGCAGGGTTTCGCGACGCTCACGTACTGTTTTTTCTAGATATGACGTACACTTTACTAATTTGTGTTCGCCGCCGCACAACGCGCACCCTGCATCACTTTTGTCACGGGGAGCGTCCTCGTGAAGTAACAACACTTGCTTGGCTTCCGGCTTCTTCTTGGCGCCGAGTCCCTTTACTGGTGCTGATATGGCCGCCGTTGTCCCGCTGGAGGCGAAGCGTTGGAGAAAGTCGAGGTATTCGTCCATGCTCAACTCTTTCTTGGTGCTGATATACGACCTGTAGAACACCCAGGTCGTTTTCATAGACGGTGACAACAGGTCCACGCACGCCTCCAACAGTGGTCTCTTGTTGAAGTGCAGGTAATCTGCGTCCGCCAGCGCAACAGAAGTCAGCATCGCGTGGATCGTCGCACGCAGGTCGGCTATCTCGGCGAGGGCCCCGCCCTCCCGCAGCGGTGGAGTCTTCTTGAACTGCTGTACGATGTGATGCACGACGTTCTCGGTCTGGGAGAATCTTTCTTGTAGGGAGTTCATAATGAACCCTACATTGCTGGGATCGCCGGAAATCAGGTAGCCTCTTACCGTCTCTCTTGCCTTCCCTTGCAACGCCGACCTCAGGCGCAGCAGGTTCTCCGCATCTCCAATGCGGCACATCCTCGTCGAGTCTACGAAGTGCTGTCTGAAAGCTGGCCACTCCAACGGGTCTCCGTCGAAGCGCGGCAACTGCGAGGACTGGCTGCCCCTCGCCACCAGCGCCGCTATCCGCCCATCCTCGTTGTAGGTTCCCTGTCGTTGCTGCTGCAACCAGTCCCGGGTGTAGGAGTCGGGCCGGAACTCGTCAAAGGACGGCGGGGTGAACGAGGCGCCAGTCCATGGCGACCCGCTCCCGCCATTCCGCGCTGCGGGTCCCTGAGGAAACTCCGCCTGGTGCTGGTACTGCCCCTGGTGGTGCGACGCAGGGAGCGTTGTACTCGCTCCCACCTGCGCCGCCTGCTGCTGGGCTGCCTGCTGCTGGGACACAGGGAACGCAACCCGCGCTCCCACCTGTGCCGCCTGGTACTGGGCCGCCTGCTGCTGGGCTGCATGCTGCTGGGACACAGGGAACGCAACCCGCGCTCCCACCTGTGCCGCCTGGTACTGGGCCGCCTGCTGCTGGGCTGCATGCTGCTGGGCGGCATGCTGCTGGGCGGCATGCTGCTGGGACACAGGGAACGCAGCCCGCGCTCCAACCTGTGCCGCCTGGTACTGGGCCGCCTGCTGCTGGGACACAGGGAACGCTACCTGCGCTCCAACCTGTGTCGCCTGGTACTGGGCCGCCTGCTGCTGGGCCGCTTCCTGCTGGGCTGCCTGATGCTGGGACACAGGGAACGCTACCTGCGCTCCAACCTGTGCCGTCGGTTGCTGGGCCGCCTGGTTCTGCCACTGCTGGTGGGGCACAGAGAGCGTTTCCTGCGCTCCAATCTGTGCCGCCTGCTGCTGGGCCGCCTGCTGCCGGGCCGCCTGCCGCTGGGCCGCCTGCTGCCACTGCTGGTGGGGCACAGGGAGCGCTTCCTGCGCTCCGACCTGTGCCGACTGCTGCTGGGCTGCCTGTTGCTGGGCTGCCTGCTGCTGGGCCGCCTGCTGCCACTGCTGGTGGGGCACAGGGAGCGCTTCCTGCGCTCCAACCTGTGCCGCCTGCTGCTCTGCTGCCTGCTGCTGGGCCGCCTGCTGCTGGGTCGCCTGCTGATGGGCCGCCTGCTGCTGGGCTGCTTGCTGCTGGGCCGCCTGCTGCTGGGCCGCCTGCTGCCACTGCTGGTGGGGCACAGGGAGCGCTTCCTGCGCTCCAACCTGTGCCGTCTGCTGCTGGGCTGCCTGTTGCTGGGCTGCCTGCTGCTGGGCCGCCTGCTGCCACTGCTGGTGGGGCACAGGGAGCGCTTCCTGCGCTCCAACCTGTGCCGCCTGCTGCTCTGCTGCCTGCTGCTGGGCCGCCTGCTGCTGGGCCGCCTGCTGCTGGGCTGCTTGCTGCTGGGCCGCCTGCTGCTGGGCCGCCTGCTCCGCCTGCTGCTGGGCCGCCTGCTCCGCATCGGCTCGCAGTTGACGCTCGTCCTGGAGCTCCCTCCTTGTCTGCAGCAACTCCTGTCTCAGCTGGCGCAGGGTCTCATCGGTAGCCGTGCGCTGGCTACTGATGCTGGCGTCGCTGTCGCTGCTGCTTCCGGTGTCCTCCTTGCTCCTTCCTGAACGCAGGTTCCTCGCCATCCTGAGAGATCCGGCTCGAAGGACCAGTCGATGTAGCGTGCAGGTGTTATCAGCTACTGTGTGTGTGGTTCTCAGCCGGCGCAGGTTGTCTGCTTCAGTCGGTTTCAGCTGCCAAGAGTAGTCCAATCCAAGTCAAGTTCCGAGTCCAGTTCCAAGGTCCAGTTGAGAGAGCAGGTGGTGAAGTAAAAAAGCCAGGTATATCAGAGCAGGAATATATTCTCGTATTCAATATGACCCGTATATATTCTGGCCGCTGTGCGCTCGCGCTCACGCAGGAGCGAGTATACAGTGGACATCGTCTGGTGGGGGCATTGCTCGCACGCGGCACCCGTCTGTATAAAAGACCCGGGTTAGGCGGCGCGCGAGCCCATTTGTCCATACCCCCACCTGAGCACACAACGACCAGACTATCATAATACTACACGGACATCGCAGCCGTACACAGTATGCGCTGCGATGCCCCATACACTATGATACAAAACGTCGGCTCTCGTCTCGGTACCACAGGGATATCACTTACTCCTTTATTATTTGTCCGAGACGGGAGCACGACGGTGCAACAATCACAATATTAATTTAATTGGTCATAATATACATCTCCTGTCCGCAACACTAGTTTTTCCGACAGACGTTGTCCTCTGTTCCTAAATATGAATATTGAATTCGAATTTGTATGGTGATAAATTAAATATCATTTGACCAATGTGATTCCGAACGATGCGTATGTTTTAAACCATGTATATTCTGTCAATCGCACCAATTGACAATTTATGTCAAAATTTCAAAATTGGAATAAAAATTATACGGTTAAAAGTACTAATAACCTTGTCTGCGTAGAGTTTTCTTTAATTTTCTAATTTTCCATGCACTTTTCATAATTTTTTTCTTCTAAAAGGATATTCTCCTGATAAAAGCCTACACAACAAAAAAAGAATTAGCGGAATCGGTCCAGCCGTCTAGGCGTGATGCGATGACATCGGGAAATATCTCTCCATTTTTATATATAAGATTTATTTTTTTACAATCATGGCGTCCATATAGAGATGATAACATTCAAAATTATACTTGTCAAAATATTTCCTCAATTATCTTAAAAATAATAATTTATTAAAGATATTAAATTAATTTGTTTGCAAAAGCATATTTGGCGAAAAATAGGTACGACGGTTTTGAAATTTGGTTGAAATATTGCACCTATATTCATATCAATCAAATTTTATTTGTATTTTTGCGCCTTTTATTCATATCAAACTGTTACAAAATCCACTTACCTATCAGTAAAATTAAATGTATCAATATTGAAATGATCAAACTTGCGCCATGACCCTACCAATACAGCGCAGTACGCATAAGATTCAAGGAAATAATATCGTCCAAGAATCGGTTCGGTATTTTCATTCCCAGGAATCCAGACCAGAGTCATCTTGTACAGTTCAACCGTCCTTTACACATAACACGTACACTAACGGTTCCCAAACTGTCTTCAAATGTGACAAAAAATCTAATATTCAGAGTTTGTTGAATTTTTGACACTTGATTTCAAAATGTCAGATTGGATATCAAAGTCCCGTCTTGGACTTAGACGTTTTTATAATACAAGGAAGAATGAATTTCTCGTGTTTATGTAGCCCGCGTAGGTATGTGTAACCAGTGAAAAAATATGACGAAGAAACGAAGGTACATCCAGTAGCTATAACTGTCGGTTGGAAACAATCAGCCTATCGAAAAAAAGGGCAGTAAAATTACAGGTAGCACAAATAGCTATGGAAAGAGTCATGCTGGGAGATAGAAGAAGAAATGAAACGATTGAAGAAAGAACAAAACTAAAAAGTATCAGCAACCGAGTTGAAACTCTAAAGTTACAGTGTGCGTGGCTAGAAGCTCGGTTAAGAATGGAAAAAATGTATTATTATGTAAACCTCGAATGAGAAAAAGTACCTTAAACAGCCACAGCTGAGATGGAGAAACGATGTTGAGCTACATATTGGGGTGACCTGGATGCACAAAACACAGAATTTTAGAACATGGAAGCAGATGGAAGAGAGCGTTGTCCAGTAGTCTCAGAAAGGGGCAAAAGAAGTAGAAGTGGTATGGAGTAAGGTGTTGCAACAAATACGCAAGTTTGATTATTTGGCTATGTTGAAAAAATGGATGCTATAAGGATTACAAAAAGTTTATCAGGCTGAACGTAGAACCTCAGAGCCACGTTAGAATCAAAAGAAATAGGAGTTTTTTTTATGAGAAATGTAATGTCGGTGAATGAAGCCAGGAAGGATTTCAGAATGGACAAAATGGAGGTCTCGATAGATGGGGTTGATGAATCAAGCTCCAAGATTTTTTATACGTAGAAAATTGTTGATATGATTGTTTATTTTTGTTAATTCTGCCCATATCGATCTTAAATAGTCATAGCGTTGTGCAATTTTATTTAACAAGGATTAATGTTTAGATCTAAATGACTGCAACTACTTAAGCATGTGTTCTCCCTGTGCTGACATATGGCTGTGAAACCATTGTATTAACTTAAAGAATATTACGTAAATCAACAGTGACAAAAAGATGCAGAGGAGGATGCTAGGCATCTAATTAAGTGACACAATCATCTTGGAATACGGATACGGCAAAAAACAATAGTCACCGATATGGTTCAAAAGGTCACCACACAAAAGTGGAGTTGGGCTGGTTACATGGCCAGAGGAAACGACACCAGGTGGTCTAAAAAAGTTCTTGAATGGCGACCATGAACCGGGCGGAGAAGTTACGCCTGATAACCTGAAAATGAGCCAAGTTCGGATGGATGTGGTCAGCGCAGGACAGGGAGCTGTGGAAATCTCCGGGAGAGGACTATGTCCATAAACACTATAGGGCTGATGAAAGAAGGAAAGAAAAGGAGATTTAAATACTCATATTATTATGTACACAGTTAATTTATTAGCACAATTTGAGAACAGGTTGAACTGATTAATATAAATTCTCATATCGGATAATAGCCCCAGACAAACTCATCAATTTATGTTCATTTAAATTTTTTTAATGACCGAAGGCTCCGAACACCTCTTGTGTATTTTAACATCCAGCCCATCATCGGCCACTCTGACTTACTGCAACTAAATGTACCCATGTAGGTACATTATTATACGCGTTATTTATTGGGCTTATTTCACGAATGGTTAAGGGTTTAATACATAAAGCGATATGATTTTATTCTTAAGCAAAATTAAACTTAAAAAGAGCAAATATTTGGTAGATCCTTCTAGAGTGCTAAAAGCAAGCAGGACGTTTTGGTTGAACTTTCTTAGGAGCTTCTGGTGAATTGAATTGATCCATCGACAGTAAATACATGTTAAGCCAGCCAGAGATCTATCAGTGAAATTCTTCTAAATACATGTTAAGCCAGCCAGAGATCTATCAGTGAAATTCTTCTAAATACATGTTAAGCCAGCCAGAGATCTATCAGTGAAATTCTTCTAAATACATGTTAAGCCAGCCAGAGATCTATCAGTGAAATTCTTCTAAATAATTCGTCACAGATATTAGTTACTACAGCAAAGGATCCTACAAAACAATGGACTTTATCTACTCCTGACCACAGAGGCAAGTTTTTTTCCTCCCACTGAAGAATCAAACGTTTTGGAAAATTTGGTCCTTCGAGCCGGATCTTTTGCAGTGATTACGATGCTAGACAACTCACGTCAGGAAAAAGAAGCCGGCGCTGCTGTAGGGCTCGCCAGTACTAGAACTGCGATGTGCCCAGTAATGACCACAATTCCTCATGCCCAAAATGTATTAGTTGCTAAAATTAGGAAACCTATTCACAGAATAGATAATTTCATTTCATTTCATAAAATTCTACATATCCACAACAATTAGTATCTGGCCAGTAAGAAAATTGTACGTGTTAGAAGAAACATCTGATAAGGATTTTTTATTTCTTCTTCTAAGTATATGATATCTGTATAGCTGTGGGTATGTAGTGTGTTTGTTCATTTCTCCGCATCACCGCTGCATGGATGGAAGACACCTTCGAACAATATTCACTTTATACCCAGAAGTGAGTACTAGTACGAAGCACCAACCATTCCAATATTACTACTCGCTCTCCCGATAATGCATACCTCCTCCATGGAGCTAGCGGATTTCTTTACATTCCATTTTGAACCTTCGGCTATGGTGGTGTTGGATAAAAGTTGGCACGATATTCAGTTGGCTGTTGTGATTTTACGGAAACATAATATCATTTAGTGTGCACTGCGGATTCGCTGCATTCATCTATAAGTGCAATGTGCACTGGAACCTACCTATATTCATACCTTCATGCACAGTTCACTGGATGAGTGACCTCTTTATACACGGTACAAAAACTTACATTCAAAG
This sequence comes from Mystacides longicornis, assembly GCA_963576905.1. NCBI lineage: Eukaryota > Metazoa > Arthropoda > Insecta > Trichoptera > Leptoceridae > Mystacides > Mystacides longicornis. The sequence goes on from OY756434.1 coordinate 10,568,382, forward strand.
AGTTCGCACTTGCTTCAAAGCCTAGTTTTTTGGCCATTCTTTCGTATCGCTTTATGAATGGAAGAAAGGAAATGGGCAGTTCTGCAATCGAATAACTCCATTTGAGAACCTATGTTCCATATTCAGAAGATGGAGAACGTCTTATAAAGAACATAGATTCAGAAATAGGGTATAAAAGTGCAGAAAACTGAAGCACTAAAAGAAGAGTTTTGAGATTATATAATAAATTAATCCCTTTCATCATGTCGCTTAGGGTCAACACTTAAACGACGAGTCTTGTAACCAAAATGCTTCCCCAAAAAGCTGTTTTCAGCTGAGTTTTTCTTTACAAGCATGTTTAGATTGTTAATATCACGAGATTATTATATCGAAAATATGCCTGTTCACCTCAATTGTTTCCAAAGGTTACCTTAGACCCTAAGCACATGGTGTCGTAGCGAAGGGTCTAAGACAGAAATAGAGCATTTTTAATACCATTGTGAGCTTCGTCTGCAGACTTGTTTGAACATGTTCTTATGTATTGGTTGCCTATAACGACGTGCTTATTCTACGTCGCCGTGTGCTTATAATAGAAACACACTATTTTGTCGTGTTGTGTTATGGCGCTCCAGAAGCATATCCGTTTCACATAGAATAACAACACAACACTCCACGATAATATGCCTCTAAGCGTACTTAACACAATACGAAACCGATAATCCTTCTAGCATACCACAACACAACATGACAAAACAATTTGTTCCTAGCTTTGAATGAATAGTGTGTTCAGTTAAAATCAACCTTCTTGCTTACTTGTTGGCCTTAAGTAGATTCGCCGTAGGACCGCGCGCCGTTTCGACTAGTTTCCTTCAGTCGTCAACGCGCGCAAGCGTAGCAATTGATTAGTTATACCTAACTTTGAATAAAAAAAATCATCTTGACTTAGTTCTCCGACCATTTAATAACGAATAGGTAAGTCAAAACCGTTTGAACTGAGGTACTCACATAAAACACAACACAGATATAACAAAAATAATATGCAGATATAATACTGTATACCTACCTACTTCATACAACAATAACACTATATACCTCCCTTAATACATACGTATATAGGTTCAAATAAACACTACAACAAAACAAACCTTGTTAGTTTGTTGGAAAATAAACTTCCATTTGTTAGTATCAAGTGTGAATATACTTTTAATAATGTAAAATCCGAAGAAAGATCAGGGGGGTGCTGCTCTTGAAATTCAACCCCGATTTGAAAGTTCTGTAGTATGTTGTACACCAACAAAGCCAATAGGCAATGAAGATGAGACATTAACAAAAATGGATATAGTCATACCCTGGCGCCAAATACATGACAGCGGTCGCAGTCTTTAAATTTGGTTGCTCTCCTTTTATCAATAATTTCCTACTTTTATCTCAATATTTCATCTATTATTAAATATCTACTTGTTGTATACATGAGATTTTTTGACGTGTTGAGAATTCTCATGATGAGGAGTTTCGGAGACATAAACATTACCACCTAATGGAGAACGTTGTTAACGTAAAGTGATCACACTAAGCCAGCCTTCGAAATAACAGTAGAAAACGGTCGTAGGCCCGTAGTGGTTTGTTCCATTTAAAAATCAAACATCAGTAATGAATTGTCATTAGTTGTTACATATTCGTCTTGGCAACCAAAATCTCGTAATCGTTATTAAGATAAGAATCGGATCAGGATCGCGATGCAAATGCAGAGGAAGGCCCCGAATCTGATGATAAAATTCTGAATGAGGATAAATATTGGCCGCAGAACGGAATAAAAAAAAAAAGATAATTTTTCGCTTAAGGTACAACGTTCGTCATTGGGTGGCTGTCCGAAAATCGATAATCCCCGGACCCATCAAGAAAAGTTACAACAAGAACTACAATAAAATACGCTACTCCCTTTAAGACCCCACTCGAGGGCATAGGGAGGCAACAAGAGCCCTTCATTGCGCTCCATCTGCGGCAGTTGCGATGACCTCCTCTCACACCATGTCCAAGTCCATCAGCGCTATTTAGAAGGAGCGAAACACGGTGTGAGAGGTTTCTACTCGTGTTTGAAACCCTGATGGGAGGAAGAAAAGCGCTCTCCTCGGCCAACTGTCATTAGCCATATTCATCTTTTTCCCATAATGGAATAACGTCGTTCGTGATGCGGTGGTTATATCTTATATCATCAATAACTCTCCCACGATACTTCATTTCGAACGCGGAGACTTTTTGTGTATTGTTATTGAATCATACAAATTTCTGTGAAACACTAAAATATCTATTAATATGTACAGTAGGTACCATCAAGTACAATGAGGAACCTTCTCTATATGCAAGTGCATAGATACAGCCTGTTCGGTGCATCAACAGTCGTTAAGTGCAACGCCCGACACTCGCAAAACGAACATCCTAGAACACACAAGCAACTAAACAGAAGTCTGCATACCTACACACACACTCTCATCTTGAGTTGTAACTCGCAATAACAAACAATTTGAGCTTATTGATTGCACAAAGAGTCCAGAAAGGGTTAAGATGGGGGGAAACCTTAAGAATGAAGGACATTTGACGCCAGAAACCTTTTCAATTACTTGACCCCTAATTTTGAAAATTAGTATGGATCTTATGACAGAAAACATAATAATTGATTAAATTCGTTTGTAACTCTCACTTTTTCTCTTGACAGTCTTACGAAATACTTCTTTTTAAATTTTATTCATATTTAAAGTACCTCGTAGAGTACCTAGTCTGTAAGTCGATAGTTGCTATAACAATAATTAATAATAACATGTGGCCGAGGGAAATGTTAGAAGAAAGATACTTTATCAGTGGTTCATGTTGCTACGGGTAGAAATGCCAAATTGTCCGCAGTTCTCAAGGTGATTTAGTAGAATTGGGATCATTGAAGGGATCACATTATAACAGTGAAGTGATTTTTCAAAAGGTTGTATTTCCATTCTTACCTTGATGTAGATTTTGACGGAATTGCGAAGTCTAGTCAAAATCGCAACTGGAACTGGCAACAACTTAGTTCAAAATGTCTTGTTTCTTATAGTAATAGGCGCATCACGACATCAAAAAACGCATTTTGTTTGAAAATTAGTGATTGTTGAAAAAGCACTCCTCAACTGATTCATAGGAAAAACAAATAATGATTAACCCTTTTTATGCCTTTCATCCGACCGGTTTAACTGCTAGTTTCTAGTTCCTACTGTTAGTACGACGTTTCTAAAGTTTTTTTTTTATTTTTATATCTGACTTCATGCTAAAAAGCTTAATCGGTATGGCACCCATGAACCGTGTTGCCTGTTGGATAAGCTGATTAGACCATTTATTTTTATAGTTTATGGTTCGAATACTAATATGTCCGAAAAGGCGATGGATGCGCAGCACGTTTTCAATGAACTAAATTATAATATAGGAGATGACGTAGAGCTTACCTTCACTGCATGCGAAGTCATTTGTTCAAAGAAGTTAACATGGAGCTGCATGTTATTGGAAGACTGGTTGGTATTCTTTTTTTATAATATGTATTTGCTAAATTAGGACTTTGTGGTTCTCGTAGGTGTAGGTAGGTACCTAGACATTTTCAAAAGGAACCGAACTCGGGACCTCTAGACAACAACTAGGCATTCCCGAGGTCGGAGAAATATCAACATAAGAATGAACGTTGATGATCGACTAACGCCGCCTACCGCAAGCGTTCCCCGCGGGCTACACATAACAGAGGGTTTTTAACCAATTTCTCGAGTTTATTTATTTATTTATAAATCAACGGCAAATTGCCTTTTAAAGAAAATAAAGATTATAAAGAGAGCAGCAAAAATACAAAAAAAAAATAAGTAAAAAAAATACAATACACACAATCTTTTTTCATAAGCATTCATAAAAAATCATTGATTTACCTATAAGTAATTTTCTTCTTCGTATGCATGGGAATTTTTCTTTTCAACTTTTTACCCAGTAACCTTTTTCTGCAAAGAATTGGTCACATTAAATTATAAAATTTAGCAATAGGTGTAGCCTGATTGACTGGTAGAAAACTGTAAATAAATAAAACTATTCATACAATCACATTGTAGAGATCAGTACCAATAGTTGGCAGAACTTAAATGCATGAAGAATGGCATGGGATGCCATTGTCTGCGCGAGATATAAGCACAGTGGAGAGCTTTTGTTGCCTCCCTATGTCCCTAAGCTGGCTCAAAAACGGATAATTAATTGATTGATAGAAAAAATGTGTAGGAGACTACTTGTGAATGTAAAGAAACTTTGTGTCTAGACATTCTGCAACAACGTATAGCTATCATATCTATACAAAGCTAGTATTTATAATAAAACACGTGGAAATTGAATAAAATGGTTTTATTTAAAATTCATTATTTAAATACATAACTACTTCACTAAATTCATCATGAGCATACAGTTTGTTACTTTTAAAGTATATATTAAATTATTCAATATTATTACAGTATTGACGAAAACCATTATAATCCACTTTTTCATGACCTCGTGTGGGCGGTCATCAAAAAAAAAAAAGAATAATAGATATTTGGGGTTGGCTAACCCTGATTCAGACGTAGACGTGAGCAGCGAGAGTATGCGCCCTTTGCCTGTCTGCGTCGCTCGACCTTGCGGCGTCCCTGGGTTGTCTCTGAAGGGAGATATTCCTAAACCGCCCCCACTCTCTCTCTCGATTCTCTCCATCTTCTTTATCCACTACATGCAAACATCCTCAGCTGATGTTCTTACTCCCATTAAATAAATAATACAAGAGAGGGCACCAGATAGGTTATACCTATAGTCTCCTAAAACTGGGAGATGGGGCTATCGAAGGCATTGATTGCCGTTTAATTTTGTTTTCGAATTTCTCTACAATGAAACATTATTTACACATTGCTTTGTTCATTTTTAATTTTGCTTTCGTTTTTCGTCTTATTGTTGTGTTGCAGCGCCGTCTGTTTGTTTGCTAGGAGCAAACAGCGGTGCTGATTCCCAGACCTTGAATCACATAGTACCTACAGGAATGCCCAACACATAAATTAAATGGAATGATGGAGCACCTCAATAATTTGACAACCGAAGCCGTAGACTAAGGGATACACAATAATACACATGCAATTATTTTCAGCCATATCCGTATATAATATGATGATAATTGCCTATCTAAAACCAATATATTTCCGACCGATGCATCAGTTTTAAAGATCTTAACGAATATGTAACAACTAATGACTCTAACAATTCATTGCTACGGGCTTACGACCGTCTTCTAATGTTATTTCGAAGGCTGGCTTAGTGTGATCACTTTACGTTAACAACGTTCGCCATTAGGTGGTGATGTTTAAGTCTCCGATACTCCTAATCATGAGAATTCTCGACATGTTCAACATGTCGAAAAATCTCATGTAGACAACAAACAGATAAGTATGTAATAATTATGAATGAGATATAGAGATAAACGTTGGAAATTATTGAAAACAAGAGAGCAACCAAATTTAAAGACTGCGACTGCTGTCATGTATTTGGCGCCAGGATATGAATATATCCATTTTTGTTAATGTCTCATATTTATTTTAATAGGGTACATAATTTGTTTCACTTCAATACGATTGAAAGAAATGCCAATAAATGCTGCTGTGAATTTCGTTTAGATTTAATAATTGAGATCGTGTCAACATTTTTCTGATAAATTTTTGTTAGAAGGACAAATAAGATTATCTAAGTAGAGTTTTCTGAAATATTCTATCTAATGTTCTACGTATTTTATTATTTATTTATTTTAATCATTAGAACCTTCTCCAGACAACAGCAAATACAATAACAAAAATAACAAAAATTAGTCCAGCTGTTCGCGTATGATGTGATGACCACGGAAAAAAGGGCTCTATTTTTATATTATAGAGATGAAACTTAATAATAATTGACGTGTTTAGAAAATTTTGATTGATGATAAATTGATGCCTTATAATAAATTACTCAAAAATTTTGGTTGAAGACATGCAAAAGCTTCAGGGCATCGGCAAACTTCTGGTTTTAACTACCTGTTGATTCAAAGCTTCGATACAATTTCCCATATAGTTCGTGTTTTTGACCTTCTGTTCACCTTAACACACGATCTTGGAAGTAATATTACAGAGCAATAATTTGTTTACCATCTGACAGGTTCAACAAATTAATAGCATGATCACCCGATTATAACATATCGGAATCATTTTGTAGATCTTTTGATCAAGAATTATGACTATTCACCAGAATGCCTGTCATCATTCTTGGAAATATCACACCAGGACAATAAGAAATGAGGACAATGAGCTTTGGATAATAAGGTGTATTAGCAGTATCGATGTTCAAAGCGTATTCAATCTTAGTTCAGCTTTAATGACTTTGATGGGACTCTACCTGCGTTTTATGATATCTTCTTATTCTGCGTTTCCTCATTAATGAAAAACGTGATCAATGCTTTTTTGGCGCCAGATATAAGCAGAAAACATCTTCGGTTTTCTCTGTACTACCTTTTCAGCTCAAAACTCTCGGTACAATAATTGGTCTTCTTTAGTAACTTTCTTTATCTGGTCACACCGCCTTGTATCGAGTTATTAATTCTCGGCACTTCTCAAAATCAAAACATAATTGAATCAGTTATTTCGAAAACGACCAAAGTACAGAATTGTTAATTTTACAGGAGAATGGAAAAACTATCTCTTGGAAAAAAAATGTATGTGACAAATTGATATTTTGATTCAACATCGTCAAACATAGAAAAACGAATTTATTTGACTTTTCCAAATGTTAATTTTGTATTTCAATATTTTTTTTAATTTATTTGAAATATTTGTACTTTGGTTGTTTTCCAAATAATTTTAATGAAAAGTTTGCGGAGTCGAGTAATTTAAAGAATGACATGCGAACTCATAGCGAAGAAAAGCCATACGAATGCAATAATTGCGACAAAAAGTTAATCAATCATATAATAACTCATGATAAAAGCACAAAATTTGATGGATCTCTACGTCGTTTATGCCTACTATCAGCAAGATCATCATCACTTGAATCCCATAAATCCATTTTCATGCTGAGAAAACCAAAACGCGAGGAACAACAAAACGAATAAAACGATGTTATGAGTTGACAGATGTCAAAAAATTCAAATGTCAAACATACTTTAGTTCGAAAACAAAATACTTTGGTCGTTTTCGAAATAATCACTGGAATCGACCTTGAATATAACGAGGTTGGGGTATAATACTTTAGTTGTTTTCAATGCGAAAATGTTAAACTTAGTCCATAGATTCTGAATCCGTAAAAAAGTGTTATTCGACAAAAACTTGAGTTTGGTCGTTTTCGAAATAATCGATTCAATTTCAAAATGTATCGAAGGTTTAACTAAGTTTAATATTGAGCTACTTACTGTTAAAAATTTGCATGATTTATGCACTTTAAATTGAACGTGTTAGAAACAAAATTGGCATCCCACAAGGATGCATGCCAGGACCTTTAAATTAAAAATAATTATTCTTCAAAATAATCTGAATAACAAATTGGCGAACATAATATACCTATTAATGTCGATCAATTTAAGAAATACTTAGTAGCCATGAATTTTCAAATGAGCATATTTCGAATTCTACAGACAAATATTTGTCTGGGGCAAAAAACCAAAATATTCCAACAAATTTTTAAGGAATGTAGCCTTCAATGTTTGCATATTAACTATGCAAATAAAATATTTACATGAGTTTAATAATAAACACGGTTGCTCTTTTATAGATGAACTTAATCGAATCTCTAGCGCTTTAGCCAGATGAGAATACGACTACGACTAGACTACATTGAGTCTGTAGACAAATTTCTTGTGTTTCTTTAAACTTCAGAAATACAGATTATAAAAAATCTATATGTTATGCTAAATTCGTTTATACTTTAAAACATAGTTCTGTTGTAATGTTGTCATGAGATGTATATCACTGTTGATATTTCCAGGTAAATAAACGAATTTATTATAACCACATATACCTTGAGCGTTGTGGACAAACCTGGTAAGATCATCTTGCCCACTTAGTAGGTGCATGAGTTATCCTTATTCCAAATGCCGACAAAAGGTTAATATTTGGTGTAGGGAATTTTATGAATACACAAAACAAAGGTTTGTTGGCTAAAAACAATCCGTTGATCCCGTTAAGTTTTGAAATGTCTGGATAACATCATAACTGTTGTCGCTGCATACTGACTGATAAGAAGTTAAGTTTATTGCGCCCGAGTAAGCATTTTCATAAACTAAATCCTACCACTATGCAAAGACCAAAATGACTATATGAGCATGGGGTTTTGATAATTCCTCTCCGTTCAAAACCCAGATATTGATGTAATCTCTATTGCTCCACATCTCCTCGAAATTGCTCCCTTCTGAAAAGTATGCCATCTTCTTCGCCAGTTTCAATCCCGTGTGCAGCAAGGTTCCGTATATTTTGCCGCCGTCATCTTCAGCCGGACAAAAGTTGCGCAGTTTATTTCCTAATATACCTGGTTTAGGAACCTCTAGGAAAAAGGTCCTTTTGGGCATAGCTATACTATTCGAGATTCAGTAAACGTAGGAAATAGATAAATAATCAACCTATGATCTATCTTGAAAAGATTTCGGTGGCATTTCATTAATTTCGATACTCATTTTCGCATGTAGTACCATACAGAAATACCTACGTAAATTCCAAAAATGACCATTTTCTATCAGAATAAAGATGAATTGTTAGTCAAGTTTTTGATATTTAAGATTTGGGCAGGAGTTGCGCGGCGTTCCGTGGATAATTTCAATTAAAATTAAACACAGTCTTGAAACACAGTCTAGAAACCTGATTTTACCCAAATTAGAGTTAAGTTGTCTAGCTAGAAGATTCATAAAGTTGACACATCGCCCGATTGACAGTATCATAATTTTATGTATGAAGCTGATCAACTGACCAGATAGTATAAAAGTGCCTTCCGAATGACTTGCGAATTTACTGATCAATCCAAATATTCCAATTCAAGCTTAATAAAAAAATGCCCACGTATTCCATTCTTTTCCGCCAATATTGCACTAAATCTTTGCAGTTTTTTAGAAGCCGATTATATAACCACTTTAATTTCTTTTTGCTAGAGTTATTTTGGATGCCTTCTCAAAATATTCATACACGTTTGCTCCCAGGTGGAGCGCGTGGTCAAGAAATTCCTCCAATCTTCTCTATCTTGTACCATTTGCACAACTTCATCCCTCTGTAAAGCCGCAGAAAATGCCCGCTTGGTTGTTCATTTCAGCGTGCCACGTCTTCTTGGCCCATCTGGATTGTATAAAAAGCTTGCGTATTCAACACTCTCGGGGGACATGTGGATAATATGACCGTGGTTCTGCCTTACTGAAACGATTGGCAGTATGCTGTTCTGGCGCGTAAGGTCCGATTTGATACGTGATTGTACCACCTAACCCCCAAAATCTGTTGCAAGAATCTATTTTCAAGACTTGGACGTTTCTTCAGTTGATCTTTCATCAGATGCCAGGATTCACGTCCATATAGTAGTATCACAAATCCTACTTTATTAAATCAAGAGTAGGTATAATATAAACTTTAAATGGTACTTAAAATTATGTACAAACTCATATAAAAATATGAACAGGTATATAGATCCTTCTCGTATACATATATACCTACGTGAGTTCTACCTTTAGAACCGACACCTCTATATGCGTCCGACTGTCAATGTTCATATCTTACATATAATATGAGGAATGTCGTGTCATTGATGATCTTGTAGAGAGGAGGCGGCCGGAGAAAGAGGGACTCGAACTCGTAACCTTAATGTATTGTACTTAGTACAGGCTCGTATGCGTACGCGCATGTCTGTATGTGAGTGATATTTTGTTGTTTGTAGGATGGTATGAACAAAAAAATGTATGTCATATTGTTATTTGTATATTTATATAAAAGATTGATCCCATACGGCATACAAAGAGTGTTATTATGTAGAGTTATCAATTTAGCAGAAGAAAATCATCACAAGATTTTTTTAAATACATACATAGTTTGATAATAATATATGGCTAGTTATCCCATGCAGTCTTTGACTATTTCACGGTAAGCTACTTAAAGCTTGTGTCGTGAAAGAGGAAGATGGTCGGCACCTGACGAGATTCAGGCGAGACAGTCGCATGGAAGAGACAGCAAGCCTCGAAGGCCTCGTTTCAGACAGCTGTTGTCCCTCCTGTCATGACCATAAACACGGCTCAAAAATTAGAGCTCAAATTCCCTTCCTATGCCCTTAAGCGTGATTAAAAGGTTGAATAGAATAGTTTAGCTAAAAAATATACTCTGGATTGGCTTTCCGTTAAGATTGAAAGCAGCAAAACCTGTCATTCATTGTTTTATTGTCTCAAATCATTTACTTTACCACGCTGACACCCGCAGAAAATTTGAGAATTCTTCCCGAAATAACAGGTGTATGCGTATTACCCTTTCATGCAGAAGAAGATTTCTCCATCTCTCCTTGCCCGCCGCCGTCCTTTGCTAGTCACCTTTCAGCCTTTTGCCAGCATTCGCAGGTCCTTAAAAGCTCATTCCATCCACCTCAGCTTCTGATACTCCTACTTAAAGGCCCTGCGTAAAGGGCGAGTTTCTGGATGTGCTGGGTGAGAGTAATGTGGTATGGGAATGCGTTGCACAAGCACACATGATATTATACAATTGTACGGCCATCAGAAAAAAGCAAGAAAGTAAGAAAGAAATATTGTGATGCATTGTACCTATGTATGAAACAATGTAATCACAACTAAGAGGAATAAAATTATACATATATAAATACATTCACCGCCATCTCCTGTATGTATGCATTTTGTGAGTTATGCGGTATATTTATTTGTACGTACTTCTTACATCCATACAAAATACTCACATAGATAATGTTGCTTCATACGTTTTATTATTTTAGTTAGCCACTTAGTGTTGAAACGCGCATATTATCATATTATGCAGGTATGTAGGTATATCTGGATGTTATGTATTATATAAAATATGAAGTAGGTTTGTGTCTGTTATTTCTCATTACAATAAGCTGGATACTGTAGCATTCTTTTGTATGAGCTTATAACAATATTGAAAGGTATTGTGGATGTGGACTGGGTACCGAACCTTTGATCCGCGAACTGTGGTAACATAACAACTAGGTATGAAGTTGCGTTCCTCAGTAATAAGTAAGGCTGACTGTCCACGGCAGCAGCGTAGCGTATGGAGCGCGTACTCGTATTTTAGGTATTGTACCACACGACTCGCGCGCGGTACAAGGGACTGCAGGTGCAGGCTCTAAAGAATTAGCCAGCTACCAGGGGAATGCACTATGTCGCTCGTCGCTTGCGCAGAAGACGGGAACTCTCTAATAATACTGCGGGCCCTACTCAGTTCAGGCCCCGTATGTTCGAGAAATGCTTCCCGCCTCAGATCGATCTCCTAATAACACGCAAGACCCTACTAGCTTCGGGTCCGCAATGCGTTCGAGAGCTCTCTCTGTTCGCCCGGCCGCGTCCTTGGATGGAGGAACTCCTAGTAACAACGCAAGCCGTACTTAGTTCGGGCCTGCGATGCGTTCGTGAGATCCGACGTCTTCTTCTGCGCCCTGCGCCCTCGACGAGAAATCTCCTAATAGACACGTAAGACCGTACTCAATTCGGGTCTTAGCGCGCGTTCGAGAGAAGTCTCGGTCCAGTGGTATCAGCCAGAGTCCAGGTCCTATTGCAAGGGTCGAGTCCACGGTCCAATGTGCCAGCCAGAGAAGGGTCCAAACAGTCCAGAGAGAAGTCCAAGGTAGAAGTCAGCCAGTTGAGTAGTCCAGAGAGAGAGCAGGTAGGTAGGTGTAGTCAAAGCCAAGAGTAAACGAAGAATGATATATTTCATACAAAAATGTCTGCTTATATTCACGACATAACGGTGTCTGGGGAAAACCCAGTGTCCCCCGTCCGTGGCGAACGGAGCGGACGCCGGGAACGGGCTCAGAGCCTCGCCCCGAATCGGCCTGGACGTGCGACGGACCAGCGGCCGTCGCGGCCGAAATTCAATTATTCTAATTATCGACCTTTCGCGGATTATCTCCGCGGATCTGGGGCATATCCCGATGTGTTTGGTCTCGTTGGAATCGCCGCGCGATTTCCAATCGGGACATGCTCACCAGATCGCGCTAACCTTGATATATCGGTTTTCGGTATTTTCCGATCAATCCGCGAAAGGTCGATTAAAATCTTAATTAATTGGCCTACCCCGATGTATTTGGTATCATTGTGATCGCCACATGATTTTACATCGGAGTAGACCATTATTGGGAGGCTGCACCCTACCTCCGCGTGTCCTGGCTCGCAGGCCTCTTGGCCCTCCCTCAAACAGTAGGGGAGGGGATACCACGTTTAAGGGGTTTTTAAGCGCGCGTCGCGCGCAGCCGCCGTCATTCTATTGTTGGACACGGGGAGATAGGGTTGTCAGGAGCTCCCGCAGCCAGGGCTGCCTCAATATGCCAATGCATTTTTATTATCTATTACATAATTATTTCGCGGGCCTCGCGCCTCGGTCCGTTCGGTGGGAACTAAGAACCCTTTATTTCTGTGGCCGAGGCGCTTAGCTTACATGATCGAGTCATAATCATATCCATATTATCAATAAATCAATCATTTTATGCAATATTATCTATACAATTCAATCAATGTCCTTTACAATCGAATTTATACAAATCAATCTTATTTCAATATTATTTGGTTTTTACTTCGCTGATCCGATTTAATGACGCCGTCCGGTACACTCCCCCCGTGAGAGCTTCGCTTCACCACCTTCAGCTTCCGGCGGCGTATCTCCCAGGGGGATGCTGATCAGCTTGCAGGCCGGTCTGGTGTAGGTCCCTGTGGTGGTCCGGATCTCGGCCGACCGCACCTGTCCATCAGCAGCGGTGTTGACTTTTGTGATTACCCCCTTTGGCCACACGTTTCTGGGTTGCGTGGGGTCCATAATCCAAACCATGTCACCGGTCTGGAGGGGGGTGGCTGTGGTACGCCAGCGGCTGCGCTCCTGCATCGTCGGCACGTACTCCCTCAGCCAGCGGCGCCAGAATTTGTCCGCTAGCTGTTGGGCCAGTCTCCATTGTTTGCGGAGACAGACCTCGTCCTCTTCGGGACCGTAGAAGGCCAAGCATGGCCTGCCGCTGGGCGAACCGATGAGGAAGTGGTTCGGCGTCAGCGGCTCTTCTTCTTCTGGGTCAGCCGACACGTGAGTGAGCGGTCGGCTGTTCAGGGTGTGTTCTGCCTCAGCTAGGGCAGTCAGCAAGGTTTCTTGCTTCAGTGCTTGGCTCCCCAATGTCAGCCGGAGAGCCTCTTTCACGGAGCGCACAAGGCGCTCCCATGCTCCCCCCATGTGGGGGGATGACGGGGGAATGAATCGCCATTCAATGCGATCCCCCGCCAGTTTGTTCTTCCATCTTTCGTCGGCCAGGACTTCTTCCACGGCGCCCTTTATTTCTTTGTAGGCACCGTGGAAATTGGTACCGTTGTCGGAGTACATTATGCTTGGACTCCCTCGCCTGGCCGACATCCGGCGGAGCGCCATGATCATGGCGTCCGCCTCTAGGCTGTGCACCAGTTCTAGGTGCACAGCCCTCGTTGTCATGCATGTGAATAGGGCGCCGTATCTTTTTTCATGTCGACGCCCTATCACTACCGTCATCGGCCCGAAGAAGTCCACCCCACAGTGGGTGAACGGCCGCTGACGGTAGGCCAGCCGCCCTTCTGGCAGTGGCCCCATTAGTGGTTGGTTGGGTGCCGCCTTTTTCTGGCGGCACTGTAGGCATTCTGCCACTATCTTCCTGGCCGCCGTTCGTAGTCTGAGGACGGCCAGGTCTCTCCTCACTTCCGCCACCGTCTTCTCGCTGCTCACATGTCCGGCGCTCTCGTGACGGTGGCGGATCAGCAGTCTGGTGAAGGGCCCGTCACCATCCAGGATGACGGGCGTCTTCAGGCCCTCATCTAGATCGAGGGCCTGCACGCGGCTCCCCATTCTGAGGAGGCCGTTCTCGTCGAGGAAGGGAGTCAACCCGGCTAGTCTGCTGGCCGGGTCTATCTCCTTCGAACGGGCAAGCGCCGCAATTTCTTGGGCGAACGCTCGCCCTTGCTCGCCCCGCATCCACCGGAACTCCGCCTCCCTCAGCTCCTGGGTCGTCAATGGCCCCTGGCCGGCTTGGCCGCGGCACCTGCTGCAGAACCTCAGCACCCACGCAGTAGTTCGGATGAGTCGCGTCCAGCTGGAGAACTTGGCCGCGTCCAGGATGGCTGGGGGGGATCTCCGGGTCCTCCCGACGAACTGCTTGGCCGCATCCTCTTCAGGTGCCGCCGCCTTGTCTGCCGGCCAGGAACTCTGCTCCCCTCTGATGAACTCTGGCCCCCGGAACCACAGGCTCTCTTGGCTGGTGTCCGGCAGCTCTCCATCTCGGGTGCCCACGTCTGCAGGATTCTCCTTTGTGGGCACCCACCTCCAGTCCCGGAGGCAGGTCAGCTCGTCAATCTCCCCCAGACGGTTGGCCACAAAGGCCGTGTGGGTCCGGGGGTCCGTCCTGATCCACTGCAGGACGGTTGTGGAGTCTGACCAGTACCATGTCTTCTGCACGGCCAGACTCAGCTCTTGGCGGATGGACACCGCGAACCTAGCCGCCATCAAGGCGGCTTGCAGCTCCATCCTCGGTACCGACACGGGCCTCAAGGGAGCGACTTTTGTCTTCGCTCCCAAGAAGGAGACCCGCACCGGCCCACCTTCTGTGGGCTTCTCGGCGAGGTAGGCCACCGTGCAACACGCCTTTTCTGACGCGTCGGCAAACAGGTGGAGGGTGACCTCGGCTTTTGGGTGGAGTCGGCAGCACCGGGGAATTCTGGTCCGGGCTGCCTCTACGGCGGTCAGCCAGTCTTGCCAACGCGCCGCGTGTTCTTCGGTGACCTGCTCGTCCCAGTCCACCTTGCTCCTCCATACATCCTGGAGGAGGATCTTTGCTCTGATTGTTAGACAGGCTATGAAGCCCAGCGGGTCGAAGACCCGCATTACTGACGCCAGCAGGCTTCTCTTGGTGGGCCAGGCCGTGTTTCTTGGCTGGCTCCACTCACATACTAGCATATCGTCGGTGGGGTCCCATTTCACGCCCAGGATCCGTTCCTGGGCTTGGTCGGGACCGCCTATATCTATGAGGGACTTCGCCCTCTCCTCTCTAGGTACGGCCTGAAGCACGGCCGGGTGGTTCGAGGCCCAATTTACAAGGCGGAACCCCCCGGCGGCTAATGCTTGCCGTACCTCTATTACCCGACGCGACGCCTCTTGACTCGAGTGCGCCGCGTCTAAGTAGTCGTCCATGTAGAAGCGGCTTTGGATGACGTCGGCTGCTGCGGGGTGCTCCCCCCGTTGACTCTCCGCCACCTCGTTCCGAATGTACTGCGCGCTGGCAGGGGAGCACCTCGCTCCAAACAAGACACTTGTGAACACACACGTCCGTGGAGGCTCTTCTGGATTGTCCCTCCACAGGAATAGCTGCGCCATCTGGTCCTCTTCTTTCATTCTGATGCGCAGGAACATCTCCTCGATGTCTGCTGCGATCCCGATTTTCCCCTCCCTGAATCTCAGAATATTGCCGACCAGGGAGGAGAGTAGATCGGGACCTGTCAGGAGCCTCTTGTTCAGCGAGGCTCCTCGGCACTCTGCTGCGGCGTCGAATACGACTCGGATCTTGCCGGGCTTGCTGGTCACGGCGAAGTGTGGCAGGAACCATCTGCGTCCCGCCGCCCTCTCGTACTCGCCTTCTCTGATGGGCCTAGCGTAGCCCTTGGCGAAGTAGTCTTGCATCTTCGCCTTGTAGGCGGCGGCCAGCTGCGGGTCGCCCCTCAACTTCTTTTCGAGGGACGTCAGCCTCTTCATGGCGGCCTCCCGGTTCTCGGGAAGCCAGCTGTCGTCCCTCTCCCAGAGGAGTCCTGTCTCCCAGCGCCCATCTTCGGTGCGCCGGGACGTCGTCCTCATCAATCTGACGGCCCGCTCTTCGGCGGCCGTGGTGCGGTGGGCCGCTGTTACCCCCAGCGAGTCCACCGCGAAGTGGCCCCTCACTAGTGCGTCGAGATCGGCGTCCCGACGCACACACAAGGCCACGGCTAGGCCGGGCGCTTCACAGGCCCCGCCGTGTGCTGTCCATCCCAGCGCCGTCCTGGACAGGATGGTGGGGTCGCCAGCGGTCTCCCGTAGCTCGCGGGAGACGATCAGGTGGGCATTGTCCTGCCCTATCAGCATCAGGGGAACCACCGGGTTCCCCGGGCTCCTCAATTCTTCTCGGGTCGCGGCGACGATCTGTGCTGGGAGGCCCAGCCCGTGCACTGTGTTAGCGTGCACGGTGTATGTAGCGCCGTCGCCGCGCACCCTTGCCTTGATGCGCATGGAGCCCGCCTCTGGTGTTGTCATCGACTGCACCCCGCTGAGTCTGAGCGGGGAGCTGCGGCCCTTGGCTCCGATTTCTCGGGCCACAGCTTCTTCCAGCAGCGTCACTGTGGACCCCTCGTCCAGGAGCGCGTAGATATCGCGCTCCCCGCGGGGCCCCATCACCTTTACAGGCAGCACTTTCAGGAGGACCGGTAGTTCGGCCCTCCAGGTATTTGTAACAACCGCTTCGGCACTCACGTGCAGGGTCGGGTGGTGTGACTTAATGCACCCTTCCACTGCGCACTTCGATTTACACTTTGTACTGTTATGATCTGTGCCTAAACAGGCGAAGCACAATTTCTTCAGTCTCACCATGTTCCACCGATCACTTGTGTTCTTAGCTAAGTACTCGCGGCACTTCGGGGTTCTGTGATTCGGTAACCCGCACAAATTACACTTCACTGTCACTGGTCGCTTAGTCTCGGCGCGGGTCGTCGGTATTGCAGGGCGGAGAGGCTGTTGCCCCCCCTCATCGACGCCCTCACCGGACTCGGCATAGGCGGCCAGCACTGGGCGGGCTCGTGTTTTCGGGAGCTTCAGCTCCCGCACAAAGCCCGCGTTTTTCAACATCTCTCTCCAGCCGTGGTAAAATTCACTAAGCTCCAACAAGGAGCGATCACCGCGGCTGTTTCGATGGGTCTTCGCCCAGTCCACACATTCCCACGACGGCATCTTGGCGAGGAACTGCCCCAGCAGCCTCTGGTCCGTCAGCAAGGCACCGTTCTTTACTGGCGCTAATGTAGACACTGCGTTGTCCACGAGCAAACAAAACTCGTGGACCTCGTCCAGACACACTGTGTCCGTGGACCGCGGCTTGAATTTGGACAACAAGTCCTTCACGACGGCCTCGGCGTTGTTCGTACCGCCGTAGTGCTCGTCAAGGGCCGCCATTACACGGGCGGCGGCCCCAGAGCCCGACCAGTACAAGGTCGGGCCCACGACGCGTCGGGCTTCTCCACGCAGCGCGTGGTTGAGACGGGCGCGGTTCTCCGCGTCCGTCCACCCGAACGTTTTCGTCGTTTCTTCAAATATTAATTTGAAGCCTTGCCAGTCAGCGGCATTCCCGTCAAAGGGAGGCAAGTCCTTGACTCCCGTCTGGCGGGCCAGGACGTTATCTCGCCACTCGCGGTCCCTGTCGCCGTATGTGAGGCGCGGGACATCCTCGTACTGGGGGCGACGTCCCCCAGCCTCCATCCAATCTTGGATGGCACTCACCCTCGCGGGGTGCGCGGTTCGGTGGTCAGACGGCCACGATGGATCACTCGCGGGCGCCGTGACGCGGTACGCGTCATTGTTCAGTACAGCCGAGCTCCCCGGCAGGGGGGCCCGACCAAGTTCATGATGCACTGCACTATTGGCGGGGGCGCTCGCGGGCACCCTTACGCCATCACTGTTCACGGCAGCACTCGCGGGTGCTGTTACGCGATTCACTTCTGCAGCGCTCGCGGGCGCTGGTTCGGTGCTTGCGGGGGCACTCGCCGGTGCCTGGCCGCGATCGGTGGAGCGGAAGGCTGCTAGCTCGGCTTGACTGGCAGCCAGCGCCTTCCGCAGCTCGTTCATCTGCCGCAGCATCTGCTGGACAGTGTCATCCGTTCTCGTTCTCGTGGTTGATGCCGTCGAAGAAGCGTCAGAGTCGTGGTGGCTCTCGGCGTCCTGCTCCGCACTTCTCCCGGCGCCGGCATCGGAACGCAACGACATAGGCATCCTGGTAGCAGCTGATCCCGGCTCTGAAGGACCAATTTGTACCACACGACTCGCGCGCGGTACAAGGGACTGCAGGTGCAGGCTCTAAAGAATTAGCCAGCTACCAGGGGAATGCACTATGTCGCTCGTCGCTTGCGCAGAAGACGGGAACTCTCTAATAATACTGCGGGCCCTACTCAGTTCAGGCCCCGTATGTTCGAGAAATGCTTCCCGCCTCAGATCGATCTCCTAATAACACGCAAGACCCTACTAGCTTCGGGTCCGCAATGCGTTCGAGAGCTCTCTCTGTTCGCCCGGCCGCGTCCTTGGATGGAGGAACTCCTAGTAACAACGCAAGCCGTACTTAGTTCGGGCCTGCGATGCGTTCGTGAGATCCGACGTCTTCTTCTGCGCCCTGCGCCCTCGACGAGAAATCTCCTAATAGACACGTAAGACCGTACTCAATTCGGGTCTTAGCGCGCGTTCGAGAGAAGTCTCGGTCCAGTGGTATCAGCCAGAGTCCAGGTCCTATTGCAAGGGTCGAGTCCACGGTCCAATGTGCCAGCCAGAGAAGGGTCCAAACAGTCCAGAGAGAAGTCCAAGGTAGAAGTCAGCCAGTTGAGTAGTCCAGAGAGAGAGCAGGTAGGTAGGTGTAGTCAAAGCCAAGAGTAAACGAAGAATGATATATTTCATACAAAAATGTCTGCTTATATTCACGACATAACGGTGTCTGGGGAAAACCCAGTGTCCCCCGTCCGTGGCGAACGGAGCGGACGCCGGGAACGGGCTCAGAGCCTCGCCCCGAATCGGCCTGGACGTGCGACGGACCAGCGGCCGTCGCGGCCGAAATTCAATTATTCTAATTATCGACCTTTCGCGGATTATCTCCGCGGATCTGGGGCATATCCCGATGTGTTTGGTCTCGTTGGAATCGCCGCGCGATTTCCAATCGGGACATGCTCACCAGATCGCGCTAACCTTGATATATCGGTTTTCGGTATTTTCCGATCAATCCGCGAAAGGTCGATTAAAATCTTAATTAATTGGCCTACCCCGATGTATTTGGTATCATTGTGATCGCCACATGATTTTACATCGGAGTAGACCATTATTGGGAGGCTGCACCCTACCTCCGCGTGTCCTGGCTCGCAGGCCTCTTGGCCCTCCCTCAAACAGTAGGGGAGGGGATACCACGTTTAAGGGGTTTTTAAGCGCGCGTCGCGCGCAGCCGCCGTCATTCTATTGTTGGACACGGGGAGATAGGGTTGTCAGGAGCTCCCGCAGCCAGGGCTGCCTCAATATGCCAATGCATTTTTATTATCTATTACATAATTATTTCGCGGGCCTCGCGCCTCGGTCCGTTCGGTGGGAACTAAGAACCCTTTATTTCTGTGGCCGAGGCGCTTAGCTTACATGATCGAGTCATAATCATATCCATATTATCAATAAATCAATCATTTTATGCAATATTATCTATACAATTCAATCAATGTCCTTTACAATCGAATTTATACAAATCAATCTTATTTCAATATTATTTGGTTTTTACTTCGCTGATCCGATTTAATGACGCCGTCCGGTACAGGTATAATGCCTTAAAGACTACAGGGTTTGACAATAAATACAAAAAATATTATTACTGTAAAACTATAAAAAAATCCCACAGCATGTATTGAGGTTGTGTTGAATTTTTAGAGTCATTAGTTGTTATTTTTTCTTTAAGATCTAGTCCTGAAAAGGTCACAAGAATCTAAACATAATTAGAACGTTGTGCACCAACAAAGCCAATAGGCAATAAATATGAGACATTAACAAAAATGGATATAGTTATATCCTGGCGCCAAATACATGAAAGCGGTTGCATTCTTTAAATTTGGTTGCTCTCTTGTCCTCAATAATTTCCAACTTTTATCTCTATTTTTCATTTTATTATTAAATTTCTACTTGTTGCATACATGAGATTTTTCGACATGTTGAACATGTTGAGAATTCTCATGATTAGGAGTTTCGAAGATAAACATTACCACCTAATGGCGAACGTTGTTAACGTAAAGTGATCACACTAAGCCAGCCTTCGAAATAACAGTAGAAGACGGGTGTAAGCCCGTAGTGGTTTGTTCCATTTTAAAAATCGAACAGTAGTATTGAATTTTTAGAGTCGTTAGTTGTTATTTTTTCTTTATGTATTGAGGTATTTGGATAACTTCAGAAGTGCTCTATCTGTAGACTTTCGCTTAGTCATACTTTCTGGAAAATCCTGTATAGTGTATAAGCCTCTATTGCTTGCTTTATGTCATTGGCGCTTAATTATACGCTTATATGTATATAAATATCCCTATTCAGCAAAATTGACTATATTCACTTCATATATGTAAGAACATAATATTTAAAATACATCACCTAAGAACATTTTTTCATTGACTACTTCGCATTTTGAAGATGGCTTGGAATGTTGAGGATGGGGTTCAGGACCACTGGTTGAGCATGCCACCTCGGCATGGCCGTATATTACAAGTGAAGATCACGGCACAAGAACTGGTTTACCTCCATTGATGACAATAATACGTACGCGCACACTCACTCGGTGTCCGTGTTAAGCCATTACTACAGTATTAATATATTGGATACCAGCCGCGGGTCCGCTGATCTTCCGGGAGGAGCTTTGCCAACCTTCCTTTGGTCTACGCTCCTCCGGATGTTCTTCCTGTATAATCTTGACAAGTCTCTCTGGAGCAATTCTACCAATGTTGCCTCTCCATCGACGACCACTCTTTCCTTACAACATCTTGAATAGTTGCGGTCATGCAAAGTCATTTCTGAAGGTCTTTCTTCTGCAAATAATTCGTTTTAGGTTATTTGAAAGTCGGTTGTGCAGAAACATTATATACATCGTGGACTGATTGAGTTTCTGCCTTTTTTAATTCTTAGCAGGTGGATAAATAATTAGAGTTTGAATAGTCGATAGTAGGTATCTTCAAGGCACAAATCTGCTGAAGAAAAGGTGTCAATAAATGTCAAACCCAGCGACCCTTGAACCTAAATAAGATAATTAAACCCTTGGAATTGTGACCGTACCTATATGAGACAAAACAGAAAGGTGAGAAGACAACAACATAAAACAGTGCCCAAAAACTATCATGAAACTTTAATGGCAGAAAACCGTAACTAGTATACGACCGCCAACAAAAAATACGGTGTTTGTGGAGTGCTGTAGTACGAAGTCAAAACTTTTAATAAACTATTAAAAAATAAGACCGCATGATTTCAACAGCGCTTATCATTTAAGATGATCCTAGTGCTCCCAATATAAGGCCAACAGACGGTTTTCCAACTGTAAAACTAAGTCTGCTTTTAGATTGCAGTTGAAACAATGACGTTATCATCCTTTTTGAACAATACTTTATTTGAACCGAAAGATTTTCAAAAGTACACCCAGTGCCTTCAGAGTCATGCATACCATTTCTCATAAAATCTCTCCTATTTCTTTCGCTTCTGACCTTCTTCAAGGGCGGAATCGATCCACATCATTCTCGGTCGATCACGCCTTCTTCAATATTTTATAAATATAATAAATAAATAAGTTACACTTATTAGACATCGAATCTAAAATCCAAACTCCCTTTACGCCCCACTTAAGACCATAGGAAGGCAACAAGAGCTCTCCATTGCGCTAGAGCTTGTACAGTGGCAAGGGATAGAGGAAAGTATAAAAAGAGCCCTTCTTGTTAAGAATTTGTGGCATTTAGGCAAAAGTAGATTCTGAAGTTGAAATATACTCAACGACAGACAAACTCACAAAAACCTTATCATTTCTTAATTATATTCGAGTTTGATCGTTTTGTTATGTTGTGTTTCAAGTCCATACACAACAGTCACAACACCAACGGAGTTACAATAAAGAGTCAGCATACACAGTATCCACAGCACACACAGACAACTGTCGGGTCGGCCCATCCAGTTTACGGTATGACTCGATGAAACAGTTTAGCGACCTCTGATTGATCACAACCGAAGCCTTTTGTATATTATTTAGCACTCAATTTGCAAATCAGCATTTGTGTAAAAGTTCATAGACAGAGCAGAATCATTTAAGATAAAACCATAGTGTCCAAGGGTGTAAAAATTGGAGGCAGTGTGCAAATTTTTTGAAAAGGGAGACAGAGCATTATAAGATAGAAGATTGGAAGAGGCAAATGTCTAACCGGTGCAATGAAAGCCTTTGAACGCCGTTCTTTAAGCACTTTTGACTAGTGAAGTGTGGATAAGAAATTTGAAAAAAATAAACA
Source organism: Mystacides longicornis (assembly GCA_963576905.1). Classification (NCBI taxonomy): domain Eukaryota; kingdom Metazoa; phylum Arthropoda; class Insecta; order Trichoptera; family Leptoceridae; genus Mystacides; species Mystacides longicornis. The sequence continues at coordinate 10,590,856 of OY756434.1, forward strand.
GCATTAACTAAATTTTGTCTGAATAAAAAATTTGGATTGGTGCAGAGATTGTCTTCCCCGTGTACACTGAAAAGGGACAGTTGAAGAACATGGGAATGTATTAAGGAGATGAACCAGAAGAAGTGATTGACAGCAATGATCTTCTTTAGGTCTATGTATAATATTTGGACAAAATGTGCTCGGTGGTGGGCAGTTTCAATTAAAATGACAAGCAAAATTTATAAAAGAAGACAGTCGTTTTTTGAAAACGTGTTTATGGTAAAATCAAATAAGATAAAAGTTTATAGAAGGCACTCCTTAAGGCTTCAAATATTGGACAATAAACAAGGGCTTTAAAAGACCACTAGAAAAGCAGAAATGCGCATTCTGTGATGATCTACTGATGTGTCTTTAAGAACAAGATAAGAGTGCTCACATTCGTCGAAGTCTAGAGGCGATGGAATAGTAAGCTGGAGAAAAGACAATAATTGTGGTGGTTGGCAATTTAAACGGAGACAGTCAAGTAAGTGAACAACATGGATGCTCCATGATTGTTAATGGTAGTGGAGATTTGGATATTCCAGGGAGTTGAAAAGGCGTGACCAGATGAAATGGTTCGGCAGAGAAATGTTCTCAGTCTGTACCTACAGAAGAGATAAGGATTTGATTTGATAAGGAAGTTGACACGCCGTTTTTTTCCCATCACGCCGTATCCTTTAAGGGGTAGGCAGAGAGAATGGACCTCCACTCTTTTCTATCCAAGCACTGTTCTTTCGTTTCTTCCACCAACATACAATTTCTTCTGATCTTCTTTAAATGCAGATCGATCACGTCTTCTTTAACCTTTTGTAAATATAATTAAATAAATGAATTACACTCATTATACATCCAATCCTCATTCCCTTAACGCCCCACTTATAGGGGCATTGGGCGGTAATAAGAGCTCTCAATTGCGCTCGATCTTGCGCAATATTTATGTTGTTTTATGCGCATTACACATAGATGTCAGTAAAGCCGGTGCAACTTTATGCTCAAAGCTTTCTCTTTCAGCCAACCGGTTACATCGAGTCTGAGACATAATTCCAGCCCCGAGTAGAAATTTCAAGTGAATAAACAAAGAAAATTTTTATTCGATCGGATCGAACCCTTGATTAGAATTCGGCGCCTGTGTATACCACTAAGCTACAGAGGTTGGTAAATTAGCTTTGTTATTCTATTTGCATCAAATAAAATAAATAAATAAGACTTTATTATTCCAAAGTAAAGTGTGGCGACAGTAAAAAAGACGGTCGAAAGGACGGACTTATGCCGAAGGATCTCTGCCAGCCAACCCAGTCAACTTGTTACAAGATAACGAATTCAACCTGGAAACTCAGTTTTCATTCAATGATCTTATTCTACAACTGTGTTTCTTTAGATTAAAGTTTAGGATAACAAACAAATTCCTATATCATCAGCTGCCTACACTCTAATAGTTGAGATTGGAATGAAGATGAGCTGCCCAGGAATCATGCTGTACGCACCTCGGCCTACATTCTTGTTACGCGATACGTTCTTCCTCACAAACTTTCATTTCTCCCAGCGTCCGAAAGCATAGTGCGTGGATATATTAATTATTGTTCCACTTCGAACTACAGTTGGTCACCTACTTAAGAGCAGTTCGGATAACGAACAAAACAAACGTAGATTATATTTTTTTTAACTTTGATATTACCGCCCCTTTGAGAATGTATGTCAGAAAGAGCCAGGGCTAAAATAGAGCAATCGTTCTTAATCTTTTAGTGTAAAAGAATACTCGTTTTTAGCGCTTACACCAAATAAGTCAAGTAAGTAGTAGAATTCTGGACCACGTGTTCTAAAATTTTTGAACATTCTGTCGTGGCCGGCAAAACACTATGTCTGATTATAATTACACATTTATTTCAGACGAGCGAACATTCCATAGACTATTGGTGTATAAAAAGCATCGAAAGAAGGATCTAGCTCTGTTTACATGAAGGGAATTTGATAGAATCTAATATAATGAGCACCCGCTCATTTTGGTCCTAGCCCACCTTTGGGAACATCCATTAATCACGTGATGTTTTTTTTTGCAACTTATTAGACCCCCCCTCCCCCCTGGTGATGTTTCAGAATAACCCCACCCCACCCCGAAAATCACGTGTACTTTTTTAGTTCAAAGAATTAAGAAATTATGATTTCTTTTTTGTCAATTCTTTTGATTTCTGAAAGTGAAATTGTGTTTCTTTAAATTCATCAGAAAAAATAAATGCATGTGATTTTCTCACTAGACCCCCCTCCCCCTACGTAATCTCTCTTGATTTTTTTTCCAGACCCCCTCCCCCTTTTGTGCACACGTGATTAATGCACTGAGTTCAAATTGGACGACCCCTTTGTATATCACTCAGCCCACAATATGTCACTTATTTAAGTCCAATAGCAATAGCTAATTTTTCCCTTCTGAAAAATTGAAAAAGAGAACTGATAAGTACATTGTACTTCTGCATTAAAAGATATTTTGTAAGAAGACGTGGGAGCAAATTTTGAAGATCACCTAAAAAAACTGTTTTTTTTATGTAACCAATCTTTAGAATGAATTACTTAAGTAAGTAATCGAAATATAATATGTTGGTACGTTATATCGAAGTTTAGATGGTAAAATGATGATGGTTTAATACACATACTTTATATTGGAACGAATTATGTGCGTAAAACGATCACTCACTGTATATTATTCGGTCAAATAACGAACCGACAAATTTACACCCACGATATAACGACCTATCGGACGTAATAACGTTAAATCATTTGAAAAACATTAACGAATTCTATGTAACGATAATATGTTACATATAACAAAAACTTGTGTAAGTAACAATAAAACCAGGAAGTCGATGGAGGCTTTTTAAAGAAGGCCCAATATCTGCGCAGTCAGGTTCGTCAAGATTGACAATGCGTTCTTCCGAGTATCGGAGCCGAAAGCGTTGTTTTATATTATTATCCTACGGAAAGAAGATGTTTGGGAACGATGCGGATGCAACAATAAGATGTTTTCGTTGCAGATTGTCGATCTTTCTGACTGAATCTGGAATGCACAAGTCCGGCATGGTAAAGTGTGAAAGATACTACTTAATTTATTTTGCCACATGTAGGACCTGTGCAGTGTGCATGCACAAATAGTCAGGATTTTATATGAATTGTGGTAAAATAATCAATTGTTTCATTTGAATTAAAGGGTAAAGAATGTCGGCATCCCAAGACACTGCATGAAAATTGACAACCAAACTGTTAGCATAGGATGTTATCTTAGTTTGCCTTCTTATTTTTTATTCTTAAAATTTCGTTAGCTATAGAATCTCTCGTCTGTCGTTATGTAGCTACCTATAAAGTTTTTTTCTAAATCCTATAATTTTTCAACGAATCAATATCTCCATAGCCCTTTCTAGACATGTTCTTTTGACTTCTTTCATGTAAAGTATAAATAACGAACAACTGCATTTCATTATCAGATAAGCATGATCACTTCAAGTTACCATTGTGTCAGATCATTCTAAGCTGACAATCCAGAATTGTCTCTCCCAGCATATCTCAAACTTAACGTAATGATCGCAAAGATTTCACCAATCGTGTGTACGTAATATCAAAAACCTTTTCAGTATCTTTCCTTACCATGTCCTTTTTCTTGAACTTTGCTTTAAAGGCATGGGTAACATGGTACTCTTTGTTCTTTAGAACCCTAATGAGCAAAAAAGCAAAGCTCTTTTCAGCCAGCATCATAAAAGACAACGTGGTTCGAAATCAGTGCACCAAAATTTTTCGATATTGCTATATTTTGCACTTTTTTTCTTAACGCGTAAATTTCAGCTCTGTTGTACCATTTGTTGTCTTAAAAACTACCTTTTTTACGTTAGGAAAAATTGAAGGTAATGATTTTTGCAAGGAAGAAGAAGACATAAGTTCACTAAGGTGGAACTGGGCCGGCCATATGGTAAGAACTACGGATGACATATGGACCAAGATAAACCTGGAGTAGAGACCAAGAACAAATCATAGAAACTCACTGACGATATTAGGAAAGGGGCCGGCAATCAATAGCACAGAATAGTAGGGGACAGAGAATCGTGTAAGACAGACAGGGAGGCATATTATGTCCAATACTGGAAGAGTCAAGGCTGATGAATGATAAGTTCATTTAAATTTCTAATACAAATAGTACATACAGTACAGTAAATTACTAGTGTCTAGAAGAAGTAGGTACCTACTTGTACTCTAAAATATATGCGTAGGAGGAAGTTATGAATGGGAGAGTAGTTAACATAGTAACAACATAGTATGTGCTTCTCTTATATACAACTATTACGCTGTACTAGACACCTCCTAAAACTAGCGACAAACAAAATTCAGTACAAGAAATATTTTTTTTATTGTAAATCTAATCTTATGTATTGAAGGATGACGACGAAAAATACTTAGTTTACCTAAACGTGTCAACCTTATTTGCACTTGATACCGCCAGCTAGAAAACTAACAAGGCTCTAGCAACCGATTACGGTGGTATAACTCTATAACATTTAAGAATCTAAATTCCTACAACAGTAACAGAGAAAAAACGTGTAGCAAATCCATACCAACCCTCCTGGATACTTTTAGTGACAAAATAAGATTTGGGGAAGGCCCTTGCTCAGCAGTCGACAAAGTAGACTAGAAAAAAGAAGATAAAGATTGAACACCGCATACTCGATAACTATCTAGTCTCGCTTCTGTCTGTCGGAAACTCGACAAATCTGTTTCAGATTAACATGATGATGATGAACTTGAATTTAAATGTTTCGGTTTGTGAACGTATTCTAAAAGTTTCAGCCAACCTTTGGATTTAAAAACCGGTATATTAAAGAATGCGTGGCATATTATTTAATATGGTTGATGGCCTAGCGGTTCAGTCACCGACTTTCGTAGTGGAGGTCATAATTTCGATTCCCGGTACTAAACCATACTCCTTTTCCACAATATAAGCTTTGCGTTCTGTCAAATTTGCATTTGTGTTCACCTTGAGCGATCCCATATTCCAAATTTCCAACTCCAGATGCAAAAGAACATGAATCAATTTCCTCCAATTTTACCATTTTTGAGAATGACATTTTTGTTGATACACATATATGAGCCGTACCAGAATAACATGATGTACGATTGACTAGGATGGTCTCTGTATCTAAGATTTCTTTCTCTATGGGCTTCCCACCTGATGTCGAATATGTGGGTGAACTGGACAGTTTTATTACGCTAGTACACACATAATAATATGTTTATTTGTTATCTTTAATGCTAAGACACATTATTTACTATGTTTTGGATGTAACCTTTAACTACTATGCCACACTTATTATTCAGATCGGTTGTTAACATACTCCTTCTTTAAAAAAAAGACCCTTTTTCGGGGCTCTTTTTCAGTCAACCCGTCTGATTCCACTTTACTTTAAAAAAGCGTTGGTCAATGTCAACGGATTCCTTAATTTTCTCTTTAAGAGTAACAGCAAAATATTCTATTTTACCTAACATATGGCAAAAGTATAAAAATCTCACGAAATTTGATCATCAGAAGCAACTTCCTTTCGTATTTATCAAAGAACAAAATCTCGCTGACTTTTTTTGTTGAAAGCCATTTGTTTCTAGTCATCTTCCCAAATCTCACGCAATATAGACGAACTGCTTTCAGTCCAAGATATTTTGAGCATTCACATCCAGAACTGCATCTTGAAATCTGCATATTATGCGCAGATTGTTTATGTCCCATATTATCCACGTCTCCACAGCATAGAGGAATCGGGGATAGCAAAAAAAACTCAAGAGATTCAAGAGAGAGACAGTTTTGACACAGTATTTTCAGCCATGCGAATGCATCCTCATATGTGCCTTCGTTGGTAATGCTGGTCAATTCATTATACCCTCTCAGAGTCAAAATTTGGCCAGCACCTTTGCTGAGGTCATTCGTTGCTTTACAAGTAACCACGTCCCACTCGTCCATTGTAGATAACATCTCTTTTAATTATCACGCCAACACCAATGTACCGCAAACGTGATACCACAGTACGAACAGAGAGATCATTTAATTTACATGCGACACGCCACTCTTACTCGACCTTCGCGTGGTTTTTGTAAACACATTGTACTTACAACCACTATAACACTAATTGTTGGTAATTGCAATTAACTTGAATCAATTATCACTGACAGCAGGTTGAGTATCACAAAGTCATCATGTTTCGTTTTTAGTTATGCCATATGTACCATATCCGGTATTATAACAAATGGAGTAACCCGGAATGCTGCTAAATCATTTAAATGAGAGAAAAACGATTTTTGTCTATATGGATCGCTCATAGACATTTATCTAAACTCCCTTTACGCCCCACATAGGGGCATAGGGAGGCAACAAGAGCTCTCCGTTGCGCTCGATCTTGCGCAATGTTTATGACCGGACATAGGCATATCAAAGAAGCAAATTAGGTTTTTTTTAAATAAATCTGTGGATGCTCATCCAAAGTGAGCACAAATACATGCTTTGACTCTTTGATAGTAAGCTACTTAAAGCGTGAAAGAAGAAGATTGTCAGCACTTGGGATCGAACCTACGACCTCTGCACGAAACAGTACGAAAGCCGGCATCTAACTGCCAGGCTACCAGCCACTTCAAATCAATTACTTCTCTGCAACTACACCTATACTGGCCTCGAATCTTCCTTGAATCTCTCTTAAAATATTTTGTATCGCTTTACTCCGTATGGCTTGCAAGATCGATTATTCATGGCTAGACTTCATGACATTTATTTATTTTCTTTTCTTTTCTGTATGCAACCGGCCAGTATGATTTTTGCCAAACTTTTGAATTCCTAACCATCATATCATATCCGTCCATATGTAATTTTTGAGCAGCTTTTATTGAAAACTAATAAATACAAGGCCCGTTACTCACTTGCGCCGCGAACGTGTGACATTGCATCAATTTAATCGAAAGGTTTAGTGTATTCGTGATTCGAAAATCGAACGCGAGCGAAACACATGCAACCTTTTGATAAAATTGATGTAACGATACACGTTCGCGGCGCAAGGGAGTACCGAGCCCTATGAGAGAATCTAGTAGAATAATAATATAATACCTCCTGTAATTCAATCAATTCTCCCTTTTCCACCCCACTCAGGGGCATAGGGAGGCAACAAGAGCTCTCCATTGCGCTCGATCTTGCGCAATGTTTATGACCTCCTCCCACACCATGTCCATGTCCCTCAGCTCTGCTTCAAAGGAGCGGAACACAGTGTGAGAGGGTCTTCCTCGTCTTCCTGTAATTAAACAGAGAAATAGTCGAGTAAGATCTTGTTAATTGGTGTTTCGCTCTTTCAAAGTAGATTTGAGGGATTTGGACATTGTGTGGGAGGTCATGCATAAACGCTGCGTAAAATCGAGCGCAATGAGGAGCTCTTGTTACCACCCCATGCCCCCAAGAAGAGTTTACAACTAATTTTTTTTAGGCAAACGCTTATAAAATCACTTAAAAACCTTCTAATCCGACCGGTTATGGAACCAGTAATCTATTGTACAATTAGAAACAACAACTTCAACTTCATTTGAATCATTCTCAGTCCCCAACTAGCAGATATACACCTACATACTTAATTCATTTTTTTTTTAAATAGTGCGTCCTTATTGTTCTTACCTTTTAATTAATTATTCAAATAAACAACATAATAAATAAAATAAAATTATCAATACACAGGTAAGTATCTATGTACTTTTGAGACATTATGTAAATTGTATTGGAAATGAATATAAAGGAGAAGAATATCTCGATGTATACAATAGATAATTCACCTCGAAGGCATCCAAATACAGAGATGAGACGGTACCCGATGGATGCCGGCGCGGCGCGGTCTCTCCACCTGTAGTAACGGCGTAGGAGTGCTCGATGGCGCCTTATTTGGGATACTTCTGTTATTGATTACTGTTTTATTGACAAATTATTTTTATTGCCGAACTTAAAGGCTTCGTTCAAATTAATAATAATCAATGATATAACAAAATGAACCATCAGACATTAGTCATTACCTGTTTGGTAAAACGACGCGTGTTCTCTAACTCAGATAAGAGTTATCTAACATTTTATTATTAATGTAAATCTATGCTTTAGAAAATTTATAAGAGTGTCAAGGTATAGAGGTTCGGTAAAAATCTAGGGAAGCAGTTACTCTGTACCCAAACCCTTTTCGGAAAGGTGTGCATGAAAGTCTCCTACATATTACATCAATGAAAGTATAACTAATGAAGCTAAATCCAGTGGATGGCCACACTGAAAACACCTTCGTTGAGATGGAGTCAAAAGAACTTACTGCTCTAGATAGGAAACAATGAAGAAGATGGAAAAACATTGCTGCAAAGGAATGGGATTAAAAGAAGAGGGAGATCCACGTTTATTAAGAGACTATTGCTCACTACTTACCCCACTCTTGAGGGTCGTGGACGTCATGTTTGATGGTTTTTATAGTGGAGTATAGTTTTCCATGTGCGTGATTGAACGTTAGAGGAATGTTCTGCTTCATTTGGTTAGCGGGAAACAATCGCATTAGTAGTCAATTTCCAAGTCTTACTCCCGATAATCTTCCGATTAAATCAGATTTTCCAGACTCTTATAGACACAAGAAAAGAATTCACTAAGGAATTTGTCATTTTCGTCTATATTCTTTAAAATGAATATAAATAAAGTCAGTAATTTATAACAAATATATATGTAGGTACATGATAATGACTCTATAGATATTTTTTTAGCCTAAATAAAATTGTATTTAATCCGCCGCAAGCACGCTTTCATCGTTGGGGTAATTCATTAAAAGTAGTTGTATGAGGATGCTAGAGAATGCCATGCATATAATTTTGTTAAATCGAACATTGTTTCGAAGGCTGGCTTATTGTGTTCGCTTTGCATTAACAACGTTCGCCATTAGGTGGTAATCTTTAAATATTCGAAACTCCTTAGGATGAAAATTATCAAAATGTTCAACAAAAAATCCTAATACAAGTAGATATTTAATAATTAATGAGATGCAGGGCCAACTGTTGGAAATGTTTGAGAACATGTAGAGCAACCAAATTTAAAGACTGCGACTGCTGCCATGTATTGGGCGCCAGGATATGAATATATCTATTCTGTCAATGTCTCTGATATTTTTTATGTTGGCTGAAATCTATTACTTGAAAAATCCCCTGAAAAACCCGCAATATCTTTGAGATCGAGCTACTACTGAAGTTTTTGATGTCAAAATATTGTTATCAGTCATCTTCCCTAAAAAATGTCAGAGATCATGATATAGGTAATATTTTTAAGGATTAGTTCACGTATGAAAAATTATTCTAAGTAAGGTTAGTGAAATTGGGCAGCTGAATCATAATCAAACATAAAGAAAAATAATAAGACTAGGTATATAGAAAAGAATCTAAACAATAGATTGAAATTATTTAATACAATTAGACAACAGTGAGCAAATCAAACGCCCTACTTGCGAAAAAATAATTATCTCCGTCCCAAAATAGAAAAATCTAATTAGGTGAAACAATAAACTGTGGAGTTACATTGCCTTGGCTGCCATTGATAATGGTACACGTCATAAAGGTATGGATTTAGTAAAGCATAATATTATGTGATTATCAGTGTCTGCATTATTATGATTAATCATAAACAAAACCGTAATCCTTTTTAAGTAAGTAGGTAGGTACCTAGGACCTACATTGAAAATAAATATTATACAAATTTAAGTAAAGTTCCATTTTATAACACGATTTTTATAGAAATTTGTTATATTTTTTTTAAACATGTAAATAAATAAATACATGAAATTTATAAGTTGAGATTTTTTTACCCATCACGTCGTGTCTCGTAAGGGGTAGGCAGAGAGAATGGTCTTCCACTCTTTTCTATCCAAGCATACATCTTTCGCTTCTTCCACCGACATAACATTTCTCATACACCCTCTCCTATTTCTCTCACTTCTTACATGGCCTTCCTTGAGGACGGAATCGATGTGTTCGATCCATGTCATTCTGGTCGGCCACGCTTTCTTACACCTTTCCTTTCAGCCTTATGAATTCTCTTTGTCATTCTGTTTACATCCATTCTTTCCGCATGCCCTAACCATCTCAACTTATTAACATTCATCTTTGTCACAACACTTACTTCCATACCAGGTGAATAATTAGTCATGACATAAATATTCTTCTAGATACTAATTAACCAGCTAAAGTAACATGAGGTACCTACACCTTAAAATACCATTTGAAAATGGTTAACTGTTATCAACGGCTTATCAATATTGTTACATAATACTTACCAAGTTAATAATTATTGTTAACAAAATAAAACTACTTTTTTGTGATAAAGATCGCTATCTACCACAATAATACGTTTAAAAACATTCTACGAATTACTTTGTTATACTAAAGTAATTATAGAACGAGTGGCAATATTTTAGGGAACCCAATCTGTAAGTATTTTTTTTTTTTGCTTATTCTTCTTCTATAGTATTTTTTACCGGGTTGCCTTGGGTCCTCGGAAGCTTTCGATCAAATTGTCGAACTGTCAAAATACTCAATCGCGTAATAGTACCTACACTTTTTTCATGTTGTAAAGTAATACATAGGTACATAACTGGTGGCACAAATTGTCCCTCAAGGGATGGGATGCCATAAACTTAATAATAATATTAACTGGTTTAAAAAGTAAATAATTTGATTTCTTCATCGTTGACATAATAAGTAAAATCGCAACTTCAGGGCATAGAACTCAGCAGCTAAGACTTCCGGCTCAACAATGTATGTAGGTCAGTT